>OW387795.2:7500000-8750000 GCA_936446665.2 Synanthedon andrenaeformis
TCCTCTTACTTTTAAGCTCTTGTAGCTTGATATAGTGGACTTAGGATAGGACTTCTTTTTTGATGGTAGTTTCTAAGGTTAGCTTAGTTATCCAGCAGATTAGCTTCTATTAAACTTGTCCCACATTTGCTCTCTGGGATAAAGATCAACATTTTTTTGTTGGCCACGGCATTACTGGGATACCAACGTTCTTCAGATTCCAACTCACTATGTCCTTTACGTGCAGCTCAATGTGGTCTCATTAAGTTAAAATTTTCTATAATATATAATACTAATGCTAATTAGGCATCACTTGGTTTATCAAGATCTTCATTATGATGACGCTTTTAAGGCACCCCGCCTTGGGAAAACCAGTTGTGAAAACAGGAGCTACAACCATAATTAAGTGGTCGTCCCTTTGAAAAGTTACCCTCTAACTCTTCCAGTTTCACAATTTATTATTCTATAATACCTTAAAAGTAAACGTGGTAACTTACTCATAAATATATTTTGATGTTTCAGAGACAGTTGAATGGATAGGAATCTGGGGTAAACACATGAAATCTTTAATGTTTAGAGCGATAAAGGACGGCCAGAAAATGAATCATTTCCCGGGAACTTTTCAAATAGGCAGAAAAGATCGATTGTGGAGGAACTTACAGAAGTTGGTGGCTCGGTACGGCATCAAGGAGTTCGGAATAATGCCAAAGACTTATGTGTTACCTCACGATTTGAAATTGCTCAAGCACGACTGGGAGAAATACTCGGCCAATAATGAAAGATGGATAATCAAACCTGTAAGTATAATAAAATAAATAATATCATGTTTGAAGGAAATGAAAGTACACACTCTTATTAGGACTCGAGTTTCTACAGTTCTTTCTAAATATTCAGTTTTATTAATTCTTTTGTGTAATTGTGTTCTTGAAATATTGCAGGGATACAGGAAAGGAAGGATATCTTTCATCCAAAAAAATATACTGTTCCCGAGGGATAATTTAAAATAAAAAAATCACACTTGGCAAAAGTGTAGAAGCAATATTTTTAAACGTGGACGAAGTCGCGGGCACCAGCTAGTTAAAAATGAAATAGCTTGCCATTATAAAAATATAAAATACACAGAAAGGGTTTCGATAGAAAATAGTACATTGTGATACAATGTTTAGCAATATTTTAGCAATTATACCTACTAAAGAACCTTATTATATTTTATAGCCCGCGTCCGCTCGCGGCACCGGAATAAAGGTGGTTTCACGCTGGACGCAAATTCCGAAGAAGCGAGCGGTTGTCGTCCAGAAGTATGTGTCGAAGCCTTACCTCATTAATGGCAACAAGTTCGACATGAGACTGTATGTGCTGGTCACTTCCATACATCCGCTCCGGATATACCTCTTCAAAGACGGACTCGCCAGGTTCGCTTCAGGTACTTGAAGATCTTTCTTAACCTTCGTATGGCATGCCATATTTTATGATAACAATCCATTTATGATCAACATTTTAAGATTAACAGTCAATACTATAATATTATAAATGTAAAAGGAACTCTGTCTGTTACCTTTTGGGTACCAAAATAAAACAAAAATCTAACGCCTCGCCAAAGTGTTATAGCAACAAGAGGTCAAACGTTATATTTCTTATATATGTATTTTTTTTATTTTCCAACCCGGACGAAGTCGCGGGCACCGGGCAGTACAATTATAGAACTACTTACTACACTACACTAAAAGGTGTAACAGTTAAATGAGTACGCATAAGTGGAGGGTAGGTACCATATCTGTTCGGCCTTTAATAAAAAAAGATATCTTCATTGATGTATATACCGTCAGAGATGATTTACATTATGATAATATAATTTTTTGTGGGTAGTTTCTCGTGTAGACGAAAATTTTAAAACAGGGTATTAGTTTTGTTTGTATTCTACATCCTCAGCACAATTGTAGCGCCTATGGCATTACTTGTGTTCAAAGGCGACAGTAGCCACATTCTTTAATGTTAAAAAGATATTATAGTGACAAGTCTTATCGTTATGTGGTGCATATTAAAGGGCTCACTATAGACATGTGACTATAGTGAGGGTAGTATGCAAAACAAAATTTTTGTATACACTATATAAACCAGCCAAGGAAATGTTTTATAGATTTCGAAAAATATTTTGTACACGTGATTATCTATTATTATTTATTTTGTTATCACGAAAGTGACGAAAATGTTTGTATCTTGTTTTGTATTATAAATTAGTAAAGAGCATGAGTTAAAAATTGTTTCCAGTGAAATACAACGATGATATAACTTCATTAAACGATAGGTACATGCATTTAACGAATTACTCCATCAATAGACTGTCCAAAAACTACACTCCAAATGAAGATTTCGCCGCATGCGAAGGACATAAATGGTACGTATTTTGTATTAAAATCATAAACACTTGAATATTATTTAGATAATACATTTTTTAAATTATTGTACGAATTGGAGGTTTTTTTTAACTTCTGTATCCCGCTGTTTCACCCGCCATTTAATTTCATTTAAATTCCAGAATTAAGAGTGTTCAAACTTTTCAGCTTTCAGCTTTATTATATTACTATAGATTATACTTATATACTTTAGTTGCTAGATTAGCACAAATTACATATATACTTTAATGTAGCCAGAGGTTATAATTTTTAAGAAATTTTCAAATAATTAAATAGTACAAATATTTTTTCTTGAGATATACATATATACATAACTATTTTTTTTATTCTTCTGAACTCACATGTGGATATTGCAGAGCAGAGAAAACACCAAAGTGCCAAAGTGTTAAATAAGGTCGATGTTGGTGATCACCAGTCAAATTTTATTTCAGGACTTTACAAACTCTATTTCAATACCTAAAGACTGAGAAGGAGGTGGACACGGACGCCCTATGGGAATCCATGAAAGATCTAGTTATCAAAACTATCATATCGGGTGAAGCGAGCATCAGCTCTCTGACGAAGGCCAATATTACCTCTCGGTACAATTGTTACGAACTGTTCGGCATTGATGTTCTACTAGATGAAGATCTCAAACCTTGGCTCTTAGAAGTGAGTTATATTTTATACATATATTTATCTTTGCCTTTATTCTTTTTTGATCGAATTGTCATTCCCAATTTTATTTATGTTAAGGTTGTCATACAGGCTGACAGTCCATTTGGTAAGTGGGTACCGTCGCCTATAACATAAGCCACAGGTGCTGCAAGTGTGCTGTAAGATTAAGGAGAAGGGGATAGGGAAATGGGCTCTGGCATCCCTTAATCACTCTATTTATTAATTATGTCAAGAGATCTATTTACAAAATAAGAAAGTATATTATGAATAGAAAAACAGACTTATTTGTTGTCATTTGTATACATGCATTTGTGAGTGCAAATTCAATATGTACTTTTTTCTTTAAACCAGTAGAGCTATAAAAGTTGCCACTGGTGTTAATTTTTGAATGATACGCGTGATGTTCAGGTGAACATATCGCCGAGTCTACACAGCGCGTCGCCTCTGGACATCCACGTGAAAGGCCCCCTGGTGTCGGCTGTCCTAAACGTGGCGCAATTCCACGTGCCCGCAGCCACCAACGTAGATCTGCTCAGTCGGGAGAAGCCAAACAAGCTTGTATGTATTATCTCGACACAATATTTTAATGCAATTTAGCGCCACGGTCTTGTAAGATGATTTTCCAGGATAAAAAGCTTACCGATGTACCTACGCGACCAATCCACACATTTGGCGCCTTTTTTCAGTACCGCTATTGGTCGTCAGCTGCCGCCATGTTAGCGTGCGCCGCTTGCCATCTTACGCGAGTGCGACAAAACTAACAACTGCATTGTATTATGAACCTTATAGATATTGTATCTAAGGTTAATTGTAAGTTTTAAGCATTCTTTGTTACTCGTCGGAGCCGTACTTTCTTTTCTGCGTGAACAAAGATTCACGACGCGCCTTATCAAGTGTGTACTACTGTAAAAAACTATTTGTGAGCTAAATTGCATCCAGATACTTTCAACCGTTTTTGTGTGAAAGAGTAACAAACAAACACATCCTCACTAATTTTTACATTTATGTTAGTAGGAGTAGGACAGTGGAAAATGTTTCTCTTAAACAAACACAACAGACGCGACAGCATATTCTATTTTTTATTGCCATATATTTTTCATTTTTCAACGCGGATGTGCGGAGCGACGCGACCACAGTTAGTTATTTATTATAAAATCATTATAACCAAACTAAGAATTTCACACAAAGGAGCACTGGTAATTAAAATAAACAGCGAAAAAGTGATTTAATTATAGTGTTATGTTTTTCAGGCTAGCCTTCCTTATGACCATAGACTGTATACAGTATATCTGTCGAAAGAAGAAAGAGACAAACATATAATTTATACAAATATGGAGGAGCGCGATATGGTGAGTAATATAGTAAAATATATTCTTCTTTACAAAAACAAAGTTCACAATTTCAAAGATCATAAATATATATTTATTTGTCGGGCTATCCTTATCAATCATCATGTTACTGGTATTTTCAATCAAAATTTACATTGGTAAATACAATGGTCTCTTCAACGTCGTTGTAACCGAAATCCACTGTATATCGTACAGTGTCAATAATGTCGTGGATGTCAATAAAGTTGCACATTTCAAACACAATTTCACAGTACCTACGCGACATACTGTCGACACTGACGCCGGACGACGTGCGTCACCTCGTGCAAGCGGAGGACGAGTTCAGCCAGCGCGGCGAACTCGAGAGGATATTCCCCACCAGGCGCACTCACCACTACCTGGCCTACTTGACCGGGCCGCGTTACTACAATCGCTTGTTCGACGCGTGGGAGTCGCGCTACGGCGACGACAGGCCCGCCGGCGTAGAGCTGCTACGCCGTCTGTGCGAGATCGGCTACCATTTGGAAGTGCCTCCCGTGCCGCTCAAGGTAAATGTCCGCTCGTTGCACGTGCTGTTGGCACTGCTAGTGCTAGTGCTCACAGCCCTAAGGTTCTGGTGAGCACTCGCGCGCAAGACAAGTCAGGACCAAGCATCACCCATTTCTGTCGCTCGCGGTGCGTTAGAGAGAGACAGCAAGTCTCGGTATTACCAAGTTTACGTAGCTTGCTCTAAGCTAGCAAACATGCGTCCAACACTCAAAATGGCCCCGATTCTTAATCTATTAAACAGAATCTACACTACTAGAGTAAAGCCAACTAGACAAAGCAAACATTGTAAACAAACCCGGCCCTCAGTCAGTCTCAGCCCTCGGTCTTTAAACAAGAAAGTTTGTTTACATTCTTTGTGTTGTCTGGTCGGCCTTGCTTTACACAAATTAGGGACACGACCGAATCTCATTTACTACACACAAAGTTGAAGCAGCTATTTCTGCACTATATCTTTTTTTATGCTATAAGCACTAAAACAAAGTATAATAACTTATAATATTCATTTCTACTCAAAGTATAGACTTATTTCGCATTGAAAAATGAGAAAATATATGAGTAATATAACGCCTGACATCTTTTTCGCAGTGATGACGGTGGCACCGCCACCCGATTTTTTAATATTTTTAGAAGATCACTAGCTGGTGCCCACGACTTCCTCCGAGTTCAAAAATATTAAGTAGCCTATCCTGTGTCCCGTACGTCCAAATGTTTAAATACCAAGTTTCATGAAAATCAGTTAATTCGTTTCAGAGTTATGGAGGAACATACATACATACATACATACATACAGAAAAAAAATTCTAAAAATCGTCAATTTAGTTTCAGTATCATGTATAAAGCCTATAAACACGATATCTCTGAAAAGTAACTTACTCCATGACCGACCCTTACAGATTAATTATTAGTATGGATTCTGGAACCTAACATTTTTCCAAGATAAAAATAATTATTCTATATATTAATTCAGGTAATAAACTATGTGCCAAATTTCATCCAAATCCGTTCAGCCGTTTTTGCGTGAAAGAGTAACAAACATTCACCCATACATCGATCCTCACAAACTTTCGCTTTTATAATATTAGGATATTTAGTGCTTTCGTGTGAATGCTTGGTCCTAGAATTCAACTTACTCGACTGGATTTTTTTCTCCTTGTTATATCTAATACTAAATATCTAGTCGTTTAACAGATATTTTTATTTATTTATTTTATTAAAAGTCGAGTCAGTTCTCTAAAATATACACTTACTTAACACACACACACACAGAGTGATGAGGGACACATACATACATACACACACACAATTACTATTATTTTTCCATTTATTTGTGACAATATTATCAGCAGATTATCTTACGGTCTTTACAAAAGTTACCAATACAATCGGTTTTTTTTTGTACATATACAAATATTTCATTAGATAATATGTCATTAGAAATGAAATAATCAACAAATATAATTTGTAAAGATTGTAAGATATAATGCATATGTATTTTATCATATAATCATAATTTATCTATATATTTATAAATCTATATATTTGTATTGTATTATAATATTTTTTGTGTTATTATATAATCAATTCAGCACTGCCATTGAGGGTAGTCATAAATTCGTAGAAATTTTATTAATCGATAATTCAGATTCACATATCACAACATTGTTGTATATTAACTTTAATGTTGCCATATGTCAGCCATTAAATTCACTGCCATATTGAAAATATCATGTGAAAAAAAACATTAGATATGAAATAGGATACTTGTAAATTACAGGGCAAGGCTGGAGTTAGTATGGTGAGCGTTTATTGATCCAGCATGATATTGATAAATTAGACTTTTTTCCAAACTATTCAGATCGTTTTTGTCTGTTTTTTTATAAATCAATTTTTCAGCATTTAATTTTGTCTTCTTCGTACGGATTGAAAATATTTTAGTGTTATTTAAAATCTATTGAAATTCATTGCATTGATTCCTATTTGATTCAAATTCTTATTGAGTGGCGTAGTTCTTTTTTGTTATTTTCTAAAGAAAACTAAATATTTTTTTGGTCGTGGCACTAAATTTTTTTCAAATGATTGATCAGGGAAAAGTGACAAATGCCCTAAGGCGAGCTTACTTGGGTTGTAAGCAGGTGGCTCTCAGTAAGTGCGTAGCTAGCGAACGAACAAACGTACAAAAGAAACGTAACAACATGTCGGCGACCGCTCGATATGTAGACTTTTTTTTTCGTAAGCTGTCGATGGTTGAAGCCTCTAGGAGTGCTATAGACAATATAGTTAAACGTATCAAGTTTAAACATTAGTACAATGTCGTGAAGCTAAACCGTTCGTTTTCTCAAATGTTGGTGCTGTTTTAGAGCTAGACACTTACTTGTTATTTGTAGGAATTGGAACAGTTGGAAATAGATATTTGTTTCTACCGTCAAGTGAAGACAAATTAGCGGAAAATTAGAAATAAACTGTTTTTTAATTTATTAAACAAACAAAAAAAACTATGTAAATTTTAATGAAAGTCGCATGGGAACGACTGTTTTAAATGTTTAGAATTTCAAACTACCCACAAATGTTTAAAGAAGTATTTTTTAAAGTAGTAATTGTAAGCTATGTACTAAGCGTAGGCGTATATATTTTTTATATAGCTAGAATATTTCCAATGTTTGTTGTCTTATGTATTAATTATATTTACGTAGCCGTAATGATTATATTTATTTGAAGTTCCGTATTATTGAACAGCTAAGACATGGTATTAAAATGTTCATGTCTGTTTACAAACAGTGCCATTAATACAAGGTAAAAAATGTAACAATTTTTATTATTGTATATGTTTTTTTTTAATATTTATTATATTATACAATGTAGTTTATTTTTACGTAGTATTTGTTCATTGTAAAACGATGTTTTTATGTAGATTAGGTATAATTATAAAGCTAGGCATATTAGTATTTTGTATATGTACATTCTGTTAGATGTTAAATTTTATAGTTTTTATTTGTATATATTTATATTATTACTATACATTTTGTAACCACGCTTAAAACTCACACTATACATAAAAGTTAAACATTATTAACCCTTTAGCCGCCAGAGTCGGATTTATCCGACAAAGGGGCACGACAACTACAAAACCAAGCAGTTAAAGGGTTAACATACTGTTGCATGATAATTTTTTTTTCTAAGGCTCTTCAGTAAATCTAAAGCAATTTTCCAATCAAAAAGTGCCTTAGTATATTAGTTTTAGGAAATAGCTAATTTCTGAAGAGTCTTCGCTATTTGAATTTGAACATTGATCTCATTTAGTTTTCGAATAACTTTAGTAACTTCATACATTTATTAAAACATTGACCTCATTATGAACTACTACTGGAATGTTTTTAATTTGTTTTTATTTTGTAGGGTTTCTAGATCACTAATCGATGAGTTTATTGACATATTGCTAGATTTTTAATAAATTATGATAAACCGACGACTGAAAAGCCTGATTCATATCATGTCTATTTATTTATAGTTAACTATGCAATCTTAGTTACAATTGAACATTTATTTACTAAATAAATGAATAAAATTCCGTCGGCCTATGAAGCATATGAAAATTGAGTTTCGCAATTAATCGTGAAAGCAGATTTTTTATCTTTCGCAACTTGTTGCGGTCCAAGAGTGTTTTTACTTAACGCGCAACCATTTAAGATCATGGATTTTCTATATTATACTTTTTAATAAAATATAACTGATATTGAGAGCTTTGAGAAGAGCCAATATCTATGTTAATATTTTTGTTATGCACGTTAGCAAAGACACATACCAAATGTTCTATATCGATTATTATTTGCCCTTTATATTGTTTTCAAACGTTGACTCTCAGTAGTTCTAAATTAGAATCTATTAACCACAAGACGAGTAGGCATTTCATTGCCTAAAAAATGGGTAGTCTCGATATATTTATTACTTTATTTACTTTGGCAACTGGTTTATCCATTGTAACTAGTTGCCAAGAGAGAATAAAAAAAAAAATTCACAATTGGTTGCGAAACTCAGTTGCCCGCAGGCCGAAAGCAAAAAAATATAATCGGTAAATTTATGAAAATTATTTACGGTGACTGAAGTTGTTTTTTTTTTGGTTTCGTTTTTTTTTTTTTTTACTTAAAAATATTTGTTTCTAGACTCATAATTAGTAGTTCTATTTAAAAATGTATCTTGAACATCCCATAAGATATGAAAGATTTTTTTTTACTTTTCTATACATATAAATTATGTTTTCATTGTTTTAGATTTAGTATTACATCTGCCTTGCAACTTAACAAACCCAACTCGCACCTTAACTTCTCTCGAAACGTGGCTGATTTTTAACAGCTGAATTAATAAATATGTTAAATCTGAAATATTTTCATTTTTAAATTCAATTATATATCGACGAATTTCTTTTTATTTTGGATTTAATGTATTATTTAAATATCATTCTAAAATTCCATAAATACCATATTTTCATTCCAGACAATATCATAGGTTCGTTTTGAAATTTGTCTACTCAAATAATGATGAAAATAAAGTAGTAAACTTTCTAAAAAAGAATTGTTTTTAGAAAGAACCAGGCTTTAGTTATTGGTTGAATAAAGAAAGCCTTAATATTTACTTAATAATTGATTTGTTAAATGACAACTGTCATATCGTCCCTATAATATTGTCTTAAAGAAGTTTGAAAAAAAAAAAAAAAAAAAACATTCCCATCACTTTACGTCTCACACAATTTTCCTCACAATGAATTTATTCATAACTCCTCATGCTTCTGCAATTTAATACCTAATATCCAATACATAAATAAGTTTCTCGATCTAGTCTACCTAATCTAGTCAATTTGTCTCTTGGAAATTTTAGTTCAAATATACATTTTTGTTTCCAAAAGGTGTTTTGATAGTTCAATAGTTTAGTTTCATGCGTAATTCTTCATCATCAGCACAATTTTTTTAAACAATATGCAGCTTTACAACCGTCTTCTGATTGTTTCCATAGTATAACATTGTAATTACCGGTAGACTTTACCACCGCTGGACAGGCTTCTATGAATTATTTCGAAAAATGCGCCTTCAATTATTTAATAACCGAGTTTGATATATCAAAACATGTGATAGCCTATATTGTACTCTCCGAATACAGAACAGAATAGAAGGTGTCTTTAATCGTAATTAAGTCATATGCGTAATCATTTCTAATAATTGCTAATTGTGCTTTAAACGAAATTCAAACCTTTAACAATAATACGAATGTTAAATCAATAAAACAAGATCAAAAATATTTTTACCGTAAAATATTGTCACTATTTAAACCGATAAGCGGTTAAGCGATTTAAAACGCTGGTATAATTATTTTAAAATTTGACATTAGGTCATGTCAAATTACTCCTTTAAATTAAAAAACGCAGTTTAGTGTGTTTCACGCGCCTTGTTCCGATAAAAGAAGAGTATCACAGTAGTATCAATATCTCGAAATTATTCTTTATTGATTTGAGCAAGACATTTTATTTCAACATAATATTTTTCTTAGTATATCAAATATTAACACTAAAATGTACATTAAAATTATTATTAATCTATTATATATTTTCTGTAATATAATGTATTCATATAAATGTTTGGAAACGATATATGTTTTTTAAAATGTACAATAAAAATTTGCCAAGTATAAAATCTTCGCTAAGTAGCAATTGGCTGAAAACAGATCATGGTTTCGACTTGTTACGTCAGTAGTGTAAGCACCAAAGTCAATCCAACGGCCCATATTGTATGTAGTGTCCAGCGGTAGTAAAGTGCGTAGTTGTTTACGAGACAATCGAGTGTTCCGTGTTTGTATCGCGCGCCGATTGTCATCCGGCGAGTGAGTGAGTAAGTAGGTCCTCGGTGAGGTAGCGTTCTGCGGGGCGTGCGGCGTTGCGTGGCGTGCGGTGTTGAGCGTTGATAGAGTGGCATTAGAAAAAGCTCAGCGTTCAGTGAATAGTGGAAACAAACTATCAGACGCTGCGGCATACGGACACGGCTGCCATATGTGCACGGTCGTTCACATCCCAGTGCGTCAGATTTCTATCGGACGTCCGAACGCTCAAAAGTCACGCCCGCGACTTACGTCCCCTAGTTTGCACAGCTTAGTGTATTTGTACTGTCCAGATACCTGTCAGCCGCGGTATTCGGACGCGTCCGATAGTTTGTTTCCACCTTTAGTTGGGTATCGTGGCATCCTACGATGTACCTAGAAGAAAATTCATGGTGGAATTATGAATTAAGGAAGGAAGGAAGTATGTAGAGGTATAAGTGATATTGTTAATCAAAAAATAATCATTCCGAGTTTTGTTGCCAATTGCATCCCTAATTTTACCCTGATTAATTATTTAGAAGACAACCATAGTTCAAGTTTATTTTAGTTCCGATATTATCTTCAAAAGACATGCACAAGCTCATTCGCCGCTGTTAAAAGACAAATTGGTTTGAATGTACATGCCGACGCTCCGCCGAACGCAAACATGAACGCTCTCCCCACCGTCCGGTCGGGCGCTACTCAGGACACTTTAATAGAAGCGCGTGTTTGTCATGCACGCTTCACGCCCCGCCATCGCCATGCTGCGCGCTCAACAAGAGCGTCCACTGAGGCCATAGCCTAACGGTGCCCCCTCGTCCCTCGCCCCCCACCCTTTTCCCCGCCCCACCCCCCATCCCGGCCGTCCCTCGTGTTATAGCGGGCGGCGCCTCAGCTGAGCGCGTTGGATCGTTGCAGAATGACGTGGATGCGCCGTCGCCGGCCGCGTCCGAGCGACGCTCGTGTCCGTCGCTCGGGTCCCTGGAGGCGACCGTCGCCGTGTCCTCGACCGCGTCCCGCGTGGGGGGCGACTCGACCT
Organism: Synanthedon andrenaeformis; assembly: GCA_936446665.2. Lineage (NCBI taxonomy): Eukaryota > Metazoa > Arthropoda > Insecta > Lepidoptera > Sesiidae > Synanthedon > Synanthedon andrenaeformis. The sequence goes on from OW387795.2 coordinate 7,511,805, forward strand.
ACTTTGGGGTCGACACGACTCCCGCGTCCGCGCCCGCGCCCGTGCGTCTCGCCCCCCCGCAGCCCCGTGCGTAGCGATGCGTCGAGTGCGCCCTCCGCATCGCACTGTTAGCCTCGTAGCGGTAACCTACGAATAATCACCTCAACAAGATCACACTAATCTATAATTGTAAATGTATAGGTTGCGTCAAACTCTACGACCTTTCTGAATATTAAATCGCAATATTAAATTTGTTAATCAACTGACGCATACTATACAGGGAGTCCCAAAATTAATGGTCATACTCTTCAGATCAATCGCCAGATAACTATAGATAACTTCACATTGTCTGAGTGCGTTCAGTTAGTAAATCACGCGTAACTACCAAAAAAATTCAAAAACTATAGTGTTAATCTGGACTGACTAGCCGAAGTATGCGTTGATCCAGAATTTCAGCTAACATTATAATGTAACTCTGCACTACTTTACTTATGACTTTACCTTTGACGTTGAACGTAAATGGTAAGAACACGCAGAACTGTCATGTAAAAAATTCCTTTTTATAAAAAAAAAATAATACATTATTATTGTAATTTAATAAAAGAAGAAATCACGACAGACTATCAGTTTCTGAGAATATGAACTCATTTGGCGGCTCTCGTGAGAATGGCCATTATTTTGGAGACAAGTGGTAATATACGAATATGTCATGGATTAAACGAAAGTTGAACCTACTTTAAAATAAAGTATGTCAGAATAGTGAAACAATAGCTTAAGTCGAGATTTTATCTCGATTCTGAACGATCGTAGAATTTATATCTAAATTGGTTCTTGGTTATGGTTTTGGTATCGCCTATCCTAATACGTGATAGGAATGTCGATAAATATTTATATTTTCAACAATTGGTTTTACACTAATGCTACACTTAGGCAGCTAAAGATTAATTTATGAATTTGACCTTTATTTCATGTTAAGATCATAATGTTATGTTAGCAGGCATAGACAACAACTTTTGCTTGAATACCAACTTTACCCTTAACATTTTTATCCGCGAGATAGAAAGGCGATACTAAAAGCGTGGCACTATTTGTCTGAACATACTATGTTTAGTCTGTAACGTATCGTGTATATAACATTATCTATGTGATTGGTGTAAAACAAATGAGAATTGATGTAATTATGACACGAAGTGCGATAGACTGAGTGTCCAGTGACATTATAGTGTTAGCGATGAGCTTAAAATGTTGTACTTTTTAGTCAATAGCGAATATTAAATGTAATGTAGACACACACATTATATGACACTCTTAACAGGTGTCTAACTGGTATTTAGACAAATATGGCGAGACATAAGCCAAAATCAAGATAACCATTGATTTTATCTAATAGGAAATGTACATTTTTAATTAGTAAATTTAAAGTGTTTTGACAAATTCCATATATAGAATAACAACTAGACAAGCGTCAAAAGTGTCCTGTAATGATGTGTCTATATAGATCTATAGTAGATTTATTAATAAATGTCTCCGTTCTTCCCCGCCTGCATGCCTTTCTTTATTGAACATTTCCATTTTTGCTCAACACTAAAAAATAAATAAAATGAAAAAATATATGTAAAATTATAAAAAATAGAAAAAAAATGTAAATGATAACTATCTGATGTCTTTCGAGCATAATTTTAAATTTATGGTGACTCCACTTGAAAGCAATTTAATTGTAACACTTCTAAAATCACACGAATATCTAATAATAAAAAAAATGGATAAAATAAATAATTTAGTATATGTACTTCTATTTAAATTTCCAGTTTTGTGTATTTATTGTTAACCGAGATTGGAGACATGTCCTTTTGTAGTTAAGGAGCAGTATGAACAATTTTCTTTGTGCTATTTTAAACAAAATAATAATATAAAATCTTTGGGTGAATATGAAAAAAGATGAATTGTCGATACTGTTGTTCGCTAAATTAAAATGTGTTCATTGTATACATAGTGTTGCTAGATTAGTGGTCAGTTGAATGACTTCGTGGTGTCTTGGAATAGTGTTCAAAAGGGGTTTAGGAGTCGACAGAAATTCGTTGTAAATATATCTAAAAAACGCGATAATATCACCTTTATCGATATCATTCCTTTGCGTTGTCTTGTTTTCTTTTTTAAGTAGCGCCTAAACACTGAACAGCGACAATACGCTCGGTCACATAAATGTGGAACCATATTCCCATGTACTAGGAACATTTGAGTGTATAGTCGCTGTACTTTTAGGCCCGTCCCACATGGGGTTACTCGAAAATGACGACGAAACTAGTCAATAATTTAAACTGGTTTGTAATTGTAACGAGTTGTAAGATTTTCGTGACTTCTGTTCATGGAAGATAGAGGTAAGGAGAGCACCTTCACTGTGTATCCCAAAAGTGTCAAATTAGGGTGACGCTACAGTAGTAGGTGGGTAAATTTTAAACGATTTTTTTTCGTTGTATATTGTATTATTTTGTATATTACAATTTCATTAGCTACTCGTAGTTACCGAAAATATTAAATTTCTCAACTCGGCCCACTTCACTCCGTCAACAACTGCTAAATTCATTTCATACTCTTACTTGCGCTCATACTCTAGCGCAATTATGTAGGGATTTGGAACTGTTATGTTCCCCCATATGAGACATTGCTCCTTAAATCTACCCTCCATTCTTCTGTTAATAAAATAAATGTCAAGTGAATCGAGCGTAAAGGTTGTAACAATAGTTTTCAATGGTAACTCGTGATCAGTTGCCAAAGCATTATTAACCGGTTAGTGAGCAGTAGTCGCTTCGTGTGCGGATCTCTATGAGAATATAATAAGGGCGGTGACGTTTAAGCAACTCGTTAGAAACTAGCTCTTTTTTTAATTAGCTCCATGTGAGACGGTTCATAGTGCAATTAACTTATTTATCAATATATATATTTTTTTATCCTATCGATCAAAGAAAAGTGCGCATATTGAAACCGCTGTGCAGTTTAACACATGTCTGTCCTTCCGACGGGTTTTCTCTTCACAGACCGAATCATGACAAATGATATACTGAAACATCATACATATATTATTGTTCGTCGGCTTGAGGAACCTTCTGACTCGTGTGAAACTGTGAGGTTTAAATTTAAAAAAAAAACCAGTTCTACTCAATTATTTCACAATTAAACATAGACTTTTGTGTATCGATTACATAACGTTATTTTATACCTATTTAGCATTTTTATTTATAATTTTTTTTTAAATAAAATTGTATTGATGTATTTTTAATAAGCACATTTAAGTTAAACAACCTTTGTATACGTTTGTATGTAACCTATAGGCTTGGAATTTATCCAAAGAAAGAAAGAAAAAATGATTGCCAGCTCTGACTGATATTTTTGTTGTATGACACAATTTTGTTTGGTGTATTCCGTGGCGTATTATTGCGTATTTCGAAGTGCTTTTTTATTATTGAACGCACGCCGAAAAATAAAATAAAAACGCATTAAGAAAAATGTGTACTTAGTTTCCAATAAAAAATCACAACATATTGTATTAAATGCGTAATGGATATTTACATGCGGTAAATAGCATTGTTTTGTAGCTTAATCTAATTTAATTATTTTTCTTTATTCCTAAATTTATAGTGCACAAGTTTAGTGCTTAGTTTGGGACTGCAGTCACACAAATCCACATAGCATAGTCTTAATTTTTTTCACAGATATTACAATCTAATGATGTCAATAATAAAATGACAAGTTTAATAATAAAAAATGGAGCGGAAAGAATTAAGAAAAAATCAGTTCGATTTAAACGAATGTTATATATGAATTCGTTCAACTGGTAATGATACTGTAAAACAATTATATCAATGAAAATAATGTAAAATTGTTTTGTGCATGTGATAGTTACAGTGATGAGGTTTGAAAAGTTGTCTTAAAAATGTCGTTCTAATAATTGTAAAAAACTACGCTTCGAAAACGTCTTAAATACGCTAAATGTTTTCTAATATTTACGAAGGTTTTCTTGGGGCATTAACCAAAGAGCCATGGCACGTTTTAATCTCCTCAAAATAATACTCATTCAGTCAATCGATACTAAAAACAAAGATGTGTTTATTTTTAGCATTAAATCTCCTATATTGAACCTGTCACCAGGACAGTTTTGATCCTAAGAGTTTTATTAAAAAAAAAAGAAAAGATCTGTGTTGATTTTTATTACCTAGTCGGTAGCGGTCCCATGACTGGCCTACTTATTGTTGAGGTGTCCCATCGTCCTATGTCCTATGAAACGTTATTTGCAAGTGCGATGCCGATTTTGATGTGATAAGGAGTAGATAACGGAATGGAGTCTCGAGTCAAGTCACGAGCCGAGGCGGAACGCCACAATTGCTGTTATTTCAATCTTGTAACGTTTTGTATGATCGCCATCACCGATTTGGGTAAGTTATTGCAAAAATTGATACCCGACGCAATAAGATCAATAATACGTTATTCCCTTCCCCATAAAAATAATTTTACAACGGGTATTACCCGTGGTCCACTACTTGTTCACCTAGGTGTACCACGACGGGCAACCCGAATGCATTTTTTGTATGTGCCTACTTTGTACGTACACCTGGGTGGACCACGGGCAATAAAAATTGCCCGAGGTCCACCTGTTTACCTAGGTGTACTACGGGCACTTATTTATATGATCCACCTATCGTATATCATAACTAGGGCCCGGATAAATATGTATTAAAAATTTCGAAATATATAAATATAATATGGACTGATAAAACTAAAATATGGAATAAATATGTACAATAAAAAGTAACAACATTTCAAATAAAACTATTGTTTATTGCAAAAAATAAAAAATTACAATTTTATTCAGCTTCCGTTTCACTAACATTTGAATTGCAGTAAATAATCACGTGTTTTTATAAATTTTCAAAATTGAAACTTTTTCTATTTGGACGAAATAATGCTTTGTACTAGCTGAATGATCTTTCAACATCACAGGATGTGATTGGAGCATATTTAAATTTGCATAATTCTGCAAGTGAGTAGGGCACGTTTATGTCGTCTTCTAAACTTCCACACAGCATGCTGTTGATTTTTTTTAGGATATGAAATCCTTGATCGTAATATTGGGTATAGTATTCAACTGCTGTTAGCCAAGTTCCCCAGCGTGTTAGCACTAGTTCTGGCGGTAAGGGAATGTCAGGATTTTGAGATCCTACTTGGAGCCTTAAAAAATTTTTTTTTTACGTTTGTTACTAAACTGTCAACCTTTTTAAACTGAAATCTTATACATTCAGCCGCGTGAGGAAAGGCGCGGTGCGGGCGGGGAGCGCGTACGGGTAGTGCGAGCGGCGAACGTTAGCGCTGATGATGAAAATATGGATAAATTGATTGATATTTTGTGGAATATGGATTTATATTTAAAATATGGAAAATAAAACCTGAATTTTCACGATCTAAATAACATATTTTATGTAGAAACCATAATTAAGAAACGAAAACAATTTCAAATAAAAATATGTAAATACATATTTATCCGGGCCCTAATCATAACAGTTGCGTACTCGTTCGCGACTCTACTTACATTACGTGACTGAAAATGAACTTAATTTTGTCATTTCTAATTACACAACATTTTAAATATGTCGAGTGACTATGATGATAATATACATTTTTAATATGCGCAAGGAGCACTTGCGGTCTTTCTATTGTATAGAAACAGAAGACAGCAACAAATCAAAACAAATTAGGAACAGCTACAGTTTATTTTATAATTTACTAGCCGTTGCACGCGAATTCATCCGCGTAACTTTATAAAATGTAGCCATTGTTAATCGCTGTTAATGATAGCTTTCTATAGGCAAAAGAATTTTTCATAATTAAAATGTTGTGTTGTGTAATTAGAAATGATAAAATTAACTTCATTTTCGATCGCGTTAATGTAGGTAAGTCGCGAACGAGTACACAACTGCTATTGATATGATAAGTGTAGGTACCAGTACAACGGGCAATAAAAAATGCACTGGTATTGCCTATTTGAACAAAGTAGGTCGACCACGGGCAATACCCGGATCGCAGGCACCAGCTAGTATTCTTCATACTTTCAACTTCCTCTATAGTTAAATTTAAAGTAAAACAAAACAAAGGAACGGATAAAGACAACTATGTGGAGATGCCGGGGATCGAACCCGGGGCCTTTCACATGCAAAGCGAACGCTCTACCACTGAGCTACATCCCCCATTGAATACTGTTACATATAATACCTTTATAATGCTTCGTGGAAAATCGTTTAACCAGGTAGGTACAGTCAGCGTCAGGAGTAAGAATAGATGAGCATCTGAAGGTAGCAAATAATTGGCATTTCACATTGACATATATTACTAGCGTAAAATCATTGGCATTTCATTTTTCATTAAGATCTACACAACAGATTTCAAATTGATGTGAGCTTCTATGAATCCAAATACATAGGGTGGACGTACCAGTCCCAAACCAGCCACCAGTGGTTGACCATTTTTGTCAAAAAACTAATATTTTAAGAATTCCCGCCAGCGTACGCAATTTTTTAAATATTGTGTTGCCATATCAAAGTTTTGTGGATAAAATGAACGCATTTTTGCTCGAAAAAGACAAGAGATATAGCTTTCTACTCTATTTTTCTTGACATGTGTCTTGTTCATTAGTCATTAGGCTGCCATTACAGTAAGGAGGGTGTGATGAAAGGTAAGAATGAATTGACTTTAATTGCGACATTTTATGAATGAAATAATTATATTTTATGATTATTCAACAATTTAATAATTAATATGGCACTATTTTTTGTTTTTTCAAACAAAGCTTGGTTTTTATACAGTTTATTTGGACTGGTTAACTACTAGAACACGTGCTGTATGATGTCCCAATAGTTGACCATGTTGGTCAACTACTGGAATAATCATTAGTTTGCTTTTTCTGTTGTTATTTATTTATTTTTTATATTGATTTCATGTTTAGATTACTGCAATAGTAAAATTGTAGACTGCATCAACATTTCACCAGTAGTTGACCAGTGGTTTGTTATAGGTACATTCATTTAGTTCCTTTAGTTGACCAAACAGTGGTTTGTTATAGGTTTATATGATGTCCCTATAGGATAACCAGATGGTTTTATTGTCAATGTTAATGAGAATATTTTTTTTTTTAGAAAAAAAAATGCCACCAAAAAAGTATTTATTTAAATATGCAGAAGAAGATGTATTTAAGGCTCTCGAAGAAATACAGTTGGGCGGAAAAATTCGAGAAACCTGCCGTAAATACAATATACCACATTCGACCATAATTAATAAAATGAAAATGCGCCACCCAGTTGGCAGAAAAATGGGGCCTCCAACAATATTAACGCCACAAGAAGAACAGCTGCTTACTAGATGGATAAATGCCATGGCTAAAAAAGGAATACCCCTTAAAAAAGAACAATTGATCGATACAGTGCAGAAAATTATAAAGAAAGACGAGCGCCCCAATCCTTTTAAAGATGGCGCACCAGGCCGCAAGTGGTTTGCTGCATTCCTCAAAAGACATCCTGACATAACTCAACGGCATGCCGAATCAATCAACTCAGCACGCAGCCGTGTAACTGAAGAAAGTTTGAGAAAGTGGCATTCAGACTTAAAGGAATACCTCATTTCCGAAAATGCTCAGGACATCCTTGATGATCCAGATAGAATTTTAAATTGTGACGAGTCTGGTTTCCAAACCAGTCCAGATTCAGGTTTGGTTTTGGGTCCTAAGGGAATTACTAATTTCTATGAAATCAAAGATAAAGAAAAGGAGAGCATAACAGTTTTGGGCACGTTTAATGCATCAGGAAAGGTTTTACCCGTTCTAGTTATTTACCCTTATGAGAGAATACCGGCAGAAATTTCAAGACATTTTCCTAGTGATTGGTCTATTGGCAAATCACCCAAAGGATGGATGACTTCTCGCGTATTTTATGGGTATATAGGCAATACTTTGATACCTGCCTTGCACGAAGAAAAAATAAAGTTTCCAGTTCTGTTGCTGATCGACGGTCATAAATCTCACATTTCTTATGAAGTCAGTCAGTTATGCACTGACAATCAAATCATTCTATACGCGCTTCATCCGAATGCGACGCACATTATTCAACCCGCCGATGTTTCAGTATTCCGGCCACTGAAAAATTCTTGGAAGAGTAATGTTAATAAGTGGAAATTAAATACCGGAAATCGAGTAGTCACAAAATCCCAATTTGCTCCAATTTTGAAGTTATCCCTCAACGCAGCAACTAAAGAAGTTATCCGTAACGGGTTTCGTAAATGTGGTTTGTTCCCATTTGATGCAAATGCCATCGACTTCACAAAATGTATTGGTGATCCTAGCAGACATGAAACTGTCTTTAAACCAGCAGAATTTGGGACAGAACATTTATTATATGTTGAATCGTTAATGTCCCAGAATCGAGTGAATGAATTTCAAGCTGTCAAAGATAACGAGCCTTGGACTGGAGCGGAATCGGCTAAAGAGTTGTTTTACCTTTGGCGCAAAATGTATAATAAAATAACTGCAACTGAAACAACTCAAGAGCTGGGAGAACCGTCAATTCTCACAGTCGAGATGACATATCCGCGTTCCGATGCAAATCCACCATCTGCCGCGACATATCCTGATATTGTTGAAGAGACGACATCCACGGCGGCAATTGCTGGATCTTCGAGAGAGACGCCACAACTGGAACCTAATTCTGACATCACATCCACCGCGACAGAACCTGATTCTCTAGCAGATACTGCATCTCCATGTCCGCATACGGACCCTAAATCCAGCGCGGCAGTCCCTGTATTTTCGAAAGAAGTGACTCCTCCACGTACTCAAGCAGATCTAACATTCGCCACACCAGGTCCTGGATCATTAGGGCCGCCGCCACATTCGCAGTCTAGTTCAGACCCAACATCTCACGCAGTAAAACCTAGAACACTGGCTCGAGGATTGAAAAACATGCCCATAAGTCCTGCTTTTGCAAGCGCTGTAATATGGCCAACAGAATCACCAATCAAAAAAGGAGGCAAAAGGAGATCCCGTAAACAAATTTTTCCAGATGCTATCAATTCACCTTCGTGGAATAAATATTGGGAAGACAAAGATGCAGAGAAAAAAGCTAAAGAAAAACGAAAACTTGAGCGCGAAGAAAGAACATTAAGTAAGGAGATGGATAAAATTGAAAAAGCAAGGACTAAGCCTTCAGTTGCGAAGCGAATTAAAAAGCGAGTTCAAGCTACAGGAGAATCAAATCCTAAAGAGGATGAATCTATATTTGCAAAGCGTCCTAGAAAACGAGTTCAAACTAGAATATTATCTGATTCAGAAGACGACGAACCTTTAAGTTCTTATAAAAGTTCGTCGGATTTTGTAGATCACGAAATTGGCTACTATGTGATCATAAAATATGAAGGCGAATACTTTCCAGGAGTCGTTAAAAATATTAAAGGCGATAGCAAGGAAGTTAGTACCATGGTACTTTCTGCTCCTGGTACCTTTAAATGGCCAGAAAAGGAAGACAAAATTTGGTACAGCAGAGAAGACATAATCGAAAGAATTAAAACTCCTATTCCAATAAATACTAGAGGATCCTACAAAGTCGAAGAGATGACACAATATCTGCCATGGGTAGAGTAGACATTGCGCTTCCGGACTTGAGAAAGTCAAGTTGCATAGACTTCAGTAACCTGGAGACCTGAAGTTTAGCGTGTCTCTTCTTTGACTGATTTTCATATTTTTAGATTAAGTGGAAATTACTTTGCAGTTTTATTTTGTGATAATAACGTAGGTCTATTTAAAGGATATTAAGCTAAAATGTGCCTAAAAATATTTTCATTCTGTGATACTGATCTCAATTATAGCAGTAGTTAACAGTAAAATAATTAATAAACGTTGATTTTGAGTAATATAAACATTTCTTTAATTTTAACCTCCTTGTTTAAAATATTGGTCAACCACTAGTTCAAAATTGGTCAAGTACTAGAACCTGCTGGTCAAACTAAGGAACAATCCACTTTTCAGGATTTGAATCATACTTATGGGAAATCTAAAAGCCTTACATGTAATTTCTTTTTTTGTCTTCATTTGTCCATAAACAACGCAAACAAATACAGTAAAACTATTGTCTTATGTCAATAAACTTGTACATGGCAAAAATTTGAAATAAAAAAAATTCTTAAGTGGTTTGGGATTGGTACGTTCACCCTATATCTAAACACTCATATCATATATTTCATTACAAAGGGAGTTTTTTATGTACCTATACAATCCGATCGCTAAAAGTAACTAAGCACTAAAATCTTCAATTATATCAACACTTTTTGGAGTAAACTGACATCTTTGTATTATGGTTCATATTTAGCTGGTGATAATAATCGTCTACTTACATTAGATCTTTCATATTACGCTTGAATGACATTAGGGAGGAATTTTCAACCGAATTCAAAAAAAGGAAGGTTCTTAATTTGACTATAATTACGAATTGATTTTGATGATTCTTTTTACTTAGGCCGTACTTTCCAATTTTTTTTGATGCAGACTTTCCATCTCTATTTTAACTGTCATTGCGATGGTCATCATAGAAATATTAGCCAAAAACAAAGAAGATTTGTATTTGGAAGGAGCCGTCGGCTTCGGCCGCGTACGTAACCTGAGCTTCGTAACCAGTTACGATCGACTACTTTTTCGGCTTTGTACGAAACCAGTTGCGATCGAAAACTATTTTGTTCTTATACGAAACAAGTTACGATCGAAGACTCTTAGTCCTTGTATGAAACCTCTCGACTGTTTATAAAACCAACAAAGACTTTTATTGTTATATGAAAACTTTACAGTAATATGACAAGTGACACCTATATCTACACATATATAAAATTATATTTCTATTTTTCTCCACTCGCAGTATGTGAAATAATTTTAAGTGGCCAGTCATATTACTGTAAAGTTTTTTCATATAACAATAAAAGAGTCTTTATTGGTTTTATAACATAGTCGAGAGGTTTCATACAAGTACTAAGAGTCTTCCGATCGTAACTTGTTTCGTATGAGAACAAAATAGTTTTTGATCGCAACTGGTTTCGTAAAAAGCCGAAAAAGTAGTCGATCGTAATTGGTTACGAAGCTCAGGTTACGTACGCGGCCGAAGCCGAGCCGTCATGATATTTTTCCCTCTCGTCACTACTTTCTTACAAACAGCGTTGTCTCATTTGAGCAGCGCGTTTAATAGGCATACCCATATTCTATATAAGGATTAATAAATCATTAATAAAAATACACTTACTTCCCACTAAAAATTTAAAAATATGATAAACTAGCGACTCGTTCCCGGCTTCGCCCGGGTGTATTTTTTTTACGTAAAAACCTTCCCTGATTATCCCTCTATCCATGAGTGAAGACAGAATTAAAATCGGCCCAGCCGTTCTCGAGTTTTGCGCTTAGCAACACATTTACGGATTCATTTTTATATTATAGATTTAAAAAAAGACTAAAAAAGTATGTATATGTATGTACGTGCACTACCTATATATCTTATACTTAAGTCGAAAATAATATTTTGATTAATTTTTAATGATAGATGCTTTAGGTACTTCAAAGTAAAGCATTAAAGGAAAATCAACGAAATTATTGATACCTATTTACAGTTTATTTTGAAGTTTATTCTCTGGCGCATTCGGTTTTTTAAATATCATTTGTTATATCTTATCACCTAAAATATACAGTTATTCGTCCTAATTTAAAAAAAAAATACATGTCATAAACATTTTGTCTGAAATGGTTGGCAATTGATTTTTATATAATATTGTGAACTTATTTTTATATTGTATTTCCTTGACGAGCCCCGTGTATGAGTGGTTGAGGTGCTTGCCTTCACACTCTGTTCTAGAGACCCCAGGTTCGATTCCCCCGGCAGGGTCAACTTTGGAAATAAGCTTTTCAAAATTGGCTCTGATCTGGATCTTGAAAGTAGTAGCAGGGCATACTGACTGCGTTCATCTGGCGACAGATGTATAAATTAAATTTATACTGACAAGTAACAGTTTAAAATTGTTTCTTTCCTTGAACTTTTCTCAGAAGACTGTGGACCTAGTTGATAAGTGGCTCTAATGGCGCTTTGTTGTAGAATGAAAATAGTATTTATGCCCGCACCGTTACCCCAAAGAAAAATTCCTAACACATTATAGTTACTGTATAAGTAGGTAACTGAAAAGATGGTGTCTTAACCCCTAAGACAGACCCTTAACGCTGTCTCGGGGGTCCTGCATTGGAAACACTTCGGACTTTGGATATGAACTTTCAGTTTAAAAGTTCGGATCTGAAAAGTAGTAGCAGGGCACACTGCATTTCACAGTCATTTTGGCAGATCATCAGGTGGCAGTAAACACCCTCTTATTGAAGACCAAAGGGAATTAATAGCATCTGTGGTTCTCTGAGGGAGTAACAGATACCATAACCTCCTAATGTATACTGTATCTGTGGTGTTGCTTGTATTGCTGTGGTATAAGCAACAGTAGCCACCGAGAGGGCCGTCTGCCTATCTGTCAACCTTAATATATAAAAAAATACTACATAGCTAAGTACTACAACAGTTAAAAAATTCAAAACAGGTAAAAAAGTGCACTTGTGAATAAATAGAATTTAATAAATATATTTACCTACATTTGTTAACATGATTAGTTAAACATTATTATATTAGATTTAACATTATAATACAGCGCAACATATTATTATTAGGCACTATCTAATACCTATTTATAATGATTAGTAAAATAATATGGTTATTTTTTTAATTCAATAAATTGCCGCCATCAATCACATAATTACATCCTGTTATGCTCTTAGCCTTGTCACTAGCTAAGAATGCTATAAGTGATGCAACGTCTTCTCCCTCCACAGGCTTTTTCAGAGGAGTCTGACTGGCAACATTCTGTGAGACCATCGCTAATTGTTCCTCTGTACACGAATCTTTATATAAATTGGTTTTCACAAAGCTCGGACTAATAGAATTCACTCTTACACCATCTGAACCTAGCTCCAAAGCCAAACATTTTGTGAAATGTATCAAAGCTGCTTTTGAAATGTTATAAGCTAATGTCAACTTGTTTGGTTTTATTCCAGCATTGCAAGCTATGTTAATAATGCATCCTTTGGTTTGTATTATATGTGGAACAGCCAATTGGGTCAATTGGTATACAGATCTCATATTAGTCGACATAACTTTGTCATAAGACTCCATTGAAGAGTCTTTGATCCCACCCATAGCTAAAACACCAGCGTTGTTGACCAGTACATCTATTCTTCCGTAGTGATTAACTGTTTCTTCGACAATCCTCTTAACGTCCTCCTCGACTGTGAGATCAGCGACAATGCATAATGGCTTTTTGTTTGAACGCTTTTCGCAGTAAAGTGCGATTTTTTTCAAATGATTCTCCGATTTGCTAGTGAGCGCTAAATTTGCTTTAGTATTCGCGAATTGAAGAGCTGCTACTCCGCCTATACCACGACTTGCGCCAGTTATAAGTATTACTTTCTCGTTGAAATCCATAATAAACGCGAGATACACGTTTGATCACACCAATATTGCAATCTACAGATTTTCAATGAGCAATGTGACTTAATTTAAACTGTTTTAAACACTGAACTTTATTAATGTATTGTTTTTATAGGAAGAAAGGGGGGCAGGGGAGGGCGCGGTATCTATCTGTCAATCAATTATGAACAAGGTCGCACAGCTGTCTAAACACACACGCGTCTGCGATGACAAATTTCAGTGTTGCCATATTAAAATATTATTGTGCTTATTCAAGTCATAATTTTAGAATTTAATTAAAACAAAAGTTATATCCAAATAAACATTCGCATTTTAATTTTTATTTAAACAACAAATCACATATGTATTTGCATTGTTCTTTTAATGGATTGAGTAAATACGATTCCTGGAGCCTTTTCCAATATGATCTTTGTTTTATTAACGTATTATTTCCCCTCCATGTTTTAATTGTATTTTTAGTAGAACAAATTGGAATATGTATATTCTATGGGATTTTAATAGTTAATTTTATCAGCGTTCAATACACTTCTGTAAATAAAAAATACTTTAGGCTTTGCGAGAACGCCAAAATTTTAATTTTAATCGTTGTATAAGGCAAATGGTAAAATATAAAGGGTAGAGCGCACAAAACAACTATCGATCTTGAAGTTGTCGTAAATAGCAAGTTGCGTCGTAAATAGCTAAAAACAGGTATCAGCCCATTATCAGCCAATCAGAGGGATTGCGTGTTTGAAGCATGTTGATCACAGACAAAAATTCTAAAAACAATTTTTTTGGCCTCGGTAAAAAGTACAACGTGTACAAATTGTTTTCTGAAAAAGTTTATAATATACCTACATATAATATAGGTATAGATTTTTCATTGCTTGCAAGCACCTTGCAAGTATATACTTGTTTAAACTGTGATAAATATAACTATAAAAATGGACCAATATTTTTGTTGTATACAACAACAATAAGGGTGGCGGGACGACGAGGATTTTTTATTTAATGTTTTTATTAAAATTATGTTAAGGTCGACAGACAGGCTGATGGTAAGTGGCTACCGTCGTTTATAACGCAAGCAACGCCATAGGTGCTGCAAGTGCGCTGCCGACCATAGAAAGATTAAGGATAAGGTATAGCGAAAATGGGCTTCGGCATCCCTTACTTACTCACCGAAACACCGAAAACTGAACCTACTGCCACCAAAAGGTCTGCCCAAATGCGGAACGCAGTAGAGGCTGCTTATAATAGGTCCTTTTGGAAAATTATGGGGGTGGCCTATGTCCAGAAGTGGACGTTTTACAGCTCAAATCATAATTATTAGGATAGTGACTTATTTAATGATGTAGAAAATCAGGGGATGGTAGATACCTTTTTTTTTAACGTTGGGAAATCCTTTTAGATACCCGGCAGTGTAGGGGACACTGCGGCGTTATGCCGGATTCGTACCGGCTAAAATCCAACGACTTTCTAGCGCGGCCGTTGATGGGCGGGGTCGTGGGGACGTTATGATACGACTTTGGTGCCCTGCCACGGCTATCTAGCGCGGGGAGGCCTACGCTCCCTGTCAGAACCTCGGCGTACCCGAAAGTGGAGGTACGCTGTCCATCGCGGGGGACCTTACGACGGGCGGCAGTCTCCCCCAAGACCACCGCCCGGGTCCCGGTCAGGGTGGAAGGCGGCGAACATAGGCCAGCCCTCTGCGCCAGAGCCTTCTCCGGCGGAGGGGGGAGAGCGGGAGCGGGAGAGGGGATCCTCTTCCCGCTTCCTTGCGCGACATAACGTGCTTACAGAACGTGAGCATCGCTTGCCACGCAAAGTCACTGCGAACCATCGATTTCACGACGGCCGGCAGCGAGAGGTCGGCGCCCATGACGAGAGACAGAGCTGCGTGCTGCTCTGCTTATTCGGGGCATTTAGCCAAAGTGTGCTGCGCAGTGTCAAGCGCGCAGCCACAATGGTGGCATTCCTCCGTCGTCTCGCACAGCCACCCGGTGAAGGTAACGCCCAAAGCAACCATGCCTCAAGAGCACCTGCACCAGGCGGAACGTGCGGGCCCCGCGTCGCTTCGCCAGCCATCTTTCTAGGGAGGGGCGAATGGCCTCAATCGTCAGGCGGCCCGCACTAGGCTCCGCCAGGGATGGTAGATACCTACCTATGTGAAATTTAAATCTATACATAATATTACAAAATAAAGTTGCGGTTATTTTCTGACTGTTTCTTCGCTAACTTTTTCTAAGTCACCCAACGGATTTTGTTTCAGATTTCACTAATGGAAGGAGCGATAAACGAGAAAATTTGTCTAGGTATGTAATTTGTACAAAAAGTTGCGTTCGTGCAAAGCCGCTAGTCCCAGATAACCAAGAAAATCTTAATCAAATTTGAAATCTTTTAACAGCGGGTAAAACCATGGAGCACAGCTAGTTGCCTATAAAGACGTGCTCACGTTTCTGTAAATCATATCCTATTTGTATGTAATGCGTTGTCAAACTGAGGTCATTTCGTGGAGTCGGACTACACGATTTACGAACAACATTTATTCACGAGAAATGCTTGCAACGGTAATAGAATTATTTTCAATTTAAACCAAACAGTCGAGTATACACTGTACACATTTCAAAAATCAATATAGGTTATTTTTTGGCTACAATGCACCATCTGATTAGACATTTTTATTTTTACCCTAGGAGTAGACAGGCTTATTTCTTTTTTGTGTGAGTAGGAAAAAAATCACAAGAAAAATGGTGATTTCAACTGTCACATGGTGAGTATTTCAATAGTTTTAAAGAGTTTAATCGTAGAAACTAACGGCTTAACATCCAGAAATAAACCATTATTAATTCAATTCAATCATTAATTGCAAAACCATAATGTATAGATAGATGTTACAAAATTTATAAAGACCCGTGTTATGGATCCTGTCAGGCATGCAACTTAGGGGCTAGGAGAGAGGAAGCGTATTAAACATTAAAATTTGAATAATATTTACATTCATTTCGTAGAACCTATATATTATCAATAAAATATTGATTAGTGTTAAATAACATTTACTATTTACATTTTTTTTTTTTTGTAAATTTGTTATATATTTTTATAGAAAAACCATTGAGAGAAAAACTGAAGATATTTGAAGAATTTAGTTTTAATCGGGACGTTGGTAATATTAAATTATTTTTATGTTAGTTTGTTATAAATTTAATTTACTTCAGTTTGCAATTTACAATAACTATCTAGTTTATTATTATTATTAGTTTAACTGAATAACAGACATACAAAGGATGTTGATGAAATAATATCTTTTTAATCCACTTGATGGCAGATGGGAACCGTTGGCCATAACACAAGGAACGCCACACGTGCTCAAAGTGCCTGCCGACCACAGTAGGATTAAGGATAAGGGATTTTGAAAGGACAGAGAAAATGGGCTATGGCACCACACGCACTCACCGTTTCGGTGACATGCAGCGCATAGACAATTATGTCTAGGCCTATTTTTCCGTATCCAAAGTTGTTCAAGTGAATCGAATGAGGGACCCCTGAGAGAGAGCGTCAATGCAAGCACCCTAACCACTTATCCAACGGGTTCGTGAATTTGAATACATGGTGAAATAACATATATTATAAAGTGTCACCTACTTTTGAGTTTTCGTTACTGGAGAGGCCGTTGGCAAGAGTTTTATTGTTTAAATAATTTATTAATATGCTTAGTAAATATTGTAATAAGTATTGTACTAAACAGTAAATAGTAAGTATTTGGTATTTGAGCTACACCTAAATCATTCGATATCCATTTGTGGGGCACGCCATTCGTCTTAAAAGCAGATTTACATATAAAACATTCCAATATATCAACATGGCCACGAATGCAATTTGTGAATGGTGCCCATAAATAACTATTTCCAGTTTGACACATGGCGACCCTTCGCTAAAGCGGGTAACACCGAGCTAGTTCTGTTTTCCCGCGTTTATTTGACAGATGTGTATCGTTTTAAAACTGCTGGAAAGCGGAGAATTTTCTTGGCGCTCCCAACCGCCCGCTCAAATCAACTGTGAAATTCAATTGAGCGACCATAAATTCTTATCCTTTGAAAAATGTTACAGACAACTTGTACGTTTTAAAATAAGTTTTTCTCCGAACGGACTAATTTTTTTCAGAAAACGAGTTTTAAAATGATTATTTTATCATTGTTCATTAATAGATATATGACTTTGTGTCTGAAATGAAAAACACTTGTCAAAAAAATAACTCTCTTTGTGTATATAATATATACCTATAGTAATAGAAATGAATGTACCTAATCAGTTACAAAATAGTGCCCAAATCCATCTACTTTTCTCTAAGATTGACAGCGGTTGGTTCATAGATATACCATATTAAATATTCAGTTTAATGTTTTCGTTAGAGGCATGGCGCTGTTACGGCAATGTATAGCCTCCTACTGCTGATATATCGAGCAATATGGGAATGGGATTAACTGATCGGTAGCTATTGGTACGTAAAAGTACAATGTTATTCATTATTGCACACGTACTCTTCTGAACTTAGGTTCTGAACATACATATTGTGTTAGGAAAAAAAATATTGATATGTTTTTGAAATAAGATATCCTAACCTATACCAAATTAATATTGATAAAAATTATGAACCGTCGTCGTCATTACCATGGAGATGCCGGGGATCGAACCCGGGGCCTTTCACATGCAAAGCGAACGCTCTACCACTGAGCTACATCCCCAATGAAGGTAACTGTTGAAAAGTCTGTATGTGATTTTAAATAAGTATTAAAAGTAAATTTCATTTCTTAGATGCTTACAATGTTCATAAACGATTTCCATTTGTCGTATTATTATCAACAAATTATAAAATACAAATTTACATTTTCTTCGATTTTTTTTTGTAATTTTATCTTTAGAATTATTTGGCCGTAAAGTATGAATGATGAAAAGCAATGCTGGCCACTTTAGGGAAAAAAAAAAGAGAACAGATAGTTTCACGTCATGAAATTCGAAATTGGAACAGTATATTTTGGGAGTTAATATTAACCGGTTTATGCTTGAGGTTGAATCAGAATACACTGCGAGATCGAATCAGAAATGAATGTCTGGTCCTATTGGAAAATTATTGGTGAGGCCTATGTCCAGTAATGGACCTCCTGCATTTGAGATGATTTTTTTTTTTTTAAATAAATTAGTAATAATTATAATGACCCTTGTTGTACGTTTGTTATAAAATAAATTAATATTTCTTGTTACTCATTTTTTTGCTATTTGTAACTTGTTTATTTTAAACTTGGCTTTGCTTGCAAAAAGAAAAGAAAAGAAATAAAAATCAAGATCAAATCTAATTTGTAATCAAAATGTAACCACAGAGCGACTATAAACACCGTACCGTGATGTTAAAAACAAATAGAAAACTTCATTTGGAAACAGATTGACATTGTGGGGTGGGCAGTAAAACTGCGAAATAAGTACACGCGAACAAAATGGTCGGATGGGAATTAGCAATAAAAACTTTTTTACAATCGCCACGTTGAGGGGACTTGGGTGCTATGAACACCTGCACTATTCACTAGAAATTTGTCGATGAATTAGGAGCTAAATTATAATTAACTAGATTTTACCCGGGTGCAATTTTTTTTCTAAATTTTATGGGTATAAAAAGCTTCCTCGCTTAGCGCTCTTTCCATTAGTGAAAACCGCATTAAAACCGTTCAGTTGTTTTTGAGATAATCGCGAACATACATACAGACAGACAGACAGACGCGACGGGGACTTAGTTTTATAATATGTAAAGAAGGTAAGTTGTTTTCATATAAAATACTTCACCCGCGTAACTTTATAAAATATAGCCTATGTTTCTCGTTGATAATATAGCTTTCTATAGGTCAACGAAATTTTTAAACAGTATAGTTATTGAGTTAATTCATTACAAACATCCAAAAATACAAATCTCTCTTTATAATATGTAATAGTATATATAGATTTTTTTTAATGTCTGTTTTCTAATGTCTATAATTTATATATACAAAAGTTGAGTATAAATTGAAATAATAGGTGCACAGAGTAAATACATATATTATTATTTCGATAAGTGTTGAAATGTGGGGCAGCCCTATGTTGTTCAAGAGCAATAATTCTTGGTAGCATCTCATTTGCATTTCTTTATTGGATCGCAGGGAAATTGAGAAAAATTCACGCTCTCATTCTTAATTACGAAATTACTCGACACGATATTTCATTAACATATTTTAACATAAGTACTAGTTGTGCCCGCGACTAGTAGTTCGTTTTTGGAAAATCCCACAGGAACCTCAAATTTTTCAGGATTAAAAGTATCCTAAATGTTAATCCAGGTAATAAACTACCTGTATGCCTAATTACATCCAAATCCGTTCAGTGGTTTACGTAATATAAAAGAGTATTATATAGAGAATTCGAGTTTGGTGATTTTTGTTACAATTTCAAGAAAAAAATACTTAATAGATTTTTGATAAAAACCTTGCAGTAATTTAGTTTATAGATCAGAATAAAACGTAGGCTATAATTTATAATGGTAATTAATTTAAAATTATCATTTTTATAATTTATTAATATATGTTCAGTCGTTGTATAAAAAAGCTAGTAATTATATACCTGATAAATAAAAATGTGCTTAGATCATATGTATTGTAACATTTGTAAAAAAAAAATAGTAAAAGTAATTAATGTTCGATATATAACAAAATTTTCACTATAGAAAATACGTTCGTATACTTATTCATTATTTAATAGGGTTGAATCCCTCTGTTGGCGCGTGAAGATATTTTTATGGAGGCGCGGAATGCCCATCAAACTGGTCCGATTAAATGCAGTTTCTGTCCCCTGACATAATCATGATTTAGTGCTTCCTTAGTGTTCTAAATTCCTAGTAATTGAGAAGTAATACAGATGGGATAGGAGGGTTTTTGTTCGAATGTGTCGCCGCGTAACGAGCGGTTTGTTCGAAGGCATTGCGTAATTGGATTTCGTTCGTCTTATTCCAACGCTAATATGTTTAATCGAAAGTAGATTTTTTTTTGTGTTCTGTGCTATATGTAGGCGTCGCAAGTTAGAAAGTTCGTTGTTTGTTATAGAGATACAATCTTACATACATATAAGTATCTATTGCCTGCGGCTTCCTTCGTATATTTATATATTTTAAAACTAGCTGTGGTGTCCGCGACATATTGCGTGTTGAAAAATAAAAAATATATAACATCTGACCAAATTTATGAACAATAATTTATTCAATCTTTAATGCCGTTGTAGTTTTGACAGGCGTTGGATTTTCATTTTTAGATGATCCCACGGTAACAGTACGTACCTACTTTTCTTCTGGATGAAACTCGAAAGGTACTTACTCTATGTTCATTTTTATATCTTTGACAATATGTATGCAAAATTCCATCTGTTGAGTAGTTAAGGCATAAACATAATTACTATTAAAACTTTGATAAAAAGGTGGACCACACGAATTCTGTCATTATCTACCTTCCTCAAGTCCAAGGTTATGGGACGAAGATCTCGTTGTTTAGCGACCTCCTGAGTCAGGAGTCGCTTCCTTTTTGTATGACCTATCGTATAAAAAATGCGTAATTAGTAAAAAAAATTTTGGACCAATTTCCAAATATAATTTCCCGTGTTCGGTGTCTCTATCGATACACGTGTATATCTGGCGCAAGCCGGTTTTGTCGTGCCGGTCACGTACAGGAGACGTGCGCGCCTCGTTCGGAATTACTTCCACCATATACATATACAGCTACGCCGCCTTTCTGTATGTTCATAGCAAAAAGTTTCAAACTAACAGACAGCGTGGTGTTACAAAGCCTTTTTGAAAATCGTCATAACTATTACGTAGGTGCTATACAATTTAAAAAACAAATAATAACTATTGTAATCTATACATATAAATAAAATTGGAGTATCTGTTTGTAATATTGAAATAACCGTTTTTTACTACATGCATATGAATATATATACGGTACATACACCAAAATAACATTTTTTACAATTTTTGTCTGTCTGTCTGTTTGTTCCGGCTAATCTCTGAAATGGCTAGACCGATTTTGAGGGGACTTTTATTGGCAGATAGCTGATGTAATAGAAGTAACTTAGGCTATGTTTATTTTAGAAAAATCTTTTATTAGAAAAAAAACACCCCGGGTGAAGCCGGGAGCGGGCCGCTAGTTAAGAATAAAAAAGAGCTGATACAAACATGATGAAAATTATTAAAAAGCAATGTCATTTAAAAACAGGACATCATTCAAAACGTATGCAAAATTTCATGATAATTTAAGGTGTGAAAAGGTAACAGACAGACAGAGTTACTTTCACATTTATAATATTAGTATGGATTTAAAGCAGCTGCGATTTAAACAGCTGTTTTCGTGTTATTCAAATTCAAATTATTATTCATTACGTACCTTTGTTATATTAATGTCATACTTTTGTTTTGAATAAATAGAAAATAAATTAATCGTATTGTAATAACCAGAACAAATAAGGTACCTAATTTGAAAATCATTAAACAATTTAAATATGGTGTTTAAATTAAAAATATTTTAACAACTTGGTTATGCGATTGCGATGTGAGACTAAATGTCGCAAACATATTATCGACGCGTGTCGCCAGATTCACATATAAAGGTTGATTATAGTATAGTAAGGTACTAAAAATTAAAAATTAAATTACTATAACCAATAATTAAAAAGAAAACCTACTATAATTTGAGTACTAATTTTATTATGTACTATTATTATATATTGATGACAGATATTATATTATGTTTCTATTTAGAATTTTCATTTTCAATATAATGCAACTATTTTACTAATATGTATATAATAACTGCATGGACATTAGTTGTAATCAGTTTTATAATAAATGTAGGTAATATTTAGTAATAACTCTATATTGCATTTTATATTAAAAAAAACTGAACATTACCGTATTAGCCTCACCAGCAGTAACCGTAAACCTTACCGTTAAACAAAAGCATGTGTGCCGTTTTGTTTAGGTGAATGAATAATAGATGCCACAGCCCTTTGCTCTTGCAACCCCTTCAACACCTTTACTAAAAAAAGTTAAGAAGTCTGTGAAATTATGAAAATCGAACTGTCTATATGTTGATTAGTTTAAAGTAACTTCTGTCTTAACTCATCTATCTGGTTTTCATTACCAGTCATCCCCTATTTGGTACAGTTGAGGGGAGTTCGCGAATGCCAGTCACGTTTGACGTACGTGGCTGTAAAACGTATTACGTAGGTACTACGGTGATGTACGGTGTCTCGTGGATTTCACTAGGCGCGTTGGAAGCCACTCAAACAACTATAGTCGATTTAGAAACGAGAGGGAAAATATTCAAATAAGTAAGCGAACACATAGCAAAGATATTTGATCTTTCAGGTAAACTGTTATATCACAAAATTGTTACTGAATAACTTGTTCGTCAATCGTATTAAAAATATTTGATGTATTTTTTTAAATATAATTACGAAAAATATATTTAAAATGTATGAAAAAATTTCAATTTTCATTTGAGGAGTGGATTGAGAACTGGATTATTTTCGGGAAAGATGATTTCAAGGTCAGTATGTTTGATTACGGTTTTGATCCATACCATGGGGTTTAACTGAAGAGAGTAAATACCGATTTTTTTTCATTACTTGACAACTAAGAAAACCGCAAGGAAATGTTGAATCTTATTTCCTTCATTATCCAACCCGTTAGTTGAAGAGTTCAAACCCATCTACTCTGGAAGTTTCCCTTAATAGAGGTGTTACTATGCCACCCGCGTCTCAGGTAAGGGGTGGGCTTATTTTTATAACGTTTCCCCCTCATAGTGTAAGTTGCCTGATAGTGTTATGGCAGCTATGGTGGAAATTTTAATTATTATTCTGTTCGTACTAACTTTGTGAGAAGAATAAACCTTACAATCTAATTGATGTTTATGGCAAAGAACATATTAGTTTAAAATGTACACAGACAGAACAATAGAAAGAAATGACGCGTAAGGAGTAAGGATATGGAATTAGAAATGGATGGGGAAATGGACATGGCTTCCTTTACTGCATCATAACAACACACATTTCACAATGGTCTGTATCTCTAAGGCGGTAGACTGGCTGCCCAAATGACTGTCAAACGTAGCGTGTCTACTAAATATGTGATCTTTTTCCATTAAGTAAAATATCTTAAATTGTACTTAACAATTCTGCTGTATACATGGCAATAATTTGTTTCAATGTAGTTAGCTTCGAATCTCAATTTGCAAACAAAGAAAGAAAAAACGTATAAAAACAGGCGTAGCTAAGATCAACAAATTGTTTTTCTATAGGAGGGACTGTGGTCAGTTTTTTGTGGCGTCTCATATTAAAAAACTAAGAACATGTAAGTGCAATACAATTGCTTGCGGAGTGACACATGCTAGGACTTTAGGACGGTTGATTCGGTGGCCACTAAATTAGCGATTAGAGATTAAAATATTAATATACATTTATTTTTCTAGTGTAACATGAAACTATTGGAAATAATCTGATAATACATAGAACAGTTAAAAAGGAAATTAATAAAATCTTCATGCGTATATCTACCATTCTATGGAGATTGAGACAATTTTTGTAATTGTTGAGACAAAAAAAATGTTTTTGACAGTAACAAATTAGGAATTCCGTCTGACAGCAATAAGTAACCTTACTATCCTCTTACAAAAGATTGTCATCAAATAGGCCGCTTTCTGATTTGTCGGCGCGGGAGCGGTTTCGCTCGGTACACGTGATAAAAAAAAACTTGTAAGTCGTAGAATTGCACGTCAGAAGTGAAAACGTAGCTTCACAAAAATAATTGTATGATATTTGAATTGCTTGGCATTATCGAATTAGGTAAATATGATTATTATTGATCGCAAGAAATACAAGAGAAAATATATGACACTGACACACAATGACAATAAATAGAAGATAATTATTTAACATGAACTTCATAATGACAGACCATTAAAAGGTTTGATGTTGATATGAAACTAGATTATTGGTCAGAGGTGTATACCATATTGATCGTTGTTATCAAGTCTAGTAAGTGTACTTTCATATGCAGTTGTCTGCTTATTGTTCTTTGTTTTTAAATTATTTTAAATTAATATCTGCTAGGTACATCAACGCTTATTTTAACCAATCTTAAAAATGCCCAACGCGCCTGAAGGAGTTTTCACTTCAATAATGAGCATTTTATTTACTTATTCCATTTTTTACTTCATATATTACGTATCCTATGTACAGCGTGAAAGAGCGTTTTAATGTATAATTTGAACGCCGATTTCATGGCCACAACTAACGGTCGTCTAAGATTAGTGAGTGTAATGGAAGTCGGAGAATAGAAATTTTCCATTTTTGGCTCCTGTTACACTCGTCTCGTTGTGGGCATCGTAAATCATCACTAATCCTATAGGGAGGAAAAGGTTTTTAGGATGAATTTGGTTTTATTTCTCTTTCTTGAACAGTTTTAGGCTTTTTTAAAAAAATACCATTACATATCATAGTTGTTGCGGATGCAGAATTTTCAACAACCGCGGATGCGGATTTCGAGTTTTTTAAGTACATTTAATTTTAATATAGAAATAATTAATTTAAATTGATCATTATAATAGTTTTTTATTAACCACCCATTACCTATCCAATTCATCCGCCGTATGTCAGATTGTCTAAAGAATTAGTTGACTGATTCTTTGAAATTCTTTGAAATTCGGTTTTTTAAATATCATTTTTAACATATTAAGTAATATATTTTTTAATATCTTTTTTAACTTAGTAACTAATGTAATTGAAAGTTTGTGAGGATGGATTTGGATGAAATTTGGCATACACCTAGTTTAACATAATAATATACCTTCATACTTTTAATCCCGAAAAAATGCTAGGTTCCCGTGTGATCGGTTCCTGTTACGTTAGGTTAGGTTCTGATCGTATAAAAGTTTAAAAAAATTGGCGCCACTGTCACCGTGGTGGCGCCACTGTCGTCACAGCGATAAAGATGTCGGGCGTTAAAATACATACGAGTACTCATATATTTTGTCAGGTGTTATATTTTTCATTTTCCAATGCGTACGAAGTCGCGGGCACCAGCTAGTTATTTTTTTTTTTAATTGTTTGGTACAGTTTTATTTTTAACAAAATGGTCTCCTAAACTACATTGTTATTTATTTATTTATTTATTTATTTGATGAAGTACACAAACAGAATACAATTATATACATGATAATTATAAATAACAAGTGTATTGACTAATCTAAATTGCACTCCTAAACAGTGTACTTAACATGTTTAAATTAACTTAACTACTAATGGTTATTAATACATGTCTTAACTACTTAATTAGTTCTTAATTAATAACATTTTCTTATTTTCTATTTAAATATCAGTCTTAATCTATTTTTGACACGAGAAAACCTGCTGTCAAATATATCAAAAACGTCCACACACCCGATTACCATATCATTATAACTTCGACACATCCTGACCAAGGGATTATAATAGGATGTGTTGTTTTTATATGCTTCAATGGAAAAGGGACCAGCATGGGGAGAACGTGATCTATATTTAATTTTGATCTTAATCGCGGAGAGAAGACTCGGACAATCCCAGGATGAGTGTAATATTTTATGAAGACAAATGATATCATACCTCCTTCGCCGATCTTCCAGAGATAACAAACCAAAACTCCGAAGGCGATCAGTATATTTGTTGAGTGTACGACCCAGTCCATTTCTATATGAAATTATTTTTAGAAGTTTTTTCTGCAGGGACTCAATCCTATTAATGTGAATAGCATAGAAGGGAGACCAAACTGGGCAGCAGTACTCCAGAACACTTCTCACCAAAGCACAAAACAAGGAAAGAGTGGAAGCTGGCTTTTTGAATTGCTTAGTGGACCTTATGACAAAGCCTAATAATTTGTTGCATCTACTGACAATGTAATCATAATGATCTCTAAATGTAAGTTTTTCGTCAAAGAGAATGCCTAAATCTCTAATCACAAATACGCGTCTCAATGCATAATCTTGAATATGATAATTACTTTTAATTCTGTGAAATTTACTTGTAAATGTGATAATTTGACATTTATCAACATTCAGGGCCATCCTGTTTGCCATGCACCAATCGGCCAAAACATCAAGATCCCTCTGAAGAGTAACACAGTCATTCTGGTTATTAATAGACGTAAACAGTTTCAGATCATCAGCGTAAAGGAGACAGGAAGATTGAAAATGTCCAACCAGATCATTTATGAAAATGACAAATAAAAGTGGTCCCAACAGTGATCCTTGGGGCACTCCGGAGAGGACCGGTTTGGGCGATGAAACAAAACCTTTCAACGCAACTAACTGGCTTCTGTTACTTAGATAAGATGCAATCCAGCGTAAGAGATTACCGTGAAAGCCATACTGTTCCAATTTGTGCTCAAGCAGAATATGATTAACTCTATCGAAAGCCTTGCTGAAATCGGTGTAAATAGCATCAACTTGACCCCCAGCAGCGAATACACCACATAGATAATTTTTATATTCAAGCAAATTAGTCAATGTGGACCTGTTTTTAACAAAACCGTGCTGCCTTTCTGACAAGAATTGCTTAAAATGGCTATATATCGGTGCATAAGCAATAGATTCGAGTACCTTAGCCGGGCAGGACAGGATACTGATAGGTCTATAATTTGAGCAGCTAGATTTATCACCGTTTTTGAAGATTGGTATTACATAAGCCGATTTCCAGCATGCCGGGAAAACACCCGTTTTAATGGATATTTTGTACAGAAATGTTAGCGGTACACATAGTTCACGAGCACACGTTTTATAGACAATAGGGGGTATACCATCAGGGCCGGCACCTTTGTATATATTAAGTTTACTGAGTTTAGCTAAGACCGTGTCCTTGTCAACTTCAAAGTTGGAAAGTGTATCAGCAAACATAACATTTATATTTGGCAATGGAAGGTTTGTGTCCGAATGAACCTCACCAACAACAGAACTGAAGTACTCGGAAAAAAGTTCACATGTGTCAAAGGCTTCAGAGGACAACTTTTCATTATAGTGCATTTTTAGAGGTATGGAGACCCTATCCTTTCTGCCATTTATGTACGTCCAAAATGTTTTTATATTGTCATGTAAGGAGTCCTCTACAGATGATATGTAATTTTTGTGACATTGACGCTGGAGAGTCTTGCATCTAGTGCGAAGTAAAGAATATGTATCGTAGTCACGAGGGTTGCCATATTTCTTATAAAGTTTGTGGTATTTATTTTTTTCCTCAATACATCTAACAAGAGCCGTACTGTACCATATAGGATATTTAAGTGTTTTTTTAGATATAGGTGTGTGTTTATGAATTACACGATTTAACTCACTGTAAAAAATTGTAGTTAATTCATCAACATCTTCACCAAGCAAAAGGTCATACCAGTTAATCTGTTTCAGTTCCTGTTTAATTTTATCGAAGTTACATTTGTAGAAATTGAGTCGTTTTGAAATGTTGGGTTTAACAGATTTGACGCACTTCAGTTCAGGAATATCGATCAAGTAAGCCAAGTGATGCTTATCGAGGTTACATACTGGATCAGCAATAGATATGGAAATCGATCGGAGACTGGCGAGTACGAGATCTAGGTAACGGTCATTGAGGTTAGGTATATGATTAAATTGCGCTAAATTACATATATTCAACGTTTCGACGAGGAGAATAGCTCTCCTGTCTCGTGGATTAGAGGGAGTCATGATATTAGAACTATCGACACTTACCCAGGTAATATTTGGTGTGTTGAAATCACCAAGAACCACAAAGTCAACATTGGATGACGAGTCGAGAATTACCTTCTGACAGTTGTAGTGAAAGGAGGCTACGTCAACAATCGGCAGGTCAGGCGGTAGGTAACAAAGGCATAGAATGAGAGTACGGTTGTCACCATCAATAGCCAACCAGAGATCCTCAACCTTCGATTCGTAGGACAGCAGACGGGTTACATTGAGGTGTTTTTTAGTTGCAATAAGAATTCCTCCACCAGCGGTTTTAATTGATGAGGTGTCATGACGATCCCTTCTAAAAACATTGTACCGCTCATCAATTGCTTCTCTGTCATAGACACTGGCATCAAAGTTAGTTTCAATTAAACAAATAATATCAAAGTCTGAACTAAGCAAGTTTAAATGGATTTCTGTAGTTTTAGATTTGGCTCTTCCTAAGTTTTGATAGAAAATAGTGGTCATGATTTGTGATTAAAATTAAAATAAATTGCAAGACCAAGCAACAAAAACACAAAAGATCTTATAGTAATTAAAAGTCTGTTACAGTCCATTCAAAGTTTGTATATTTTTAACCATGATCGCTCTGGCGGATTCATCTTTGCGCACATATATTAGTCCGTACTTCACCCATACATATTTGTAATTCTTAGCCTTAGCCTCGAGCCTTGTCGCCGCATGAAGAGATTTCTGCTCGAGAGAAAGATGTTCCGATACAAAGATCCTGCGTATATTACCGCCCAAACCCAAGTGGGACGTATTGAGTGCATCATTAACGTGAGTTTTGTTGTATCGATGCACAGCAGATAGCACCTCATCACGAAGTCGGGAACTGGCTAATGAGATTAGTATATTACGTGGTCTAGAGGAAGAAGCATTCATTTTAGCAACTCTGCGACAAGCAAGTATATTGACGTCAGCAATCTGCAAATTCACTGTATCACATAATTTCTTAAATAGACTGACAACATTCTCGTTTCGGGATTCAGAAACAGATTGCAATTCAACGTTACAACTGCGTGATATTTTCTCCACAGAGCATAATCTATTGTTCAGCTTGTTTAAATCCGACTGAAGACGAATATTCTCAGTTTCCAAATTCTTAATAATATTATTCTTCGACTCAATAGCCTGTTTAAGCGTACTCTGTTCAGCGCAGATGAAATCGGTTGTTCTTGTGAATTCGTTCTTTAGTGTCTGAACCTCCGATTGAATTTCGTGCCTGATCATATTTAAGATGTCTTCTTTTAAGGCAACCCGAAAATTCTCCATCAAAGCAGTCAACGAGGCACTTAGTTTGTCATCCAGGAGGGTGCTGATTTTGTCCATGGTCACAGTGTCATCAGCCAACTGAGCATTCGAAGGCACGCATAAGTTAACAAAATCGGTGGGTTCATAGGACATATTGATCGATTCAGACATAGGTGACTCAAGTTCACGGCGCATCGCAAAGCGTTCGGCCGATTTCTGACGTCGAGAGATATTGTTACAGGACGGGCATGTCCACGACTCACGACAGTCGGAAGTCAAAGCCAGAAATTGTTTCTTGACCATGTTAAGACATTGATAGTGATATCCGCACTTGCACAGATGACATTTCATAAATTGCCTCGAGTCTATAGCTTTATGACAGCCTCCGCAAGTTGTTTCACATTCATGCATTTTATTTGTGCCTGATCAATTTTATCAATAGTGATTGGTGATTCTGAGCAATGCTGCTATTATTTTCCCACAGGCGCTCGAACAAAATAATAGATACGTGGGTAAATTGATCGATTGTAAACAATAAAAATTTTGCTTATTAGCTGGCTAAAATCACCGATTAGACCACTGATCTTAACACTTAAATCACCACAAGATGCACAATATTATAAAGTTTTACTGAGATAACGTGTAATCGATAAAATGTGGAGATCAACGATATAATAATAATAAATCAATAACAAAACTTGGAGCAACACATTAGTGCGTGGGTACAAAAAAAGAAAAAAAAAAAAAAAAAAATGAAGATTATTAAACAAGTAACAGTTAACAGCTAATCATATCAATTAGCTGTTAGCAATTTTTTGTCTCGGCTCTAACAATAGCATACTGGTAGTCGTATTACATCTTGTATTTTATATTAGTAGCTATTTTACTTGCCCTAGTCACTTGGCGCATTATAAATCAAACAGGAGTTTTTAATGCACCTTAAAAACATCACAATAATATTAAATCTTATTTGTATTGGGTTACAATTCAAATTACAAAACCACGAACACAAGTTTATGAACGTAAGAAGCTTATGAAAGGAATTATATAATTGAATGAACTTACAATACTGAATGAAGATAATGACGATTGCCTACTCAATTAAAAATGATTTATCATTTTTGTACTTGTTTGCTTAATGTCTTCCCTGTACGGCTGGTTACCATCCTCATTACGTCAAAATCCTTCTTTTTCAGACCAAACTTTTTTAAAAAAATAATCATAATACGCATTTTCGGATTGGTAGTTATGATAGTTATTGGTACGCATAATTATGATTGGAACTCATAATTATGATTGGAACTTATAGTTATATTTGGAACTCATAATTATGGTTTGGAACTCATAATTCGGATTGGGACTCCCTTCTGGCGTTGTGTTTCCGAGCTCATAGAAAGAAACTAAATCATTTTAAAGTTAGAATGAATAGGCGGCATCTTCTGAGTGAGCTCGCTCCATCTTTGCTGCATAGCTAATGTAGGCCAAGAGTAAAACTACCATTGATTAAAAAATATTTTACTGCAAGCAAGCAAGCACTGCAAGCATCCTATAACCACTCATCAAATGGGATTGTCAAAAGAATAAAAAAAATTATGCTTTATAAATAATTTAATAGTGCTCTATGTGTGCCTATAACTTCAATCCCACATTGAAATTTTAAAAGTCTCATATGGATTTGCTTACGTTTTAAATTTAAGGATTTTAAGTCGTAACTTTTTTTTTATTGCAACGACAAACACGAGCGATTATTTGTCGCAAACCAACAGCATTGTTTACACCTGAACGTCATAGATTGTTTCAATATTATTCGTTTAGTATTTTGTTTTCATTGTGCCACTTTTTATCGAAACAAAGGGACCGAAGAGCGGGCACGCTGAGTATTCGAATGATCCACCGCATCGATCCAGTATCGATCGGCTGGAATCCGAGTGGCAATGTAACAACACAATGTCATATACAAGTAATTGTATATAATTGGGATTTCTCGAGAACAATGACACGAAATTACTGTTTGAGTGAAATAATTACGATATTTTTTGCACGAGCTCAACTCGTATCGCTTTGACGAAAGCCGTACCGATTGTTCATTCGATTTTATTTGTCCTACGTTACTTACGCTCTCATATCGGATAGTTTGTGTAATTAATCGGCTTCGGCTCCGCTAAAGAGAATGTTGTTTGGGTGTAAAAACTACTTAAAATGAGTGTGGAATTATTCAAACGGTCGGCGGGCGAGTTGGCATCGCGGCTTCCAATAGAGACACCAGATGTCTTTTGAGGGATCTTATTTAGAGAAGGCGCGGCACGACGAACAACGTTATGCATTGTAAGAAAAAACAAATTTAAAAAACTTTTTTTATTTAACTAATTGTATACACTATCAGGATCAGGATCAGGAGAATCAGGTATGTGGAGATCCCTAGACGTACTATAGCTACCGACATAAGCCGGCGGGCCTGTAAGTTGAAGTGACAGTTGGGCAGGAAACATAGCCGCTGGGGCTGGAAGGTTCTCGAGTTGATGTCTCGGACCGGCAAGCGCAGGCGCAGGACGTCCACTCACAAGATGGGCAGAAGACCTGATAAGGGCCGCGGGTCGACGATGGTTCCAGGCTGCTTCTGATCCGTGCTATTGGATGGAGGTCTATGTTCAATATCTCATTGTGGACGTCCTTCGGCTGAGATGATGATGTAAAGGCTATCAGGTATATAAATTATAATTTATTACAAAATACAATTAAATTAGATCAATGAGCACATAATTCTCATGTTTATTATTATTAGTATAGTATACCTGAATATGGTTCAAGACTTTTTTAAATTTTATTTGGATCAGTTATTTTTTCTCACTTTCGAAATGATTATTGTCGAATTTCGACCAGTTGGCGAACAGTAATTTTTGTAATAAAATCAAAATTTGCTTCATTTTATTACCTACAGCTTACGTAAAAAGATAGTTCCATACGTTTTAAACTGTAAATGATATCTAGATCGACATAAAATTGTGCAAATAATATATATTCATAAGATAAATATTAAATTTGAAACTAACTTTCTAAAACAAAAATGTAAAATATTAGAAATAATTCTAAGATTAGTTTATTTAAATTTTTTACTATGATGTATTAAGTAGCTACTGGCTAGCTCCATTTAAATACACTTCAATATATAAAAAAGAATGCACGCAGAACTACTAATTCAATGAGCAATTGTTTGTATCTACTCGTATTGTATCGACATGTTTAGTAAAGACTAATCGGCGAGGATCTCAATCCTGCGCATCGGCAGCCCACAGAAATTCTGACTCAATCTGAGAAACAATTCCCTTTTTACACGCTTTATGTTAAAATGTGGTATGTCAACTTTTTACCGGGAGACTGTTTATGTTAGCCCCCCAGTCGCAATTGCTTTTTCCGCTTTATTTAAAGCTTTAATGAATAAGAATCGGGTTTGAAAAAGAGCCGTTGTTTGATTTAATACGGCTCTTATCTCTTAGATTTAGCCGATAAAATAGTATTGCGCAATGCGCCTCTCTGTTATGCGAACACGCGACTTAAAAGGATGTAGCGATTTCAGATTATTATTTTATAATTTATTACTAGGTGTACAAGCCGACTTGTATCATTGGACGACGTCTTTTTGCCTCTTACTTCAGCAGATACGAATTGGAATATTTTTCTTTTAGTCCACTGTTCTATTTTATCTTTGAATCTAAGTTCGAAATCTATATTCTCTATCTATGTAAATTGATGTCATAAAAAAAATGTTCATGTACAAAGAGTTTCTTCGAAACGGTTGAAGTAAATTTATTTACTGACTGGCTTTTGCTTGCTACTTTGAAATGTTTATATTTATACATTTATTTTTTATTTTAATATTACCATGTCTGTGACCGTCAGCTGGTCACAAAGGATTTTTTTTTATATGTGCCTTACATATAAAAAAATAACTTTCGTTGTCCTTTTGTTATGAATATTAAAAGATTAGGTACATGACCACTATAAAATAAAATCTTTTGTGGTATTTTAATCGTCTAACATACAAATATTCTAATTTTCGGATCGGGTAGCTAATTTTATATAACTACTAGCTGTTGCACGCGACTTCGCCCGCCTATTTTTGTAATATTTTGGTCAGTAATAATACTGAATAAGTAAAAAAGAGTCATCAACCCGTAGACAGATATTAACTCGTACTTAAACCCAGACAAGTCACCTTTCAATTATATTAATTACTGCTTTAATAATGGGGCTTATCAGATGAGTTCAGTTAAAGAGTACATTAATTACAATTTAATTGTATCGATGCCGCCACCTGTCGGATGCCGAACTAACTATCAATCGAATATTGATCCGAGCGTAAGTATGTGGACACCACTGAGCAATGCATATTTTTTTATGTTAAGACAGACAGGCAGACGGTCCATTTGATGGTAGGTGGCTACCGTCGCCTATAACACAACAACACCACAGATGCTGCAAGTGCAATATTGACTAGTAGGATTAAGGATAAAGGATAAGGAAGGGATAGGGTAATAAGCTTTGGCATCTCTTACTCACTCACCGAAACACAACAGCACATATGCTGTTATTTCACGGAGCACATATGACTGCGAAATAATTAAGATTACA
Source organism: Synanthedon andrenaeformis (assembly GCA_936446665.2). Classification (NCBI taxonomy): domain Eukaryota; kingdom Metazoa; phylum Arthropoda; class Insecta; order Lepidoptera; family Sesiidae; genus Synanthedon; species Synanthedon andrenaeformis. The sequence goes on from OW387795.2 coordinate 7,546,039, forward strand.
GCCCAATCAATATATGTATCTGCTGTTGGATGTGATTGGCGTTCCTAAAGACATTGTGCCCTTTGGACGAGTGGTAAGGGGCCCCGGGTTCGATTCCCGGATTAACTTTAAAAATTTGGAAAGTAGTGGTAGGGCACACTGCGTTTTACAGTCATTTGGGCAACCCGTTTGGCGGCAGTAACCACCCTTCACAGAATACCACCGTGAAACACTAGAATATAAATGCAGTTGTGTTTTGGTGAGTGAGTAAGAGCCCATTACCCCATCCCTTTCTTGTCCCTTATCCTTAATTCTCCTAGGGCTGACAGTGCACTTGCAGCAGCTATGGCATTGCTTGTGTTATACCGGAACTCCCTTCCGGCGTCTGTGTTTCCGAGCTCATATAACCCAGATCTTTTTAAAGTTCGAGTGAATAAAGGCATTTTCTGGGTTAGCTCGCTCTATCGTCAGCCTCGTCTTTCCTACATATTATTATTATTATTAAAAGAAATAGACGTTGGTAGCCACCTACCAAGTGGACCGACAGCCTGTCTGTCGACCTTAACATAAAATAAAAATGTGGTGACTCTCACAACGAACCGCTAACGAATAGGTACTCGCTGTACACCGCCCGTACTACAAAACAGTTAAAGTAAAGAACGGGTGGCAGCATTTTAGGTAGGTTACCTAGTGTTTCTTCTAAGCTTGTACAGTAAGTTTAGTTTGATATACACCGGTTTAATTAAGTTCAGTTTACCTTTTAAATTAATTAAATTAAAAAAGTAATTTCGACTGTTTTTTTACATAAATATGTCAAGTTGTTTGTAGCTCGCGTGATATGTATAAAAGCTAAATAACATTACAAGTAAACGCATAATACGAACGCCACCGGACGATGCCTCGCGTCGATCATGACCCACGACGAAAAAATCGCGTTGCCTTCGTCCGGCTCTATCGATACGACATTGACGGATTCGGGATTGCTCCGTAGGGTTGGCGACATTTAAGTTTTCTTTTGTAATATTTTTTTATGTAAAAATCAAAAGGTAGGCTGACCATCCACTTGATGGTAGGTGGCTAACACAAGCAAATAGTTTGCTGCAAGTGCACTACCGACCTTAATAGGTTAAGGGTATTAAGAGGAGATACCGAAACGCAAAAGAACTAGGTATATGCTATTATTTCACACTGGTCTTCTATAAGGAGACGGCTACTACTTTCAAATGGTCTACCAAATTTATGATTGCGAAACGCAATATTGTAAATCAAGTAAAAAAACATCAAGCATAATTTATTTTGAGAAAAATTAAGAATGTTCATCCACTTAAAACAAATTATAAGAAAAACGGAAGGCTTTTGAAATAAAGAAAAATATATCAAATTATGTAAGATTGCTCAATAAAAAGGGTAATTAAAATACAATTGCTAAGAAACTAAAGAGCATTTCTGATTTTAAAAAAAAATTTAGACTTCATTTCATTGAGACTTAATTAAAAAAATGTAAAAAGTAATATAGATGGTAATAACAGATACCTACCCTAAACATTTTTATTTCAAATTTTATGTGTAAATGAATTCCTGCATACTTACTAACACTTATCTGCATTTATTATAAACTAGCTGGTGCCCACGACTTCGTCCGCGTTGAAAAATATTAAGTAGCCTATCCTGTCCCGTACGTTAATTCGTTTCAGAGTTATGGAGGAACATACATACATACATACAGAAAAAAAATTCTAAAAATCGTCAATTTAGTTTCAGTATCATGTATAGAGCTTATAAACACGATATCTCTGGAAACAAAGTAATTTACTCCATTACCGACCCTTACAGATTTATTATTAGTATTGATTGATGTCTTAAATACGAGTATATGTATATAAATACTTATCATATATGATTAAAATATCATATACTTTATAAAAAGACTTTTTCAGTTTTTTCACATTTGTATTTCTTTCTCTTCCTTTACTTTCTTATGTGTAAGTTTTTTTGTCACGCTAAAAATCCGTGGAGTGGCTTAGAAGAAATAAGTATGTAAGTATGATTTAATATTATTTTATGTAAATAATATATGTAAATAAATTTGTGTTATGATATAAAATATGTTATCTCTTTTGTAAATATTTTGCAGAGGTGACAACCCTAATGTAATATACATGGCAGAGACGCCGCCCTGACATGTTTACGGGCCAATTATTTGTATGGATTCCGCCGCAATAATGATTTCTTGCGCCCATCGGTCGCGTCGTCCGAACGTCCAACTCGCAACACACTCGCGCCCTCGCGCTCAGTTTCTCTTAAATTTGTGAATTTTTACATTAAACTGCATCAACTGAAAGATTTATTGGCGTCCAGACTAAAAGAGAAGCCATTTACTATATCATAAATTATAATAATTTGGGTTGGCTTTTGTGATAATGCCCTCATATCCTTGTGATAATGTCTTATTTTTCCAAAAATCTAAAACAAAAACGAACAATTGCTACTTAACACCCTCCGTAACTCTGGAACCGTTTACTTTAGCAAGATTGGCTATAGATAATTTTTGTTCGCAATTCAATGTAGATTATTTTTGACGCTTTTGCGCTAAACCGCATAGTTTTCGAAATATTTAAGAAAAACTGATAAAACCTAAATGGTGTAACTTTTTACCAAACAATATGTGTACTGTATAGAACAATTTGGAGCTGGAATGATACTTTTACTTTGGATGTTGAGGTCTGGGTCTAATTGCACCATATTAGATATTTAAGGATTTATAGTTAACTAGCTGTTGCACGCGACTTCGTCCGCGTAACTTTATAAAATGTTACTCGCTGATAATGTAGCTTTCTATAAGTGAAAGAATTAATAAAATCAATAGTTTTTGAGACAAACAAAAATTAAAAAATATATATAAACAAATCTTTTCTCTTTATTATATTAGTAGATATCCATGAATAGATTATTTAGCATTTAGCAATAAAAGAACAATTTTCAATATTATTTAAAAATATTGATTGAAATATAAACGATATAAATATTGCCTTGTATATTAAATAGTTCATTAGATTTGGCTCGCGACTTCGTCCGCGTATCCTTGTAAGTTAATCCTTTTTTGTAACAAAAAAGGGGAATTTTATTCGCAAACAGAACCCAATTAGAAAGACGCTCCTCGCCCCGGCTTTTAGCCCGCGGCATCACTCTATTAAAAGTTTAGTAAATATTCGTTTAGATTTTTCATAATTTATACGTGTAGATTAGTACTCAATCAGTTACTGTTTTAGTAAATGAACGATAATTTTGCAGTGAGTCTTCGCAGGGGATGTAGCTCAGTGGTAGAGCGTTCGCTTTGCATGTGAAAGGCCCCGGGTTCGATCCCCGGCATCTCCATTCACTTTCGCATTGAAAGGTTGAATTTTTCTTTTTGTTTTACTTTTTCGGGCTTCGTCTTTAACTTCTTGTTCCACTCATTGTACTAGTTAGTTGTATTTTATTGTAAAATTACTTAAATTTCCACCATAAAATAAATAACGAAAGATAAAATAAGAAACTAGGAATCGTATCAAAAAGTACAGAAATAACTTTTTTTTGATCACGAAAGTGATCTTTTATACAACTTGCTTACTTTTTCATCAAAGCAAAGGCGTAGCCATTTTATAGATGGAAAAAAAAATTCATAGGATACAAAAAAGTTTATACATTGTAAATGCCCATAGAAATCCTACTAGTCCTATTGACATCAAAACAAAATAGGGCCCACCTCGATTCGGTTAATTTCGATTTTTCAGTTTTTGATATAAAGAATGTGTATTTTTATGAAAATAAAGAATTTTTACCTATTGCCATGTTTAAACGATTAATGGAATCTTACATTAAACATATCTATCCATCAAAATGACATATACATTATACAGTTTTACATTTTCATTTTACAAAACAAAAACAAAATGGGGCCCTGTTTTCTTTTGAGCAGTATAAATACGAAAGTTTGTACCTATAATTGGATGTTTGTACTCAATCACTCAAAAACAGTTAATCGAACTTTGACGAAATTTTACACACAGATTGTTTATTACCTGGATACTTGTTATTATATGATACTTGTTATTTTAGAAACATGTTAGGTTCCCGCGGGATCACAGCGATAAAGATATCAGGCGTTATATTACTCATATATTTTCTCAGATGTTATATTTTTCATAAGAAGTCGCGTGCATCACCTAATGGTATCTTAATAAACACAGTATTATTTATCTGTGTATAATGTGCTTAAATTTAAATGAAATAATTATAAAAGGCGGTACAGTTGTCACTAGAAGTATTATAGATGAAGTCAAAGTGTTATAAGTGGTTGTACATTTGCGAACAGAAGTGTTGCCGTTCTTTACAACCGAGTCACGTCCACGTATTGATCGAGCGAGCAACCGCCTGCTCGCCGACGCCTTGGGCGACGCCAAGTGTTTTAACTAAATATTGGGAAGACTTATATTAAAATTATGTTCATATTCAAAAATAATGAATACACTTAGCGTTTAGAAAATATAATATGAAAGTCAACTTCTGCACCGTACAAAACTGTGGCTAGTTCGAATTTGTCCGTTTTACTACTCCAAGATCTATAGAAAGACGAGAGATGACGACATTGCAGAATGAAAGACAAAGCTGCTAAATTCAAATTGCTAAATTTAGGGGTATCTTTTTTCAATCCTTTATCTTAAGGTTTAATGTATGGTTTTCTTATTTACATGTTCCTAAACGGTAAAGCTTTGTACATTGCTTTTGTAGATTACAGTAAAGCATTTGATTCAATAAAACATAATTCGCTTTGGAAGGCTCTAATTTAACAAGGTTTGCCAAGAAAATATTATTAAAAATACTTATATACTCGAATAGTAAAGCACAAGTTGAACTGGAATCAACCGGCGAAGAGTTTACAATAGCTACAGGTGTAAGGCAGGGTGACCCGCTATCCCCGATACTCTTCTCTGCTATATTGGAAAACGTATTCAGGGAAATTGATTGGGATAATGTTGTCATAAAAATCAACGGCAGGGAACTTAACCATTTAAGGTTCGTAGACGACTTAGTCCTAATAGCTAATAACGCTGATACTCTTCCGCATATGGGGGGGGGGGGGGGGGGGGGATCCTCATGGATACCCGGCAGTGATAAGGGACGCTGCGGGGTTATTCCGGACTCCTACCCGGACTAATCTCCCCTAGGACTCCCTTAGGGGGAAGGTGGCGGACATAGGCATACTAATACGCCCTGCCGCTACTGCAGACAGGTTACAAGATTATATGTAGGTACTTATAGCCTAAGATCCCACTGCTTGATCCTGCAGGTATCTGTTTTTTGATGAAATTAATTTTAAATAAATCTTGAGAATGTATGCAATGAATTAAGGATTGGTTGCCTTTTAAAAATTAGCCGCAATTACCTGTAATTAATTTTAATGTCATTAATTTACTAGTGTAATTTGCAGCTATATGTTTTTTTAGTCAATTTCATGTCATTTGAAAGAAAATGATGTAACGAATTGAAATAAAAATGGTTGCCAGTTGGACAATGGCCGCAAACAGAGGTTGCCATCATTTTTGTGAACGACTCTCGCTCCAGGTAAGTGGAAGCGCAAGAGAGAAGGTGCACGCATTGTTACGTGCTGTAAACAAGAGTATATAATGTTGTGAAAATGAAGTTTTATTATTTATTAAACATAAATTTTAGAGCATAATGACAATTTTTATCGCGTGAGGAAAGACCCATTTTTAATTTGAAAAGTTTCTTTAGAGAAAATTGGAGTTTTTTCATTTGTTTCTTCCATGTTCATGGATAGTAATATTTTTGTTTTTATTTTATTAAAAACTACTTTTACTTTTCTTATTAATTTTAACAATATTATTCATATTGATGCTTATGAAATAGATCGTCCATTTATTATTAAAGTGAATTCCATCAAAATGTAGGTTTTTTTTATAACATATAATTTAATCAATGATGAAATCATTATTTTACTCGCATGCTTGTGCTATTTGTGAATAAACATAAAATGTACCCATTCAGACTATTCATTTTTAACAATGAATAACTGGCTTAAGATAATGGACTTCATTTTTTCCCTGAAAGCTTTATTGTGAGATCGATTTAAATCTTAAATGAATACTATTATTTGATTATTTAATTAGCATGGCTACAAGTCAGCGACTTCTTTATACAAAAAAAATTTACTTTCATAATTTACCCTACACTTTTTGTTACGTTTTATTTCTCTTACATATGCACAATTTCATATTTGCACATATTCTTATGCGTAAATAGTGCAAAAATTATAAAAACCATTTACTCATGAATACTATTGACAATCATAAATCATTCTAAAGCCAACTTTGAATTGTAAAAAAATTAAATCATTTCTTTGAGAATTAATACGTCGTAACATACTATTTAATTATTTTATTTAAAAAACGACATAACAAATTACTAAATTACCTCAGACATAAACAAAACATATTTATTGGTGGTAAACAAGTGAGCAATAGAATATTTTGAGATACGTGACTGCAAATCAATTTATTATTAATCGTTAATTGAGCTTTCTAAAATGCAACACAAATTGTTATATAATTCATATTTTTAACAATACTATCATATTTCATTGGTGATAATTACTACACATCAATATACATCAATCAATCAGAGCAATGGAACATAAAATAAAGTCGTTAAACAATAATTTTAATTTCAAAGTTTTTTTATAGTAAAAGTAAAAAATCCATTTTTTTTACATATTATTTGTTGAACATTATACTTATTCTAAAGTTATTCATTATTATTTCATTATACTTATTTCATGCTTTGTCCTTATTTATTGCACGTAACAATGCGTGCACCTTCTCTCTTGCGCTTCCACTTACCTGAAGCGAGAGTCGTTCACAAAAATGATGGCAACCTCTGTTTGCGGCCATTGTCCAACTGGCAACCATTTTTATTTCAATTCGTTACATCATTTTCTTTCAAATGACATGAAATTGACTAAAAAAACATATAGCTGCAAATTACACTAGTGAATTAATGACATTAAAATTAATTACAGGTAATTGCGGCTAATTTTTACAAGGCAACCAATCCTTAATCCATTGCATACATTCTCAAGATTTATTTAAAATTAATTTCATCAAAAAAACAGATACCTGCAGGATCAAGCAGTGGGATCTTAGGCTATTAGTTGTAGCCTGTTCGTAACAACCTAACACCGTATATCAGTCATAAACTCCGATAAAATAAGAATTAAAGATTAGATGAGCATGGATTTATCCGTTAATTTATAATTTACCTTTTATTCGAGCTTGATCGACAACATATTAGCTACCATCAAGTTTACCGACAGCAAGCCAGCAGCTTTTTCACTAATGGTTGGCAGGAATTAAAATGTTATGAAGCCTTTTTCTCAAAGCGAAATCGTTCAGACGCTATAGGGCAGCTTCTACTAGACCCGACGGCCTTGATATGAAAGTCACGTCTCGTGCCGATCGATATACACTGGATTGCTTGCTTCTCGATTTTGCTTAAATGCACCACAATCTTTCCTGAAATAGAAAATAAGTGAATATATTAATGAGAACATAGCATGAAACTGTGAATTCAAAGTTTAGTAACGCTTCGGATTTTCTCTGTTGAGGTTTGTTTATAATTTTTTACGCAAGCTTTAAACTATACAGCTATCCATAATATAGAACTAGAAGAAATATCGGCACCATTTCAATTTTTTATTTTTTATTTTTTTAATATTTGGTACACAAACAGAAATAAAATAAAAAATAAAATAAAAGACAGATAGATATAGGTACCTATGCATAAATGAGTTCGAGCAGAAACAAAACTAAGACTAAATGAAAAAAATATGTTCTATCTTATCTTTGGTCTTGGATCCTAGAAAATTTAAGCACTTGGGACCCCCAAATGCTTAAAATTAAAAAGAATTAATTAGGTAAATTCTTACCTTTACGAGATTTCTCGTAGACAGTAAAGAAGGCTTCAGTCAAGCTTAAGTTTAGATTTATTTTAACTTAAATTTTAAATGTCTAACCATCACATAAAATGCATCACTCCGTTTATACTAAGTTCAAGTCGCATTTCAGATTCAGACACTCTTACCCCGGAAGTTCTCATTTCCTAGCCGAGCCCATCGATTTATACCTACGGCTCCCGAATACTAATGCATGAGATATATTCTAACAAATATATTTCAAGTATCACCTAAACTCTATGTTCTCAGTTTTAAGTGCTATATTCGAATAACAAATGACATGTACTCTTGGATCGATTTGGAAGGTCACACGTTAAAGGTAAGATTTTCTTTTGAGAAAAATTCGCACATTGGTAGGTACTAGAGTATTTTTTTGGCTTGGTAGACTGAACATTAGTACCTACTTATATTAAAATTAATGTAAAATAGGAATTTTGCATTATGCTACTGCTTATTAAAGTCTAAATTTCTAACTAAAGTTTAATTATATTTTTGTAGGATAGGGGATTGGTAAAGGATATGGAAATGGGCTCTGTTATGTAATGGCTGTCTTCTGTAAGGGAGTGGTTACTGCCGCCAGACGGGTTTGTTATATCTTTTAGAACTTAATAATCTTAATAAAATTGTCTAAAAAGCGAATAATATTAAATTATTAATGTGTGTAAAGATTTATAATGTATACTAAAATAGTTATCAAATAGAATTAACTACGTCTACAAGCTACGGCGTAGCACCGTAGCACCTCTACGGTTCATAAACCAGACATATTCTGTAACAGTATTAAACTAATTTATGATTATCACTGACCTAGAATTTACACCTTATCAAGTGACCACGCCTACCCACCAATACCGTTCGCCCCACGCCTTCCGAACGTGGCCACTAACCAATCAGCAAGCGCGGTTCGGAATTTAAAACGCGGCGCAGCATTTGTATACCCGTTTCAGTCGTTCCAACGTGTAATAGCGCAGTAGATTACAATTTTAAATATTCTATTTTGAAATTTAATATCGTCGTATGTTTTTGAGACTCCAATATTTTGATCATAGTGAATAGTTCAATGCCTTACCTATCATAAAAAAACTGCTAAAGCACTTTGTCGAACTAAAATTTCTTAATAAAATATGCCATGTGCAGCAATTAAATCTCTTATGTGCAAAATTTACTCTATCGTCAAAATAACAAATAAATTTTCATGTTAAAAGACAAAAAATTTATGTATTAGCTCTTGAGTTTTTTTGTCAATATCTCAAAAGTATACTTTTTGCACGTCATAGCAGATTTTGGTTTGACAACGACGATTTGTTAAATTATAAACGTTCTATGTTAGTTGTTAAATAAAAAAATATTTTAACAAATACTTACCTACCTACTCAAAAGAAATGCTGAAAAGTTATTATTTAAGTAATATTTTTTCTTTATTGCTTCCTTTTTACTTAAGGCGATTCAGTCATATTACTAAATCATACTTACAATATTTCCAGTTGTCCACTTTATCAGAGTTCCAGACAAAAAGATCTATTTTTTCAGAACACTGTATAGAAACCAGAGATCAAGTTATACTGGTTATACACCCTTGTTCTGAATATTATGACATTTTTAAGAAAGAAAGGTTTTGAATGGATGCGCGGTCATGAATGGGGGTGTTAAGATGGATTTATGATATTTTACATTTGTATCTATACATAGTCCTACGTTTGTAAAGTTTATTGGGCATATTGTTAATTAAGGCACTTAATAAATAAAATAAGAATAGGTGCTTAGTATATTTCTATTAATTGCACACACTAATAAATTATTCCTGGTAGAAAATGTATCTAACCTGATGTGCAAATTGTTTGATAATTACATCCTGCCTATCCAGCTACAACTTGGGACTCTTCAAGGGACTGTATGGGGATGACTTTGGCTTAGCTTATGTTCTTAAAATATGCCTATTACGACCTACCAGTACTTTGATCACTAGTCTGTTATATCGGTCTGTAGGTAGGTAATGCTTACGTATGCATTAGGTAATGCTTGAAAAAGTATCCTAAAACTATAATTATATTTATATATTTTTTTGCCTTGTCGTCTATCTACTTACTACCAATAGTTTAAGAAACAGGTGTGATAAAAATAAATGAATACGATGTGCTTTGCATGTAGGTACATAGAGCCGAGGGTCGCACTGGATCCAGAAAAAAAAAGAGATATTATTTTTAAGGACCATTTGGATTCGTCTGTAGGTACTTGTTTTTGTACTTCTTTGTCTTTTTTATTTAAGTTAGGCATTAAATTTACCAGGTATAATGGTCGTCCCATGAGCCTAACTATTACCTACTGAAAGGATGCATGTATTGTTTGTCTTAGGTTGTTTCATAAAAAATAACGAAATTTTCTCATATTTCAATTATGTAGGTATTGTTTCGGTTCACCTATTAAAAATATTGCAACCATCATTGCTAGTATTTTGGCTAAGTCGCATTCGAACCAATAGGAAATAGCCATTTACCTTATAAATATTTGTATGGTGTACTACGTATATTTTTTATATTAATCTTTAATTTATCGTAAACTAGCCGATGCTCACGACTTCGTCCGCATTACAAATAAATTGGCAATTAACAATTATTTAATGTTATTTATTGCTCATTTATTTTTTTAGCCGTTGAATTGTCTTTTTGTTTTTATACACATATTTTGGCTAATATATTTTTAAAATTAAAGATGCCCTATGTCCTCTTCTGTACAAAACAGAAGTCAATGTGTTATTTAAAATAAAATTTAATATAAAAAAATCCTTATTTATTTACTTTACATAAAACCAAAATAAATGCGTAAAAAATTCATGGTGGACTGTCGAATAAACTTACATAACAAACGAACAAACTTACTTTCGTTTATTGTATTATTAGTAGTAATTTCAACAAGTTTAGTATTAGACTCAAACAAGAGTTTAAAAAACCTATTAGCAAAGTTTTATGTTACGTGAGTGATCAACAAAATATATTAAAAATACAATACATCCATTTAAAAACGAAGTCGTCATACACAGTTCATACAACACCGTTATCTAACGACACATGTATCCATTTAAATTAGAAGCACCAGTAAAAGTTGACCTCTCACCACAGTTTGAATTGCGCTTTTGCTGTCCATTCTATATAGTAGCGAGAGACGAAGAGGGTCTTGTCTTTTGGACGTTGTGGAGACAAAATGTTAAGGTTAGGTCATAGGTGGAAATGTAAAGCGTGAGATTTTTTGTTTTTCTCATGTTATTACTCTATTTAATCTGTTAGATAGCCAAATATTTTCTTGTAATATTTAGTTTTATATTATTTTTTAAGTTTTTTTTTTAAGCATTTAACTTCGTTGGAAATTTTAAGTACAACTGACATTTAATATCATGATTTAAACTACCCTATGTACGGAATTTCACACTCCAGGTCTTTTCAATCGGTTTTAAAATGTCAACTAGTGTGTAGTGATTGATGCCCCACGGGTTCGCCCGCATTTTATTATTATAAATCAGTTGTCTAAACATTAATCCCATACTCTCACCATGGAAATTTGAATGGGATTGATATTAAAAAAAAAATTCATTGCGATCAGTTTTATGGTGTTGATTATGTTTTGCATCACCAACTAATTGACGTGTTAAAAAGAAAAAGAAAATATAAAAATATATCATAGCAAAATTATTATCATAATAGGTATATGACTGACCATATATTTTTAACTGTGTATTTTATAATAATAAAAAACAAAAAGTACCTACCTATATAAAAAATAGAGCCAGACATAATAAGTGATCTGATATAGGACAATTTATTGTATTGACAAACAACCCAATTAATATTTATGACATTACTCGCTATTTCTTGCAATTCTGTAACTTATTTCTGTACTAGCTATTTCTGTAACTTATTTACAAATCAATAAAATTTACTTACCTAGAATTTTAAAGTTTCGTAAATAATTTAAAAAAAAAAAACATAATTGACTCGACTTATATAGGTACTATTTTATAAAGATGATTAAATAAAATTTTCTTATAACAAGAAAAGGTCAGAGGATTCTCCTATGAAAAAAATAATAATTAGGTCACACCCTAAAAACGCGAGCAACGCGGGGTAGATACGTGACAACGCGCCGCGTCACGTAAACCTAACCCAATTACGTAGGACGTGATGTTCAGAAATTCGACAGTCTGTACGGCGCAGGGTGACGCTCGCTATACTTGCGAGCTTGTTTCGTATGCTCGGTGCGGTGAGGGCCGGTTCTCGCACACATCCACGCGCCGTATAGTTTTGATAGCAGAACCTCTCAATGACCGCTGGACCGACAGACCCAGCACACGTGTTCTCGCGTTCCATTTTCAAAATGCATGTCAATAAAACATGCACGCGCACATTTCAGAACGTAACCGGCCACGTACACTTTGGCGGTTAATTAGTGCGCGCGAATTTTTTTCTACCAGACAAGGCAACGACAATGTCCATCTATACGGCCCGCGTCCTAAGTGTTCTTGAAAGTGTGATTTTTTTAAACTTTGGTGGTTAATTAGCCCGCGCTTTTTTTCCAGCGAACATAGCAAAGATCGACGTTCATCTACAGAAAATACACATCTCGTGTCAGAAGTGTTTTTAAAGTGTGTTTTTTTTTAAATTGTGCCAATTTTTTAGTGTGGAAACATTTCGATTCTAATTTTGAAAAACTTAACAGTTTTCTTTTTCTTAAGAACACATTCTAAATTTAAATATAATAATCAAGTAATATAAGTTTTCTCATTTCACTTGCACGCGTGTGTTTCTAATTAGTAAATAACAAATTACAATGACAAAAAAGCCGTCAACTCCTGCGCATCAAAGCCGGTACACATATGTTATTACAAATCAAACAACCAGAAACCTGTAATATGTGAGGTTAAAAAAACATATCGCAATAAATACTTTAGGTTTGTGTAAATATGAAGGCCACTAATAGGTGGAGTATGGTGTACAACAATCGGTCTGCGCAAACGCGCTTGGTCAACATATCAAATGTTTAAAAGACTACGTATGTTGACCAAACAAGTTTTTTTTAAAGTATAGAGTTTGATTATTTAAGAAATTAAATAAATTAATGGACTGTATGGAAATGTTTAAGTACTTCTTAAAACGTAATAGATGAGCAGATACTTGGGAATATAAAATGCGTTGCATTTACAAAACAATACATAGGGGAATGGGGACACTATAGTAGAATACTTATCATAATGTAATTAAAATATATTATAAATAGGTTAATCTAAAATATCAATAAAGATTTTTAAAATGTTAAGGCGATAAGTTTAAGGTTTCAAACTTAGGAATGTTTGTGAAATAAAACTTTTTTTATTATTATTAAAGAAAATATATTAACGCAATCAAAATATAATGCAATTTATTAGAAATAATGAATATTTTAAATTATATGTTGTCGAATATGGCAAGAATATTTTTTCTCCTAAAGAAAAGTTTTTTTTTGATAATTAATAAACATAAAACGATATATTTATACAGAATAATTCTTTATAGAGTCTAAATATCAAATAATTATGTTTTTTCTTAGTTTGCAATAGAACGTATCTTATTAATTACGTTTATCATTTATTTATTTAACAATAAGCAAAAAAAATCCAAAGAAAAGAAAAAGTAAATTACCGTTATCATTTTCGCGATTACTGGCGACGGCAAATATAAATATAAAATCCGCTATCAAAACCAAACATTAATTACCGAATACGATAATTTAATAAATAGATATTTGATCGTTTAAGTTAACATAATTATGAATTGATTGATTGCTTTAATATTGATTTAACAAATTGAATTTTGATATTCAAACAATTCGCCTTAAAAATTTTATTGCAAAAAAATATAATTTGAAAATTACGTCTTTTTTTAATTATTATTCACTACCGAACAGCCCGGCTTTTTTCTGAAAATTATATACCTACTATAACTTTTTCGTTTATCGCTGTTTCAAATTAGTGATATTATATCGAAATCCTTTGGGGGGTTTGGAAGAAGTTAGCGGAGAAACGGACAGTGGACCTTATTTTATAATAAGTAGAGATTAGTATGTCCTTATTAGTTATAATAGTAGAAATTGATGTCGCTTACTGCGATTTGTATTTTTGTTTGTATTGAGTAAAGTCCAGTAAAACTACTGGACTTATTTTAAAAATTCTTTCACCTATATAAAACTACATTATCAGCGAGTAACATATATTTTATAAAGTTATGAGGACGAAGTCGCGTACAACAGTTAGGTTTTATTATGTTAGTAGGTATATACTTAATAAAACCTAATTAATTTTTTATGTAAGTAAAAAACAGTATTTTGTAACCAACTCGTCTGCATCTGTGTTTCTTCGCTGGCTACCTACTTCTAAACCGTCCAACGGATTTTTATACAGTTTCATTAATTGCGACCTGGGAGAAGCCGGGTGCGGTTCGCTAGTTATACTTTATTTATTTGTACACTAATTATTTTATTTAATACACTTATTTTAATACAGATAATTATGAAATGTCGCTAACATAGCTAATCGTTGAAAGTGAAATCAGAAATCTATGAATTTGAAATAAGAACAGACAGTTAAACGATAATGAGTGATGAAAATATTTCCAATTGGAAGAGCACGGTTAAGTTTGACGTTTCGGAGAGTGCATGAGTTCTGTGTTTGAAATGGAACACCCGAGCGGGTTTGCGTCCTCACCGTGGGCGGCCATGCTCGGGCACGGCATGCACGGCATGATACAGCATGACTACACTCATGCCCATGCCCATGCTTCCATGCCAATGGACCTGCACGTACCGCAACCTTTCCCTTACTATCGGTAAGTTGATATAATATTTTTTTTACGCCAAATATTACCTGAATTGTTTGTAATGAATAAAGTGAAAAAATGCTGGACCGATTTTATAAATTCTTCCACCTATAGAAAGCTACATTATCAGCGAGTAACATAGGCAACAGCTAGTAATATTATAAATGTTAAAGTAACTGTCTTTCTGTTATTTTTTCATGCTTTAACTACTCAACCAATCATCATGTAGGTACGTAATTTTGCATAGACGTTGTCAGGGATATAAGAAAGGACATGCCTTTTATCCAGTAATTTTTTATAAAATAAAAAACTAACGCCTGCCCAAAGTGTTAAAGCAACAAGAGGTCAAGAGTTATATTGCTTATATATTTTTTATTTTTCAACGCCGTTGAAGTCGCGGCCACAAACTAGTTAGTTACATATATTATCAAGATATATTCGTTTATAGAAATGATAGGCAGAAACACATCGGGAGGACGATTATTTGCCCGATAAAGTTTCTGCCCATTACATTACAACCGTACACAACGGCCACCTTATTCAAGTAATGCGGATGAACTTCACATCTGTTGGTCGCAGTACGATGGTAAAGACTCGGGGTAGGAATTAGTTAATTAGAACAACTCATCAGAGCACTAACATGTAGTGTTTAAAATGATTTGTGTTTTTTTTAAGAGAAACGATAGCAGGCAAGTTGAAAAGATTCACTTGATGGTAGGTGTCTTGTCTACGATAAATTCAAACACAAGCAACAACGGAGGTATAAGAGAGGAGGATAAAAGATCTTTGACATGTACTGTAATAGATAAAGCGGCCAGTTTATAACTACAGAAAGCAGTGTGACCTGTCAATTTTATTTCATTGACATTTACTACATGACATTGAAAACACAACTTACATACACACACCCTGTCAGCAGAGCAATTAACTTAAAAATTTAAGTCTATTTTAAGAAATTTAATTAAATTATTATTGATATTGTTTTATTGGCCCTTGACCAAATGTTTTATTCTTAAAATGATTCTTATTAGTCCGGTTACTGAACTAATATGCGAAGCGAACTACTGGGTCAAGAAGTCTTATTAGTCCGGTTACCGAAGTAATAACCGAACTACTGATACAAAAAGTCTTATTAGTCCGTTCACCGAAATAGTAACTGAAATACTGAGACAGAACTAGAAACCGAAATAATGAGACAAAAAGTCTTATTAGTCTGCTCACAGAAATACTAAGACGAAATGTCTTATTACTCGGCCACCGAACTAGAAACCAAAATACGGTGACAACTAGTTTATGAACTAATAAAGGAACTACTGAACTACTGAGATAAAACAGACTTATTAGTCCGGTCACCGACTACTGAGACAAAAAAAGTCTTATTAGTCTTATCGATCACCAAACTAATAATCGAAATACCGAGACTAGACCCAAAGTACGACAAAGTACACCTACGCTATGTTAGGAACCCACTGAATCATGAATTTATTCTAATCTGCAATTACGTATTTAATTATGTGCCGCAAATTGATTACATTCTTTTTTTAAATTACATTCCACATTCCGAGAAGATTAAAAAGTTTGTTTTATGCGTTATCGCAATTGGCCAGCTATAAAAATGAAAAAAAAAAGTAGCTGCGTCAGATATGGTTACTTATTAGGTCGGGATGCCGGCGGCAGTGGCTTGCTTTTTGTTACCCTCCAGGCCTTATTATATTGCACGGCATAAAGCACAACCAGCTCTTGCTCTGAGCTAATAATTTTGATAAGAAACTTTGTAATGTATAACTTATTACTTACATACGGCTACTTTTAGCAAAATGAAGTTTATTTATTAGTTACTAGCTTATGCATGGGATTTCGTTCATGGACTTAAGATATGAATATATAATTTTATGACAAAAACTAATATTATAATTTCATTAATAAACAAAAAAAATGTGGGTAATAGACTAAGATTAACACCTCACACCACGGCGTTTTTATTTAAGTCATTATGATACCTGTGGGAAGTTCTAAACGAAAAGTCCGATTCGAATAATTTTAAAAGAGGAATTTACATGTGCATTATCTACCTTAATTATGAAACCTTACCTAATTGGATAAGGATTAATATCATGATACGAATTAATCATCAACTTTCTATTCTACCAATGTTTTGATTTACTAATTTGAACAAAAACTGATGAGGGATTTGGGACTATTAACAAGTACTTACTTAGTACATTATTTTATGTATGATCAATAGTTTACGGCTTTATAGCCAAATTATTGACATCTTGTAATTGTCGTAAGATCAAAATTAATAAATTAAAAAATCATAAATTTATTCAAAATCAAAAAACTTCTGTGCAATTAATCTGTTTGTTACTCGTTCTTAAGTGTGTCGTTTTTGTTCATAGTTCAATTACGACACCTTTATAAGTCCTTAGATACATATTCAGTAGCCGTCTTGAACATCGTCTTATTAAAGTTGTCTTATTTATTTATTTATTAGGAAGCCAACACAGTATACAACAATGCATACACTTATTCACATTTAAACAATCTTTTATAATATTGTATACTCTACTTATAGGTTAATTCACCATGTATAAAAAACGAACACACATTTTTTTTTTACAAAATAAAACTAATAAAAAGAAAACAAAAAACCAAACCATACAAAACAAAAGAACAAAAGAATAATAGAATACATACTATTACTGAACATTACATTACATAGTCTTACTGAAATAAAGTCGCTTGTGCCAATAGTAAGGCTAGCTAGAATTACACTTGTAACTTTTACTCACGTAAGTAACTTACGAAGAATTCACTAATGTAATATAACTTTGTAAGCTGGTTACAACGTAAGTTTCTAACATACGTAAGCTGTAAGTCGCGAAAGTAAGTAAACATAAGTAAAACTTACAAGTGTAATTCTAGTCTTAGGCTAGAATTACACACGTACGTACTAGAATTACTGTAAAAAAAAACTTATGTAATTATATTAGAATTAAAGTTTACGTAAATGCTTACGAATCCATTTACATCAACTTTTCTGGTAAGTCTGAAACGATGTCTTCTCGTCGTCGTCGTCGCGTAGCCGCGGCTGCCAGGGCAAACACACACACAAGTATATATATGAAATGTGTGTTTGTGTGTGTGTTCGATACAATATAAATACAATTAAAAGTACAAATGCTGTTCTACCTTGAGTAAGAGATGCCAGAGCCTGTTCTCCATAACAAAGCTCTTATCAATTTCTTATCTTATCAGAATTATAGTAGATATTTAGCACTCCACATGAGTTATTACATTTGAAGACTATCTGCCCGTAACTTCGTCCGCGTTCTTTTTTTATGTGTTAAAACATTTTTTCAATCTTTATTGCTAATAATTTTTTGTCAGGCGTTGATTTTTTTTTTAATGATCCTTGGAAAGAGTACTTACTTTTTCTGGATGAAATGTATCCTTGATAAAGTGTAGCAAAATTTAATGACCATCGCTAGAGTAGTTAAGGCGTGAAAGCGTACCAAACAATTTATATATTTTATATTTAAAGACGATGAAAGTTGTCATGTGTACTGTCAGCTTTCCTGTCTACTTGCTTTTATATTATCAAAGTTAAGTTACATATGACTAACACACTTTATTTTTTACTGAGCAAAAGTTTCAAGTAATACAAAGCCGTAATTTATCTTTCTTCTGTTAAAAATTCTAGGTTTTCACTGTTTTTTTTTTCAATCCCTTTTTAATCGGTTTCAATCGTGAACTGAATGACTGTCATTGGGTGTCGTGGCTAATGCCCGTCTCGCACTGTAATCTGCGCACGCGCATCTTAAAATTACAATACAAAATGGATGTATACCTTGTCATTTGGACCAGTTGAACCGAGATGGTCACTCTAACAATACTTAATTGCACAGCAACATATTGAAAAATTCCTTCACCATAGTTGTTAGAGATTTCGTTAAAAGACTTCGACGAGAAATTGAGATAACATCCTAACTAATATTATAAATAAGAATGTGAGTTTGTTTGTTACGCTTTGACGCCTTAACTACTCAATAGGTCATCATAAAATTTTGCATACTCATTCTCTATATTTCTCTAACCTTCTTTCTGTCCTACAAACAGATTCTGTTACGGTTTTCACTAATGGAAAGATCAATAAACGAGGAAGGTTTTTGTACACAATTAGCAGAAAAAATTGCACCCGTGCAAAGCTGAAACCGCCTCGCTATTATTAAATATGATATTTAAAATTAATTTATCATGCACTGATAAGTGGAAGTATTGAGGAAATTTAACAGTTTAAAAATAAATTATATAAATTGTTGACCACTAACTTGACAGTGCTTAAGTTAAAGGATAAATGAGATGAAAATGAAATAGCGGTGGCAACGTCCGTCGTCCCGTAACTGTAATATATTACCTCGTCACGTAACCGAGACGGGAATCAAACAAGTTGAAGGAGTTATCACTCTATTGTGAAGTTATTTACTGTGCCACTGGGCTCACTTGTTGCTCGGTGGACATTTCTTCAGTATTTTATTTTCCCTCATTTTGGAAGTTCAATACTCGTTCATTTTTGATCCACTATTTTAGACAAACCTGAATAAGTTAAATAAAGAAAAATTGACTACATTAATTAATAGATGTTCAAAGGTCACATTGGGGGTCGTGAAAAAATGCTTATATTAAAGAGCATCCGCCCCATTACTGCCTAATTATAGACGTTTTAGTTGGACTGTATCGGAGCTAGATCTAATTGCCCTATAGAAATTAATTCAACGCTCAGTGGCGGCCATCTTGTCTTTAAATAAACTGTCACCTGAATTGTGGGAATCGATGGTATAGGGCAAAGATAAATTCTTTATTATATAATTCTTCTATGTGTTTATGTGACTGAACATTTCCTAAATCACTGGACTTATTTTGTAATGTTTATATATATAGATAGAAATATGAATAAAGAAACAAAAATGTATGTATATCTGCTTTCTCCATGCACTCATCTTCTACTTACGCGTAGAAACCGCAAAGACGACGATTATGCGGTTTCAAGTACTTTAATAAATCCCAAGTCATTCTGTGCAGACTGCAGATATGTTGACATTGTGGTTGATTTCTACTGTTATTTCCTTTTACTTGCTTATTTTATAAATATATTTTTGTAGCTAAGACTTAGCTTAGGTTTACTTTAGCCGTGTCTGTGGCTTTGCTTAGTAACACAGTTAAACAAAATAAATTAAAATGGTATGTCGATCTAAGTATTTTAAGATATAAATTACCTACACTATATTATAATAAATTTGTAAGTATGTGGAAGTATTATGGATACCTCATACGAGTACCTTTCCCTTAATTTTGGGGTTTAATTTCGAAAGACTGCGATACTTTTTATTTGTAGACAAATAACAAATTTTCATAAATTTAATAGTGATAACTCAGAATAACGAACCACCCAATGGACCGTGATAAAATTTTCACTAATGAAAGAGCGATAAATGATATAATATTCAGAAAAAATGCATGGGTACGAAGTCGGGGGCGGGTCGCTATAGTTACAAATGAAATCTAATTCTACAGAGAAATTTTAAAGAAAAAATTTCCGTTTTATAAAATGTACTCAGTTTGTAATTAGTCGCCTTCAAACGGTAATAGACATTACGACATTCTTTGGAGGGTGAATAAAAGGAAATAAAAGAAATGCGCTAAAGGGATGCAGGCAATTGAGCGCAAATGAAAGGGCGCTGGACTTAGCACGGAATTAGGAAAACATTGAAGAACGAGGAAACGCTTGGAGTCGTCATTGTTACTTAATTACATATACCTATTATAATTTTTTTTTTCATGTTTTACATAAAGATTCATGTTTTACATAAAGATAAATTTGGGAATTTTATTATTGGATTGCATTTCTGTTTATCCATTTGATTACACTATTTTCCTTATTTTCAAAGATTTGAATAATCAATTACTTTTTTGTTTCTTTATCCATTAGTATTTGCTTAGCGGTAGAATCTAAGATAGAGTTGTTGCTATCAATCAATGGAACTATACCTAATAGGTCCACAATATAAATAAATAGTGCGGTGGTAAATTTCAAAAACATGAAAAAAGAAATAACATCACTAAATCAACTCCACGTATTTCTTAAGTCAAGGGTTGCACAGACTGCAAGTGTCCTTAACAAATGGGGTGTAAGAATTAAAAGGCGCTCGGTGGGTCGTCGCGATCCCGTCTGGTGCCGCCTTTATTACCTGCGAACACTTTTGATTGTCATCAGGCATTATAAAAACAGAATTAGGGAAATTGTGTTTTTATATTGCAGGAAAAATAAATATTTAGAACACACAAAAATAGCTATACTAATATTATAAAGCTGAAGTTTGTTTGGTTGAACGCGTTAATCTCAGGAACTACTTGTTCGAATTGAAAAATTCTTTTTGTGTTGGATAGTCCATTTATCGAGGAAGGCTTTAGGCTATATAACATTTTGATCGCGGACGAAGTCGCGGGCACCAGCTTGTATACATATAACATTCCATTGTACATTAGTGAATATTATTACTTGCAATGATTTGAACAAATGTAATGCTCAAATCAAGGGAGTTTTTATATTTATATTTAGGCATTTTTTAGCTTGTCAGACAGGCTGAAAATTTACTTGATATCATCACCTTAATACTATATTGTGATTATTCAATTATTTATGTTATTAGAGACTGTTATATATTTCTCTAGTCTAGTGATATATATTATTTATGTGTAATGTTATGGACTTGGGCGGGCGTCCGTGAAGCCGACCATGAGGTCCCCAGCGGAAGATCAGCGCTGTGTGTGACTTGTAGCACACACAGTATATGCTGAGTTGGGTGCCTATTTGGGTCGAGACACTGGTGCATGCACTGGCAAGTATGGTACCATTGCTAATACGATTAAAATTATTCTTATTAAACTTGTATTGCATGTGCTATTTGTGTTGATTCAATAAAAATTCTTTTCTTTCTTTCTTTCTTTCTTTCTTTCTTTCTTTCTTTCTTTCTTTCTTTCTTTCTTTCTAATACCTCCGCCTATTAACACAAGCAACGCTCCTAGTATAGGAGTAGGGATAACGGAATAGGGAAATGAGTTCTGGCAACCCTTACTCACTCACCAAAATACAACATTTCTGTAAGGTGGCGACTACTGACGCCAGACGGGCTGCCCAATTATTGACTACGAAACTGACTATTTTAAATTTCGTTTCGTTTTAACTATAAGTGGACTCAGTTAAAATATCATCTGAGTATATTTAATAAAGTTATTAGAATAGAGCTGTGTGTCCTGGTATGTGCTAGCTAGTAAATGCCACTACAAATTTTATTGTTGAAACTTTTTGGGGATAAGCAAATAGGTCAATCTCTGTCGCAAAGTTCAGTAAGGTTCCTTGATAAAATTGTGCCAATTTTCACACGAAATTCTCAACAAACGTATTTATTTGAAATATTTCTACGAGCGTAAAATACTTGAACATTATTTACTCACAATTAATGTTAACCCATTACCTCATACAAGGTTATAGCGACAAAAGTCACACTTTATCCGAACCTATTTGTTTTATTAAATAAATAATTTTAATGTGAGCCGAGCACACCGCGCCGCTTGCAAGAGTTATGGACTGGTGTTTAGCTGGTGTGCTGACAAATTGAATGTCAGTGGGGGTCTCTAGTAACGTTGGCACGAGACTGAAACAGGGGCCATTTGATTTAATATCAACAGAAATATATGTTACTGGGGGATTATACAAGTTTTTTAATGTAAAGGACGAAAGACTGACTGTCAACTTGGTGGTAGGTGGTAACAAAACAACTCCGTTGCATTTTTAAGTGTACTTATAAGTTTAATGGATAATGACGCAAGATGCAAAAGCTTCATTGCGTACTTCGGCAACGAAGAGACAACGCTAAGAGAAAGCTTGGTGATTGGTAAACATTTTATTTTGACGTTACAACGTTCTCTTAGCGTTCTCTTAGCGTTCTCTCTTCGTTTCCGAAGTACGCAACGAAGCGTTTGCATCTTGGCTGGGCCTCCTGGTATCACCTAAATCTCTCAATGTAACTCATATTGTTATTTTACTGTAATCTGTAAAGAGTTGGTTACTGTCGCTTATTTTTGACTTTTTTATGTAAATGTAACCAGACAGGCTGCTAGTCCATTAGATGGTAGATGGCTACCGTCACCTATAACACAAGCAAAGCTATAGGTGCTACAAGTGCGCTGCCCACTATAGTAAGGACATAGTAGGACCTTATAACGATAAGGGAATAGGAAGGGATAGGTTAATGTGCTCTGGCATTATCGAACACATCACACACCCAAACACAACAGCTTAAGTACCATTATTTCACGGTGATCTTCTATGAGGGTGGTTATTGTCGCCAGACGAGTTGCCCAAATGACTCCGAAACGCAGTGTGATCTGTCGCTACTTGCCAGATCCAATTCCGAGTCCAAAGTTGGCCCTGTCGGGAATTGAACCAGAGAACCCCTTAGCCACTCGATCAATCGACTTTTAGGGCTGCGAAAAGCAGTGTGCATTTTAACTTCTAAAACTGGGTTTAAGTATAAGATTTTACTGCCACTACGAAGCTATCTTTACACATAGGTATGTATCCGTTAAAAGTCGTTTAAATGAATATTATACAAACAATCTCAGTTATACAATTAAAACATTTAATTACCATAAAAAGTCAATAAAACATTTAGTTCAAACAAAGCGCGCTATTGATTCAAAAGAAGTGTTTTTAATTAATACGTAAAAAAGGCTAAGCAAGGAAAAAAGAAACAGAAAACATTAATTAAGTCAATACTTAATACAACAACTTATAAATTAGGTACCTTGTCTTACCCGATAGCGCCCCCATTCACGAATTATTCAAAATTACTTAAAAAAAAAAAACAGAAAATGTTGATAAATTGTAGCAATCCCTCTCGAGGCTTCTTCGTAAGGCCTCACAATTTTACTTCAACATCTCAAGGATATGAGAAGCATTCTATTTTTTACCTTATCCCGTTAAGTCAAGGTCACTTTTTACCTTTTGGAAACTAGCTATCATAATTGTCTTGGTTATGGTGTGAAACGATTCATCAAAAAACGGAATACCGTATGTATTAAACTGCGATCAGATAAAAAATGCGCTTTCTGTGTGAATTAATAAGGTTTTGTTTTGTTAATTTTGTGGCCATGTGTCAAAAGTTGTGAAATATTATGCGGGCCGCCTGCCGGTAGAGACTGCAACCACAGTATAAGCCATTGAGCAGTAAATTAGGATCTCACTAACTTCCACATGTTACATTGATTTGAAATGTACTGTTGCTTCAAGGGTATTTCCATGTCGAGGTTATGGTTACCATAACCATCAAGTAATCTGCGAGATATACAAATCTATAGCGTGTTTTGGCTCATTAGAATGATATCAATAGAATGTCAGTGGTTACTTTATATTTTTAATTATAGCTTTTATTATCAACTGTGTAAAAAAAAACTTATAGCATTTAAAAAATGTATTTTCGCTCTACGACTTCAAACATATTTCGTATAAAATTATCGACTATTCATTTTGTTAAATTGAAATTCATTATACTGTGGTGTGGAGAAATAAGTTTTGTTCGGAATCACGCTGGGTGTGTCGCGAGCAACCATGTTGTTTATTTGTTTAACTTCATAAACATTTGTTTATTAATATTGTTTTTGACGTCTCTCTTGGCTGCGCTACGTACGCATGCTTTTAATGTGATTTCATTATTTAAGCGAACGTATGATTGTGCCTTATCCTTCTTGAAATAAAATTATTCGCCTTTTAAGATAATTGTATTTCTTGAAAAAGCTGAAAATAGAAACATTTGAATTTACCAACTAGACATTAAAAAAATTGCTTATTTTTTACGAATTTAAAAGCAGGTTCTGTGAAATATTTTGCTTATTAACTGTTACTGAGTTACTACTGAGTAGAGTGCAAAGTTATAATTTAAGTCATAATTGTCTGTTTTTATACCTTTATTTGGACTCACCTTTATACTTAATGTAGTTAAAAGCTAGAAAAAAAAGATCGCTCAGTGGTTAAAGCTAAAATAAGACTAAAAGTTAGTTTGACATGCCAATGAATTAATTTTGATTTTTAACCAACTTTTGCTTTACTGGTGATGAAAAGGTTGTCAGAAAAATGGCTTCTACAAAAAGACTTGTTTGATAAGAAAAATACTGATAAAACCTTTGATAAACGATTATACAAATAAAACGTTATACCTTGAAGGTCCACTTCAAGGTAGACAGTCATCTATGATCACAAACAATACAAGAAAATGCCAGTTCTTACTTGTCTAGAATAGGAATAGGGGTTGCCAAAAATTAGAATGACACATTTCCTTAATAATCTCACGTTCCACTGATTCGCAATTTATTACCGTACAAAGATTAAAAGCCATTATTTATGTATCAGATCCCTGGTTTATTTATATCGTGTACGATATCGGCGCAGGATTGCCTAACAAGCTATCCTGTATACTTAATTAGTATAATCTTAACTTTATGCGTTCAGATTGTTATGGTAATTACCGCGTCTCTTGCTTCACCTTAAGTGGTCTTATCGTCGATTTGTTACTGATTAGATATGGAGAAATAAAAATTATATTAAAACTTGATTTCAATTTTTTTCTATTAAATGTTTTTCCTCTCTAATAAAAACAATAGTGTTAGTAAGATACGGTGCCTATCAAGTGGTTAAACAAATAATAATATTTTTTTTGCGTTAGGCAGGCTGACGACTAATGACTACCCACTTGATCGAAGATCTGTCTGTCATCTAGAAACCTAAGAAACACTAAGAAACGCTGGCACTAAGAACCCTGTTAGGGTAATGATTAAGGGATTAATGTTAGGGTAATGATGTGGTAGCGGCTTTAAAAGAACATAATATAATTTACTATGGATATTATTTCTTTTATAACATATATATTAACAGGCTGGCCTAAACATAAGCAACATCATACACTATGTCCGCAAGGGATACCTATATGATAAGGGACAAGTGTAGATACAAAAAGGACAAGCATCCCTTACTCACATATCGAAATCAAATGAAGTACAGAAATACAGTAAGAACAGTAAGTATCTACTTGCTGGCGTAAGTTTTAACTCTAATTAAAGACAAATATTATTTTTGATATTACGCATATGGAATACCTTAATGCACATATCTTACCCACTAAAACCTTTTTCGACAGAGAATTGGTTTTAGTCCTTAAGGGACTAGAAGAATTTACACTGGTTTTGCAAGGGCTTTAGAACCGACATGTCCCTGTTGACACATGCCTGCCCCTCTTATATCAACCGCGGTGCGAACTAGGGCGTGAACTAGGCGTTTACAGCTATCCTGGTTCTACAAGATGCGCCTGAGTTTCTTCTGGAATGAGAATGGGCGATATTAGTGTAGGTCGTTTACAATAGTGAGCTAACTACTAGATTAGGCGGGAGTTTTTCGCGGTACTTCAGGGCAAAGTTCTTCATACACTTGACAATTGAGGGAATATCTAAGTCGTAATGGAGATCGACATTACAGACAAACCATGGGACGCCTAAGATTTTCCTTATTAATCTATTTATGGAACGGAATTCGGCACCTAAATTGAATTTTCAACTCAACTCTGAATTTAAGGCCGGCAAATCTACTGGGCTGGTATACACCTATATTTTAAAAACAATAACTAAAAAATGTATTCCTTCTTGCATTTATTCTCAGAACACATGTAAAATAATGAACTCAGAACTAATCTGTCATCGGAATGAATCGAATCATCATCATCGACAATTTCGCCACCCGCAGCCAATCAAACGCTGCGATGAGATTCGATATATATGGTAGGGTGCAAGTTACGAGCGGATTGCATTATGAATTAGAACATTATGTAGCATATTAATCTAAATATGTGTAACTACGTTATACTAAACATTTCAATCAATATTATGAATAAATCGTAGTTACTGTGTATTTAGTTCTTCATCATTATCTTTCTCTTTAAAATTTTAGGACTGCAACAAGCGAGTAATGTTCTTGTTACCAGCTTATAAAGTAAATATGTAGTATGCTGCTTTCTTTTTTCAAGAGCAAATTTATTTTCCTACAATTGATTTTTTTAACTGAATCAGATAAAAATAGTTCCACTATTTACGTTTTTTTCGAAGCGGTTTTTATTATCATTTAAACAACATCTTCGGTAAGGAATGCTTTCAATATGGTAATAACTAAGTAATTCATTAATATTTGGACAAAGTATTATTCATAGTTAATTGGCGACTTTTTTTCGTAAATATGAACTGTTAATATAAACGTTTTCAAAATAGTTAGGTTGGGTTATGTAAGTCAATATAAAACGGCTTATGAGAGAAAATAGATCTTGTTCTGATCTTTAAATACAACTTGGTGATTTTTTGTAATCGCATTCATGTAAAATTTGGGACGGGTAACTTGTGTTTTTATGTTAAAGGGATTTTATGTTAGAAACCAGGATTTTATGATCTCAGTAAACTGAGAACATAAGTAACATTAAGGAACTCACTAAAGATAACACACTAAGGATAATGAAGTGCGCTGAAAACCTTCGATCAATATATTTTTACTTTTTATGTTGATTGTGTTACGTCTGTTCTTAATCATTCAATGTTTAAATGTGTTCTACATTAGGCTTCACTCTTATATACAGCTCAGATCATACAGAAGAAATATTGCATACAGAAGAACATTCTGGTGTGAATACGCTATTCCTCTGTTACTTGTATCATACACGACTCAATATAAAGTCCCGATCGCGCGCCGCCCTGTAATTCCAATACTTACGAACATTACCCGGGATGGCAACTATTATAATGTATTAAGGAATATTATTTTATGACTATGGCTCCGGTGCGGACATTATGGAGCGTTTTGTGCACGTCTAAAAGCACTGTGTGTACGCATCTTTATAAACATTATGGAATGAAAATTTCAGAAGGTTCTCATAGAAATACTTGATTCATTGCAAAAATACTTCACTTATTTCTAATTAGATTCAATATAATTGTAATAAAATTATAAATTATATTGATATTATTGCAATCAAAAATTTTGTAGTGAGTTTAAGCAATAATTATAATTACTTATATTATTATTTTACATACAATCTGTTATTAATATTGTTAAATTTATAATTTATATTTTTTGTGTTAATTTTAATCTTCAGATTAAAAGTAAAATTTGTAATTTAAATTTATCAATTTTTATTTCAATTTTTTTTCTCTTTTATATACGAGTAATTTGTTATTGTATGACCTATACTTTTATTTACCTATACATATTATTTACCTGTACCTAAACGTTTTTTTATCCACATTATTCACAATATGTGGATAAAAAAACTTTCCTTGCTTTTCCTTGGCATCCTTGATTACTCAGCGAATCACAAGTGATTTTCTTTAGCGGTGGTTAATACGGCCACGCGAGTTTATTCTTTTTGAATGCATTCTTAGAGCATTCTTAGAGCACCATGTCTTGCAGAGCAGCGGCGGTGCCTCTAAAATAGGTTATAATAAAAACAAAAAGTTATTTTATTCATAAAAGAGAGTTCGCGTCGTCCGATCAATCGGACCAACGGGAAAAAAGTTCGCGTCGTCCGATCAATCTGAGCAACAGGAAAAGAAGTCCGCAGTCGGACCACGCGATCTCAGGGATAAAAACAAAATACTATTTACGCCTAATTTTCAATGGGGTGGAGCGAGAGAAACGGTGTATTTGGCTCTAGGCGCCAAAAAGCCAAATGGAAAAACAATTTCCTACGCAAAATGAAATTTTGATAGCGCCTTTTGAGAGGCGCGGGGTTAGTGCTGCTAGAATTGACTTAAAAATCCGCAGGGTAACGCTGACAAATCCGTAAAATACCTTAGGTGGCTTCTATATTCGTAGGTCTACAGACTTTTTTAAAAGCCAAATCTGACTTTTTTAATGCGAGATCTGATTGTTTTGAGCGGCTAGACTAGGTTTGAACCTAGGCCATAACCCGCATTTCTTGCAAAATCACGAGTACTTGCAAATTATTATTTATTTAACATAAAACCAAAGTAAAATTTACATGAAGTATAAGCGTCGACCAAAGGGCGCTGAAAGACAATCTCGCTCTACCCTTAGATTAAGGCCTAAGGACGGCGATGTTAAGCGGTCTTTCGAATATTATATTGTTTTAAAAAGCTCACCAAAGCTTCCTCGAGAAGCGATTTTATCTGTCATTTATAATTATAGCTTAATTAACCATTTAACCAGTTAAAAACATCACTCCTAGACTAATCTACCCCAAAACCGTCCTAATTACAGCAATAAAGAATGAGTCAGAAGGCATCAACCTTTGTTACAAAAAAATTCCGAAAGTTACGCTTTTATTCGCGTGTGAAAATAATTCTATTACCGTTACTATGGCAACCCCATGAGTCAGTCGTGACTGCATGTGGTAATGAGCTGTCATTGCGTCAGTACGTGTCATTATTACGGCAATTATTACAAGAAAACCACAGTGCTATGTTTGATTGTTAGACAACGCGAATTTATCAGCTCATTTTCGACTAAGTATGCAATGTAATGATAGATACTAGCTGTGCTCGCGGTATCGTCCGCCTGATATTCTATTTGTAACTAAAGTCTACATATTTCTATCTATATAAGTAATCAAATGTATGTTTCTATACGGCTGTCAATTTCTGGATAGCATAATAATAATTAGCATTGGTCAGATTCCGTTTAGTAAATTATGTTAATTTTCTTAGCTAAGAATTTAATCATCTTCAAACAAATTTAGAGACTACTCGCTTTTTCTCGCGTCTTCTACTGTCTATATTATAATAAACTAGTGGCCAGCTTCCTGCTTCGCACGAGTTTAAAATAAAAACTTTTCTATCTTTTAAGTTGGATCAAAATACACATAGTTACGAAATTTTATCATAATCGGTTCAGTAGTTTAGGAATTCATCGCGGAGACGTAACGTGACACGTAACGTGATAATGGCCTAGGACTTATTCTGATTTATAAACTACCAGCATGTTACTGTAAAATTGGATAAGATTCCATTCGTCCATTCTTATAAGCTTTCGCATTTTGAATTATAATTTAAATGGTAGGTACGTATAAACTATATAAACTATAACATTGTAAAGTTTTATCATAATTCGTTAAGTAGTTTTTACTTGAAAGAGTAACAAACTCTATACTACTACTTGAAAGAGTAACATCTATATTATTTTTTTAGAAATGGAAAACAATTTGGATTTTAATTTAACTAAGTGAAATTTTTTTACTAATTATTTTTTTATGACTATATTTTGATTTCTTTGAGGCAATTTAAGTAAACGAATTTTTTATAGGGAAAAAAGCTCAATATGAATAAGCATAAAATATATAAAATATAAGAGAAGTACATTGACGTGTATGTACTACTAAATATGAACGCGTTGTAAACTATAATGTTTAGGTGTGAAAGGTTATTTTGTGTGCGCGCGGAGCATGGATTATGAGAATTATCGGCCGCTGTGATATTACACTGCAAATGGGAAAACGGACAGACTAAAGAATTATATGGATACATGCTTAGGTTATGTAAACCTCATTATTTTATGTAAATTTTTATTTAGGTATATTCAATTCTTAATTTTACTTAATTATAATATATCAAAATTTAACGTAAATTTGTTACGTTCTGTCTTTTTTTATATATTAAAATACATAAGTACAAAGAAATATGACAGAGGTATCACAAAATTTGAAGGAAAATTGTATTTTCTTTATGAACTCCACTCGGGCCTACCTCTGAAGTTATCTGAATTACCCTGAATCTTATCGGTTTCTTGAGTAGATTTTATATATTTTTACCTTATGACATATAATATATAAAAGATGGAATATAATATTCTTTATATTCAAATTTCTATTTTGAGTTTTTCATGTATATGGTGAAAATTAAGAAATCCTTTATTTTAAAGGTCTTCAGGCGGACTGAAGGTCTACTTACTTGATGGTAGGTGGCTTTATGAGGTTGCACTTGCAATTGCCCTACGTACTTTGATTTAGTACTTCTAGTGGTGACTGAAACAAAACTTTGTCATAAAATCCGTTTTATATTTTATATTAGTGTAACAGAATATTGATAACTGGTATATTTTTTTGTAATGCTAATTCAAATCTAATTTTTATATATGGTCTCTTTAGGCGAGACTTAAGGTTTAACAAAATTCATTCTTCATAATAGAATAGAGAAGATTGAGAGAGAACTGTATTGTATTTTAATATAATTCTTTTAGAACTCGCACGCTTATAAAATGTTGTATATATATATATATATATAAAAAAAATAATAATAAAAAAAAACAGAATGAATTACATAATATGACCATTTCTAATTGAAATGAAGCTAATGAAAGACTTAAAATGCCTGGACTAAAATGGAAAGTGAACAGTCATGTCCACATTATGTATGTCGTACGTCGAAGGGTATAATCTATTGCACAGTTATTGTTTTTTCCGATACTAATAAGTGGTTAGCGTCGGCGCAGTTATTGATATGAAATTATTGATTGTGATGTAGCGGGTTTGTGAATTGATCGAGCCTCGAACATTTTGATTAGCAGCGTGTAGGCTTTAGAAACATACAAACAAACTTATTGGGTATCCTTAGTACTAAGTACGATAGATGACACCACTGTGACGTAACAGTGAATGTGCTTCAGCCTTTCTTTTCTACCTCCTTCAACCTTTACGTACCAATAAAAATATAATCAAAGAAATAGTATATATGTAATAGTTTTTTATGTAAATTTTGTCGATAGGATCGCCTATGGCAAGCAACGCCATGGTCGCTACAAGTGTGTAGCCGACCATAGTAGGGCTTAAAGTATAAGGGATTAGTAAAGGGATAAGGAAATATGTTTTGGCAAAACATACTCACTCGCCGAAACACAAGAGCACACAAGCTGTTAGTTTATAAATAGTTTGTTATATAGTTATACAGTTGGTTATTGTATTATACAGCCTATTGTATTAGAGCAGTAAGTAAGGGATGTCAGAGCCTATCCCCCTATCTACTTCTTATACCTAATCATTTGTCCTATCAGAGACGGCAGTACACCTTGCAACCTCCATTACATATATTTGTACAAATTTCATAATATATATTTGTAAGTAGTTTGACTGAATCCACTTTATATTTAGAAAATATGTTTTTTATATTAAAAGAGTTTGTGTTTAAGAAAAACTGTAGTCCTTTTTAATTATTTTTATTACTTTCAAATTTTCCATTCACAAAACGAAGTTAAGTTACAGCTATAAGATGTGTATAAGTTATAAATACAAATGCATTGTTGACTAAGCCAACGAGGTGTCAGGTATCATTCTTTACACTTATCTTATCTTTACCCAACTAACTGGTAGTTAATTGGCGACTAATTGCCTTTCCCTGTAATCATATACACAGTAACGCTTAGCCCAAGTGCTCAGTTAAGTTACTACTAATGAACTGTTTGTTTTACTTAACAGTTAATAACTATTCATTGTGTTTGCTTGTAAAATGCACACAATAAACTGATCTGTTAATTTGAGTGAATAATCAAATCCTGTTCGCGCATGTATGTATCCCTGAGTCTTAGCAGTTTCATATGTGGGTTTTAAATGTTGATCACAGCCAAGTTAAAAAACACGAAAGGAGATACCTGCCAATTTTCAATGAGTTAGTGTGGTGGAAAGTACCATATGCACCGAGAATAAGTATGTGACCATAAGTGGGTGCAACATTAGTTTGTAAATTGTAATATAATATATAAAATGTTATACATTTAATGTGTTATATTAAGCTCTTACTCAAAAGAAAAAATAAAGACTTTTTTACAAAAGCCATCACAACTACGCAAGTAGTTAAGTTAATTAAGTATTTTTTTGTTCTTATTAGAATCTGTAGAAAATAAACTAGTTTTGTTATGCATGTGGTAAAATTTCTAGAGTACCTGTGGTTTTTTTAGAGGGTAGGTTAAAATGTTGAAAAAAATTTTGTCACTTTTTTGCACTAAATATTGTTTTTTACACATAAACTCATTATAGTACTACTTCTGGCAGGCTGTGCCCTACATAAATACAAATTAATACTTAATATACTATTTAAATACAATAAACTGTTTGCAACTACGATTGTTATTAAGTCTATAAAATTGTATTATAATATTATATATATCCAATAAGCCATCCTCCAACTTCTTAAGATTAATATAAACAATTAATTGCAACTGTAATTAAGTGTCCTGTGTTGTTGCAAAGGATGTACGTTATTATAATTTTATGCTACCTATTACCTATTCCTATCCGCCTACCAACCCCAATAGACGTCACTAGCGACGTGTGTTGTGAACGAGTCAAACGTGTTCCGAATTTGTAAAATTTAAATTCAGTAGGCAATATAAAGGCAAACATATAGACAATCTTAACTAATATTATAAATGCGATTAAGTTGTGTAAAATGGCAACAATTTTATTTAAGTTTTTTAGAATAGAATTTATTTTTTATATATGGCTAGTCTCTACTCTGTATAGTAAATGTGTGAAAATGTCGTGTCTGCAAGAGTGACATGTAAAAAGCTACAACTAAATAAAAGTTTAAAAACCATCACGTTTCACTTCCACGAAAAGTCAACAAGTTGTTTGTTTGTTACACTTTCACGCCTTAAATACTAAATCAATTATCATGAAATTTTGCATATACGTTGTCAGGGAACACAAAGGGAGATAGGAAATAGGGTCCCTTTCATCCAAAAAACTACTGTACAAGGGATCGATTAAAAAAATTAAACGCATAAATGTAGGCAATAAAGATTCCATAAAAGGTTTAACTACAAAACAAGTTTTGAATATAAAATGGCATACGTCATGTTTCTTTCGTGTATTATAATAATTAATTACTAAAAAGATTTCGCCGAAATAATAATATGTTATAAGCAGCCGTTGCACGCGACATCGTCCTCGTAACTTAATAAAATACAGCCTTATATTAAAATAAGCCTTATTATAAAATATAGCCTATATTTAGCTTTCTATAGGTGAAAGAATTCTAAAAATCGGTCCACTAGTTTTTAAGTTTATTACAAACAAAAATACAAAAAGACAAATCTTCTCTATTTTATTAGTATAGATATTATTTTTCGCAATTATTCTTTGTTTAAATATATATATACCTATTTTTAAAATTTTCGAAATTTTCGAAAGACTAATGGAGACCATTAGTCCTCTTAGAACCGCAATATTTTTGACGATATTTTCAGTCATCGCTATAGTAGCAAGTGACATCTAGGATTCAAACCTGCATTACAATATCGACAGCCAAGCGCCTCCTCCAATTCTAATACCCACCTAAGACGCTATTTATCTGAGTGAGGCACCTTTTAAAATTTATGATTCTTCAATAAACGTCTTACTTACCTTTTTCGTTTCGGCTTGGAGACGGTAAAAAATTGGTTTTTCTTTCAAAATTCAAATGAGAAAAGTACTTCTTAAAATTGATCGTCACATTAGCATGTCAACGCTACGTTCAGAAATGCGAAGTGAGCGTTATAAAATTGTAAATGGGTAGGTAGCGAGTGTTGACAATTGCACTCTCCCGTTCGGAAATTTTCCTAAACTGAATTCGATTACGTTTTATGGGTTGCCAGTTCGCGAACGACTTTCAATTGCAACTTGCTTGTAAGTGCGATCAGCGTTTGCTTACATTGATTGTTTTTTTCGAACATATTACGTCATTTGTTCTTTATTTGAATTATTAACTTAATAAGGTAAAGCCGAAAACGTTTGTTCTTATTTATTAGTAGTGTTTTTGTTTTAAAATGTAGCATTCTTCCTTATCCTTACATAGTATAAATTGAAGTCACTGCAGGTGTCTGTCTGTCTGTCTGTCTGTCTGTAATTTGTTATCACCTTCTAAACCACGCAACGATTTTGATGCGGCTTTCACTATTGGAAAGCGAGGAAAATTTGTGTGAATAAAAAAATGCATCCCGGACGAAGCCGAGGGAAGTCGAGAGAAGAGAAGCCGAGAGAAGAGAAGCCGTATATTTTATAAAATAAAGTCGTTGTCCGCCATATGTACATATTTTGCCATATGTAAATATTTCTTTAAGTTTACATGTTATTTTTAACAGAACGAAGGTAAATTGTGGCTTGCAATGTGGTACCGCATCGCTTTTACGACGTACATATGCGTCAAATATTATTGTAAAATATATTTCATTTCGACAAATTTCCAAACCAACCCGCCCTTTAGTGAGAGGCGCTTTTATTAAAATTTTCTTATGGGGTGTAAACAGGATATCACGGAGATACGGGTGTTTTGCGTGCTCTATTACAGAAAAGGATAACCATGCAAACGAATAATTTTCGGACATAATTTTAATTGTGTTTAACTTCAATTTTGTTTTTCAAAATCTGAGTCTTTATATTTAGTTTTATGCCAAAACTAGCCTTCACGCGACTTCCTCCGCGCCCTTTTTTTATGACAGGCGTTATAGATAATCCCCCTGGAACAGTATTTTTTTCACAAACGAAGGTACATAGGGTACGTTTTCAGAATCTCTGATAACGAAATCGGTTGAGTGTTTAAGAGGTGAAAGCATAGCAAAAAAACAAAGTAACTCTTACATTTTTATAATGTTAGTTAAGATATGGAGATAAAATAAAAATAAAAAATCATTACTGGATGCAAATAATTAAAAATGTTTAACAATAATGTTTTGGCGTGCTATACGAAGGGCTAATTAGGGTTACTTTTCTGATTACCATGGCATATAGAATATATAAACTGAAGTGGTAAAGCCATATAGTTCGCTAAACCGGTTATAGTTAGGGAAGGAAGGTTAAGTAATAACGATCAGTAGATCTATGTATTGTTACTTAATATGGTTTAACACAGCTATTGATTATCAATAAAAAGAAAAACCTTTTTCAGCAGTGGACGTTCTATTTAGATATTAAAAATTTTCAATTAATTTTTATTTAATACTCGTCTATTCGCTAATGTGGTGACCCTACTTGCAACATGATACTAAAATTGTTGTAGTTATTGTAAGGCTCATAGATATGATTTTTTTTAAGGTATTTAAGGTAATTTAACAAAAAAAAACTTTGTCTCTTAAAAAAGAATAGGTGTAATGTTTTAAATACTAATATAATAACTAATTTTTATGCTCAACTATCATTTTCGCAACACTATTTCGCAATGGGGGACAGTTGTGTTTATACTATACTATATTTTATTGACTTGGACTTGGACCCTTTCAGCCTGTAACATTTTCATTGAAATGTTAGTTTTGTTTTAGATTAATATTTTAGATAAATTAATAACCTACACTAGACCTTTTAATGTATCATTATTATGACATGTGGAAAGTACTAAGCTGTTACTGAACCTGTAAATAAATAATTAAAAAGGAACCACTAACTTGTTGTACATCCTCAAGATATTAGTTCCTGTATACCCAGTTCATGAAATTCGAAAATTTTATTACTTATTGTCAAAAATATGAAAGGTTTTGTATGTAGCGCTTGCAGTACACTTTAATTATCTCGTAACTAGCCTTTACCCGTGAGTTCGTGTTAAAACATTTATTCAATCTTTATTTCTCATAATTTTTTTATCAAGCGTTGAATTTTTTATTTTTATTTTTAGTTGACCCATCGAAAACTCGAGAAGGTGAAAGGTGCAAAACTTAATGATGATCGGTTGAGTAGTTAAGGCGTGAAAGCGTAAGAAATAAAAAAACTCACTTTCGCATTTTTAATATCAGTTTGGATGATCACAATTACCTACTGTATTAACACCGCGTATCTTGTTCCGGTATGTGGCCGCCAAGCTAGAATTTACTTTTTACTATTCTGTGAACTAAGTTCTATTAGAACTCCTTTACATTATGTTAACTTGTCTAACAGTATATGTTGAAAAAGCCTTTATATCTTAGTTTCCGTACGTAAACAGCAGAAAACCTCAAGGAAAAAGACGCATAGAGCAGGAGCCGTTCTGAAGTTCCGTTCTAATATCGCGGGGCGTTCGCGTCGCGCATACAGATGCGGTATTACTTTAGGGTTGTCGATTTAGTACCAGAATTAAAAAATATATATATTACTAGCTGGTGCCCACGACTGCGTCCGCGTTGAAAAATATTAAGTAGCCTATCCTGTGTACCGTACGTCCAAATGTTTATCTACCAAGTTTCATGAAAATCAGTTAATTCGTTTCAGAGTTATGGAGGAACATACATACATACATACACACATACATACACACATACATACATACAATACCTACACTTACAGATTTATTATTAGTATTAATTGATGATATATTGTGGAGGTATTGACCGAGTGATTAAGTAGGCAGAGCTCTCTTTTAAGAGTCAATTTTGGAAATGAAATTTTCAATATTTTTCTCTTTTCTGGGTCTTGCGAGTAAGGACAGGGAACACTGAATTTCACAGTGCATACTTCGTTAGGGCAGCCCGTCTGACGGCAGTAACCAACCCCTTACAGAAGACTACCATGAAATAAAAGCATGTTTGCTGTTGTGATTCAATGAGTAAGGGATGCCAAAGACGATTTCCCTATCGCTTCCTATTCCCTTATCATCGCCACTTTCAGCACCTATGGCGTTACTTGTGTTAGTAGGCGACAGTAGTTACCTTTCATTAAGTGGACCTTCAGCCTTTTTGATGAACTTTAAAAAAAAATTATATTCAACGAATAATTGAGTCACATTGGTCCTTAATAAACGAATAATTGAGAATTTGTTATGAATTAGTCTAGACAAGATAAAGTAGTTACTCAAATATTTTTAAGATTTCCAACCCTACACCGCCGTGTAATTTGTCAGAGTGGTCCGCCCGCCTGGCTCGGCGTAGCCTCGAAACGCGCTAACTCAAATCCTATTTTTAAAAATTTTTTCGATCTTACTTTGATTACAATGTCAAAATTGTCGTAAAAGTACATTTTGTAACTATACGGATACAATTATACACATGTTTGGGATAATATTAACATCAAAGGGGCCTTGCGTAACTTAGTATATCTATTTTTTTATCGTTTATAGTCTTGGAAAAAGCATTTTATAATATGCAAAAATAATAACTGCAAACTAGATAGATGTTAAATTTAAATATACGAATCAGGGATGTTGCGGATGCCGATTTTTTCACATCCGCGGATGTGAATGCGGATGCGGATTTTTGAAGGCTCACATCCGCGGATGCGGATGTTTAAGATCTTATATAAAATATAGTATATGAATGAAGAATTAAAAGAATGATAAATTCATTATTAACATTTTTATTGATGTAAATTAGTTTTAAGTATAATGCTCCTTTTTTTTAACTTCACATACTAATTTTCATATTAGTAATGTGAAGTCATTAATGTTCTAAAAGATTATGTTGTAATTTTTTTAATAACTTGTATATTTATCTGCGTAGGCCGTCGACTGCTAGTTCAAAAAAAGGACTGTTTAAAAATGTTCTAATGAAAATTCACTTTAAAATATTTTTCAGCTATTTACTAGATTATACAACTACAAATAATATGACGTTAACATCTTATCTGCAAACTAAAACATCTGAAACTACTGAAATCATAAATTTTGACTCCAGCGTGATTCTAATTGATGAATGCTCTTAAGAGGATTTTCATCCACATTGACTCTTTTTTTAGTGGGGTAAGAAAGTAATTCCTTTTTGAGTACAGCTTCACTGCTACCATTTTCTGGTATTTCTTGACTCTCATCTTCACTCGACGAATCTAACATCATGGCAAGCATCCGCATCCGCATGAACATCCGCAATGATTATTGCGGATGCGGATGCGGATGCAGATGTCCAAATATATGCGGAAGATCTGCATTTGCGGATGCAGATGCGAATATTCGCAACATCCCTACTACGAATTTTACGTCTGACCAATCTCAAGAACAATCCATAAAATAAAAAAGTTACATTTTATTATTACATAAATAAAAAGGCATTTTCGAATGTCCAACTAAAAAAAATACACTAAAAAATCTAGTTGACACCCATTATTTTTTTTTTATTTTTTTTTTTAAATAATTAAATCATCAACTTGTTGTTTCTTGTTGTAATTGATTCTAAAAAAATCTTTTATACATTTATAAATAATATTACACATTACATCTTATTTATAAATCTCTTCTCTACATATTATAAATTGAAGTCGCTGTCCGCGTCTGTTTGCTTCTCTGTCATCATCATCATCATCTTCAGTTTTTCGCATCCAGTCGCTTCCTGCAAAGCCCTGTAGGTCGTCTGTCCATCTGGCCGCAGGGCGTCTCTGTTAACTTCTTCTAAGCTATCCAAGTGATTTTTATATGGTTTTCACTAGCTAAAAGAGCAATTTACAGGAAAAAATTACATCCATGCATAACCGGGGGCAGCTCGCAAGTTATATTATTTTTGGGAATTTTCAATAAATTATAGAGAAAAATCTTTAATTTTTCAGATGCATGTATGCCTTTATAGAAACCTTTATGACTTCGAATGCTTTCATACATAGATTTTCACAGATTTGTTTGTAAGGCATTCTATACATGTTCACCGTTACAAAGCAAGTAAGTTTGCATTTTCATAAAGCCCCGAGGAAAATTTACTATTGACAAGTGTATTTTATACTTGAAAGGCTATGTAGCTATTGACATGGAACTGTCTCATCTACTAATTGCCTCACAATAATGAAAGTGCTTGGAAAACTTACAGTAGCTAAAATTTTTATATTTTTCATATTTAAAAAAATAATTGTGAGAATCACATATTAATAGAGAATATTTTAAAAATTATACAGTTAAAAAATTCTAGCCTGGGCTTCCAGCTAGATTTAGAGTGTAGTTCTCTGTTCGATTATTTCCTAATTTTATTGTGTCTTCATCATAATCATCAATAAGAGTTTTTTTATTAAAAAGCTTAAAGTTCATTGAACATAGATATACCTAGAAGGCATAGAAGTTACCATTAAAAAAAAAAGAAACATGCGTTTGTACAAGTACCTGTACGGGTGTTAGAAGTGACTTCTTCGACGATCAAATTTATAGTAAGCTGATAGATTTTAGGAAACGTTACAAGAAGCGTCAACGTGATCGTTACACTGAAGCGTCACACAAAATTCGACCATGAAATTTTACTCTCATTGTACGCGAAGAAGTTTCATTTAAAAAACATTTTAAAATATTCATCAATGCAATAATATATTTTTATTTCAATAAAATTTTCTTCTAAACAACATTCCTAAAGTTCCGTTTTAAGCGAAGAGCAGTAATGCGTTTGCCAGTTATTAATAATGTAGACAGTACTTAGCCGGCACTAGAACTGAATTATTCATTCAATGGCTGGGAGGTCGAAGAAAATGGTCCTTTGCACGGATAACAAATAAACTAGAAGTGTCATAGTTGAGGACGTTGACACACTTGGAATCACTTTCTAAGGTCTGATGAAGTCAACGATTTCCCTGTTAAATAAAAGGCTGACCGATATTCCTTTTCATGATTTCTTGAAACATCTGAATTCTATGAATTTTCCTTAGGTGTTATTTAATCTTGATTGCTCATATATTTCTCAAGGGTTATTTTTTTTATCTCTTAGGAACAGTACATTTTTTCTGGATAAAAGGTACCCTATGACATTTTCTGTATCTTTGACAATTTGTATGCATAATTTCATAATGATCGGTTGAGTAGTTAAAGCTTGAAAGCATAAAAAAACAAACATTTCGACGGTCCCTACGTACATAAAGACATGTCTAAAACCGGGGTTTACAGGAGAGCGTAATTTATGTTCAAACCGCTCTAGAAATAATTATATGTATAAGTAATTATAAATTTTGTTTTTTTCTAGAATATTTTATTAGCTTTAGGAACTTTCTAATGGTAATCTAAAGACAATTATGCAATAAAAAAAAATTGCCATTTTTGACATGTCTTTATGTACGTAGGGACCGTCGATTTTTGCATTTGTAATATTAGTTAGGATTAATATTTTTAAATATTTGTATTAACTTTTTTCTTCTATCCTCAATTTCTTTTTTAATTTAAGTCAAAGAATTTTAAAATCTATACATGTAACCCATAGATATGTTGTTCCAGAGATATTATCTCCTACATGATAACTCAAAAACCCCTTCATTAGTGTAAACTGTCACATTTAGTTTATTTAATTCTTTTTTTACTGACTAGGTGTGAGGCGTACTGACTGACAAACTAGGTTTAATAAGGACTAGACGTGGCTTCTTTTATATTTGTTGCAATAAATATATTACACACCAGTTGTTATAAATTCATCTATAAATCTTCCTGTTTTTCTATTGGATACCATAGATTTATTTCATACAATTCGTTTACTTATTTATTGTTTTCATGTTAAGGCAGTACACTTTTCTTGATGCTTGGAAATATTGTTATTAGATTTTTCTATTTTTTCTATACCATATGGTCTTTGTTTGCAAATTATGCAATTGTAATTACAAATAAAAAAGGGCTTCATCCAAAAAACGCGTAAGACACATATAGAGGGCAAGATTGAGGCATGAGAAATTAGGTGCAGCATTTAGTTTGTTTATATGTGGAGGATATGTCCTGCAACTATTTAAAAAATTCTTTCACTATTTGAAAGGTACATTATACCTGGTGGACTTAAAATGTATATAACACCCATAATTGTAACCAGGTGGTGTTGGTTTAGTAAAAGATAAAATTAAAAATTACTTTTTTTTTCAGATATCGGGACGAAGCACTATGTTGGTCAGATAGGTAAGATTTTTTTTGTTGTTGTTATTTTTATAACATTTCTTGTTCACAATATATTTAATTTCTGATGGTAATTTATGTTACTAACATAATATTATATAATCAGCAAATCTTATTTTGTGTATTCTAACTGAGATCTCATAACTTTATGCAAACACAAATTGACCACAGTAATATTTTAATCGCGTCGTCAAAATGTAAATATTTGTATTGGGCACGACCCTAATAATCCATGTCCGACATCTTATTTATTGGACCCCTTCGTTAAACTATGACTGTTGTTAGCTTATGCTACACTAGTTGCCTTATGAAGTAGAAAAACTACATTTTTTCAGGAAGCGTTTGAACATAAATCCTCCTAAGGAATATGTTTTATTACTCTTTCGGGTAAAAACTACTGAATACGCGGATGAAGTCGCAAGAAAAAGCTAGTATATATATTTTACAAACTATGAACTAAGCCTTCGACGGTGGCGGTCCTGAAATTATTAGTACACTAGCGGCCCACTTCGGCTTTACGCGATGCAATTATTTTCTGCAAGTTATGTACAAAAACCTTCCCTGTTTATCGTTTTTTGTTTCATCAGTGAAAACCGTCTAAAAATTGGTTTGGTCGTTTAGAAGAATTTAATTTAGAAACAGACACAGGCGGATAACGACTAAATTTTATATGTAGGATATATATTAAGTAAAGCCTTAGTCAACTGATATATATTATCTATCTGTATAAATATTATTACTTAGCAACACATCTTTATTCTAAAATGAAAAATAACAAATCACAAGGTAGCGAGGTTCCGGCCATTGAGATTCAATTGGATATCGGTAACCCTTGTTCAAGCGGCGGTCAAAGGATGGCTTATTTCGGCTTAGATAATAATGGGATTACAGAATAGGGTTGTCACTTAGTTAGTTATATTATTTTTTATCAATATTATTTTATTTATTTTAGAAAAAAAACTTTAAAGTCATCCTTTACGATATTTATGACTATGTGGCAGAGCTTGGGCAGAGCACACTGCGTTTCGCAGTCTTTTGGGCAGCCCGTCTGGCGGCAGTGACCACACCCTTACAGAAGACAACTGTGAAATGACACCATACCTGCTGTTTTGTTTCGGCGACTGAATAAGGATGCCAGATCCTAAGAGAAGACTACAGTGAAATTATAGAAAATTGGGCTGTTATGTTTCGGAGTTTGGAAAAGTTATATCAGTGTACATTTTTCTTTCGCTGCCATACTTTTTATCGTTTATCTTATCAGGGTATGCCAATTTTCCTGCGTTTATAGACGATGATAGACACCACTTATCAAGTGGGCTGTCGAGTCAGCAACCCTTTAAATTAAAAGAAAAACAGTATCCAAATAATGGTATCACTTTATTGCAATAACTAACTGATATACTTATTGAAAATATTTATTAAATCTTTGAAAATGGTTTTTTTATAAGCATTTATATAAATATAAATTAGATCGATAGTAAATACTATTGCTGAGTTCAGACGTATTTTCTGTATGAGAAAGTTTAATGATTGGGAGTAGTACTTACTGTAACGCAGATTTAAAATATAATATTTTCAAATATAAATACAAAATTTAAGTTGTCTAAAGTAATTAAATTGTAAGCAAACTAGCTATTTAAGCGATCAAAAATATTCTAAATAATAAACAAGATTTTTGAGTTATGGGAAAAGGGCTTGCAGATACACAGTCACGGTCCACTTAATGGTAAATGGCAAGCAGTCGCTTTACATTTATAGAAAGTTATTATAATTTGTCATTTTTTAAAATTCATGCATAAAATCGAAAAGACTTGTAAAAGTGTCCTCCGAAAAAAATAAGTGTAATGTTATTATAAAAGAAACTATGTTCAACCCTATGTTTGGCAGATCGAAATGGTCATCTCTCCACCGATTTAAGTTAGGGTTAGGGCTACCACAACTGCGAGTTATGTGTATCGGATACCGCGCGAGCGCCCAGCAATTACGTGGATTCGGCTCGTTTACCGCCACAATGGGCGTTCTGTCGCCGGACCGTGTTTCATCGTTGTTTAATTGTTTTTATGGCGTTTGTTGTTTACAAATTATATCAGAGTCACAACACGTGCTGGTCTTCTAAAACATATATAAAGAATCTACTTAGATAATTGCAATAAAACATTTTTGCGTGATTTCTTTTTGGAAGACAAAACTGTTGGTCGAGTTTTTATAATGTTATAATGTCATAACTAATTTACTAAACTCCACTTTAAAGTAAACTATGTATAGTTGAAAAAAATCAAGACTAAGACTA
This sequence comes from Synanthedon andrenaeformis, assembly GCA_936446665.2. Classification (NCBI taxonomy): domain Eukaryota; kingdom Metazoa; phylum Arthropoda; class Insecta; order Lepidoptera; family Sesiidae; genus Synanthedon; species Synanthedon andrenaeformis. The sequence continues at coordinate 7,590,017 of OW387795.2, forward strand.
GCACTGTAACAGTGCTAGATGATATTAAGACTTTTGCAATATATACAATGACAACTAGTAGGTTGCTCGATGCCGCGGGCTTGCAGCCCGCGGGGGGGTTTTTGTGTTGTAGTTTGTCTTGTCTTTTGCCATGTCTAATTGTTTTGGTTTGCTTTTGGGTCTTTGTTTTGTAAATCGTCCCATCCGTTTCGCCGAAAATGACACTTTTATATGGAGGGCGGGGGCGGGGTCGGAGGAGGGGGGGGGGGGGGGGGGGGGTTGGAGGGGGAGTTGATGAGTTTAGTATTTATTCGTGAGACTGTGCTCTTATAATTGTTTTGGTTTGGTTTTGGGGTATTTGATGTGTATTTCGAAAGTATTTTAAGTAGAGGGGGTCAGAGGGGGGGGGATGTTGTCAATAGATCACCCTCGTTGAGACGTTTTAAATGATACCCATCACGAGGGGTTTATCTTTTACCGTTTACCATGGTTCTACGAGTAGACCACAACTGCCAAAATTTGAAATTTCGTCTACTCTAAAAAATTCGTCTTCCCGAAACGTCTCAGATGACTCCAAATACGACCCGGCTGTGACGTGCCGTTTCCGAGTTACGGCCGGGGGGGTCCGAGGGGGGCGTCAAATTTTTTATCTCGGGGAGACGTCTCCGATGACCCCAAACACGACCCGGCTGTGACGTGCCGTTTCCGAGTTACGGCCGGGGGGGTCCGAGGGGGGTGTAAATTTTTTTATCTCGGTGAGACGTCTCCAAGGACCCCAAACACGACTTGGCTGCGTCGCGCCGTTTCTGAGTTACGACTGAGGGGGTCCAAGGGGAGGGGTTGTCAAAAATCTCGCTTTTTTTTTGGTGCCCCGGTAGACCCTTGCCGTCGCTCCGCTTCGCTCCGCGACGGGTCGACCGCCGTCTCTTGTGTGGGTGGAAAAATCCCTTTTAGTTGTGATTTTGTATGAAGTGGGGGAGGGAGGGGGAGGGCGAGTGCGCAATGCCAAAATTCGGTCCAACCCCTTGGACTACCCGCGGCGAGCCCGATCGAATGAGCCCAAACACGGGGGGTATAGGTCGAACCGTTTTCGAGTTGAAAACGGGATGAACTAATGGGATGGGGACGATCGGGGTCATTGGGTCTTGGCTGTGTCTAAATGGCCGATGGGGGTGTACTTTCGCGGCTCTCCGGTCACCGTTGCCGCCGCTGCGGCCCTCGAGGCCGGGGGGGCGAATGACGAGGAGGGGGGCCGGGGGGGCGGGTCGCGCTGCGCGCTCCCCTATCCCCCCTACCCCCCTCCTCGTCATTCGCCCCCCCGGCCTCGAGACCCTTCGCGGCGGGTCGACCGCCCTCCTCTAAATGCGCAAAATCGCCATTCCGGGGTGATTTTGTATGAAAGGGGGGTAAAGGGGGGGAGGGGAGGGGAGGGCGACGGTCTCGGGGGGTGGTCCTCGCGGAGTGATGGTTATCCGCCAAAGTGACCACCCACCTATCCGCGATGGTTTTGGAGATATTCCCATCCTTCCCAAAAGAAATGCCACTTTTGTATGGAGGGGGGGCGAAGGGGGGAAGGTAGGATGGAGATGACACTTTCCCTGGTGACCACCGATGACCCTCTATGACAATCCGCAAACGCCACCCTCCTATCCCTCATAGTTTCCGAGGACCACTAACCAACTTTTTACCAGGTCGGTGTACCGAGGATATGAGATTTTTCTGGAGGTCACCGGGGAATTCCCTATCCGACCACATACAACAGGGAAACCCCCGACCGCTCCTTCTAGGAGAACAAAAAGATGAGTCATTAGGTCGTTGAGTGGGAATCCGGCTTTATAGTTTATTAACTAGTAGGTTGCTCGATGCCGCGGGCTTGCAGCCCGCGGATGGGTTTTTGTGTTGTAGTTTGTCTTGTCTTTTGCCATGTCTAATTGTTTTGGTTTGGTTTTGGGTCTTTGTTTTGTAATTCATGAAAAATTGGGGGTAAGTAAGGGGGGAGGGGGGAGGGGGTGGTAGCAATATATCACCCTCTTTGAGACCTTTCAAATGATACCCAACTCGGGGGGTCTATCTGTAGCCGTTGACCATGGTCTACAGAGTAGGCCGCAACTGTCAAAATTTGAATATTTGGTCTACTCCAAAAAATTCGTCTTCCCGAGGCGTCTCTGATGAGCCCAAACACGACCTGGCTGCGTTGCGCCGTTTCCGAGTTACGGCTGAGGGGGTTGGAGGGGGGTTCAATTTTACTATCTCGGGGAGACGTCTATGATGACCCCAAACACAACCCCACTACGTCGCGTTGTTTCCAAGTTAAGGCCTGGGGGGTTGGAGGGGGGCGTCGAATTTTTTATCTCGGGGAGTCGTCTCCGATGACCCCAAACACGACCCGGTTGTGACGCGCCGTTTCCGAGTTACGGCCGGGGGGGCGTCAATTTTTTTATCTCGGGGAGACGTCTCCAATGACCCCAATCTCGACCCGGCTGTGACGCACCGTTTCTGAGTTACAACTAAGGGGGTCCGAGGGGGGGTCAAATTTTTTATCTCGGGGAGACGTCTCCGATGACCCCAAACACGACCCGGCTGTGACGCGCCGTTTCTGATTTACGACTAAGGGGGTTCGAGGGGGGCGTCAAATTTTTTATCTCGGGGAGACGTCTCCGATGACCCCAAACACGACCCGGCTGTGACGTGCCGTTTCCGAGTTACGGCCGGGGGGGTCCGAGGGGGGTGTAAATTTTTTTATCTCGGTGAGACGTCCCCGATGACCCCAAACACGACCCCAGTGCGTCGCGTCGTTTCCGAGTTACGACTGAGAGGGTCCAATGGGAGGGGGGGCTGTCAAAAATCTCGCTTTTTTTGGTGCCCCGGTAGACCCTTGCCGTCGCTCCGCTTCGCTCCGCGACGGGTCGACCGCCGTCTCTTATGTCGGTGCAAAAATTCCTTTCAGTTGTGATTTTGTATGGAGTGGGGGAGGGAGGGGGAGGGCGAGTGCGCAATGCCAAAATTCGGTCCGACTCCTTGGACTACCCGCGACGAGCCCGATCGAATGAGCCCAAGCACGGGGGGAATCGGTCGAACCGTTTCCGAGTTCGTATCGGGATGGACGGATGGGATGGGGTGGATCGGGGTCATTGGGACTTGGCTGTGTCTAAATGGCCGATGGGCGTGGACTTTCGCGGCTCTCCGGTCACCGTTGCCGCCGCTGCGGCCCTCGAGTCCGGGGTCGCGAATTCCTCGGAGGGGGGCCGGGGGGGCGGGTCGCGCTGCGCGCTCCCCTAGCCCCCCCTATCCCCCCTCCTCGTCATTCGCCCCCCCGGCCTCGAGACCCTTCGCGGCGGGTCAACCGCCCTCCTCTAAATGTGCAAAATCGCAATCGAGGTGTGATTTTGTATGAAAGGGGGGGAGGTGGGGGGAAGATGACGTTCCCTGGGGGTGGACCTCGCGGAGTGACGGTTATCCGCCAAAGTGACCACCCACCCATCCGCGATGGTTTTGGAGATATTCCCTATCCTTCCGAAAAGAAATGCCACTTTTGTATGGAGGGGGGGCGAAGAGGGGGAGGTGGCGGGAAGTAGACCGTCCCGGCCGATGGGCCTCGGGGAGAAACCTTTATCCCCCGAAGAGACCGCACGGGCAGCTGCCACCGTTGAGGAGCTACGGGGATCGTAGTGTCAATACAGGTTGTATGGAGTGTAAAAAAAATGTATGAACGGGATGGGGATGACATTTTCCTTGGTGACTACCGATGACCCTCTATGACATTCCACAAACGCCAACCTTCCATCCCTCGTAGTTTCCGAGGACCGCTCACCATCTTTGTACCAGGTCGATGGACCGAGGACCAAGAAATTTCCCGGGACGCGCTACGCCACCCTCCATACGACGGGATGAGATATATCGCTCCAGAAAATCTCCTTGTGGGTGAAATAAATCGCTTTTCCGAAAAACCATAAATTTGTATGGTGGCGGGATGAAGGGGTGGAAATCCCGAAAATCGGGATGGCTTTTAAGAAGCATCCCACCGAGGGATGGAAACGCGCCACGGCGACCGACCACCTATCCCGCACGGTTTTAGAGATATTCCCATCCCTTTCGCCGAAAATGCCACTTTTGTATGGAGACGGGATGAAGGGGGCGGGATGGGGGGATAAAGTTTATCCGAGAAGTTGGACCACCACTATGGATTATCATCCCCCTAAGACGCCGCCCACCTATCTCCGGCGGTTTCGGAGATGTTCCACTTTGAAAAATCCAAAAAGTTGTATGGAGTTTAAAAAAAATGTATGAACGGGATGGGGATGACTCTCTCCCTGGTGACTACCGTTGACCCTCTATGACATTCCGCAAACGCCACCCTTCCATCCCTCGTAGTTTCCGAGGACCGCTCGCCATCTTTGTACCAGGTCGGTGGACCGAGCACTGAAGAATTTCCCGGGACGCGCTACGCCATCCTCCATACGACTGGATGAGATATACCGCTCCAGAAAATCTCCTTCCGGTTAAAATAAATCGCTTTTCCGAAAAACCATAAATTTGTAAGGCGGCGGGATGAAGGGATGGAAATCCCGAAAATCGGGATAGCCCCTGAGAGGCATCCCATCGAGGGATGGAAACGCGCCACGGCGACCGACCACCTATCCCGCACGGTTTTGGAGATATTCCCATCCCTTTCGCCGAAAATGCCACTTTTGTATGGAGGGGGGGCGAAGGAGGGGATGTGGGGGGAAGTAGTCCGTCCCGGCCGATGGGCCTAGGGGAGAAACCGTTATCCTCCAAAGACGCCGCCCACCTATCCCCGGTGGTTAAGGAGGTAGTCCACTTTGAAAAGTCCAAAAAAGTTGTATGGAGTTTAAAAAAAATGTATGAACGGGATGGGGATGACACTTTCCCTGGTGACTACCGATGACCCTCTATGACATTCCGCAAACGCCACCCTTCTATCCCTCATAGTTTCCGAGGACCACTAACCAACTTTTTACCAGGTCGGTTTACCGAAGATATGGGATTTTTCTGGAGGTCACCGGGGAATTACCTATACGACCACCTATAACAGGGAAACCCCCGACCGCTCCTTCTGGGAGAACAAAAAGATGAGTCATTAGGTCGTTGAGTGGGAATCCGGCTTTATAGTTTATTAATTAATAAAATTGATTGGTAATCTTGGTCATTATAATGTACCTATATTTAAAATGTCTTGAAAAAGAAAATATAATTATTTACATGAGTTGACGTTGAATTTTTTTAGAGAAAAATGAATTATTTTAAAAACTTATGCCACAAAATAATTTTTTTGTCAGTTTTCAATATGTCAGAATTTTGACATGTATGTTAAAGGAATCATCAAAAAGCAAGTAAGCAATTCACAAAACTTGAATTTATTTAAACAGCAATTAAGGTCGTGAGAATCATTAGGTACTTTAGAAACAGCAAGTTTTACCTAAATTCTTTAAAACGGTCGTCTGTTATTTTAATTTATTAACTCGTTTTTTCTGTTTTTTTTTTCGAACTAACTTTTTTCAGACAATATGATACTAGCGACCCACTCAAGGATTCGCACGGATGCAATTTTTTTTCTGCAAGTTATTTACACAAACCTTCCTTGTTTATAGCTCTTTCCATTAGTGAAAACCATAAATATTTAAATAATAACTGTTGGTCAAAAAAGTGGTCCAAGATATAAACTGTCACAGGAAACAGCCATTGCATCTATATACTATACCTACACCGTATAGGTTGGTCATAAAGGTCTACCTATAAATGAATTTATAGTGGTTTACATAGGTGCCAGACATAATGTGTAGAAAAGAAAAAGGCATAGCACTGAATTTCGCAGTCATTATGGCGGCGGTAACCACCACCTTACAGTAGACCACCGTGGAACAAAGTATGTGGGATATTGTGATTCGGTGAGTAAGTTAGGGATGCCAAAGCCTATTTCCCTATCATTAATCCTTATCCTGTTTTATAGGCGACGGTTGCCACTTACCGTCAAGTGTAGACCTTAATATAAAAAAATATAACTATGCGATCTATACTTAGATGATAACAATCCAATTCATGCACAGTGGAATTGCACCCATCTTCCATCAATTATGTAAAAATATGTTGTAAAAAATATTTAAATTAATTTTTGTGACATTAAAATAAAATTGTTCTAATTATGCTGCCATGTATGCCATTTATCTTGAGCCAGATTAAATAAACATTATAAATGTCTCTGTATCAGCTGCCAGTCAAATTGATATTAATTACAAAACGTTACGTACAAATTTGAATTGATGACATAAAACATTGAAAAAGGACCAACGCAGTAAGGATGACCGTAGACGAGTATTAAAACGACGTAGTTCATAAGTGTAATTGACCACCTATGAGACGAGTGTCTGTACGAACAAATGGTACCTCATTACGCCGCACCAACTAATAATATCAGAACCGTGATACCTTACATTTGGTACCGATCAAATAGCAGTTAATGTTACATCGTAAACTTGCACAATTTGCATCTTCAGTTTTCAAGCCTGCACTTATCAAAATTCGCTGCAAGAAAGACCCGGCGGAGTCGTCGCGCGAATTTAACTGGCGATTTTTTTTTTCGGTTTTCGTTTTGCTTTATTAAAATCTGTATGCGCGTACGCAGCACTTAAGTTAAACGTCCCAAACTGGCAGCAATTTGCGGGGGTCTGAGTAAGCCATAAATCATGTTAAATTATTTTTTCATTACGTTGCCATTTTCGTCGCAGCGACGCGTCGTGTGTAGTCATAATACTCTATTAGTGTCGTACAGATTTATTGAATGTTGATTGATGGACTTGTTGATTTTTCAACAGCATTGTTGACATCAACTCTACAGATTTTTTAAAACTTGTCCATACTGTTTGTTTATTTATAAGTAAGTATAACACATTCCATTTCATACTGTTATATTTATATAAGCAAGCTGTCAAAAATTGACATTCATTCATCTATAAATATTATACAAGTCGCTATAAAGTCTGTTTCTTCGCTAAATTCCTATAAACCAATCAACGTTTTTTGAGATAGTTTTTAGAAAGAGACGATAAACGGTATATTATTTTCAGAAAAAGAAAAATTGCATCAGTGCGAAGGAGGTTGCTAGTTTAACATAATTTACAAAGAGTTATAATTCAAATATCTAATATATAAAATTCTCGAATCTGTTGCCAAACTCCTCTGAAACGGCTGGACCGATTTTGATGAAATTTTGTGTGCTTATCGGGTAGGTCTGAGAATGGGCCAACATCTATTTTTCATACCCCTAAATGTTAAGGGTGGTCCACCCCAAAAATTTTTTTTGGCAAAACAACGTTTGCCGGGTCAGTTGGTTTTATATAAAAAACGATTCGTCAATCTAATATTTGAAAGGCGGAAGTTTTAATAAAGGTTAATATTAACAAATGATAAGAATATATATCATATTATCATTAAGTAGTATATATGTTCATATATAGTAAAAACGGAAAATAAAATGAAGCTTTACCTACTTTATTTTATTTTTTATAATTCTAATTGTTTTGTAACTCTTCGGGTTGTTCTTATTACGTCGAGATCTCGGGACGTTATCAGATGGTAAGAAATTAGCCGACGATGCGCCATTATAGTGTATTGAGCCACCATATCACTATATATTTTAAATTATGTTTTTAAGTTTTTCTAATATTAATTTATTTCATTACGTAACATTCAAAACCAGATAGATCTTTAGATTTGTTACCATTTTTGTTACCATTGCTTTTCAAAAGCCTTTTTCATGGGTCCTAAAGATTTTACAAGGGAGGTGGAAGGCATTCACATTCAATTTTGGACGAGAAGATGTCTCGTTGGACGAGAAGATGCCCGTTAGACGAGAAGAGCTGGACAGTCAATCGACGAATCCAGCCCTATGGGGCTGGATTCGTCGATTGACTGTTGACTTACATATAAAATGGTAATGAAAAATTAATTAATAGTTATTGAAATAAAAATAAATAAAAACAGCAATAATCCATTAATGTCATTTTTCAATTACACATTTACAGCAGTGTCATTGTGAAATTAAATGTCAAAAGGAACATGTAATTACGTTCTATAGGGAATTAAATGCAGCGTGTGGGAATGCGGCTTTAGGCTATACAAGAAGGTACGAATTAAAATAGTTAAATACAATGTCGGATAATACATTCTAAATTACACTATGTGTACACTTGAATTATAAGAAGTTAAGTTCGTTTTCATAAATAATATTAAAGTTAATATAAACTACTATGTAATTACAACTTCACTTAGTCCAATGAAATTAGTATTCGTTTTTCTTACGGTTTAACCAAAGCTATTCGGGTAAGTCCACCAGGATCTCCCAGGGGATCTCCATGGTTGGGTTCAACTTGGAGTTCAAGATTTGGAGCCTTGAATCAATATTGGAGCCCATGTTAAAGTTATTTAAGGTAGATTTGCATTACCTTTATGCGTCATGTACACATTTTTGGCAACGAAACAAAATGAATATGATTTTGAATAGATTTCCATTTGAATTGGAACACATATCCTATGGATCACATCCTATGGAATTGGAACACATGTGGAAAATTACTTAGACTACTGGAAAATTACATGGAAAATAATGGTAGGTTCTTGTGGGATATTCAAAAATAAACTAAGTATAGCGCGTGCAAAGTCGCGGGCGCCCGGCTAGTTTGAAATATAACATTGAATAGTAAAAGAGACGTTGGAAATTTGTAAGCTGAAAAAGCCCAACACGAATACGACGCTAATCATGATTGATGAACAGTTTTGTAATTAATACCGAGTGGTCGTATCGATTATTTTTCACATAACCTTTAATAACGAATTAATCGATTCATAACATTTATCTTTTAATCGATGCAGGGCTTGTTTGGAAGGTGGTGATAATTATCCGTTTAAAGCGATAGTGGTGTCGAATAATTTGTTGTTAGCAATATTTTATACTAATTTATTATTTGCTAGCGGCCCGCTCCCGGCTTCGCCCGGGGTGTATTTTTTCTAATAAAAGAATTTTTCTAAAATAAACGTAGCCTAAGTTACTCCTTATTACCTCAGCTACCTGCCAATAAAAGTCCTGTCAAAATCGGTCCAGCCACTTCAGAGATTAGCCGGAACAAACAGACAGACAGACAAAAATTGTAAAAAATGTTATTTTGGTGTATGTACCGTATATATATTCATATGCATGTAGTAAAAAACGGTTATTTCAATATTACAAACAGACACTCCAATTTTATTTATATGTATAGATTTTTTGTTACAAGTAAAAACTCATTTACCCTTGCACATGTATATGAGCACAGATAACCCCCATTTATTTTATTTTATATGAGTTTATTTTTTATTTTTCAATATCCACCTGAAACAGAATATAGCCTGAAATAGAAAGAAATTATGAAAATTTAAATAAATCTGTATATATTATTGTAAAAATTAAAAATTGATGTTAGGTTCCTGTGGGATTTTCAAAAAACGAACTACAGCACGTGCGAAGTTGCGGATACCAGCTAGTTATAGATATATGTACTTATAATTACAACAAAAGTGATTATACCCATCCTGTAGACGCTTTTATAACAATAATTCATCAACGAGCCAGTCCTATGTCTTAGAAATTAATATAGAGATCAATTAAACTCAAACAATTGAAGGTTGACACTAAAAAAACCAGTTCGAATGTGTTCTCACCTGTCACACGAATGACCAACGACAATCAAGAGTATAGAGCCATAAAAACTTACAGCAAAAAATTTATGGTGTGATCACGTGGACTCGGAGGTTTAATAGAGACATTGCCTTCAGTATAGACTTTTATGGCGCTTAACGGCCTTTTTGAGAACCATAATAGAAAATGTTTCTGCTATTTAAAGATTGATAAAAATGTATTGTTACTTTTGTTGAAATGAATATGTCTTATTCAACAAAAGGATACAGGTTGATGCTGTAGCTATTATCCAAAATTTAATTATACCATTCGATAGCTTAACGATGAAAGTTTTTTTGGTATATATGGTATATTAGAATTAGTTGGATATATACATATAATACGCTCAATGAAAATATTACCTACTCGTCGTAACGTACACGTTTCAGCGTAAAACACAACCCCATTTTTTATTATACTTACATTTCAGTGTTAGGTGTTGTATGATTAATCAATTTATTTAAATTATAATAAATCTATGTATTTTTAAATCCATATTATTAAATGAAATGTCTGTTTCTCATCTAAATTCTAAAAAACCATACGGATTTTGATATGGTTTTCATAAATGGACGAAGGTTTGTGGATATAATTTTCAGACACAAGTGCACCCGTGCGAATCCAGGAGCCGGTCGCTTTCCTATTATTTAATAGTACAACATTGAATTTAATGGCGAAAAAATAAATGAAAATAATAACTTCATCAAATACTCAAATAATTTCCAATTACTAAAGGATCTGGACAATTATTTTGAGAGCACGAAACCTCGTATGATATAAAAGTTAATTCAAAAAAACAAATTATAAATATAACGGGCAGATGCTTTGCGAACAGAGTTTTACATAAACACGCCAATTTGCTCGCCGTAATAACACGTTGTATTTGCATCCTGCTCCTTTGTAGTGTTCTTATTTTCCCTCTCTCTCGCACATCATCCATCGCTAGTACTTCGATATGTGCTTGCTCGAACCATAAGGGCCAATAATTATATTAATTTCTCACGATATGCTTATTATGAGTAGATTGTGTGCCGGCTACAAGACATTTCTCATTCCGTTACAGATCTTAACTGTGCTTTATGGTTAGCAAGATTGTAGGGGGCGCAGATGTCGGGTCGTTCGTCACATTAACGTACTTAATTAGTCATTCTGGTAGTATTGTATTTATAGAGATATTTTAGTTTATTATAAGCAACCCAGCCTTGAATAGTAGCTCAATTGTTTATATGTATTTATATGTTTGTAATGACATCTACAATTCTGTTGTGTAGGTATCATTACAAACCACAGGCTTTGCGTGCCATTATTGTTAGAGTCTGTTTGTCGTACTAGTTGGTATCAATACTAATAATAAATCTGTAAGGGTCGGTCATGGAGTAAGTTACTTTGTTTTCAGAGACATCGTGTTTATAGGCTCTTTACATGATACTGAAACTAAATTGACGATTTTTAGAATTTTTTTCTGTATGTATGTATGTTCCTCCATAACTCTGAAACGAATTAACTGATTTTCATGAAACTTGGTAGATAAACATTTGAACGTACGGGACACAGGATAGGCTACTTTTTTTGGTTCAACGCGGACGAAGTCGCGGGCACCAGCTAGTAGTAAATAAAATCGTCGTACAAGTATCATACCGCTAATTGCAGATACTTACCTCATTAGAAAATAAAGAAAATCAATAGAAATAAGAACAATTCAAGACACACTTTGCTTTTTTAACATAAGCTCTTTCATTCGCAATATCAATGGTAAATACTCTAAGATTCCCCGTGAAATAAACTTATCCGAATGTCGCTGTGAAGGGGATAGTTATTAGGGAACAAATCGAAACCAGTCCGGTCAAATGCGCGCAAAAAGTATTATCCTAACCAAAGAGGTCGGGTACTGCGCAGCGATGCTGGGAATCCGCGCTCGCCAAAAACAATGGGAATGCAACAATGGGTGGATACTGTCGACTCATTTCGTTACTTGTAAATTCCCGATAAATGGCAGTTTTGATTAACTATCATCTGATGGTGTCTTCAGTTGCCAAACTGTCATGGAAACCAGTTTCCTTTCTACACCAATTCTTGTGATTGTAAACAGCGGTAATTTTTATTTCTTCGAATTGAAACACTTCAAAATAAGCAAAACTTATTCGGAACTCTCTACCTATGCTATTAAAACATTTCTGAACTTTTATTTAGAGCACAGTTAAAATAATGAGATAAAAAAAAATATCAGTCAAACTGAACCGCACCCACTTGTTATACGTTATTATTCTAATATAATAAGTAGAAGCAAATAAATAGTAAAAAAAATTATTATAATAATAGTTACAATAAAAATTATATGTAATATACCTACTAAGACACATGATAATATTTAAAATTAAATTAAAAAATATCAAGCGAATTGTCCAAAACTTACCACTAACATGTCTACAACAATGATGGATATTAAACAATTTAGCTTTTTAGCGATCATCGACAAAACTTTCTTAGAGCTAGTCCGCACCCGATATATACAATATTAGTTTTGTTTGGACTAAGAACTATAAACTTTTGGACTAATAAAAATAATCAATAAGAATCATCGGCTAAAACAAAAATTATTTCTGTTTTAGTTTCTTGTTTAATATCCTGATTTTTTTTCTATAAGATACATACTTGAAAAGTGTATAAATTGGTATGTTATGTTAATTAGTGCGGATAACATTGCTCTCGGAGTATTCGATGGTGTGTCAGTTAGTAATGACCTATACCTACCCCGGTCAGACATAGTCGTTAGGGCTAACAATGAACGACGCATTTGCATCGTGTCCAGCCAGACGATTGAGCGGCTGCCAAGACAGGTGTATAACACATAGAGTTGTCACAACCTTGATATTCTATTGAACCACAGTAAAATAACGATTGTTGAAATTTACATCTAAAATATAATAATTGTCTATACTGCAAAATTCATACCTGTACTTATCGTTTTCGATAGTGAAAGTAATACAACTTAATGTATGTGCAATTAAAATTAAACTTTATGTAATGTGCATTACATATACCTACCATATTTTATTACAATTTATGATCGTATCTATTACGTTAGGTATGGTGAAATTGGTTAATGCTTAGTTTTTCTGCGCGTATTTTCTGGTAGAGTGGATAAAGAAAACAAACTTTACAAAACTATCCCGAGCGTGGGCTTACTGAATTGCACCTCCATGTTGTGTATTTTCCATTTTCCATACATGCATGGCGTTTCTATGAGGCGATTATTATTAAAATTAAGTTTTAGGTATGTTAAATAGGTATGTTCCTATTAGCTACTGTGTGTTTTCGCTATCACTAGTGCCTATAGTAAAAACTTAAAGGCAATCATAATCTATACACCATATCTATATCTTCTACCATTTAGGTATAATTGTAATCTAATATATATTTGTATAAATAAATCTAGCTAGAAACAACCATACATTCCTTAATAAAAATCAACGTAATACTACTGTATTTCTATTTGTCACACTTTTACAACTCTATATAAATTCGTAGTAAACCTGCGCGTGCGCTTCAATGCAATATAATTTATTTAAACTAAGGTTAGTTTGTTAAAATATCGTACGTCGTTTCGCAGATAGACAATGTCTTCGGACGGACAGACAGACATCAGTGCATCAGTTATATTATAAGTAAGAATGTTTAAACTCTAATTTATATATGTTTCGTTTGTCGTTAACATAAATGTGTTTATAGAGCAGGTGTAAGTTTAAACAATGGAATTTAGAAATGACAACAAACCCTAATTCCACAAAGTTCAACTGGAAGTTCAACTAGTTGAACTAATTGGACAAAAACATTCCAATTATTTCAACTTTAATGTAATCATTCCTAATAGTTACAAAGTTGAAATAATTGGAATGTTTTTGTCCAATTAGTTCAACAATAAAAAACATAAAATGTATTATTTAATTTTACTTCCAACAAAAAAAAACATAGATATTTCAACTTACCATAACTTAACAAACTGACATAACTTAATCAACGACTCTAACGCAAACATTCCAAAAACAGAGGTATAGTTATCTCGCCATTAACCAACTGTATTTGCATGTCCATTATGATAGTGTCATTAATAACGTATTCTCGCTTCCTTTTTTTTAAAGTTTCTTTTCTCTCAATTTGTCTTCGCTTGAATGCGGATAATTTCGCATCTTCTTGCAGCACTTTTAGTAAGTGTACAATATTTGCTTTCTGTCTTTTAACAGCATTATTTAACTTTAAATGCCATCCCTCCAAATTGTTATTTGTGCGGTGTCTTTCTCCAAAAACACACCACGATTTAATAAAATCATCACTTTTAAGCCAAAATTTCTCGAAGTATGAAACAAAATTATTTAATTCTGTTATATTGGCAACATGAAGTTTCAAAAAAGCTATTTTATTCAAAACATAAGACCACCCTTCTCTAATTCGTTGGCTGGGTAGAAGTGGTAGTACACATGTAAGAGCTACAACCCTTTTTATATATCCAGGTTTTGTAAGTTTTAAAATTTTAGCTCTTCTCCATATACTATTAGAGTAGTGAAAGTAACAGCCTTTTATGACAATATTCGGGAAAACGTGAACAACACCTGCCCTTGCCGCTTCTTCATAGTCAGAAGTAAACTTTGTAGGTTCAAATTCGGGTAATTGGGATTTTATTATTTGAAACAAAATTCTATAAGATTGTTCGGACATGCCACACATTAATGCATACACGAATGGGACAATGTTTGTTTCTGTTTCGGTACTGCTAGCATCGTAATGAACTGTATAAATTTGTTTAAAAGGGATAGGGCAAGCTTTGAACGTCCCGTCGCCAAAAATGTGTCGTATCGATCCGACTTTACTTCTAATTTCCTCATCACAAAATATTAATATCCTTTCTTTGTTGTCATTGAAGTCACCCAGTAGGAAAGACGAATATTTAGGTGGTACAATAACTTCCGACGGATTGTCGAAACAAAACTTAGGCATGCCTTCACCTTTATTTCTGGCATTATATAAACTGCTTTTCACAGAAGTAAACGATGGAACTTTAGAAACTTTGTCGTAGCCCTTGTCCATAATTGTTACAACAGCCTTATTATATACTTCAGGAACGCTTGTATGAGAATCAGTTGTTGCAAGTTTGCTTTTACACGCTGCTATAACTCTTTCTACTTCTACTTTAGCTAAATCTGGTCTGCAATTTACATTATGCTCTTTGGATTTTGTAATAACTTCATTCTGTAACAGTGAAAAATATGTTGATTGGACAATAATGACACTCCTGACCCGTCCCGACCTACAACCGCTAAGTTCAACTAATTGTACGATAGGGAAGTAAATCTCGGTCGGCCCATAAGATCAGTTTATCTGACAATGGAAAATGATTCGAAAAGAATGTTCTTCCGAAAATTGTTTTCGAGAGAGACCACAATTTTATAAAAGCTAGACAGTCCCGGTTATAAATAGTAACGCCCTACGTACCTTTGTTGTTACAGAACCGGTGCAATTAAACTTTCCTGACGATTTTGATGAACATCTCCATACAATTGATCCGTCTAAATAATGTCGTATCCGATAATACGTATAACCAGCCACACATAAAATTACGCTCTTTTTGCCTTTTCTCAAATATGACAAATCACTCTCGTTGTTATCCATTTTATATTGATTATTGGTTGAAAACGTACATAAATTGAATTTAAAACAACCACGCAGGAAAGACAATCGCAGTGTAATTTATAAATCAGATTGTATTTTTAATGGCTATTACCTGCCAGTGCATAATATAACGAAACTAGATAACCTTTTTTGTTCCATCAGTTTACCTTTGTCTACCGTAGAGGTAAACAAAGGTCTTTTGCATGTTTTGAATGCTAGCACTTTTGAATGCTAGCACAATAAAATAATTAGAAAGTTGAACTAATAGGATCAATTTAGTCCAGAAAGTTCAACTTTTAAAATAAATTGCAAAGTTGAAATAATTGGAATGTTTTTGTCCAATTAGTTCAACTAGTTGAACTTCCAGTTGAACTTTGTGGAATAGGTCGACAACAAACACTTGCCATTTTATTTGCAAACTACCAAATTTAATTATAATACTAAATTAAAAAATTGGAATACTCGTGTTTTCTATATTTTATGATTTTCATACAAACAAAATAAACGGGGTTTGGCTGTGTTCTCTACACAGCTGCTTGTTTACATGAATACATGTCCGTTACAAGTAATATTTTCTTTAAGCGTATTATAATT
The DNA here is from genome assembly GCA_936446665.2 of Synanthedon andrenaeformis. Taxonomy (NCBI): domain Eukaryota; kingdom Metazoa; phylum Arthropoda; class Insecta; order Lepidoptera; family Sesiidae; genus Synanthedon; species Synanthedon andrenaeformis. Next base: position 7,605,981 of record OW387795.2, read on the forward strand.
GTATATATTCAACGAATTCGAATATACATATACATAGATATAAAAAAAACCTTGATCCTTTAGCTATCGAGTGGAGTAATTAAAGCAATAAATTCTTACACACGACAATTAGTATCATAGTAATCATTTCCTATTATCACACAATAAATTTTCTGTGTATATCAATCATTCTCTCACATAAAATTATTATATTACAATTTATTTGAGAATTTATATAAGTACTAACTTCAATTTCGTAGGTTTCAGAAACGCGAGAATGCTTGTGTCTTTTAGTATAGCTTTCAAATGATGAACTTATAGTATAGAAATCTTATATAGTATAGTAATCTATTTGAAGCTATCGTAGATTTTATTAACTTACATATACTGAAAATAGACAACTATAAAACATACTTAAGTACTTTTAAAACATTAATATCAGGACGGTGTCGCGTTTAATTACTTCTTAAGTAATTATGAGTCATACTCTTGATAAAAAAATTTTGAAGTAAATGTAAACTTATGACAACGTCCACTTTTATTTAACTTTATACAGTGTAAACATTATATGCGAAATTCAAGCGCAAATTTTGGCCTAGTGTCTATGCAAACAAGTAGGTATAATAAACATACGAAATAATTATAAGATGGCCGTTTTGAAACAGTCTCGCAATATTTGTTGTAATGTGTTGTAACCGGTGTCACTCTGTCGTTAACTGGACAATATGACCAGAGAAAGAAGTGTTTTAGTTCCGCGCTCAAGAATCTCACTCCCATTATAGCTAGCATATTAGACACTTTAAATAATAACCGACTGTTTCTCTATCATTTAATGCCATTTTTTTTTGTGTAGTCGTCATCCTATTACAAACATTGTAATTAAGGAAAATAAAATAGAAAGTACATTGAGTTTATTGATAGATTAAGTTCATTATTGACAATTTAAGTTAATGATGAAGTAATTTTTAAATTTTCACAAGAACTGGCTTATAAAGAAACATAAAGTATATTTATAAAAATTCAAATATATTTCAATGCTTAATAGATTTTAAATTATTCATTCATTCTAATAACTCATTAGGTTTGTTTTGATAAACTGATAAATTCAATTCCATATCAATCCATGGATAAATTTAAATCTATTCCAATATTAAAACTACTATCAATTATATCGAGGTTCAAATTTGTTAGTTACATGTAAAAAATAATTTTTGAGTATTTAATCTAAAAAAAAATTATTTGTTATCAAATATTTAATAATTTTATAAAATGGAGCCTATGTGACTCCCTGATAATATAGCTTCCCAACAGTGAAACAATTTTTAAAATCGGTACAGTAGTTTCGGAGCCTATTCAATTCAAACAAACAAAACAAATCTTTCCTCTTTATAATATTAGTATAGTATAGATTACGATGATTATATTTAATTAATAATTATTTCATTAAATATATTACAATCAATTTAAGATAAACACATAATATACTAAGGAGAGATTATAAAGTCATAATCATAATAATAATCATCATCATCATCGTTATCTCAGCTGTAGGACGTCCATTGCTGAACATCCCCAATAAATTTTCAATAAGACCGGTCAGAAGCAGCCTGGATCCAGTGGCGACCTTTTTTTATTAGGTTGTCACTACCCCTGCTGGTTGACGTCCTCCGCTGTGGTCTTTATTCGAAAATCACCTATATGTTCTACCATGTTCTACCCATTGCCATTTTAATTTACTAATCTGTATTAAACTACTAATTTATGTTAAGTAAGTTTAAAATAACATGTGTTTGACTTAATATTTTCAATACTAACTGAGCAGAGTACAAAATACATTGTGCGTACCGCGAGTAGCATAAGTTTAGGCCGTCGACCGCCGTTTTCACACTATCCCCGACAAGTGAGTCAGTCAATGTCCACACAAAAGAGTTTTTGTACAAATGTAAATTTCCTTTATGTCGCACAGTTTACATGCTGATTGAGAACGTTGAGCCGTCCGATTGAAACTTTCAAAGTGTTACCGAGACAATGAGAGGTCTTCACAAAAAGGATTATTAATGCGCGATGATTATTTTTTATTTTGATGCTTTGACATGTGACACGTCGTGTGTGAATACTCGGTATTTTTTTTTGTGAAACATTTAAGGTCAAACATACAGATGCTGTTTTGTTAAAAATTTATGCAAAACAAACATAAGTACATATACTGCACATTAATGCAGTAAGGTTACTACTGTGACTAATGGTTTATTTTTATTAAGTTTATGATAATTTTCCTAAACCCATCATTATCCTTTATCCTATCATGATCGGCGGCGCACTAGCATTCCTCTAAACTTGCTTGTCCTCATCGACGACGGCAGCCATTTAACAACACGTAGAGCCCACATATATGATAAAGGGTATTTTTGTAATGAACCAATCGATAAAAATGTTAAAAAGGAAAAAATAAAAAGATGAACTTGTGAGTGTCTTCCATCGCTTTAGGACAAACAATATCAGGGAATACAATAGCCTTACCGATTACGCCAGAATTAGTTTAGTTATAGAGCTCTATCTACACATATTCATTGGTTTGTCTACACACCAACAACTTAACTTCAATGATTTAAATCGCTTAACAGAACATGAAAAATAGACTCATATTGATTATGCAAACTTATTACAGACGTGACTACATTTATGCACGTGTGGATATCTACACCATCCCTGTATAATATATCTAAATCAGAATGTGCCTACATAGGACGTGTATACCTTCATCAGGAGTTTCTTACACACTTGCGCGTCACATCACAAAACTCACGTCTGTCCGACTGTACGCAAGTTTCTTTACGCAAATATTGGCGACTAATTCTGCGCAATGAATTTATAGTAGTGGCTGGGCACTACATACTTTCCGCAGTCATAACCTAGAAGATCCGTCTCGTAACAGTAGGTAACGAGAAAGCCTCTTATAAAAATCTAGTCAAATAATAGGATACGTGCTGTAATATTTACGCGTGTTAAAAAGGATGTTGGAGCCTCACCACTTTTATTTGACGAGGAGGAAATCCAGTTCGTAAAAACCGTGTTATGTGACTCTTTTTACTCATTACTACCTTCCAAATGTTGGCTATCGTTTTCCTCAGTTGCCTGATTATCCTCAAGGACTTTCAGTAAGCCATCGCCGCAATTAAAGATTCCTTTGAGCTTATTATAAACTCAATGGTGTTTTTGCTTATAGGCAACCGTTACTTATATCCATAATTGTCTGTATTTTTATTCGTCAAACACGACATAAAGAAATAGGTATCTCTTGATATACCTAAACATCGCTTACGATCAGCAGAACTGTTTTAAACCTTTTTATCCCCGCCCCTTTATATTTTATCCAAACTGAATCGGCTCCGTAGTTGCATTCTTTCTGGTGTTGTTTGAGTTTATAGGCGACAGAAGCCATGTCTCAACTGGACATCAGGCTGTCTTAAAATATTTTTCTTAAAACAAAACTCCCCTAATATGATAATCGTATTGAAACAATTCTAATGTAAATAAAGTCTTTGTTAAGGTTGACGGTAATCGCTGTTTATATCTTATAGGAAGGGAATAGACCTCCAGCTCACCTCGAGATCTTTCACAAACATTTTAACGCACTGACAATTGCAAGTCTCCATCAAGTTGGCTACATAATGGAGGCGCTCAAGTGACGGCTGCTCGACCTCTGAATACAGTGCGCTTTGCATTTCAAATGTATAGCATTGTATGCACATTTTTACCGACTTATTACTTTCTATTTGGTATTATACTGTATAGTGTGCAAAAAGTTCTCACGACTATTCAACGAGGAAGTAGATAACAATGATTTGACGAGCTCCTTGGACGAGTCGTCAGGTTGGCTTGTCGATATCCGCCAGGCACCAGTAGCACTACCATGAGTTGCTATCGAAATTTGACGTTAGTTTACTTCTGTCGATAACGAATAAACTAGCTTCAAATTGTTTACAATATAAGTCGCACCATGAGTTTCGCTAATGTTTACTTTACTCGCTAACGCTAAATCGAGTGTGTCTAACTTCATGCCTAATAAAGCTATCTCTTTTTAAATGTACTTGAACGAAAGAGAAGGATATAGGATTCCCTACGTTCATACCATGGAGAATAAAGGTAAGGAGGCCCAACTCTATACTTGAGAAAGTGTCCGTCGAATACGCTCAATTAGGCGGCGCTGTAATAGAATTGGGATGTGACACACTAGTAGCATTTTATTTACGGTTATTTCATGAACTACGCAACCAACCAATCATAAAACACCAAAAAATAATTAAGTAGGCATTTCAATGATAATAACAACAATATAGAGTATATAAAAATATATTCACGACTTTTCACCCTTCAATTTGCTAGTGAAACATTTAACTACTAACGTTACGGTATTTCTCGAGACCATCAGTCAAATTTGTAACTCATGGTACCGATTTTGTATTGAAATGACAAGTTGACGTTAGTCGCTAGTGACTACATTCGATAGGTTTTTTACTTATGCAACTCATGGTACCGATTTTAGTTCTTTGAGTGACCGCTAGAGGCGCTGTACAATTTTCCATACAAATATTTTACGTTCTCGCTCATCTCTCGCTAGCGAGTTCGGTCGTCATAAACTCATGGTAGTGCTACAGGACCAGGCAGGCTGCTCAATTTATTACTGAAAAACAATGTGTCTACTAATTTATTATACTCAATATATTATTACTATATACTCAATTTATTACTACAAAAATACTAACTGCTGGTGTTGCTTGTGTCTATTTAATAAGGATAAATAGACACATTTTAAACATCTCCCAAAAATAATATTGACTATTTTTGGGAGAGTGTTTAAAATCATGTATAAGCGACCTAATATAGCCCAAAATATTTAATATTTTTTAAAAATACAATTAATAACTTAAAAAATCGTGTGTTTTCCCTATACTGTAGTCAATTGCCTTCAAGTAGTTAGTTAGGGCTACTTGCAGCTTTGAAAAATTAAAGAGGTTCCATTGAGTATTATAATTATGATTTATATGTAGACCGTACACAAAGGGTAACCAAGTTTTGAAATCAAATCTGGCTTGAGGTGTACATATTTTTGTTCAAATTGTGACTTATTCACCCGTTAGGCTCGCGCTTTCCGCTTAAACATACGACTAGGTTAAGGGTTTAAGAATGTATAAGCCGTAGATCTCCATATATCTCCCAGCTGAGATAACGAAGTGGTTTCAACATACGATAATATACCTTAACGCTCTCGTATTAAGGTTTTATTTTGTTTGATAATTGCATTTAAAGCTATTGCCTTTTCGTTTGTTCCCTTAGTTATCTATGTACATGACAGCTTTAATAAAACTCACTTGTGTCTAGTGTCTTGTGTATTTCTTCCAGTAACGAGAGCGAAGGAGTACCTTTGCAGAATCAGGATGTCCACTCTTGGACACAGGCTTCCCTCATAACAGCGTTCCCCCATAGCTTTTGTCGAAACATTCGAAACATTTTTGTTATGGCTTTTGACATAGCATTTTTTCTAAGTCAGTATTCTGCATGGGTCACAAAAAAATGTTTCTATCTGCTAGACAAACAACAAATCTTCGAGACAAAAGTAAAAAAGGTCGAAAAAATCATTACACTTAACAACGATCTATAATTCAATCAAATTATACTAAACAAATAATCCAAGTAACAGTACAGAGACCATTAAAGTAACTTTGAAGAAAACTTTGTAAGTTATCCACCTTAAAGAGAGTTCACGCTTCTTGTGGGGCTTAACTTGACACTTAAACTGTAACTTGTAAGTTGTAAGGTGTAAAGCATTATGCTAATTTTATTTACGACCAAACTGTGTTTGTTTACGGTTTTTACCGAAGAAATTTTACATTCGATAATGTTACCTTTTGCGATAACTTGATTTTATTTATCATGTTTTGTTAGTAATGTATAATTCTTTGGTGAAGTAACTATTGCATTATCAAAAGAATCTGATTATCTAATTTGGCGAGCCCATTGGTGGAGTGGTTAAGGTGCTTGCTTTAGTTTTCTGATTCAGGGGTCACTGATTCGATTCCCGGCAAAAATCAACCTCAAAATGAAATTTTTAAAATTGGCTCTAGTCTATGTCTGGCAAGTTAGGCGTTGTTTGTGTCGAACGAACTACATAAAAAAAATATTATGTATTCAAAACAGCGTGAAAATCTACACATTCATGTTAATTTTAGGAATGTCATAGAGAAATTATTATAAATCTACTTCAATACATTAGCTTTTATTGCGTAGGTACATGGAAAATTTGAAATTTTGTTCTGAAGTCTGTCTATTCTGTGTTGACTACCTTTTCAATGTATGACTCTTTTTTTGCTTTAATCCACTAGTTGTATTATTACAAAGACCACCAAACAACCACAGAATAACGATAAACATCAACTTACCCCAATTTTGAAGTTAAACCTTTATTATTTTCCAAAATCTTAAAGGTATTGCATGTAAAGTGTATTGCACCAGAAGAGTGTATTGCATGTAAATTTGATTTGATGGTCCTTATAAAATTACTTTTACTCGGGAATTTAACCGCGAAACTGCGTTCATACTTGTCCTTGGCAATTTTGTATGATCGCGTATAAAAATGGGACCAACATGTATTAAAATTTATGTGGTTCAATGTACTCTTTGACACAATAGCTGTGGTTATTATTTTTACATTTGTTTTTGCAAATGCAAAATAAATAAAACGTAGAACAAAATTAGCAAGAAAAAATACTGGAATTATATAAGTTTAAAAACTTCTGTGTTCTATAAGTGTAGTAGTAATGTATAATGTCTTGTTATAACATTGTAATGACTTTCTAAAACTCACATATTATATTATATTTATAAATATAATTGCTAATTTTAAAAAATAAGATAAATAAAAAATATAACTCGTAGGTACATAACATAAAATGGACACTTATCTGAGCAGCTCTAGAATTATTTAACAGAAAAGACAGATAGTTTTCATATACCATGTATAGTTAGTTATAAAAAACAACTATGTTATAGCCTATTTAATGGGTAACAAAAAAACATATAGAATATTTTTTTTTGTTTTCTATAATACTTTTTGTTATATACAATACTTTTTGGTCTAAAAAAGTATTGTTAAAACAAACACGATTAAAAAAATATGTGTATACATTTTCATCTCTAAAACAATAAAAAGTTTAAAAAGAAAAACAAAATATACTGAGGGTCGAATGTCAAGGTATTATCAAAAGGTGAGCTGTATTTAGAAGCCATATTGAGATACCAGGTGCTTTCAACCTTTGGTTTGCATCGCACCATTTTTTTGTCGACACATTTTAACTAATGAGTAGATTGAAAACGAGAATTTTCTGGATGTTGAAAATATTAGATCCCTTATTTACTTCTTAGATTCGTCTTGTAATTTGAAGCTATTTAATACTACGAGAATAATAATAAAGGAGCTTGATACATCGCCAAAGGTTTTCGAGCCCCGACGTATACGTCTCTGGCATAGCATAAATCCTCATTAGTTCCCCCACCCGGTTTATGAGCGCGCGATCCCACGGCGGCAGTAAAGCGGGCCGCGGTATTACGATTGCATTACCCCTGACTTTTGTTCTGAGTGATTGAAGAAGTGCTGTCACTGCTTGCTTTTTTCTTAAACTCAAGTCTTTATAAATTACTAGCTGGTGACCGCGACTTCGTCCGTGTTGAAAACATACTTTTGCCAAGCGTTGGATCTTTTTTTTTAGATAGCTGGTGTCCACCCTGAAATTCTAGTCTCGAAGATTACCTACAACTGTAGGTTACTATAAATTTATAATTAAATTAAATTAATAATTGTTTCGAAGATTACTATAAATGTAGTTATCCTTGATCTGTTCATATTTGACTAAAAGATAAGGTGAGGTAATTGACTTCAAAGTAGTGGTTTCCCCTTGTCTTCTGCATCATCCATTTCAGGTGGAACTGGAGATACGTTGGACGAAGGAGGAAGTCGTGGTTGCAAAACATCCGAGAGTGGACTGGAATTACTCCAGTTGATCAACTAGACAGAGACTGAAGAGGCACTACCTTTAAGACTGAAGGAGGCGAGAGAGAGTGAAGAGACACAGAGAGAAAAAGAATAAAAAAAAATTAAGTGCCGAATTTTGCATCCGAAAGATGGTAATAATAATTGTAATAAAATATCTATTTTACATTGCAACAATACATCCACTGAATATTTCCTTATTCAAGACATATAATACTGTTAACACTACTTTTATTTTAACTCAGTGTTCAGACTCCAAGCGTCGCGATAGTAATCGCGCTATGCCGCCGGCGTTAGCAGATATTTGCTCGGATAGTGCATTAGTTGACCACAAAAAAAATCATAATTTCATTGCCTTCATACCGATATCAATTTGCATATATGTTCCAGTTAAATAGGTGATTAGCATTGTACATGTGAGTATAAAAGTGTTTAATTTTATGATTACATTTTACATAACATAACATTGCAGTATCAAGAAGTGTTCTTGTCTACAGACTATATGTATAACTTATATTAATTGTACCTGAGTAACATAGGCTTATTTGGTTTTGATTAAATATTTTTTTTTAATATAAAGAGATGGCGCTCGGCGAGCTATGGGAGTGGCCTATGCTCTGAGTTTATTTGGTGGATAAGATCACAAATTCTACAATTCGCTGAAGAACCAAAGTTGTTGAAATAGCCGAGAGAAATGGCAAGAGGTGGCAATATTGCAGAGCGGATAACCGTTGAGGTAGAAGAGTTCTTTAATGGAGGCCACGACAAAACATGGAACGCCTTTCAGCCAGGCAGATACACGACCTTAAAGGTATCGCGGGAAGCAGCTGGATGCGAAAGGCAAACGACCGTGCGTGGTGGCGAGCCTTGGGAGAAGCTTTGGGAGATATCCAACAGTGGTGATGATTTTGATATTGTTATACATTAAAAAGCATCTGCATAAAATTGATAACAGGACAAATTAGAATATTTATTTTATACATACTTACTTATTTTTTAAATCCTGTTTAACGCGACACTTTTGTACGCAACAGTACTTGTAAACATTTCAAGTTAAGTATATTTTAATTTATTTACATAATGTCGTACAAGTCTGTTCGTAGCATTATTATTTATTAGCACCATTGGGCTGCAGGTTTGTCATAAAATAAGTATTATCAAAAGAAAATGCAATACAGAGTGAGGTATATCGATTCCGGTCAAAAAGTGTCCTGGTTAGCCACAAATTTTGTTTAATGAATACAAAATCCTTTTTCAAATTATGTAATCTGCCAGCTTGTTACACCTATTTTATCAACGATTATATAGATAGCTTTTGTAAAAAATATATAATACATTATTCCCTTATGTTCTTTAGATTTAACAGTGCACCTACTTGTTTATTGCGTTAGAAAATCTTATTGCTGGACATGGATTTTTTGCACACTTCAGTCCTGACTCTGGCTTGGTAGAATTTTCTATTTTTTTTGTTACTTTATTAGATATATTTATCAATTTGTGAAAATTTCAGATATAATATTTTAAGCATTTTTTATAAATAAAAATATATCTCGCCAGATTTAATACAATGTTAAAAAAATGAACGGAGTTTTTCTGGGTTGCTTACATAATTTTGTCATAAATAATTGACGGTATGGGCGTCGTGTGTCCCCAAAAACATTATATTTATTATTCACAAAGTGTTGCCAGTGTTCTGTCACATTATTGCAATATTGGCAAAATATTCGCGGTTTGTGAGGGGAATGCTGCGGCGGTTATTGTTTTCTTGTTTCAGTATATTACCTCAACTTATTTGTGACTTGGCCTATCTTTTCGTTATTTTTCGCATTTGTCTTAGTAAGTATAAGGAGTAGAACTGACGGGAAGGTTATTACAATAGGATGAAACTGTAAATTATATTAGAAACATACCTACTTAAAGAACTTCTGCGGCTTTTGAGCGCGCCTTAGATTCGTGAAATAATAACCCATGTCCTTAACTTTGAATTAAATCCTCGTACTACATTAAGGAATAATATATTATACACTAACAAATAATAGATCATATTATATATATATATATATATATATATATTAATATTGATATTAAAAAAAATGCTTGCATTTTTATATGTTTTGTATTCTATGCTTCATCCTATGTCATTTTCTGTATCTCTATCAATGTGTTTGCAAAATTTACTTGAGCGTAACTAACAAATAAATAAACTCATTTTCGCATTTATAAATAGTTATTAGGATAATATTCTCCATATATATTTACCCGTCTTTTGTAAAATCATAAGCCCCTACAAAAGTGTTTGATGATATTAATATGAAATTAAATTGTGGGACGCCTCAAGTTTTCTCCGGAAACGTAGTAAGAGTCAAAAGTCAAAACTTTCAACGCAACAAGGAATTAATGAATCATTAAGGCCGCCCCCGATTACAGATTGTTATTTGATTAGGGACCCTCACACGTACAACACACTGGTGCATTATGTCGATGTGCGTATGTATGTGGTAATAATGCAAGGGGGTCCGCGAATTTTCCTGAGGGCTTGCAATGTCACCGCACTATCACGTGGCGCGCCGCGGCGGGCGCAAGGCTACGCATTCTAAAATTCAAACTTTAAATTTCGAACATTTCCGGGCGGCGCGAATTCGAATTGTTATTGTATTTTCTTTTTTCTTCAACTAACTTGGTTGTAAGTTTTTGGCGTGGTGATTTGTAAGTGTTGTCAAAAGATCTACACGTTGAGTTAACGTAGAAAAGTGACCAATTTCAATGATATTGTATACATTTAGTTTATGGGATTAAATATTCGGGTGACCTAACGACTTAATTTTCTTTAGTTTTATAATAAGTAAACAAAAAGGAACAAATAATTTATAATAGTTTGTTTCAACTTTCATAAAATATAGCAATACATTTCCTTTACAAACATCGATGGGTATATTCCCAAAAATATACTTTGCATTGATTTCATAAGGTGTTCGTCTTACATAGTCTAGATATGCAATTTATATAAAACGCTATAAAACCTAAAATATATACTTTTTATATGAAAGAGGGATAAACAGGGAAGGTTTGTATATATAAAAACTGCACTCCGGCCGCAATCGAAAGTGGGTCACTAGTTTTAAATATTTTTTCAACAAAAGAGTTATACTCCGAACCCGGCGACGGCACCCGGCGCGCGGTACTGAACACTGCTTATATTAAATAAATAAAAAAATCTAAAATAAAGGTAGCCTAAGATACTTCTTACAACATGAGCTAAGTATCTGCCAGTGAAAGTCCCGTCGAAATTGGTCCAACCGTTTCGGAGATTATCCGGAACAAACGGACATACAAAAAAAAAATTGTTTTGTTTTAAGTAGTTACCGTATATATACTTTGAAAATTATATACTTATTAAAAAGCATGTTATTTATACATTATAAACAGACATTTCATTAGTATAGATATAGATAATGTAAGTACGCTCCCAAAACATCTTAAGAACTGTGTAAATTGCCAACCTTTTACATATTAATTAAAGCGATTCAATTTGGTGATCGATTGTTTATTCATAATGTCTCGATTGATCGCTCCCGGCTCCTTGCTCGATTAATCGAGGAATTTCACGTTTTCTCCGAAACATCTCGCATGGATGCATTGTTTTTTTTTTGTTTGTAGCGGATCCTTAATTAATGAAGACATTGTCCAAAGAAGTGTCGACTGTGTCCAAATTTACTTGTGAGCTGTAATTACTCTTTTTCTTTGAAAACATTTTCCTATTTGGTTACAAGTTGATTGATTGAAGAAAGGAGGTCTTAAATGACTTACATCCACTTTATTATGTTTTACCTCTAATTCATGTACCGTCAAATTAATGAGATGAAAAAATGTAGTAAATATAACAACATTAGAAATTCTGTATTAAGGATTTTTTTAAAAAAATAGAATTAGAAAACCATTTAGTATGTATACCTAATACTACCTAATAATAAAAAATCGTCAATTTACAGTAGTTGTGTCCGTGACTAATGTCGCCATAGAGGCTCTCTTTCATCTAGCCGACATCGGAAACAACAATCGATTAGATAAATCGAAATCAAATCGTCAGGGAATCGGTAACTGTGATTGCCGGAGGACAGATCGATTTGTGATCGGTGTGTGATTGGTCTGGATTATAGTGTGGCGTGCCCATTTTGATCATTGTAAAATAAGTATTAAGTGTTGAAATCTTTTTCCTTTTTTAAATTCAGGCGTAAGGCTGGTTATCATCCTCATCTTGTCGAAATCCCTCTTTTTCGGACATTCTTTATAATGCGCACTGCCAAGGTTTGGAAATCTCTGCCGGCGTCTGTGTTTCCGAGCTCATATACCTAACCCAAACCTTTTCAAAGTTCAAGTGAATAGGCATCTTCTGGATGAGCTCGCTCCATCATAGGTTCATAGGCCTCATCTTCGCTACACGACTGGATGCTGGCCAGTAGCAAACCCATCTCTAATAAAAAAAAAATGTCTTCCTTTCTAAATATTTCAAATATTTAGAATGATTTATTGTTAATTTTAGTTAAATGTATCTAAGTATTGCAGTATTTAAGTTAAAGTATAAGTATATATTTTTGATAATTTTATATGATTAGTTAACCTATTTTAATGACATTCCATTTTTTTTATATGAAATCACAAAAAAAATGAAATTATCATGTAAATTGCCTGATTAGAATACAAAGCTGGTTAGAGGCGAATGCAGAAAATAAAAAATTGTATGTACCTACTGGTTATGAAAAAAGTCGAAAAATATTTCTTCTTTAATAACTAGTTATGAAACAGTAAAGAAAATTTTCTTTTTAATAGCTATCTATAAAAAAATATTTATGAATGTAAGAATGAAAATGAAGAGGGATTCTCATTATGTGGATATCCTCTTTAATTAATCAACAGTAAAAAAAATACTATAAAGTATCAAAATCCATTGGTTTATAGTGTTAGAGTAAATTACTAAACACACCTACTACTTTACAGAGCGCGAAGAATCAAGTTAAACGGGTATAGAATCCGATGATACCTCCAACTGAGGTGTAGGTATATAATTGTTGATTTTAAATGTGTTTTTTGATCCTTTACAATTTTACCTAATGAGCATCTCTTTGGCGGTCATAGACTGACGAATGACGAAGGCATAATGTTCTTACGTTATGTAACCTTTTTAAAACTGAGTAATTAATAAGGGACGACGCAGTTACTGATACATAAACAATAGTTATATATGTCGTAGGCCGATCGTTTAACTGTCCCGATCGATTAACAATAAAACAGTATATATACTTTTGAGTTACTTATTAAAAATAAATAACTAAGTTATTTTAAATACATAACTTACATAATACTTAACTTTTTTTAAATATATAAGATTAATACCTAATATTTAAAAAATGCATATATTTTAAATATTAGATAATATATTAATACACAACAATGAAATACTGTTGCTATTGCTAAGAATTATTGACTTAGTAGTTAATTGAGTAGTGACTGACTTTCAGTAGTTAATTACGCATTGTTTTAATAAACCTATTATTTTAAAACATTACAAATTTGTCACTATATACTAACAGTTGAATATATAATGATAGAATTTCTTAATAAACTCAAAATAACTATAATTTGTAGAAAGCTTCATGGAAAAATTTGGGGGATATGTTTTTGATAAGAAGATTTTAATGATAAAAGTAGGAAGATAAGTTGATAATTCACTTGACAATAAGTACGTTAGCCATAGAAATAATATATATTTGCAACGTTAGCCTTAAACATGTGATGAGATTGCAGGAGGTTTCAATCAAGTGTTAATAGGGGAATAGGCTATGGCATTCCTTATTCCTTGAGTTTGTGTTGATATGTCATCTCGTATACGTCTATACTCGTATTTCTTGAGGTTCGGTCCAATTTTTTTTTTAAATTTTGCTAAACAGTATTTTTTACCTGGATGTATAATAATTCATATTATTGATTTCATAATAGATTTCACTTTCCTTCCATCTGTTTACTTTTTTTTGTGAAGTGTTGACATTTTTTAAAAGCCGCATTAGAACTTGCAAAATAAATAAAAAATAAACACTTTTGCTATCGAGTCATTTACTGTTTATGGTTTGATTCGAGATATCGTGACAATTCAATCGATTCCACAATCGTAGAGGTAATGAATGAAATAAGAAACAGTTAAAAGCAATCACCATCTAACGGTGTTCACAAAAATTACGCTTGCAAGTTGTTTGCACACTTGCGATTAATTTAATCATACCTAGAAGTAAAGAACCTCTAATAAGATTACTTATTAGAGTTTTATGTTATTTATACTTTTAAATTTTATTAAGTATAAAAATACACATTTAGAAACTTTAGGTCTTAAATATCTACATTTGATTTTAAAAAGCATAAGAGTTTTAGTGGTAAATTTAGATTTTCTTTGAAGCAATAGCCAATGGAGCCTAAACCGCTCTGAAGGCCTAGCCTAACGCCACCTAGTGGCTAACGTGTAGGTCTGCTTCATTTCCATACAAATTGACGTTGATGCGTTCGACGCATTTGATCGAGTAAAACTCGCACTAGACCCTCTGGACTTAAATATATATAAAAAAATTGATTGCCACGATATTAATTATGAAAGAACAATTACAATTTACGTAGGTTTGGATTTTGATTCCATGATCAACAACACATTTATCAGATATCGCAAGTAATTTTATCTTATGTCGCCTACACTACTATTTGCTTTTTTACGTGATGGTAGTGACACCATTGATAAATAAATTAAATATATTTAATTATAATATTTTAAATTGACAATTTCTACAGTAATTTCGACATTTAATGATCGTTTGTAAACGGCCTAAGAAAATGTACTAATTTCGAATCCCAGCGTGGCTCGCAGCGTAGGCGCAGCGGGTGCTAACGACATCTGTGGGTCACTAAGTGGAACTATTGTGAAATTCGCCTCGGTCCGACTCGGATCCCGGCGGCGTTTCTGTCAACTAGGCGGCATTTAGCCACGCTCGTGGTTTTCAAAAATGGAATGCCGCTTTTTGTTGTCTGTTACTAGCCTTCTTTGTGATCATTTCTCACATTTAAAAGTAAATAAAGAGGTTCCTTCGCTTCCAATTAGTTGACAAATAAATAAGCATGGAGAGAGAGAGAGAGAGAGAGATATTTAAATTAATATGAATTTGTGTTTTCTATATCATCTTACATAAATTGCGTCTAACTATTGGGAACAAGTCTTCTCCATAATGTATAGGGGAATAGGCTATTAGACCACTTTGTTATTCGACTGCGGATGCACGATTCCCATGTTTAGAGAAAATATTTTCAATAAATCCAGGAAAATTTAAATTTCGGACTTCAAGATAATATTATGAAATATATAACAACGAAAATTCTATTTGTAATTTGGTCTAACGGATTCTATTGTTCATCAGATCAATCACAGTGATATCAAACAGTCAGCCGAGAGTTCCGAACTTAGTGATAATCGAAGTCTGTAATCTAAACTCTTTTATTTCACGAGTGACTAAAAACTTGAGTTTTTTTTCTTTGAAAAACCGTTATGGGATCAACAAATTAAAATGTATGCTGTGCCGATGATGAACTTTTGCAATCCCTATCACCTAGCCGCTGCCACAGGCTCTTACGGAGCCGGAAGTCTACCAGATGCTTATTGGATGTAAGTAAACAACAGTTTTTTGTTTTATCATTTGATTTGCATATGTTATATAATTCCACGTCATAACTCTTGTGGAAACCCACGTCAGCCTTTTTTTTAACGTTGAGAAATCCTCTTGGATACCCAGCAGTGTAGGAAACATTGCGAGGTTATGCCGGATTCATACAAACTAAAACCCAACGACTTTCTAGCGCGGCCGTAGATGGGTGGGGTCGCGGGGACATTATGACACGACATCAGTACCCCGTCCCCACGTCGAACCTGATTACAAAGAAAATATAAAAGAGGCGCACCTCTTGGTCGCCTCCTACACGTCTCCGCTTCGACTCATGTATTTGTGGCGGAGGAGCGGAGTCCCTAAAGATGGTAATGTGAAGGTTTTTTAAAGTTTTAAAAGATCTCTTAGATCGATAATCAAGACAGACACTATTTACACATCGTAAATCAATGTTAGAATGTATCTACGATATATCTGATGTCCGACTGACGGAATAATAGCGAAATTACTGAGACTAGGCCGTGGCTTGCAGGCTTATAATGGATAGATATAATCTAAAATTATGTATCCCATAGGAAGCAAGCTAAAGCCGTAATCAAATATAAATCATTGTCTCGAGAATTTGTATACATTCAGTGAGACGTGGTCTAAATAATATAAGCAGAATTGTCCTTACTTGTTCCAGAAAACCTTCAGTGGACGGAGTAGCAAACGCGGCGTCAGTCAACAGCCGGTGAGTAAAAGCGTTTAGCTCGATATAGTAAAAATAACAAAACCTCTAAACAGAGTCCCCTTGACACCGCCCAAAACATGTTTTCTAAAGCAATCTATTCGGGATCATTTCAGTGCGGACTTAAAACAACCAAGTCCAGGTATCCAATAATCCAATCTCTAAAAATGGTAATTTCCAAACGGGTGTTCTCACGGACTGGACAAAGGGTTTGATAACATCAGTATTATGAAAAACAGTATGGATTCTTGAAATTGCCGTAGAAATATTTTTGTGGTAAACAACTCTAAATAAAAATGAGAACTTTAACTTTTGGTTTTTTTAGCTACTTTCTTGATTTAATAAACCTAACTGTACACCAACAATACTAATTAATAATATAAATGAAAAATTGATTTGGAAAGCTGAGTACTGCTTTTAAAATTTCTATATCTATTTTATTTATGCCTTCAGCATTTTGTATTATATTTTTTCCCCTATAAATTATAATTTAAAATTAGGATATAAGTTACGGGATGGAAGTTAAACAAAATTATTACAATAACAAAACTTTTTTATTGAATTCTTCTTGTATTCTATAATTTTCTTTCTTTTTGTATTCTATAATTCCTTTGTTACCTATTATTGCTTACCTTAAAAACTGTAGAATTAGGTTCCATACTCTATTTCTATACTGTCCATGAAGAGTGAAAAACACAGCTAAATATTGAAAAGAGAAAAAGAGGGTATCCAATCACAATTACGGTCGCCACGCGTAATTTTATATTGCATTCAGACAAGATTGGGAGGGCAGTTGAAATGTAGAAATATTAACGATTGATGTACCTATATGTGTATAAAAAAACAGAATCCTGTTGCGATCACAAGCGGATTGAAATAAAGAACAATAAATAAAATTACATTATAAAAAAAAACGATTTCAAGACAACATGTACAAACATAAACTGAAAAGCCGAAAATAATATTTTGATTACTTCAAATGAAAGAGCATCAAAGGACAATCAACGAAGTTATTGATAGGTACTTATAATACCTATTTACAATATATAATCAGTTAATTTTGGAGTCGGTGCCAGCCAAGGACAGTTTAATTCTGCGGCTTTTCTCTGTCCAAGCAATATAGATAGAGATACTCGATAGAAAAGTAGAAGCCATCACTCGCTTTCTATTGGAATTTTTTAATAACACACTAGTTCTTCGAGGTGTCTTCCGGAAGTCTTCATTGCAGGGGCAACAGTGATAGCAAGAGTATTGGCACCGTCCCACTACCCTAAATAGTAAATGCCATCTATGAATAGGTGGGTAGTGGGAAACCAGCTTGATTTAACCTATACTATACTGAACGCAAACGCTCCTGGCACACTGGGCCATAAATCATTCAAGCGCTAGGGTTGTGCATGTTAGGGTGTTGCTGAGATTTTTTTTTTAATTAAATCCTCAATCAGTTGTAAGACTAATTGGAAATATTGCAATTGAAAATTGTTGCAGCAGGAATTGATTGTAAGCATGTTGATTTTTCTTCGTTTTTAGTATAAATATGTTTCATATTTTAAATTGTGTATAATTTTAGGCTGTAAAATATATATTTGTAAAAAAACTAGTTTTATTTAAATAATCGATAGTGATGCGCAAGTGATGCGCTCGTCATCACTATTCCGATGGCGAAGCTGTTCCAACGTTATATGGGCCCGTGTGCCAGGAGCGTTTGCGTTCACTATAACAACCTGGATTCATATACAAAATTAAATTAATAATTTTATTATTAGGTATAATTTTATATAAGGTCAGGATTGTTATTATTATTCCATGCGCGATCGTTATAAGCTTAGGATTAAACGAGCGGACGAAAACAATCAAAAAGCAACACTTATATTTAAGCCTGTACAAATTAGATTATCACTAAACAAAAGTTCGTTCACTAACAAAAGTTCGATTCTTGATCTGTAAAATGCTTGAACATTGACTTATTGGGTTTTACTTACTCTTTTGGCTTCTTTAGACAAAATATACCGTTATGCATTATTACTTAGGTACATTTTGAATAAAAATATATTTAGTGAAGTGCAGCAATACTTTTTTATATGTTATCAATAAATTTATTTTAAGTAAGTACCTACCTACAGATATAATAAGTAAAGATAAAGAAAATTGGCGCTCATTATTTATGTTGCCCCACTCTGTACTTGATAGCCTTATTTATTGGTTTATCTCTTTAACAGACATAATACTGGCTGTGTTAAGTCTTGTTTGTTTTACACATGAATTAAACAACATCTGTACAGTCTAGAGAAAAAAAATCCACTTTAATAGTTTCTCTTTAACCTCTTTCGTTACGATTAGATTACACGAATGGTAACATCGTAGTTTCATGAATAATTTTTTTACATCATTTAATGTAAATCCTAACTAAAGAAAGTAGCTTTCCACCGGACGTCTTCCCGTACCGGGAATCGAACCCGAGCCTCCTGGGTGAAAACCAGGTATCCTAGCCACTAGACCATACGGGACTTATTGACTTGTTTGGATTTATAAATGTATTCCTAATTAATACTTTCCAGTTGTTACTTTAATATTATAAATAAGAAAATTAGATTTTTTTATTTGTTAATTACGTTCAGACGACTATTAACTACTCAACCGAAAGCCATGAAATTCTGTATACATGTTGTCAGAGTACAGACAAGGACAGGAAGGCATCATCTAAAAATAAAAACAAAACAATTTCACTCCTTGGAAAAATAAATGAGCAATGAACATTGAGTAAATGTTTCAACCGCCTTTGAAAAAACAAACACGAATGAATTCGCGTGCAAAAATATGTCTGCAATACTGAAATTAATTCCAAATGTTTACAGCTGAAGTTTTAATAAAATAACATATCCATGTGAATGTCTTAAGAAGACGCGGTCAGTCACAAAGCGAGTTCTATTAAGCTATCTTCCAATCACTAATTACATCGAAAAGCCATAAATACTTGTTACACGGCGATTTATACGAAACCAGCGCTAATATCGATAAATCTCATAACAATAGTATCGAGTAATTACAGGTTACCTAGTAAGGGACAATAATCGAGAGCCCGCGATCAGATCTATTCGTAACATCGATACATCGATGCCTTATTCGACGCTCCGCTTTTATTGTTATTGTTTTTAATCAAATGTATTTGCATTCGGTAGTAATGTCGATGAAAGCGTTCTGTTACTCGCGGGCCTTTTGTGAGTTACAACACTATCGATGTCGCCATTTAACTTTTGTTTGAACAGTCACAGCCACATTGAATCAGCATAATAACACTCTTTATTTACTTGTAATAGGTATCTAACCACATATTTGACTAAATATCTCAATTATTAACCATCACCGTTTGTCAGTCACGGTTCAATGCATTCAAAAGATATGAAGAAGGCGAAAGTGAAAAACGTAGGTATTTGTCCGTTCGTCCGTCACAAAAGAAATGTTTTATTATAATGCAAATGTGGATTAGGGGAGCCGGTACATGACGCTATTACATTGTAAGCCATTCAACTTAAAATACTTCTAATTTTTCTGAAGGATGTTTTTGTAGGCTAATGTTTCAAAATGTTGTACGGGAATGGCAAGCGAAATAAACCATAATTTGATGCACTGTGAATAAAGTTGACATTTTTATTGTCAAGTCGTACAAGTCGTACAGCCACCTACCGTCAGCCTGTCTGACGTTCTTAACATGTAAAAAAAACCTAGGCTCATTTAACTCTCAGAAATACACTTTAATCTCACGATTGTTTACAACCCCGTTCCTAATTGCTAGTGTAGGTACTTAACATTGTTTATAGTTCTATACAATTCATGAAGTATTAGCAGGCCTCTTTCACTTCATGTACTTGCGCGCGCTAAGTGCCTACGCGCCGCTGTACTTTCCAAGGTACACATTCACGCGGTTGCCACCGACGCGACGCGAGCGCGCGCATTCACATTTATTTTTTTCTTCTTTGATCTCCGCCAGGAGTAATTGTGTTCCGTGTCTTTGATTTACATTTCGGAAAGAATAATAGGTATTATGCCTCGTAATACGTGTGCAGTGGAAGGATGTAAATCCGTGAAAACTAAAAAATATAATACGGAGAATTTAAATTTTTTCTCATTACCTGCGGATTTAGAAAGGTGAGTAGGTACCTACATAATCTTTTTTTAATACTTTAACTTTAAAATCCATTGAATGACATGCACCTACCTAAATATTCTTTGTATTTAATAATTAATAGATATGTATTTAATTATAATACTTGAACTTGAGAAATCCGTACCTACCTATCTACCTACGTATCTTTTCGGGTCATGTGCATTGTTTATGTGGTTGTACAATAAATAAATTTCACAACTTACGAAATGGAACTTTTAAAGTTACTAGTGCTTGAACTGAGAAGTTGTAAGCTTATAGTTACTAGTTAATTATTTAATAAATAGTTACTAGCGGCTTAATTAGCTTTGTATTTTGGGACGGCCTAGAAAAACTCAGTAGTAGTAGCCCTGACTTTATTACTATTACTTCAATGTCACGCGGGCGCGTGCGGCTGCAGAGCAATAACAACTCAACGTTTGAACTATAAGGTATATTTTTCCGCTAAGCAGTTGGCGAGGCAAAACGGTAGGCATTTAAAAAAGTTGTGATGGTCTTTTTGTTAGGGAGTGATTTATCTGTTACGGTAGTAACTACTTATTAATCTGTGGTATTAGTGTCTTGTGTTATCTTATCTCTCTGTAGATACTATTTATCGTATAAATAGATAGTTAGTTGTTTAGCTATTGGTCTTTCTCTTTGAATGGGCGTCTTTATTTGTCAATTGTAGCCATTATTCTGAGTCGTAATTATATGCCAATCTTTGCCATATTAAGGATTATTTGTGTTAATTGAAACAGTTGTTTTTTTTATGTTCATTTGTTATTTGATTTTGTTTCACGTGACACAGCGTACATCAAACTTTATATAGACTCGATAATGAAATTTATAAATTTGGTTTAACTGGCTTAAAGAAACTCACAAATAAACTTATAATTGGCTCAAGTTTATTGAATTTTTTTTTAAATTGTTGCATACACATTGTCCATAACCGGACGAAGACAAAAACTAGTATAAGTATGATTTTATTAATACATTTTTTAACACAAACTTGTCCTTCCAATGCGACACGCCTTATGTTATGTCACGTTAAAAAAAGTTAAATGTAAATACCAATCCTAACACCATTCCTATGCTAATTTTTTTCTAACAATTAACTCTAACCTTAGATTTATCGTGTCGATTATAACGCAGTTTGAGTTCAGACCACCTCGCCTCTTTACGACTGTCGCGAAGTCATAATGTGGACATTCCCAGTTTATGACCGGCTTGTGACCATTAAAATTTATTATAAACTAAAATACATTAAGCAAGAACATTCGGTGTAAATACTGTTAAATTACGTAGTAAAATTTACACGTAACCTGACACTGTGTTAGTGAATTTATGGATTATTATTAATATTATTACATTTAATACCATCTCGAGAACGTTAATAACTAACCTATTCATGATTGTGGAATGTGGCTAATTTAAGAAAGAAATATTAAAAAGAAATTAAGAAATAAAAAATGTTTCAGATTAAGTATTCTCAAATGTGAATATTTCGTTGTAAATTTTATGATGTTAGGTTTTTTAGTGCATAATTTTCCTTTGAAAATACATGTAATTTTTACATATTTACATATAACATTTTCTGTTATTTACACGGCATTACGATATTTTTTATTTCATCAACTTTTGTTAAGGTTTGGTGTTGAAGTTTTTTGATTCAGTTACAAAATTTATTTTTTTTTCTTATAGACTAAGCAAACATAATTTATTGAAAAAAAAAACCTTCCTCCAACAGATATAATAACAGATATAACTCCTTCCACCTTTAAATGCGAAATTATAATACTATAAAGTTCATGTCCCATTACCATCATAGAATGGTTGATTCTGAAGCCCCTTCATAATTAAAAATGTATTGTTACAAACAATGTTCCAAATAAGTGAATTCAGATTTGATTAATATTTCATTCGTTTTGTTTAGACAGGTCCCTTCTATTCTTACGTTCACTATAATTAAAACAGATGCGTATTGGGTGCATTAATTTATACTTTTTTTTCTCTGGCATTTTTAATTTGTTGGCGCCGAGTGTTTTGCATAAATTCCTTTGTTATTTGCGAAAGAAATGTTTTAAAATCCTCAATTAGTAGGGCGCGTGTAATTTATTTGCTCCTAATAAGAGAATTGGGGAATTCCTTCTTCCTGTTCAAGGTAAGGATGAGACTACGTAATGAGCGATGTTCCTTTGATTTGAAAAATAAAAATTCGCGTAAATTTCCAAAAATTATAAAACGTTATCTTAGTAAAGAAGATATTTTATGATTATACTATACAACATAATATGTATTGTATATTTTATTTGATATTATATTTCAATCTAAGCATAAATAGCATAATTGTGTGCACATAAATCATTTAATATTTATAGGGAATAATATTTTTACACTAGGCAATATTATATACAATATTATGCGATATTAAAATGTATTATAATATGTAATGTAACTTATTAGTTTAAAAATCTATACTAATATTATAAAGCTGAAGACTTTGTTTGTTTGTTTGGTTGAACGCGTTAATTTCAGGAACTACTATGGTTCGAATTGAAAAATTCTTTTTGTGTTGGATAGTCCATTTATCGAGAAAGGCTTTAGCCTATAAAACATCACGCTGACGAAGTCGCGGACACCAGCTAGTAGTCATATAAAGATAAAACTTCGCAAACCATACGAACGATTTTATACAGTCATACATTTTCGGAGACAAGAGATTTTTATAAAAAATGATAATAATTACACTATAACTCCATGATCTTTTTAGTTTTTTGGCCTAACTTTTATAAATGACGGAAACTACGATATACTACAGAACTTACATTACGGCATCACCTCTAAGCATTAAGTTTTCTAATATCATAATCTTACACAGAAATGCTTTCACATTTCAATGGCAATGGTTTCGGGGACCCTAAAAATTATTTCAGAAAACAACACTTTCGCTGTCTCAAAGTTAACTTTATTTTGTGGGTCGTAAAGTTGAAATTCACCTGTGATTTGATGTCATAGTAAATGAACCCCTCCGGCTATTAGGCTCCGAGATTAGTGAATTGATCCAAGCTTCGGATGACCAACGTCACATTATTAAACTGGGATTAGATCAATTCATATTTTGGGAGAATTCATTTTGGAAAGTCAAATTTTTTTTACTACATGTTATTATAATTGTATTTTATATTGAAGTTGATTACGTCTTTCTGTGTCTAGGGTTTGAGATCTTTATGTTAGATTACATATAAAATTTATATGTAACATTTTTGACCATCCTACTTGATAGAACTGACTAAACCCTAATCAACATTACCATAGATAAATAAGTAGGTACATAACCAGATATACTAACATCATAAATTCGAAATTTTAAGCGCATGAATGCTTATAACATGCATGTATTACATATTTTTTATTTTTTATTTCTTTTCGTTTTTAATAAGAGGAATAGCTGTATATGAGTACTATAATCTTTTTAAATAAGAATCGGTACTTGACAGGTAATAGACATTTATAACTTAATAGGCGTAATGTAGATTCTGATTGCATTCGTATAAAGTCAGAGATATTCGTCTGTATATACAGTGCTACTATACTCGCCTCAATTTGTCGCTGCAGGTTGGGTCATAAAACGTGTGAGCGGCGCGAGGAGTATTGCGTGCTCACTCGCACTTACAGCTCTTATGGTAACGCATAGTGACGTACAGCGCTCGTATCGTAATATAGTCGACAAGTGAAATACAAAATTAAAATGAAACAATTTTATGTTCTCTGATGTTAGTATTTATGTTATGACTTATGATTCTATTTACATTCAAACTTATACAAAATTATTATTATTATATTTATGTATATAAACAAGTAAAAATAAAAAGAGATTAAATAGATACTTAATAAATAGATACTTAAGATAAGAGATTAAATAGATACTTAAAAACTAATAACATTAACTGACTACAACGAAAATACATAATTTAACAATTTAAAAAGAATATTAATTAACTGATTAGGTAGAACAATTTATAACAATGCGCGATTGTTGATTTATATTTACACCAACGGATTTAATACTGCTTGCAAAAAACACCTCCATGTCGCTAAGTAAGTATTCTAGTATTGAATGAGTAAACATAAGTAATAACTCGTTATTTATAGCAACAAAACAGAGTGTATAGTAGGTAATTAAGCGCGGGAGTGATTCACCGCTACATTGTTATCGACAGCGCGTGCTTGACGGGCACATCACTACGCCGAATATGATTTATGGCCCAACCTGCAGCGACAAATTGAGGCGAGTATAGAACAGCAGTCGTTGTGAAAGATGTTAACAAAGACATATACCTAAAAAAAAACTGCTCCCGACAACGATTAGGGCGGGACTAGACACCGCGACCAAATCGACCGTCTCAAATGAGCCGCGTGTTTCGGCCGCGTCTAATACTCATAAATATTCATACACCATTATACTCGTCGTATTGTGATACTTTGATAAGGCGAAGACAGCCCTCCTTCAACGATCTGATTAATAGACGAAGCAACAATTGTTAAGGCGGTTCCTTTTATTCCCAAACACTATGTCGATTTTTGTTTGATGATGAACGAAAAACATGTGTCCCTTATTAAATATTTTAGTAAGTCACGAAAATGGTTTAATTTATTTATCTAAAAAAAAAAAACGTTAGGTACTCTAAAAGTAAGGAATTCCAGTGCCCTTTAAGTTATCCCTATTGGATTCTTTACCCTTTCTTACCCGATCCTTATCCAATCTTGGAGTCGGCAGACCATTTACATATCCCAGATGTTGCTTGTGTTTAAAGGTGTCTGTAGTCCATCTAATCCACTCATCCAACACACTGTAGAGCCCGTCTGTAGGACCCCAGTAACTGCCTTTTACAGAAGACCGCCGCGATATTATAGCTCGTGTGCTGTTGTGTTTCGGTCAGCAAGTATAGGTATGCTAGAGCCCTTATCCCCTTTGTATTTATTATCAAGGTTGTCAGAGAATTTGCAACTCACATGACCTAGCTTGTGTTAATAGGAGAAGCCATCTACCATTAAGTGTACTGCTGCAGCCTGCTTGTACGCAGGCTGCGGTACTGTACGCTATTTAAAGAAAAGTGTAAACAAATTTGTCGCAAGTCATTTATCATTTAATTAATGAAACAAAACGCAACCGGCACTCGCATAATTTTCTTCAGAGGGGGTGTAAGAGTCTCGGTGTTAAATTTGACTTGTTTATTCTAATTAACATCATCAGTTTGATGCAGTAGCAATTAATAACTTGCAAGTCGGCTGTCTTCTACTCGTCACTTTTAATCGCCGGCGTTTTGTCGAGACGTCTGTGGCAACTTTAATTATATAATTTTTTATATATTATTATATAAAGTTCTTATGTAAACAAAAACAAAAAAAAACTAAGAAGACTTCAAATTAACTCAAACTAGAATACATAGATAAAAAAATTACATTTTGTAAGCAAATTAGTTAATTTTCATTCAAATGGTGAGGTTAAATCAAGAGTCAAGAGGGTTTCCTTTAGTATTATAATCAAATTGAACTCCCAAGTGCATTCGAATCTCACTTCCAAATTGTTCCTAAGAAATCTTTGGCTTGCAAAGAATAAAATCTGGAACAGATGAGTCAAATATTTCTCACATATCTTAAAGGGGGTCGCCTATTTGACCTATACAACTCCATTGGAGGTACAGTGGTGACTTCAATTATTAAAAAAATGTGTAGGAAGAAAGTAGGATAGAAAAATAAGATAGTTTGGAACCCACGATACTACTACTAGTGCCCTCAGCCAATACCTCCAGTAGTAGCCAATATTGTAAATGCGCATATATGCGAAAGTTTGTATGTTTGGATGCTTGCTACTCAATCACAAAAAAAAAAACGGCTGAACGGATTTAAATGAAATAATATATAGGAAATTAATATATACGTAAATTAATATATAGGATACTTTTTATTCTGGAACACTGTTAGGTTCCTATGGGATTTCAAAAAACGAACTACAGCGCGTACGAATTCTCGATCACAACTAGTCCTAAATAAATTCATAATATTTTTGAAATATAAAGTTCCCAATAATGTATTCGTATCTTCGTTAGATACAAATCATTTTTGTAAGTTAATAAATAATAATCTAATATACAGGGCGTCCCACGACTATGCCACATGGAGGGAAAGTACCTTGAATATTGTAGATGGAACATTTTACTGAAAGAAGACTTTATTTTAATTTAAAAAACAATTTAAACTGCATTCATAGATTTTTAAATAATTACATGGTTGAACCGGGAATCGAACCAGCTACACGAGAAAAAAAATTACCCTGTAGCTTTATCATACCGATCGAAAGGCTTCATCATAAAGATTATTTTTTGCTAAATAACATAGTGTCAGAAATAAAAGGAAGACCATGAATTTTAACATTTGATGTGAAATTTTGTTCAGAAAAATTAAAAGCTGACACTGCCGTAAGGACATACAACGGCATTATCAAAAGTACCTATTACTAATAAATGTACTCACTTGAGAAGTACGCATCATTTCCCTATTATAATTTAAGTGCATGATAAAATGTAATTAGTAGGTACCTGGTTGTATGCAACAAATCGAGCCGTATCCTGAGCCGAGACGCGTAAATTATACGCGTAAAAATCTAGTTTAATACAAGAACCAGTATGAAAGTGTCCACGAGCTACAAACAGAACTTAGACGTATTATTCTAAATATCCACCACAACAAGATCAAAAATCGACAGGGAGTGAAATAATCAAAAGAGTGCGACTTTGTATTCAACAGTATGGGACTCATTATGAGCATTTGATAAAATGATTAATTTTGTATTAAAAATGTTAAAATTCATGGTCTCCCTTTTATTTCTGACACTATGTTATTTAGCAAAAAATAATCCTTATGATGAAGCCTTTCGATCGGTATGATAAAGCTACAGGGTAATTTTTTTTTATAATGTAGCGAGTTCGATTCCCAGTTCAACCATGTAATTATTTAAAAATCTTTGAATGCAGTTTAAATTGTTTTTTAAATTAAAATAATGTCTTCTTTCAGTAAAATGTTCCATCTACAATATCCAAGGTACTTTCCCTCCATGTGGCATAGTCGTGGGACGCCCTGTATATATAAATTATAATGGCATGTTTGTGATATTTTTTCGCAATTCTATTTATAAATAATATAACTAATAAATTAAGAGAATGAAGTAATTTTTCAACTTAAATCGTTACTTACTCTATGAACATCTTCATACATCGTGCCGGATTTAGTTAACATATGTACTGCAAGGGCTGGGGTTGCTAGCTATAAATAATAATTCTAGCCCCGGCCCGAGATAAATCGACATATGCTAATATGTTGCCAAATTATTTATTGAGGGGTAAACCTTATCGTAACGGAAGATTTCCAGAAGGAAGGAAATGAACTTTCAAGACATACGTTAGGTACTTGACGAAAGTATTGTTTTTCTTTGAAGATAATTCGAAATTTCCTATTTTTAATAGACGGTGAGAAGACATTTAAACTGTTCCTGTAATTACAATTGTTTTTTTAACAATTATATACACAAACATTACTCGTTTATCGCACTTTCCGTTAGCAAGGTTCCGTATGAGTCCGTTGGATGGTTCAGAAGAAGATAGTGGCAAAAAAGAGGCGGACAGTCACTTTTATAATGTGTGTACTTCTTATTATTTACTTATTTATTTGGACATAATATCCTTTGACAGTAGTTTTTTTTAACTTATTCACAGTTTATTAACTCAAAACAATTATCCAAATTATCAAAACTCATCAAATTTAACAATTATCAAAATGTTTATAAAAGTTAAAATAGCATATAATATATCTAAGAATAAGGATGGCAATGGTATTCTTAGTGCTAAGAATTGGGATTTTTTATTTACAGATATTGTCGATATTCAAATTTCAAATTTTGGCGATTATAACCCTAAAAGTTTATCACACAACATAGAACCATCTATATCAGATTTAGTCTACAGTTAATTTCAATTGAAGATCACCACAGAGTTTGACAAGGTCGGGGTTTTCCGGAATCTGTTTTATATTGTACAAAAAAGACCAAGATTCCGAGTACCCATTTAACTGTTCAAATACGATTTGTTGTAATAATTATAATTTTCTATATTCATAAATTTTTTTGTTCTTTGGAATTCCTTTTCTTTTTCTGCTTTCCGTTTTCCATATTTTGACCCAGATGGTTTTCTTTCGATACGATCTACGTGTTCAGACATTTTGTAGGGTTGAGGTTTAGCCTTAGGGGTACTATGGTGGATTTCGATTATATTGAATATACAAGTTCAGGGCACTATGAGACGCAAAGAAAAAGCAAAGAAAATTTTTGAAAATTTTTCCGATTTTTTTCCCTTTTTTTTTGTTGACGCTACGTGTCGTAAACGCTTGTGTTCATGTGACGTTTTTTCGTCGGACGCTTAGAAACAGAGTTAAGATGAGCAGCGGGGAGGGGGATGGTTTCTCAAAAAATTCAAGTCGAAAAAATATCTGTGAAAAATAGTCTAGTTGTGACCGCGGCGCCCCTGTATATCCGGCGCCCTGGGCGGTCGCCCAACCGCGCCCTACCCTAACGCCGCTCGTGAGTGCATGGTGGATAGGTATTTTAAAATATTGGGACAATTTTCTCATTAGAACAGTTTTTAAACAGCCCTTTTTTAAAACTAGGGGTTGATGGTCTACGCGGAAGCGAGATATTAGAAAAATTATATGCGACAAACTTATAAATATATTGATTTTCCAAAATTCATATCATTTGTTAGTGCTTGGTGGATAAAAACATTCGATTTCTGTAAATTTTCATTCAAGAAAAGTATAATCAAAAGTGTCACTTTTAGTAATTTTTCGTGATATTAAACGTCTTATTTTAGGATCAAATTTGAGATATTTCTCTTTTTTCTTCGACCTAGTATATGAAGTCATTTGTGTTCTAAAACATTGTTTTATAATTTTTTTAATATTCTGTATATTTATTTGCGTAGGCCGTCGACCGTATTTGCGTAGGCGAGTTTAAAAAAGGGCTGTTTCAAAAATTAAAAATCAACACGTATAATAATAACAATACATAAATTGTCATTAAAACAAATTTTTATTTTATTAAGTACAGAAATATAAGGCTCAAAAATTTTACATGTATTCCCATATAAAATTCTCAGTATCGACTTTTTCCCCATTGAGCGTAGTAGTAATATGTTTTTCGAGCCCCGTTCGTCTGATAAAGTGACTTTTCCTAAGCCAATACTCTTTTGTTTTATTGAACTTATTTGTCAAAACATTCTTTGTAACTTAATTTTCCCTGTTTTTCTATAGTAATGTAATAAATGAGTGTAGTAATTTGTATATACAGCTTCTCAAAGAAGTCCATAACTTTACTTGCTTCAATATTTAACCAATATTAATTTTATGTAATTACTACCTATTTAACGTAAAATTTTTGATTAATTAATGTACAAGCGAACCTTATACCAGATTCTGTTCCAGAAAGAAAATAACTTAAAAACACTGCCTACCTAACTAGATTTTAATAATTAATATAATTAATGGTAAACTTAGCGTCCTTTTTTCCAAGAAATCTCAACTAGTTCTAGTTAAGCTAAAAAAAAAAATATTAAAAATACGGCCTATACCTAGCTAAATTTTTACTAAATAATCTTAATGGCAAACAATGGGTCGCCTTCTCTAAATTTCATCCGGGAACAAAACATATAATTTTATTCGCAAAATTGCCGTCATAACTTGTACCTAGCGAAGTTAAACGGCGCGCGAACACTCGACCCATTAGTATCATCTGTAGTTTTAATCAAAACGATTCAACTTTAGTGCCTTATTTGCATACGGATGCATTCCGTTACATTAACTCTAAGTTATGTGTGATCTCGATTTTACAAGGGATTTTCTGCAGCATTTTTCTAGTCCCCACTGTATTAAAATGCAGCAGCAGAATATTCCAGCAAATGTACGAAACAAAAAATCAATGAAGTTTTCCATTGTTTACCTAGTTATAGATAGTTACATAAGAAAACTAGACTTGAGACCTATGGTTTTTAAAATTACAGTTTATTTTCAAGCAGTTACATCTTTAAATTAATATCATTAAATAATGTTTTAGAAATTAAGAAAAATGTTGATAATTATTACTGTAATATTTTTTATAACTAAAATATTTTTAGACACTTTATTTCTTAAAACAAGTCTCAAATGCTTAAGTATTTATTGGATTGTGTTTCCAAAAAAAAAAATACTAAAATTATAGTAAAAGTTAAGTATTTAAAAAATATTTACAAACTCAAAATCTAGGACGTAAAGGGTGCGGTGAAACTCTAATGAGTTTGTGTTTACACCATTGTTAAACTAAGTGTTGTATTAATTATGTTGTATTAATAAATAAACAAATAAAAAATAAAATAAAATAGTAAAGGCGTGGCTCAGCCTATCGTGGACGGCCATGTTTTACTGTACATTACGAGTAATACTTTTATTTGAGCTTATTAAGTATATAATGTATATATCCAACGAATTTGAATATACCATATATAACAAAAAAAAATCTCTGATCCTTTAGCTATTGAGTGGTGTAATTAAATTTTGGATGGATACATCAAACTGTAGCCCCCTATTTTGTTATCATTTTTCTGAATTGCCATGGAAATAAATTTTAAGACGTCCAAAGAAAATCAGATCACAACCAACTATACTTTGAAATTTGATACGTCTAATATACGATTATTTAAATAATATATACCTTGCGTATATTTGTATCACATACGCAGAGAAACTCAATGCAGATATTTATAATTGTATAAAGTGTTAAAACAAACATTAAATTCCACATTAATTGAATACGGAGAAATTTTATATGCGCCGTTTAAAATTATTAGCTACCGATAGCTATAAAATTAACAGGTATTAGTTTCTATTATTAATTTACGCTATCAATATTATTAGACAGCTTTTCATGTTTAAACATCGACGTGACCTGATTTTTTTTTCTTTTTTTTTATCTAGAGCTGTCAGTCATAACTTAGCCTATCGCTACTGTATGTGCTCGCTTGGCGTTGATTTCTGGGAGACCTGTATATAGCCTAATGTTTATGATAATGTTTGAATATACATTTATATATTTAAAGCCTGTATATAATAAAAAAAGTACTGCAGTAACAGTGATAGCTCACAGCAAGCAAGATGTTGTTGGAACGTCTTCATAGTTCATCTCGTCATCTTATTGAGATTGTTATATCAATCTACATTAAGTCAACTTTCGAGAAATCGGAGTGAAAAGTTGGAAGATCCACTTTGTCGTTAAAACATTAGGACTACCATTAGGACAGCAGTAAAACCGAGTAAATACTCGCTGGGGATTTTCGAGTCTTAGCCATGTTCACCAAACTTGCAATCTTGGTAATAAGCTCAAAGTTTTGAAGATTCCTTGAAAAATATTATAATACATAGTTGTAGGTATAATTATATTTTACAAATTTTTGTGATATACATTTATTTTATTATTATAACTTACTATGAAAAGCGCAAATGGTGAGTTTTCAACAGTTCCTAACCTTTCAAAGTGACAGGTCAAACGTAAAAAAATCTTATAATGATAAGATAGTTCTTATATTAATTCAAGTGTCATCTTTATAATGCGCACCAAGGTTTGGAACTCCCTGCCGGCGCGGCGTCTGTGTTTCCGAGCTCATATAACCCAAATCTTTTCAAAGTTCGAGTGAATAGGCATCTTCTGGGTGAGTTCGCTCCATCATAGGTCTCATCTTCGCTACACGGCTGGATGCTGGCCAGGCCAAACCCATCTCTAATAAAAAAAGTACTAAATTCTAAAGATAATTTGTGTCGTCTTGTTAGGAATCTAAACAGAAAAAGGAATAGATACATGTTATGTCTAGAATGGAAAATCAATTGGTGTTTAGTAATGTATTCCAAATCTAAAAGTGGCTTCATAGGTGCATCTGATAGCTTCAAGGATCTGTAGACCTTTTAAGGCGATATAAAGCGAGACAATCAATGGGAAAAAAAATATCGCAACTTCTATCGTGTACCCAAGTCAATAAAGGATATTAACACTCCTCACAACTCTCCACTAAAACACATCAAACTGACAAAGAAGTGCGAGCGATCCGTACCTACGTATCAAATGCGAGACGGAAAAACGAAATCGATCCCTTTTTCTTAAAAGGTATTTTCTGATAACAACGACTCGCCGATATGAGGCATCCGTAACAATGCTCCCGGCCCATTATGAAGAACTGATTCCGCCTTATATGAGATAGAACGCCTTTTTGAGTATTTCATTTATGACCTTACAATTTAACATATGCGGGGATCCCTCGTTCGATCTTCAACTTTATCACAATTAAATTACGGTGCACGTAACGAGTTTTAGAGAGACGAACACGTCGCAACCATTCGAAAGCTAAAGTAGATTTAACGGTTCCACTCATAGGGTACATTCTTGAGTGACATTGATGAAATTAAAAAGGCGGCAAAAGGAATGCCATTGGAAGTCAGTGCCATCGCGTTGTTTAGTAAAATGTGCAATCATATAGAAATACGTTGGATCACACAAAAAGCGGTATTATCCGACGTTATTATACGGGGATCGATTGTCCGCGCGATCTCGTGCGAAAAAATTCACGAGCTCAAGGCGTTAGGTGTTGATATTTATTTTCATTTTCGAATTCATACTTTAGAAGGGGACCGTATTTAGAATCGAACTGCTGTGCTTAAATTCGTTGAAATAATGCTAAAAAATGTAATTAAATATCAGGATAGTTAAGAAAAAAGCATTATGTGATTTTTTACACAAGTTCGGCAGAGACTGACGGCCAGGAAGCTTTCGTCGCCTATAAACACAAACGCTATAGCGGTTACAAGTGCGCTATACAAGATAGAGATTGGGAGAGGCTGATCCCCTTACTCAATAAGCAATAATACACGAGCTGTTACAACATAGGAAATGTTTGCATCCAAAAATGCGATGTGAAAGTGGATAAATAGGTAAATAAGGATATATCATAGGCGTCGCTGATAGCAAGTAGAGCTTAGTTAGTGTCCACTAACATAAACATCTCCGCATCTAATCAACAGCAAGACATCTCAATAAGGGGTCGACGCTAGATCCATGCTGCTTGATCTTGGGATCCTACTGGAAATCCGTGAGGGAGGCCTATCTGTAGCAGTGGATGTCGTATGGCTGTGATAATGATGATGATAATACTCATAGATTTAATAAGCTAGTAAGCAAAATGTCAGTAGGAGGCAACTACCATCTAAGATTCATTTTATACTATGTAAAACATAACAAGGTTTTCTCATCGAAGCACGTCATTTAGAGGACAAAAATAGTGGTATTAAATTTTATCAGGCGTAGTTATTTAAAATAAAGGGCAAAAACAAGCATACATAGAAAATATTCTGGAACAAAGGCTATGATACCGTCTTTTATGAATTGTATGTATTGGGTAAGCCTTTAGGTACCATTTCATCTAATTCCTGTTCATTACAAAATATATTAAAAACATCATAGGCTGTTCTTCTCAACAGTATGTAAGTCCAGGAAAGTCAAGTGATATACGAGAACAGGTACAGCAGACAAAATCATAAAGTACCTAATAAGGAAGGAATGTCTGCACCAGTCTACACCTAAGACAACAATGCAAATAAAAACCTTATATCAAAGTGATTCAGACGCGTAAATATTACGCTCGCTCCGGATAAAAACTCTCCAGCCGACCGCTGCCCATTTATTATTTATCAATTGTATAAATTATTGAATAGATATATCCTTTACTGCGGCTGTACTCATCCTGACCCCAGAAATGGTATAATGCGGGGTCAGTTTTACGAGCGGTCGCCATTTTAGTATCTCTCGATCGAGAGCGAGACTACTATGGAATAAATACAAGTGCGGATGGAGGGCATTAGTTATTCGTGTTTTTGTGCATATGATATTGTAGTTGAAATTCGTTTATTTTTTATTTTTTATGTACATTCTAATACACATTTTTATTTATTATTGTTATTTGAAGAAGCTACAGAATTGTTTAAGCAATTATTTAGACGTTTAGTTCTTTTAAAGGTTTAGTAAAATCGAAGTATAAATATTAGAAGTCATTTGGTTGCTCGCGAAAGTGCCTAAACATTCAATTTCTTCAATAGGCCATTTTATGTTCTGGTTAAGCTAGGTATGCCTAAACTATATGTAATTATGTACATACATCTGTCATCATCATCATCATCGTCATCAGCCTGTGTCTCTCCACTGCTGGATGTAGGCCTTTCCCAAGACTCGCTACCTTGCGCGGTCGTCTGTGCTTCGCATCCAGCCGCTTCCAGCGAAGCCTTTTCTACATACCTCGCTCATAAATTGTATCACAATGCATTCTATGATTTTATTGATAGACTAGCAATAAAACGCACGCGACTTCGCGTAACTTTATAAAATGTAGCCTATGTTACTTGCAGATAATATAGCTTTCTATATCTGTCTGTTCCATGTTGATCTCACTTTACTTTAAATTAATATTCTTAATGAATGAGATAATTGTGTGATGAAATGTTAGCGCTTTGTTACATAATAATCAATCCTGTTTATATAACTAACGAAGTTTATATATATACATCGTCAATATTCTTTCGTAATTTTACCTGGAAAAAGACTTAGATTATGCAGCAACGTTCCTTCTTATTACTGAAAGAATTGAAACCGATCCCTTCAATGACCTGAAATGACCTCAGACAGCGAAAACAACACTCATCGGGATCTTCAAAATGTAGTAAATTCTACCTCAATCACCCCATTTCAAGTGGTACAAGTTATAAGCGTACTGTCACTCTGTTTAAAAAAAATCAAGTATAGAACAAGAAGTCTGCATAAATACTGATTTACAAATTGTAATTAGTTAATGATTTTGTGGTTTTAACTTCGACATCATAATTTATTTTGTGTGATCAACATGCGATTCTTTTTACTAAATAATTTTAAAATCTTTAAATTTTATAGACGATTATTTTTAATAACAATATCCTTTAAGTATATTTTTATTGATTTTACGATATAAGTATAACATAATTATGTTATTTTACAAATTATGTTTCGCGAGAGTATAATGCCTGTATAGTATCTTTGTATTTAAGTTGAAGTTTGCAGCATTTTTTCCATTAATCAATACTCTTTAATACTCAATTCATTGATTTTTCTTAGTGTGCCGCTTCTCTATGAAGGTTGGCGACCATCATTTTGATCTTCTTCTTGACCTTGGAAGCTGATACGCGAAAGAGGGGCCGAGTTCATTGATTATGTATTGATTAATGTAAAAAAATGCTAAATAAGTAATTCCTCTGTCATTTTTTGAGTTGGACCACACACTAAAAACCATTGTCTTAACCCAAAATCGAATCCTCTAAAAATGCATCAGATAGTTCGGGAGCCGCACGGTTATGTCTCATAAAATGCTTGGAGGTCGTTCCGATAAACGTTTGTTGGACAAGCAGCCATAGGGAACTGTTAAATGGAATTTCGCCTCGATAAAAATGCTTTTCGGTCGTTGAATTACCAACTAAGTACAGGACGGCTTTGTGTGAACTTAAAGTTTACGGAGTATTGTCATAATTGCACACTTTGATACTAATTCCATGGAAATTAAGTTTTTAATAAAGAACGTCAAACTTTTTGTATCGATATGAAAATTAAAAAAAAAAAGCTTATTTTCATGTATACATTTTTTGTATTGACATGTAAAGGTAATTTTAATTAATAAATTAACTAATATAAATAAGATATATATTTAAATTTTTCGTTTAGAAAAAATGATCAAAATTAAATTTGCCTTAACTTTGTGAAAATAACTTGTTTTATTGATATTTATTCCGTCTTGACTTTTATTCGACCGAAAAGCGAAACGAAAAAACGGTGTTTTATACTTAATAATAATAAAACCTAGAACAATTATTTTCGCACGACAAATTAGTTTGTGGTTTAATTGAGTTTATTTTAATTCTGACTTTACGTTTCTTTAAAAATGCATCCAGCACCAGCAATTAAGTTTCCAATGGTTTTTTTTCTTAACTTTGAACGTTTGTTTGAAAGCATACATTTTTAGACAGCGTTTACATTAGTAAACTGAGAGAGGAGCATGAAGCGATTACCTTAAGACTGAAAAGTTTGCCTATAGAGTATTCCTAAAATTTTGAAAAAACTGAAAAAATAAATAAAATAATGATTACTATTGTAAAAAGTAACAAAACATATTTAAAAAGTGTTTCCTGCGATTAATCAAAAAGCCTAAAATTTATTATTATTTTCTTTTCAATTTCGGTGATTTACTTATATCTGTCAATTTGTAAAACTTTAAAATAAACAAGGAGAGCTTAACCTTTTAAACTCATCATATCAATTTAATATAGCCATGAAACAGAAAATATATAGAAAAGGCTATGAAAATTATTGTTTGACCGAAGAAACTACTTGGGCAGAATTTTGATTATTGGATTATAATTACTAGCTGGTGTCCGCGGCGTAGTACTCGTAGAAAAATAAAATGAAAATATAACGCCTGACAAAATGTATGAGCAATAATTTATTCAACTTTCTTGCTGTTTTAGTTTTGCTAAGCGTTGGTATTTTATTTATCCCTCAAGAACAGTACTTTATTTTGGATGAAATGTAACCTATGTTCTTTTCTGATTCCTAACAATATGTAAGTATACAAAATTTCATGATGATTGGTTACTTAACCATCATAAAGTTAAGACCTGAAAAGGTAACAGACCGACAGAGAGACAGACAGGCAGTTACTTTCACATTTATAATTTTAGTAGGTACGGATAAGA
The DNA here is from genome assembly GCA_936446665.2 of Synanthedon andrenaeformis. Classification (NCBI taxonomy): domain Eukaryota; kingdom Metazoa; phylum Arthropoda; class Insecta; order Lepidoptera; family Sesiidae; genus Synanthedon; species Synanthedon andrenaeformis. Next base: position 7,643,462 of record OW387795.2, read on the forward strand.
TATATTCTGGTAAAGGAGAGAGCGTAATAGAAAAAAAAAGCAGTTTTTATTTTATATTTAAGTATATCTGTTTACAAAATTTAGGAAGAAGTTTTTGTGTATCGATTCAGTCGAAAATAAAGATTGGATAATATTTAACAACCCAGACACTATTAGCGGTTAGTTGTCTCCGCTATTCTTGTGTTTCTAACTACACAGTGTTTACTGAATGCAAGTGCAAAAAATAGATGTAATATATTATCTTTCTGACATTGATTGACAGTGCCCGCTGCGTTTCCATAACAAATATTTGGTTTTTACCTATTCACACTAATTTACATTTAATTCGTTATTACTGCAAAATATATTAACTGTTAATAATTCGGCTATATTTTTTAAATATTCTTTGAAGTCAGTGGAGGGTTCTTATGAAGAGAAAGATTGAAAAAAAAGGGAAAAAAGGAAACTCCTTTTCCTTTTTAATTTTGACAGAACGACACCTGTCGGTTCAGCTAGATAAAATTTAAAATATTTACCAATAATAGAAAACAAGTGTATTGCAGCATTAAACTTTATTTTTGCAATTATTTCCAAAATTATAAGTAAAAAATATTATAAATATTATGGGGGAGTCATGTCCAGCAGTAGAAGTCCTGCGGCTGATGATGATACTTTTCGATGTCAGGATATTTCCTAAATATTATTTACATATTACCCAATGTAACTGATACACCTAAGCGAAACGAGCCCTCTTCGGTAACACCCCAATATTACTAAGAAAGTAAGTTGTATTTGTGTTTGTCCATCTCACACGTTATGGTTTGGGGTCGGCCGATCGGCGAATTATGTAAAGTGACCGGTCATTACTGTCCACTCCATCTCATAGATATCACTATGAGTGCTAGGAATAAACGTTCTTGGTACACGTGCAAATTTTCTAAACTTCTTTGGAATAAATTGTAATTTGTACGTCGTTATTTAATTTTTATTATTAATAATAGGTTGACCAAATTAAATTATTTTAAACAAATATTAAAAACTGTTTTAAATAATAATATGTTATATTTTCTTTGGTAATATTGTGGTATATTTTTTGTCTACAGTTTATTGTTTTATTGAGGTTTTGAGTAAAATTATATCACTTATTTTTGTACTAGCGCACCGCCCTGGGTTCACATAAACCTTTCTTATTTATCTTTGTATCCATATTAAAACCTGTTGTGTAGTTCAAAAATAGAAGAAATATACGGATAAAACGAGTAAAGGCGGAGAGCAACTTTCTTTTATAACTATTACTTAAGAGCATAAAAGTATCAAAATTACTTGAATGTCGTATACACAAGTTTAGGTTCACAGAGCCACGTGCAACAAACTACTATCCGTAGATAGGGGTACTTTATTATGAATTACAATTATTCATCGTTGGTGCATAACTTTACTTACCATATAAAATAAAAACGTTTTTTTTTCAGGGAAGTGAGAAATCGAATAATATTTTAATAATAAATAAATGATAAAAAAAACATGTCACCTGAGTGGTTAAAACTTAAAAACTTTATTTATTTATTTGTATATTATGATATAAGGGGTAAACCTATAAGTTATATAAAGTAATGACAACTACTTCGTCAAGTTTAATCAAAGTAAACATCTTTTGACGAACTCGCGATATTATGCAAATCGCATTATTATTCATACTGTTTTTGCAGAGGGCGCGTAAAGAAGAGAGGGTCCTTAATCTTGCACCTCCTTTGATTTACAAAATTACTCCGAACGTTACCCAAACATGTACTCAATCAATTTTAAACTCTAAAGCAAGGCAATAAGGACTCTCTTAATCGAGTGTCACATCTTACAGCTTGCAAATTTTAAATTAGTTCTCGCTAAGTCAAGATATCGTTCATAGATGGCGCTGTAGGCGATGCAAATTTCCGATAATGTAATTTCCGAAAATGAAAAAACCGGGGATTTCCACACGGGAAAATCTGATTTGGAAAACATCTGTAAGCTATTCCAAGTTATTATAATATAATGAGATTAAGGTGTGGAGTTTATGATCTAATGTTTGTTTAATGCGAAGAGGGTTTCCTTTTTTTTAAATATGAAATGTGGCATGGAAATTAATTTTGAGGGTTTTGTGATGAGCGTTTTATGAGTTTCCTTGTCTTTTGTGTCTTATCTTATGGAAGTTATTCATTTTTATATCTATGTGAAGTAATTCCTATAAAAAAAAATCTACATTTTTTGCCTTATCGGTGTTTTGGTTTTAGCGTAGCATTGAATATAAGCATATACATTGTAGCTCGTTTCGATATAATAATTTTTAGACACACGCTCATTGGCGAGGTCGGCAAAGGTCATGGGAATAAGCTGTGTACGCATTCGGTACGAGAAAATAGTGTACGCAAGCATGCAAATTGTTCTTGCTATTAAGTTTTATATCTTCATAGACGTGGTTGTACCTTTTGGTGCATAACACTTTTTAGACCTTACCTCCTTTAAATACAACTTGTACCTGGCGTGAGCCGATAAGTATATCATTTAAAAAATATATTTAATGAAATTATAAACGTTAGGAGTTTCAAGAAAAGTCGTGCTTCGCAGATGTGCTTGCCGTCTGCATGCCTGAAGACCACCTTGATGTGAAGGCACGAGTGCGTTTGTGTTTCTTCTCTTTACTTCCCCATTAAGGTTTCCTGAAAGTCGTTAACTTTCAGGAGTCTTACCTTTATTCATAGGAGACGGTAGCCCATGAACAACAGATGGCATGGCATGGAATGGCATGAATGAACATGAACATGGCAACTTTTGAAATATTGAAAAACACTAAAGAAAACACAAACTTTTCAGTCAATATTTTTATTGCACTTTAAGTCGAGTTTATGTGAAAACGCAATAAATTTATTATTCATTTTATAATTCAAGTCAGTTTCCTAATTTATATATACTAATATCTAATATTATAATAAATAAGTCAAAACAAGAATACATAACCAAAAATCCAAAGCCAAAGCCAAAAATAATAATATAAATTGTTTTCAGTAATTAACTGAAATTATTAATGAATTGCTTTTTAAAATTCCCCAAATAAATCAATATTTGTCTCTTATACTTTCTAATATATATAATAAAAAAAACCTTTTTACAGCAGCTACGTTCACATATACTTTAAGATATTAATTTTTCATAGGACGTAATTAATAGACTAGGCTAGGACCATGGCAACTATATTGTCATTGTCTTTCTTTGTAATAATTTCCCTATCGTTTTTTTATTAACGCCAAAATTATTAATTTAATTCTGATCATAATTATTTTATGACATTTTATTCATTAGCAGACATAATGAATTAATTCTTAGGTATATTATCCAAGCTTAAAGAGAATGTATATTAAATCTTATGTGGGAATCATTTCTGTAACTATAAGCTTTACGATTAAATGTTTGTGAATAGCTTATAATATTTAGGTCTCAATTTAACTTCAAAACTCTATATGGGAATAGATATAAGTGAATTTGAACTTTATAATTGTTTATAGTGAAGTTGAAATTGTAGTGGGAAGGGCGAGTAAGTACGTACCAATATAAATAGTTGCGGGGTCAGTGCGTCGCAATATTGTCGATTATAAATCAATGTTTAGCGAACCACAGGCAATGCTGGTTGCTCTTAAGTGGCCTGGAAAATATTAATGTTTAACTAAAATGTTTTGAGGTATACCTTGTGTATGTTAATATTCCCTTTTAGTGTATTATTTTGAGTCAAAAATATGAAAAATATATTATCTACAAAAAATAATTTGAAGTCTTTCCGCGTCTGTTTGTATGGCCGCTAACTCCTAAACCACTGATCGGATTTTGATGGAGTTTTCACCATCAGTTACATACTTTTTCATTGAAATTTTATATAATAAAAACCTAATAACCAAGTCGCCTAAAAATAAATTTACATGGCTCACAAAGGCTTTATATTTCTGTATTTCTTCTAAAATCCTAAAGAAAATTACGCGGTGGCATATCTCTATATATTACAGTTGACTCATAGTAACCATTTCTTTCATTAAAACTTTAATCTCTATATACTTATAACAAAATTGTTATTCCGCTAACTACTTACAAACCAACTAACGGATTTTAATTTAGTTTTCACTTATGGAAAGAGGGTAAATGATTTAATTATTAATACACAACATATTAATTGGTTTCTACCAAATAACTAAGTATTGCAATAACTAGCATTGACTAATTGCTACTTAATTATTTTTTATGTAATACATTCTTGAAAGCTTCTAAGACCCCATTTAATTACTTTATAAAACCATTTACTTTGCAGGAACCGCTATTATTAAGACAAGGACTATCCTCAGACCGAACACAATTTTTACCGAAATTTTTGTAGCTTCTCGGAGATAACTGAACAGATTTAAAATTGGAAGGTTTTTCTTAAATATTAAGTCGATATGAAAAAAGAAGTAAAATATCCGATTAAATCTTTAGTACAGAACTTAATTGATAAGCTTTATTATTGTGACGAAGTATTTTACTATTTTTTTCTGCCTGATTTAAAATTTGAAATATAGTCTATTATGCATTGAATTTTGCAACGAAAATGACGCTTTCTGCTGAATCCTCGCCTCAGTTAAGCTTTAAACCGACGCTCACAATTTATCTTTAGAATAAATTCCGGTAAAATCATACGCATGTAAATGCTTACTCGAGTCCATTGTTCATTTCAAATACCGAAAACGTCTATTTCAGAACGATTTATCTGTTCGAGCTATTGGGTCAGAGTTTATATTGAAATAAAATTATTTACATTTTCATTATTAACGACATTATCTACGTTTCTTTTTATAATTTTAAAATCGACCCTTTAGAAACGCCTAATCACTTTTAAATTGTTGATAAATATAATTACGTCTAACATATGACGATTGCAATGTTTGAATATCAATATCAATGTATTTTATGATTCCATAAAATTAATGAAGTACCTATGTATTTTACACCTATGTAATAATAAAAAAAAAACTTTTTTTTACTTGAGAATGCATGAGGAATGATAGATTCAAGCATAAAACAGTCGCCATCTGGTGTCGAAATTTCAAAACGTCTTCAATGTAGACTAAAACTCTCAAGTAATGTTAACCCGAACGTACAGATGGCGCTATCTGACTTTTAAATTTTCGGTACTCTTATTATTTTATTTATTTAATGTAATGTGCGTTTGAAATAAAAATATTAATAAATGTATAACTTGTTTCAGATACTATCCCCAAGAGAACTGGTAATATATTATAATATTTATCGTCTAGAGGACATTAAAAACATTTTAAATCGTTTCACATTAATAATTAACTAAGTACCTACTTAAATAGATAGATAACCTATAAGAATAGAGTTGGTAAAATTGTGAGACTATTTCAAATGTGTTATTAGATTTATAAATAAACTGTTCTGTCAAATATATATTTAGGTATACTTTCCTTATAATATGGATAGTAGATATAAACTGAAGTCTAACAAACTTCTATTAAAATCACGTAACGGATTTTGATGCGGTTTTGACCATCAGATAGATAACTTTCATGTTAAATAATGCATGTAGAAAAAAAACAATAAGGCCAGATAATAAACCTAAGACAAAAAATCGCGTTAGGTCGCGATAAAAATGGTAAAAATTACCCATTTTTGAAGTAGTGTATCTCGGGATTTGTTTAACATACAGAGCTGCGTTTGCACTCAAATTTTAGCAAATTTTATCTTCTTTAAGAGTGTGTAAGTTGACTTTTCCATAGAATGCACTTTTCAGAAGTTATAAGCGAAACACTGAAAAAAGTCTGAAAATTTCGAGCTTTTTAGAAACTGCAAACTTGGTTTTACACTGTTGGTATCTATCCTAACAACATCCCAAGAAATCAAGACAGTGTAATTTTTTGCGACCTAAGATGTCTTCAGTGACTGGCCTAAATTTATTGCAATCAAGTCGCTGAAACTGTCCGCGTCTATCCGTTTCTCCGCTAACTATTTTCTAAACCACGCAACGGAATTTGTTACGGTATTCAATAATGGAAAGAGGGATAAACGAGGCAGGTTTGTGTATATATACAAAAATGTATATATAGGTTGTGTAATATACATATATTTTTATGTATTTATATAATATAGGTACCTACTAAATAAATTTAGTATCTAAAAATAATCTTAAAAAAAAAATGTAGGCTTTTCATTTGTGTTTTGAGAAGGTAAATTAAAATGTTTTTTCGGTCTTTACAAGTTTAGTATTTTTGGCCCGACCAATTACCTACATGAGTCCGGTACTAAAATGTAAAAAAGCTAACATATCTGATAAGTTGCACGTTACAAGCAGTTCATAAAGTAAGTACTAAAAGTTTATCTGATTTAAAAGATAATTGTTGTGCAATTTAAGGTAATATAATTCTTGGGCAATTTCTTTTATTGTCTTAAAGACGAAAGAATTTATTTCAAGGTCCGTTTGAAGTTAACCCTACCGAGGCTAATGAGGGAAGCTCTCGGCGAATTAAAAGTATAATTCGTAGGTATTAGAGGGTTAAACATTTTATGTTATTGGCGGGTGCAAATTGTCCGTGTAATGGCAGTTTTGTTACAACAAATTCTTTAGAATTTTACACACTTTTCTAAGAAAAATTGGTACTTTTTCTAATATAATAGGGGTTAAAGTATGAAATTGCCGTTTTATTGTAATAGGTACTTCGAATTGACATAGAACCTTCATGGTTTGAGATTTTTGAGTGAAACTTTTTTCATACGGTACCTATGTAGTTCTTCTTTTAAAAAATGTGCAACATTCGATTATCAACTTTCAGTTGTTTTTTTTATTCAGCTTAGACAATAAAGATGGATACTTCGAAAATTCGTGTGATTTTTGAATACGAGTTCCGACGCGGAACTAACGCGGCAGAAACAGCTCGCAATATTAATGTTGCGTTTGGAGAGGGGACTGCTAATGAACGCACTGTGCGATTTTGGTTTAAACGCTTTCGTGATGGAAACTTCGATTTGAAGAACGAACCACGTGGAAGACCGCCCACACAGGTGAATAACAATGATTTGAAAGAGATGGTGGAAGCCGATCCGAGCCAAACTACCCAGGAATTAGCGGCATGGTTTAACGTTACCTTACCAACAATATTGACTCATTTGCGTCAAATCAATAAAATAAAAATATATGAAAAATGGGTGCCTCATGATTTGACTGATCTGCAGAAAGAAACGCGTGTTGAAACTTGCGTTGCCTTGTTGAATCGATACAGAAATGAAGGTATATTGGATCGAATTGTGACATGTGATGAAAAATGGATTCTTTACGATAATCGTAAGCGGAAAATGCAATGACTGACCCCAGGTCAAACGCCGCAACAGTGTCCTAAAGCAAAGCTTACCAATAAAAAGGTAATGGTAACTGTTTGGTGGTCTCAGCGTGGTGTTATTCACTATAGCTTTCTCCGATCTGGTCAAGCAATAACGGCAGATGTCTACTGCGCCGAACTCCGAACAATGATAGCGAAACTAGCAGTGAAACAGCCCCGACTTATGAATCGATCTTCACCATTATTGCTCCATGATAACGCGAGACCTCATACAGCACGAGAAACCGTTTTAACTCTACAGGAACTGCAATTAGAAACCATTCGTCACCCTCCGTATTCGCCAGACCTTGCTCCAACGGACTACCATTTTTTTCGTGATTTGGACAATTTTCTGCGTGATAAAAAGTTTTCTTCTCAGGAGGCAGTGCAAAATGCTTTCACACAGTTTGTCGAATCTAGATCACCAGAGTTCTATCGCAAAGGCATAAATGAGCTTATTTAATTATTTTGATTAAATAAATATGTTAAATTAAAAAAAAAACGAATTTTTATTTTTCAGTACAAATCGGCAATTTCATACTTTAACCCCTAATATATACTCTATTTTTTCATTTGAAATAAGTATGTAAGTAACAGCTATACAATAACACCTAGCAAATACAAGCGAATATGGAGAAATTATATGTAATACATATATAAGAATTATAAAATAATAATTTGAGTAGTAATTAATAAAATTTATGGATAAGTAGCAATATTACCTAGGTTGAAATAAATGTTGTTTTTCAAATGTTTTAACAATTAACATAAGTATTTATAACATATAATTACTGGAAATAGTAATAAGCTGAATTGTCTTTCAAGTAAATAGAGACGTCTTTACATTACTATAAGTCCCCATGGAATTAGTCTGTCAGTCAGTCGGAAACTATAGACTGACATTATTAACCCTGTCGATGCCGCGTCCTCGTGTTGGGGTGAATTGGAATTACAAATTAGAACCAATTCTTGTCGCGTATATCTTATCTTTAAAGACAACACTGTATAAAGATTTGTTATTGTATTGGCATTATTATCGCCCAGTTATATATTTATCCAAAAAGTCGTGGCCTCTCACGTCATGACATGTCCATAAGTTCAAAGTCGCTCGGCGTTTCTTTGGTGGAAAGACTGTCTATTCTTTAATATATATTTCTCAAAGATTTATTTAATTCATTTGAGTATTTCTGGTGCTTCCTTTATATTAATATACCTAAATATCAGCAGGAAAGCTCGGGACCAATATTTATCAATCTATACTAATATTATAAAGAGAGATAAGATTTGTATGTTTGTACCTACTTAAAAACTACTGTACCAAATTTAAAAATTCTTTCACCTACAGAACAGCTAGTATGAAATAAAATAGAATTCGGGAATTTAGAATTTGTAGAAAGCGACCGTGTTGTGATCAATGTCACTCAAAAACCTCAACATCGTTAGGGTTGTCGCTGTTTGCGTTTAACAAATATTGATTTAGGTATTTCAATAAATAAAAAGTTATATCAAAAAATATTTTAACTTGCCTTTTAAAAGTTACATTTAAAACTATATTACTGCAACACATCCAAAAAATAAATTGTTGAATAGAATAAATTTGAGTATTTTTAGGTTGGATAATCATAACTCTAATTTTATTAATGTTACTAGCTGCTGCCCACGACTTCGTCCGCGTTGAAAAGTATTAAGTAGCCTATCCTGTGTCCCGTACGTCCAAATGTTTATCTACCAAGTTTCATGAAAATCAGTTAATTCATTTAAGAGTTATGGAGGAACATACATACATACATACAGAAAAAAATTCTAAAAATCGTCAATTTAGTTTCAGTATCATGTATAAAGCCTATAAACACGATATCTCTGAAAACAAAGTAACTTACTCCATGACCGACCCTTACAGATTTATTATTAGTATTGATTATGTAGTTGAATTATCTCTCCCTTTAATTTTTATGTCAATAGTTACCATCACAAAAACTAGCAACCACCTTTATTATATTAGTTCAATATTTATTCAATATTTTTAAGTGAAATATTCCTATAACTAGAATATGTGAACAAAAAACTCAGTGTAGGTATTAGGAAGTTCTAAAAAATATCTCAGTTTTAAAAAATAGATACAAGTACGCAAGTACGGTTCAAAAAAAAGATAAAATAATTTTTGTGTCAACCCTAGCGTATCTACTACAGTTCGGTTCAAACAGATTATCTGTGGCGGTACTTCAAAGAGTGTGGTTATGTGTGTATAACAACGTACCTCAGTTTGGGGGCGTATAAAGCATACATTGAACTCTCTTGGATTTAGCATAGATTTAGACACCTACACACTTCCAATCCATTTGTAGGGAATTTCCACTAATCTAATATAGAAAAACTGTTTCACGGCGGTAATATCTCATTTCTCATCTTTGATTACGCTGTATTTTATAAACATAATTAATTATGTAGGTACGTTATGATTTCAAAAAATAGACTAATGGAGATTAATTTTCAACGCATTTTTTAACAATAAAATAGGCCTCTAATAATATATTAATAACATAGCTAGGTGTTATAAAAAAATAGTTATTCTAATTATGAATTTCTTGAAGTGAAGTGGCATTTTTTTAGTATAACAAGAATCATAGTATAATTGAGAATATTCAGTACTGTACCGTTGGTGTCTAGTTCTGTCAAGATATGATAAAGTTTTGAAGTGAACACAATTTATATGTTAATTATGTTTCACGTTGCCCATACAAGATATTTGAACTGTGGGTATACAGGATGTTACATAATTGGGAAATCCTAAGCAGTTCCCACCTAAGCCAACAGCATCCTTACCTATTGTTAAATCATAAACATAATTTCTAATATAACAAAACAAAAAAGCTAATAATAATAAATCGTATATTTATTTCATAAGAATTACATTATATTTAAAATAATATAATATATTGCAGATTCCTTTAAAGCTTAAAAATCCTGTGATGGTATATATTTTTAAAAGTAGGTACTTTGTATTTTGAGTAAGAAAAATGTACCAAGAAGGGAGAGGGTAATAAAAAGGATTTGTTTTCGGAGCCATAACAAATTGGTAGATAATAAGTACAATATTGTTTCGTACTTTTTGTGTGAGGAGGGTGTCGCCATTATTTTATATTTGCCAATGACAGCTCTTTAAAGTATCTGCAATATAATCGATAAATATTCACCATCGGTAATACGTTGCTTTTTTATAGGTCGTCAGACAAACGGTCCACGACTTGATGGTAGACGGCTACCGTCGTCTATAATACCACCGTCTAAGCACCTCCACAGGTGCTCCAAGTACCTACTGTGGCATCTATGACCATAGTAAGATAATGAATTAAGAATAGGCTCTGGCATCCCTTACTCCCTCACCGAAACACATCAGCACATATGCTGTTATTTCGCTATGGTCTGTAAGGGGTTGGTTACCGCCGCTAGACTTGCTGTCCAAATGACTGTGGAACGCAATCATTCGCGTCTGGCTTTTTTTAAAATATTTAAATGTCATAAAAAATTAAAATACATTTTATTAATTAAATAATGATCATAGTCATTCTGATTATTGATAATCAGAATGAACATATAAAATATTTGAAGACTAGAATATTAATAATATTTTATTAGTGTTCCGATTTATTATCTCTTATAAAAAGTTGTGATATCAGACCCATAATAGTTTTATGACAACTTTGGATAACGCTTAAAAATATTTATTTATAAAATATTTTATAAATAAATAATATATAATAATGTATACTACTTATTTTTTGATCTACTAAATCTACTTAATGTATTAAATTTAGCTGAAAATACATATTTTCTGTCTCTAAATTGACGTGTCACACATTGATTTAAGGCAGCCATTACACACACGAATTTAAACAATTTAAAATTGCCAATCTCAATTGAGGCGTGCACTAAATAAGGCAATAAATAAAGCGGAATGCAGGCAGGTGCGTAATTCGCGAACTCTCCAGGGACCAGTGTGCACACGCCCTTACAAGCGCAAGGAAAAAAGGATTGCTTGTTTTATTATTTTTATTGGCACTGTGAATCTTCTGAGTAGATTTTAATGGATATACAGGTGGATGAGAAATCTTTAGGTAGGTATTCTGTTATTTTCATTATTGATCTACTAGAGAAAGGATATTGGCTCTGACAACACATTGGTCGATTGGTTAAGGTGCTTGTCTTAGTGCTCTACCTCAGGGGTCCCGGGTTAGACTCTCGGTAGGATCAACTTTGGAAATAAACTTTTCTAAGTTGCCTCTTGTCTGAGTGTTTTATTAGTACCTACCTTGCGTTTTGTAGTCATTGGCCCTTTATAGTTGACCCTATTAAGGTCGTCAGCTCACTTGGACCACCTGTGAATTTGTTTGTGTTAATAGGCGGCAGCTACCAACTTATTTAAAGTAAATTAAAAAAAAAATCCGTTAAATTATTTAGACCTTCGTAATCAAAAAACAGAAATTACAGTATGTCTTAAACAATCAGAAATATTGGCATACTATACATTCAACCCCTAAAACGCGGAAATATGTTACACTGAGCACCTTGCTCGCTAAATATAAAAACGCTCTAACCCGTGTAATGACAATTTAAAACTCCCCGTCGTGCGCCATTTGCCTTACACCGTATTGTTTCTACAACCAATACAACAAGACCTCTTCTAAGTACAAGCTCCAATATTTAAAACGTCTAAAAATATTTTTTCAGAGCAGCTCAATGTAACTTGGTGGATTGTTTATGGTGCTTCTTATTGTCTATGTCTCTCGAATCATAGACAACCGTTTTTATTATCTGTGGGGACGCTTTAAAGTGAACTCCCGCCCCTTAAGTGTTGTTACATTTTGTTGCTTTAAGATGGGGTTGTAATTTTTGCAATAACTTGTGGAATACGTAAAATGGAACCTGAGTTTTTGAAGTCCCTTGTCATTGTGACAGGAAGTAATCATCGTGCCCACTTTATTTTATTTTATTTCACTCCAAGAAGAACAAATTGAACATAATCCTTCAAGGTACCATATAACGACTTCCGAGGATTGCGAATGAAACCTAGTCGAAAGAAACTACTCGTATTTAGACTATTTCACTTACTATAAATTCACTACTATAATTCTATTAAAAAAACCCCTAAACTTTATGAAATAGGATAACATTTCATTTCATGTCTAAATAGTTTGCAACGCTATTTATTTAGATTTTTAGACATTTTTTATCTCAGAAATTGTTGTAGTGAATGGTGGCATCCACCTTATTTTAGGAACAGCATGACATTTTGGTTCAACTCTCCTTCTTGTGGGCTTGTTGTTTTGATGTATTATATTGTTGATTTCATCAAATTAATCATCATGTGGTGAGCTCAAATGCATTGAGGAATTGAAATGAAATAATTGGTTGGTAATAATTTATTTTTCTTTTTTTATCTATCTTATCACTCTTACGTTATCCATTTTTTTGCCAGACAGGGTAGATTTTTATGAATAAATAATGTATCTTTATTTGTATGTTCTTAGTCATACATAAAATATCAAGTATTCTGATACGAATTCAATTTGTCACGATGTTTTCCTTATAAGCGCGCAATATATAGCGAAATATTGCAAGTGCTGAGAATCATATTCAACATATTGTGAAACAATATTATTATTATGCTTACGTAACAAATCAACCTAATATTATAGCGCAAATAAACGTTTACTATAGCACAATAAGAAAGTCGTCACATTAATATATAAATAATATTGATTTATTACACTATCAAGTTCCAAGACGCCAGTATAGACATCAATCAAATAAATTATTCCGATCAGGAATCGAATCGACTACCGTTTCCTGCCAGTCTGTCGGTTGGGCAATATGCTAAAGCCTTATTAGATGGTGGAAAATTATTGGAAATCGAATAGGTTTGGTTAGTTTGTTATGGGTTAAAAATAAAGTTTGATTATAGTACACATTGAGAATTTTTGATGTCATAATAAGGAAGCAGTAATTCATTCAGAAGAGAGTGACAATGATATCTTCCTTAGGCTTTTTAAAAACTTACCTGCAAATCTCCTGTAATAGCTATTAATTTATTTAGACTCAATTTGTTTGGATTAGTTCTATAAAAATTTTGCTAAAATTACGTAAAATCTTTTGATATAATAATATTTTTTGACAATCTAAGTATCAAAAAGAATGTATTTAATATTTAGTGAATTTAAGTACTGTGTCTATTTTTTCAATGATAAAATACGTCGAATAAACCAAAGCTAAGAAAATCGAATTACCACAACTCTCAAAGGAAGCATATCGTCCAATTTACATACTTGTAATCCTCTTGGAGACAAATAAATTTATGAATGAAATATGTAAATTATGATGAAAAAAACCAAAGAAAATTCGCGGTAGCTGGCTGTTAAGTGAGCAGAGGTGCGAAGTCAAAGAAAAATTCAAGATGAATATTTTACATCCACTTTCTTTGTGGTTTTTAAGTTTATTTATGCGTTTGTCTTTGGGGTGCGAGATAGGGGTTAATATTAATGGTGTTTGGGGTGTTGTGATTTGTTAAAGGTTTGTCGATACACTGGTTATGATTGCATTATGGGAGGAAAAATATGGTTTAAAATTGACAGTTATAGATCTAATAAATTAGTCCAAGAACTGGCTACAGATTTCTTATTGAAGAGTATAGGTTAATAAGAAAAATATGTAATTAATTAAAGATAAATTCTGTATAAAAATCCAGCACTTTCGGACATTATGTTACTTATGTTTTCAGGTCTGTTGTAAAGGATTAATAGCTTCTATGATTTAATTCGGCAGGCAGGCAGGCAGCATTAACTTGATGGTAAATAATTTCATAGGATAAAGGATGAAGGAGGCGAAATGGCCTCCTTTACACTGCTACACATGTGTTGTTATTTCACGATGGTCTTCTGTAAGGGGTTGGTAACTGCCACCAGAAGGGTTGCCCAGTATATGACTGTTGAGCGCAGTTTATAATGCCACTACTTAAAGTTAAAATTTTGCTATTTCCCATTAAATCAACAACACTATAGTGATGCAAAAAATATTCATAGTTGTTATTAGGTACACAAATCTCTGTCCATCAGGACAAGTGACGCTATATCACTAAGATCTGACATGACAAATGATAGCGTGCTCAACGTTCAGTTCAGTTTGAGCTACCCAACCGCTTTACGAAAACCGGACAGCTAATAGCAGAGGGGAGGACCGGTACACACTGATGTGTCAACTTACACTGGTCAACTTATATCCGTCTTAAAACAGGGGACTTTGATAAACGTTTCGCTCGCGACTCTGCACCCGCTTAAAATATGAAAGAGTTTTATGTACTTACTAAATCTTTCTTTATTAAAAGTACAGTAACACATTTTCAAAAGCTTTGAAGGAAAGACATTACAGAGGCCATGAAAATTTTCTTATTTAAATTTTTAGATAGTATGTTTAAAAACAATAATTGTACCAAATTATTTAAGGGATTTAAATACCTATTTAAGGGAGGTACATTTTTAACATTTAGTTAAAAGTTGTAGGTACATACCTATTACATTTCTACAACATTTTTTTTTATGCATATTAAACATAGTCCCTTTTATATGTATATATAGGGCTTTATAATATTATTATAGCGTTATATATAATGGTCGGGTTCAGCTAGTTAAATATAAGTCTATCAAGTAGGTATAATTAATAGTATTTAGAATTACACCTAAATTTTAACACCTAAATCCTTGGTATATTACATACCCTCTTTGGAAACTTTCCGCCCGTGGCATACATTTGCATAATTTTGTTTCTTTTTCTTCTCGGAAATGTCCTCGATTTTGCGCCTTCTGCATATTTTATAGTGCTATAAAATAAAATAAACTAATTATAAAGCGGAGCATGTATTGCTACTGTCCATCTATTCAGTATGGCCGGCGTGTTCTATTTTTGAAATGTGCAGTAACGGTTCGCGCGTGCGTGATCGCGTTACAATTTGAATTTTGACATTCGGAGAAATTCGACTCGCATTCCTGGCCAATGGCGTTGTTGGAAGATCGATTTGCATCGTTTCTCTTTTGAATATTTAAATTAAATTGGTAAACAATGTAATTTAATAGGTCACAAAACACATTGCTAAAGTTACGCATCTAAAGTTTGCTTCTGTGATGACAGATGGCGCTGTACCTCGAGCTTATATCGCGCTATCGTTGTGTCACGCGAGTTTTGTATGGAGTAAATATCGAACACTGTTGATTTAACTTTGCGCAGAGGCAATATCGTAACCAATGAGGTTAATCCGAGGTGCGATTATTGCTAGTTGAAAACTTTACCAATACCCCGCCTTGTGGACGTGAAATACCGTCCGCTATGGCAATTTTTGAAAGGCCTTTATAGGCCTTAAATAATTCAATTAAAAACCATGACATTGATGACTGATGAGGTTATTGTGATACCCGTTTTTTTATTACATAGTTTGTTTTATTCATTCGTTTCATTACTCAGAAATTTTACAATAGCAATTGTAATTGCAACTTGCAAGTCTGAATACTGAAAATTGAAATGCTACTTAATTTAATAAATTTGTCATATCAAATTATCAACTGATTTTTGAAAAGTAATAGGAATATTTGAATTAAAAGTTTAGTTTTGAAATAATTTATAAATAAAAATCAATGTAATATGTATGATGTATGTATGTGGTGTGGACGTATGATAGATATTATATGGATGGACCCCAAAAACCGACCGATCACAGGCACCGTGAAATTTTGCATACAGGTTGTCAGGGTTCATTATACGAAATGAGACGATATAAAACCGCTCGTCGGTGTTTTTTTTTTTTAATTTGTATCCATGGCTTGGTTACTGAAAGTAAACTTAGTTTCTATTACCTGATCTATTCACAATAACAAATCTTACTATACGGTTATTGGAGATTATTTCCCAAACAGTCAAAGTTAATAAGTTAACCTTGAGTTCTTTAGTCATAAGCCCCGAGGGCAGTAACTTAAGGGACGTTTTGTCGCGAAACAAATTGGATATTGCACGATTCCGGGCACGGACAAGATGCTGCTACCTTTCAACTGAGCGGCCGGCAATAAAAATAGTATAACCTGAAAAAACTTAACTATCAATATATATTTTTTACGAAACACTGTAAAAATAAAAACAAAATAGCTTGAATGTAGATTTTTAATGAAAGTAAAAATAAGATCATAGAGGGTAACATAGAAAATCCAACACTTACCTGTGTCCAATCGTGGAAACACAGAGCTATCAATTATGTAACACAAGTCACATAGTTTTATATGTTTTAAAAATGATTCTTTGTTAATACTAAACAGTAAAAGTAAAAGATGACTGGATTTGTAAATAATATAACTGAAAGAAAGAAAATGTAAATAAAAGTGTAACATAGTTTTACCATCTGGACTTCCGACCTTAGGGTTGGATGAAAAACGACCTACCAGAAATTAAGTCTCGCGAGTGAAAAATGGTTTTTGTCGTGGCCGGTGTTTATGTGACTTTATAGACAGTAAACATGGGGTCCCATTGCTATTATCAAGTTACAAAATTTACACGTTATACTTTCTTGTAGTGGTATTGTTTTACACGTTTTATTGTGTATTTCTAATAAGTACTTACTTAAACAGAAATAACAATCATGAGTAGGTACTTTTGTGTTTCATTGATTGAGTAAGGGAGTAAGAAAAACATTTAGTTTACTAGCTAATCTACTGTCCACGGCCTTAATTAAAATAAAATAAGTGACTGGGCTATGTAATCAACAATAACATTAACATGTTTCATTTCGCAGTCATCTTTATTGTGATTGCAATAAGGTGCATATCTCATTGCTTTTTATTCATTTATCCTTGAAGTTTTTAGAAAAAGTACCACCCACCATCAAGTTTAGTGAACAGTCAGACCGTCTGACGACCGTAACATATACAATCCTTACTTCCTTAGTTCCTTACTTATTTTAACTTATTTACTTATCCATACCATTAATTATAAATGTGAAAGTAACTCTGTCTGTCTGTCTGTTTCAAGCCTTATCTACTCAACGAATCATCATGAAATCTTGCATACCCGTTGTCAGAGATATAGGAAAGTACATAGGATACCTTTCATCCAGAAAAAAAGTACTGTTCCTGTGGGTTTATGTAAAATTTTAAAAAAATGAAGTCTAGCAATAGTGTAATAGGAATGGCAGATGTCAGGCGTTACATTGCTATAAGTATTTTTATTATTTTTCAATGCCGACGAAGACGCAGGCACCAGCTAGAGTTATAACTAATCACAAACTTTTAAGGCTAATGATATCAAAATAAAATAACCCATAACGATTTATGTATTAGAACCATAAGATACACATAAATCTTAATAAATTCAACAAGACCTTAAAATCTTACACTTCCGATGCATATCTTTGTGCTATTTGCGATAAAATATGACTTAATTCGAACCTTAAGGGTTCGAATGGAGTTCCTGCGATTTTATAGTTTTAAAATGAATAAATCAAACAGTTTATGTTAGATGCCTTGGAAATTTATTGCTAATTTGTTTTGTGTTTTTGTGATTAATTGGTGATTATGTTTTGACAACATTTGTTTTTATATTGTATAATCGTGATATTGTAGAAGTTTTTTTTTTATTGGGGTGAAATCATAATGGTTTTGTATTATGCTAAACACCCCTAGATTTACTTACTATTGAAATTATATTTATTAAGAAAATAAATTATTTTGACGGTCTAATTATTTAGAAATAATGAAAACTTGATGTCGCTTCACATCATACATGTGAAGTGATGTGTACCTACTCACTCGTACATCATACCAAGGAGCATTTATCAGTCATACATAAACTGATGCATGTTTTTTAAATTTCAATAAGCGTTTATTATTGTATTATTAGATAGTCTTGTAAAAAAAGATATGAAATTTTTAATTAGAAAGTATAATAAAAAAAAATTGTTAATTTGAAAATTTAAACACAAATAAAATAAAGACATATAGGAGTATAAATACTTATAAGGAGTATATAAAATACTTACAAGTAAATATTATTGTTCCGTAAGTGTCGTTGCACCAAATTAAAAAAATTAAATACCAATCTAGCCAAGCAACGCCACAATTCTTTGAATTTCAAACCTCAAAACAACAATACAAAAAACAATTTTAGAGCCTGTGTTTTAATATCAATAAATTATATAAACAAACAGACGCGATTGAGCCATAAAAATGCTACTGTTTTTTAACACCAAGCCCGATTCTTGGAACGTATAAAGTGATCCTACACTACGATTTGTTTATATCACATTAACTAGAAGCGTGCCCTAATAAAGCAATAAAAATCCAAAAACGTACGGTTTGGGGTATAATTTCGCTATTAATATTCAATTTTACCCCCTAAACTTTCCTTCAAAGAAGTCTAAGATGACTATCAAAGTATCTGCTTACGTAATTTCTGAGTAGTGTACGAGGGTTGTTTCCACGAGATATTATATTATTTATATAAACTATAGAGCCACAAAGACGGATTGACGAGCCCATGGGTTGAGTCGTTAAGGTTCCCGATTCGATTCCCAGCAAGGTCAACTTTGAACTTTTAAGTTGACTAGTTTGAGGTTTCGCCCCCCTATCGTCATGGCCATACTTGATGTTTATTCTTGGCTATTTTACCTGATTTACCCAGATTTAGTTATTCGTGTGGAATATATTTTTTGGGCATTTATTGCTGCATCTCATTACCACATCCCTTCCTTATCCCTTATCTTTAATCTTTTTATGGTCGGCGACGCACTTGCAGCAACTATGTATGGCGTAGCTTGTGTTATGCGACGGTAGCCATCTACCATCAAGGGGACTGTCAGCCCGTCTGTCCACATTAACATAAAAAATCTCGTTTCGTTTGCTTTATAAACTTACAGATTCTAATTGCGTACCTAAATTTGTTTTCCTGTATAATAGTCAATATTTACAAAGCCTCAGAAACTTTACAAGTATCAATTTTTTTATTTATCTATAAATTTATTTAACTTAATTAGTAGGTACTCGCAATTTCAACTTCACAACAGTTCTAATCAGATGACCAGCTTATCTTGACGAATGACTAATATGTTGCAGTTAAGTACCTCAACGTTTTGTAAGTATGTAAGTAGTTATTGTAGTAATAAGAAGGTATGTTAAACAATGAATGATAGTCGTCCACAACCTTTTTGGGAATGTTTGTGTAGGCAAATAATTGTGTTAGATTTAGGGCTGATAACTCAATTTTCGATGACATAGTCCATTTTCATGTTTATATTACTAGTGGGTGTAAATTGCAGTGCGTAGGTCTTAATACGTGATACAACTTATAGACTTACTTACATGGTTTTTAAAATAAATTTTTAAAACTTGAACTCTTCATATTACAATATGAGCTAGGTTTTTTTTCCATGTGTTAAAATATTAAATGTATCATATAATAGACATAGAATTATAGATACAAGGTTACAGGTGAAGTGGTAATGAATATTAAAGGACCTTATTACGTAATATGGAGTCCGAAACTTGACCGTTATGGCAATATCTCCAAAACTTAAAAGATTTTCAAAAAAATTTTTTTCTTGTTTTATATCGATTTTTTTGGGATTGGTACTAGGGTCTGATTTTCAGAACTTCAACAGGGCAGATTAGTTTGAATTATTTGGTGTTTCGAAGTAACTGTATCACGCGTAAGCTGAAGGACGTCTACTGGACATAAGATTCCGCCATAATTTTCTGTAGAGTTCGTGGTGTACCGATACATCTTCATCTCTATCTATAGGTGCTGTGGAATTCTGCTAAGGGATAAAACCACAAAAGAGTAGACAGCAGCGATCTTCGAAATTGCAGAGTACCTAGGTAGTGTTGGTATTTCAAAGTTGTATTGGTTTGGGTAAAGTAGTTTAAGTATAGGCGAGTATTGACAACGGACTAGTGAAATATACATTATACTTAGGTACTTTAAGGCACATATAATTATAATGTCAATTAGCATAGATTTATTTTGAGGGACTAGGTCTTTCAGAATTAAATAGGTACCTCCAATCAAAACTATCTAACATCGAGTGGACCATCAGCCAACTTGCAGTCATACAAAACGGTTTTATGCGTTTGCGCATTGAATGAATATATGAAAGTGATGTTGGTGAAACGTTTTATTCTCAATAAAAATATGTGTATATAAAAAAAATCTCATTTAACGTTAAAATAAAGCTGGCATTATCTCTAGAAATTTGAAGATGTATAAAAACACACGGTTTTGAACACCTGAGAGTTTTGACAGTTGATTATCAAGGATCATAATGATCGCGCAGATTTACGACGTCGTAAACCGCGGCGCCCGCGCACCACAATGGGCTTGTTGACAAAATGGGCGCCTACCACGAACATAAAAGACTGAACTTGGCGTAAGAGTAGTGTGGATACGAATAGACGAATTTTGGTTAAATCTTATTTGACATTTTCAAATAAGATTTAACCAAATGTGTTGCTGAGCGCAAAATTCGAAAACTTCCGGACCAAAATGTGGTTCTTCTTTTAAATCAATTCATTTTGGCAATTTATGTGAAGTTAATAATAGGGGTTAAAGTATGAAATTGCCGTTTTATTGTAATAGGTACTTCGAATTGACATAGAACCGTCATGGTTTGAGATTTTTGAGTAAAACTTTTTTCATACGGTACCTATGTAGTTCTTCTTTTAAAAAATGTGCAACATTCGATTATCAACTTTCAGTTGTTTTTTTTATTCAGCTTAGACAATAAAGATGGATACTTCGAAAATTCGTGTGATTTTTGAATACGAGTTCCGACGCGGAACTAACGCGGCAGAAACAGCTCGCAATATTAATGTTGCGTTTGGAGAGGGGACTGCTAATGAACGCACTGTGCGATTTTGGTTTAAACGCTTTCGTGATGGAAACTTCGATTTGAAGAACGAACCACGTGGAAGACCGCCCACACAGGTGAATAACAATGATTTGAAAGAGATGGTGGAAGCCGATTCGAGCCAAACTACCCAGGAATTAGCGGCATGGTTTAACGTTACCTTACCAACAATATTGACTCATTTGCGTCAAATCAATAAAATAAAAAAATATGAAAAATGGGTGCCTCATGATTTGACTGATCTGCAGACTCTACAGGAACTGCAATTAGAAACCATTCGTCACCCTCCGTATTCGCCAGACCTTGCTCCAACGGACTACCATTTTTTTCGTGATTTGGACAATTTTCTGCGTGATAAAAAGTTTTCTTCTCAGGAGGCAGTGCAAAATGATTTCACACAGTTTGTCGAATCTAGATCACCAGAGTTCTATCGCAAAGGCATAAATGAGCTTCCTATTAGATGGCAGCAATGTATAGATAATAATGGTAATTATTTTGATTAAATAAATATGTTAAATTAAAAAAAAAACGAATTTTTATTTTTCAGTACAAATCGGCAATTTCATACTTTAACCCCTAATATGATTTATTCAGCTCGAATGCATAGGGTAATTTTTTTACAGACGACTTATAAATTAGTACTTAATAAATTTTATTATTTTTAGAGACTATACACACTTTACACGAATGATTGTACTTTTTCCATGGCTTATTTATATAATGTTGTACCTACAGCCTACGAAAATTCCACTGATAGGTTTGTCCACAATATTCTTTAGGTAAGCATCGCTTTATTAAACCTGTAGATGCCCGTAGCCTCCAAGTTTTCACTATCCCACACCACATAACAGCATACAACTACCAGCAAAAAGTTGAATTATTGATTCCCTCTCATAATTTTAGATTTTTACGACTTTTATGACATGAGAACAGTAGCTAAGGTTTAGAATTTAATTTTTATTCCATTTGTAATATAAACATAACAAAATTATTATTTAGAATTTGAATACTTATTTTCACAACATATTAAATTTTTTTTGATGAAAATAAAACAGTGAAATAAAATTGTAACGCTTAATGTCAATTACAATAAAATTACTCTATTGATTTGTTTAAGTATGTAGGAAAAAACTAAATCGCTTTGAAAAATTATATTATTAGAATTTGTTCGTATAATAATTTGTTTGTACCATATAATATAGTGTTTTAATTTTTTTCGAACAAAGCGCATTGAACTTAAAAAATTAAGACCATACTAATTCTTTTTGACCCATGTTAAACTTTTTACAACGAACTTCATAACAGCTGCTGTTAATATAAATTTACGGATATGATAGTTGATAAACTTAAAAGTAATTTATTGTCCATTTCAAATAATGCATAAAGGCTAAATGCACAGTTAAGTGTGTAAAAATCAACCCTTAAATTGGCGCCCCAAACAAAATTGTATTCGGTTATAATAAATAACAGAGCCTGCGCGACACGTTTCGCGTAATGATTAATGCGAGGTGAAATTAAAATAACTGCGATAATGTAAATTTTATCTTGAAATTTTTATTAACGACCTTCGCCTCGAGAGTTCCTTTGCTTTGGGAAATTAAATCTTTTTTTTTTTTAATTTAAAACATTATTTTTTTCTGTTTAGCCAGCCCATTAAAGACAATCAAGGCACTTTTAAATTAGATAGTGAGTAGAGATGGACTACACTGCATAAACTTGTCAGCACAACTGGCTGCCAGCTGCCATCAAGTAGACCGTCAACATGCTTGCCACTCTTAATAATATTTAAAAGAAATTAAATATAATTTGATTTTTATTCCAAACTAGCTGACACGACACAGAAGTCGTTTTTTCTGTCTGTGTCTGTCAGCTAAAAATAAAAAATCCAGGCAACTTTTCCAATTTTTCACTTCATAAGAATCTTCATCTCACTTCAACGAATAATTGAAAAAAGAAACCGAATTGGTCCAGAAGTTTTCGAATTTTGCGCTTAGCAACACATTTGGGGATATATATATATATAAGATGACAAAGTCTCCAAAATATAACTTATTCATTCCTTTATTAGCATTTTGATTAATACGTTGACAAAAAAGCACCTACCTCATCGGTGCAGTTAAAAGAAATGCCGAACGATGCCCAGGGGCCTCTTAGATCTCGGCGCAGTGAAAATTCCCAAGATTTATTTGAATAAATTATTTTTAGTCCACCTGCACTGAAGGGTTGGTTGAAAATTTTGAATCGCGAATTTCTTTTAACTTAAATTTTAATATATTATAAGATGTATTCATCACATTTTTGTATATGAAACGACATTAGAATAAATAGACGAGCCCATTGGATGATTAGTTAGGGTGCTTGCCTTGACGCTCTGGTCTAGGGTTCCCGGGTTCGATTCCCGCCGGGGTCAAATTTAGAAAGTTGGCTCAGGTCTGGATCTGATAAGTATTGGCAGGGCACACTGCGTTTCGCAGTCATTTGGGCAGCCCGTCTGGCGGCAGTAACCACCCCTTTACAGAAGACCACCGTGAAATAACAGCATGTGTGCTGTGCTGTTGTGTTTCGGTGAGTGAGTAAGGGTTGCCAGAACCCAATTCCCTACCCTTTACCAATTAGTTATCCTTATTCCTACTGTAGTCGGTTGCAGCACTTGTGGCGTTGCTTGTGTTATAGACGAAGGTAGCCACCTACCATAACTTTGGACCGTCAGCCTGTCTTTCGATCTTAACATAAAAAAAACTTTTAGTCACTTTTTTTATTACAACTTCCGCAAAGGTTACACGTGTCATAAAAGAATAAGAATTCCTAAAGGGTAAGTAAACTTGTAAAATTTTAAAGTACATATAAAAATTTATTTACGATTCTTTTGAAATCTTCGCATGACATCATCGCCAGTTCCACAAAGAAAACGAATGGCAATTGTCAAGAGTTTTAACAGGAAATCGCTTAGGTATATCATATATTTTATAAGTAAATTGTATGAGTTTCGAAATTGATATGCACTTTATTTCAATTGCACTAAGAATCAAATTGGTATATTCAACCGGTAAGAGTTGGTTATATGCGAAATAAATCTTTAAAGTAAAAGTCATTCGTTCCATGTCCAGTGTTCGCAACGCACATTATAAGTCCATTTGAAATGGAGGCAATCGTTGGTGTATTTGAATTCAACTCGCGAACTCCATGATAGATCGGTGATGTTTGCCGGTCGAGGCTGGTAGGTTATATAGTTTCGCTCATAGTGCATCTGACCAGAAAAATCGACGTACGTGTTCTCTTTGACCTGAGTATTGATAGCTAAGAGTTGAACGGAACCATTTTTCTGGGTATTAGGTAAAATATTCAGCAGTGAATGTTACAATTTCTTATAATCTAACTACTTAGATAACATACTTTCGTACAATCTAGTAAGTATATCAACATATTATAAATTGAAGTCGCTGTCCGCGTCTGTCTCTTCATCCGCTAACTTCTTTTAAACCGGCCAATATAATTTTGTATGTTTGTATAGGTATAACTATACCTACTTATAGTTACAAACTTTCGCTTCTGTCTGTTTCTCCCCTAACTTCTTCTAAACTACCCAACGGATTTTGATACGGTTTTCACTAATCGGACAAGCGATAAACGTGGAAGGTTTGTGTATATAACTTGCAAATATTTGTAACCGTACGAAGCCAGGCGCGGATCGCTAGTTACCTGGTTAGGTAACTCGCTGTGAAGGTCACATACCTATATTTCAACATTACATTGTAATGGGACACTCGTGTGTTTTCTCAGAATGTCTTTCTACAGTTAGAGCTAATAAATGATTAAGATTTATCCTTACTCTAGATTAGATTTAAGGATTAGATTGGTAAAGGATTATAAGTATTGATTGGTAAGTAGGATTAGATTGGTAAGTAGGATTGATTGGTTTAATGTTAATAATCTTTCGTTGAACAATAAAAAGACAAAATGTATTAAATTCACTTTACCAAATGTCAAACAAATTGATCATAATGTTCACGTAAATGGCGAAGACATTGAGCTGGTTGAGTCGACTGTATTCTTAGGTATAAATGTAGATTCTAAACTACAATGGGGACCACACATTAATAAACTAGCCATTAAATTAAGTTCGGCTGCCTATGCTGTTAAAAGAATTCGTGAGCTTACTGACGTAAATACCGCGAGGATAGTATATTTCAGCTATTTTCATAGTGTAATGACGTACGGTATTTTACTTTGGGGTAATGCTGCGGATATAAACACTATATTTGTGTTACAGAAAAGGGCTATTCGTGCCATCTACAAGCTCGGTCCCAGGGTCTCGCTAATAGATAAGTTTAGGGAAATAAATGTACTTACTGTAGCCTCACAATACATTTTTGAAAATCTTTTGTTTGCTCACAGAAATATTAGCACTTTCAGTAGAAATAGTGATGTTCATAGTTTGAATACTAGAAACAAGCATAGGCTTCAATTGCATAAAACTCGTCTTCACAAGGTTAGCAACTCTTTTATGGGTCAATGTATACGCTTCTACAACAGGCTTCCTGCTAATATACAACAATTATCTACGAATAAATTTAAAGTTTATATTAAGAAAACCCTGTGCAAAAAGGGTTATTATAGAATATTAGATTATATAAATGATGAACGTCCTTGGAGTTGAATATGGTGTTAATAGATAGCTAAGTATTGTTACGTGTTGTTGTAAATTGATTAATTGATTTATGAAAAGAGGAACCTGGGGGGTTTCTTGCCGAGTTCTTCCCCCTAGAAGCAGCTTTCCGAACCGGTGGTAGTTTGTAAATATAAAATAATGTTGACGAGGGTAAATGTTTTGTAAAAACTTACATCTAATAAATGATTTATTATTATTATTATTATAGTATAGGATTTAAGGATTTAGACCTGGTTTAGATTTAAGGATTAAATCAATATTTATCATACGTACTTACTAACATGAAATTGAATGACATATTCATATGTGCTCACTTGATCCGGTTAAACTAATTCATTTAGAATCAAAAACTATATTTTCTGCAATTGACGCATCTCGTGAACCCCTGATACGATTTTACTTGAAGAACACGCACGGATGGCTTGTGATTTAGGGTTGTCCCCTCTCTTTCACTCATTTCGCGATAATCTCGAGTGTGAAGTGAACGGAAATAGAAGAGGAAGTCACCGTCAGATTCCGTCTTAAAGCTTTATACATGTATATTCCATATTGTCAAGTAAGAGAGACAAAGGAAACCATGAGGCGATTGAAAAAAAAAGTACTGTATCGATTAATTTTGGTAAATATAAATTTACCCATAAGATTTTTATTTGGACCTATTTGATGAAATGTTTATTGTTAAAATCATTACTTATCATGTTTAGTTTTTTTTCTGCAAATTATATAAATACATACTTGCACCAAAACTTTAGGTACTTCTTCGTTTAAGTAGATATCGTTTTTACTGCGAAGCGCAGTTTCTCCTGCCTTTTACTTACTTATAGGTATATTACTAACTAAGACAATCTCTCTTGCCTTAATACCAGCATTTGAGAATAAACGATTCAGTAGGATTGTGGTATTATACTCCACAGTTTTAATGAGTGACCTTAAGAGTATCCATAGGTTATCTTATATATGTGTTAAGTATAGAAATGTGTGGTTGTAAATAAAATACATGAAAATGAAATTTAATTAGATTTAATTTCAGTTGGCTAAATCAAATTATTCCCGGGAAAGAAATCGGTGATTATAAAAAGGTTGACAATTTTCCTCGTGATATCTATGTACTAAAAAAACTTCCTTCTTCCTTTGCCTTAGTCCCAAAAGTCCAAAGGCAAAAAAACATCAAACGAAATTCATTGGCGCCGTATAAAGAAATGTCAAAGCATCTAGGTGATGGCTTACTCTTCGTACCGTCAAGATTTCCCGGTGGATATGTCGCGATTGACAAAGACCGCTGATGTGTGTTGACAGCGAGAACGAAAGGGACAGGCGTATGGTCATGGGCGCGATTCAGATGATTGGTGTACGTGCTGTCCCGACCGCGCCTCTACGTGACTTTTGAATTCAAGTTTGTATTTCGAACTGTAGCGCGGACGAACGAATTTGATACTGGACTACATATACTTCATCGTACGTTATGAACATACTCACACATCGAAACACTACAGAACAAGTGCTGTTTTCGTTAGAATTGTGTGAGGAAAGGTGTAACAACTGCTAGATTTGCTCATAACTGTATTTAATTTTAGTATTAAAATTTAATTGCATTTAAATTAAGTACTAATTGCATCAAAGAAATGGATCAAAAACTGTCAATTTAAATTAAATGGCTGCTCCTTTCTTCTCAATGCTCGGGCGACGAGAAGTGTGCTCGCTTCTCGGCGCCCTCGGCCCCTGATCCATCTGCATCTCATATCCCGTACGCGCTTTCGCTTCGTTTTCGCTTAGCCTTCCTTCTGACCTTTTTTTTATTTTGCTCGGCTTCTAAGGGCCATAGTGTGATAAACAGCCTATAACTTTCCTCAAGAATGTGGCTATAAAATGCAAAAAGAATTTCTTAAATACGACTACAAGTTCCAGAATTTAGCGCGTTCAAACAAACAAATTAAGTCGTCAGCCAATATAAGCACCAATACCTAATTATTGAACATAAATTAAAAAAAATAGATGAATGTCAAAAATAATGTAGCTTATAACACTCATGAAAAAAAAACAAGTATCAAACACGTCCAGTCTCATTAGTAAATTAGTAGGCGTACAGTCTAGCATACCTCGCGGCTACCGGCCCGATGCGTTCACACCGGCCATTCATTGTTCCAACATTAACAGTTCATTTACACAAATATCATGCTTCCCCTGATCCATTGATGCGTACTTTTTTCACTTGTTTCTTCAATCGTAACCTTAATGGGTGAAATCAAGAAAGTATTGGGTTTAACTCTTTTAAGCTCATTTTTTTATTGAAACAATGAAACAGTAGGTACTTTATTAATTAAATAGTTCTAAAAGAAACATTTTTATTCTCTTCGGAAATAATAGCCAAGATGATGACGATCCCCAGAAGAAAACCGGAAAGAAACTCAGGATACCGTTCTTTTTGTTATGTTTAAAATAAAATATATATATCTAACAATATTTGTTAGGTTTCATTATTTATTGATTAAAAAATTAATGATTCTATAATAACCTTTCGAAAAAAACTTGGTTTTATAATCTATAGCTTTCTCCAAGATTTTTTCTGTTTTCAGCTGTGGATCAAATTTATGAGTTTATTATGAAACATTTTTTCTTGGCAAATTACTCAGAATAATCCTTTTTTATAATATAAAAAAATATCTATAATAATATTCGAAACTTATTATCAGTTGATAATAACAGTTATGAAAATCACACAATAGAAATTTCAATTTTAGACAACACGATCAACATGGTTATCTTAAATTTAAACCAGTTCTAACATTGAACTTTCGTGTAATGGGCTTTAGGCTTTGAAATTGTACAGTTTACGAACTAACTTAGTTAGTATTTAATTTGTGGGCCTGTCTCAATAAGTTTTAAAACTCAGAATTATTCCAGCTCTCAGACACAATGGTAGGTATCTAATGATCAGACGATATCAGATGAAGTAAGATTTATAGTAATTATGGATTTAACCAATATATAGTGCTAAATGTTTTAAAAATTCATACCAGATTTAAGGCGAATGTGCTGATTGACTGCTGTAATAATTTTCATACACGGTGACCGTCTTCATCCATCCCGGTGGCCCGGGACAACAATATTTCTACGGAGGAGTAGTGGTAAGAGATGCTACAGCCCATTCCTTACTTTTATTACTTTTACTTACTCTTTTTCCATTCACAGTCGGTAGCGCACTTGCACCCTTATCCGGTATGTCCCTGTTAACTGGCAACCATAGTCACCTACCATAGAAGACTGTGTGCCTTTTTCATAAAATTAATGTATCGCCAAGAAGACTTAGCAACACATTTAAAGTTCTTTGAGAAAAATGTAAAATAACTTTTAAATATAAATTAAAATTGTTATTTTTTTGTAATGCAATCGCTTTAGCAATAACGATCAGTATTAAAATTCGTCTGTCGTCCACCATAATGCACAAGTCATGTTTTCAAGAGGGGCAATTTTTTTCTACTTCATTTTTTTATTTCATTTTTAAATCACCCACAAGATTGCTCTTGTTACTTCATACTGAGGGGTTGGGCGCATAGAGCTTAGTAACTTATAGAATAGGTAATGATGTGTTATGTGATATTTACAAATACAAATAATACATAATATATAAATGTTATGTTAAAATTAGATAATATAACGGGCTCGCACGTTTTGAAGTCAAAGACACCCTAATTAGAGTGTCTTGCACTTACTTTCCGATACTTACTTTGGAAAGACAAAATGCGTGAAGTGCTAAGAAAGTAAACATAATAATAAACACCGACGTGTCCTTCCTCCACGCGCCAATGGCCAGTGGCCATTGGTGCGTTTTATTTAAACATTCGTAGACAAATATAATTTGGTTTAATTTTAACTAGTTATAGAAGAAACTATATAAGACTGATTTTTTTAAAATATTTGATCATATTTTTTAAATTATTTACATATTATAACAAATGAAAATACATCAACAATGTCACCACAAGATTTTCCTATAAGTAATCTCAAATTGTTGGGTTTTAAAACGTGTAGGTAATAAATTTAATAATTAATCCAATGCACTGTCTATATTTTTCTAACTCTATATTATCATTCATTGGTGCGTAGAATTGTGGATAGCTAAAATTTCTGTCGCTTGTCGGCATGTCATCAACACAATTGGAATTTTTTTGACAAATCAAAAACACTTATTAATACATTTCTCTCTTCTGTTTTTTGAAGTTAAAATCTGGCACGAATTTTATTCACTGTCAAATTAACATAAGGAACACCACTGGCGCTGCAAGTGCGCTGCCGACCTTGGAAGGATTAAAGAGAAGGGAAGAGGATACCACTATTGTACACAAATAGAATGATTAACTGAATTTGAACACTAATCACAACTTGTTTAGAGCAGTGGTTCTCAGATTTGAACTGCTGGCAATCGACCTCAAAACTGTTAGAGTTCAAGCGATCGCCTCGGTAGATGCCGCAAGTAGGTGTGATGCACATCCTTAAGTAGTGTAGGTAGGTGGGGCAGACGTAGGGTGTAAGTCACTGCCAGAAGTTTCCAGAACAATCGGCGAACTCACTACTTAAGTGTAGGTAGGTAGGGTGTATCATGGCGTACGTAGGACATAGGGTGTAAGTACAGAACTTCCCAGAAAAATCGGTTTCAATCAAAGAAGTATCGCGCCGCGGCTTTTTTTTCCGCGAGTTCTTTTGATGAAGCCGTCTTGCGCCAAAATCAGGGGTTATTCCGACGTAAAAAAGTAATAAGATGTTACTCTAACCTAAATGTGAATAATGTCGCTATCAAACAAAAATTGTGAATAGACCGATATTTGCCAATATTACCCGAGATTGACTCAAAAAGCACCACTGGTCTGGAGTAATAAAATTTGTACTTAATGTTTACACATAAAATGTATATTTGGGCAAAGTTAAAGAGCAAAAAAAAAACTCACAAAGTATTACAAAGACGAAAAAATGTATGTAAATTGCTTGGACGGTGCTATACTATGAAAGCATTGAAATAATAAACAGGAGCATTTTTTCCGGAAGGTATTTTTATATTTTCGAAATTGTTATCAACCAAAATTACTGTGTAGAATGCTGAAATTTTGAACGTAGGTTTATTGCTAAGCTCCGTGCTAAGCGAGTCGCTAGTCTTTACATAGTACAATTTGAGGTCGCTTTCCGTGTCTGTCTGTATGATCGCTAACTCCTATTGATTCTCCTAAACGGATTGTGATGCCGATTTAGATAACTCTTACTGAATTTTTATATATATAGTTTTTTTCCTGGACGAAGCCGGGAGAATAATCGTAATATAATATGAAAATAATCGTACAAAAATATTAGCACTGGAATCGCATTGCATAACACTATCCAAAGTGAAGGTGTGCGCCTTCAAAGTACACGGCCAATTGAAAAATTACTTCACGTTATTAGGTTTTGTTCGTTTCGCTTAGTGAAAATTCACTTACGCTCTTATTATTGAAGGAAAAAAACGCATCTACATCCTTTTCGTGGGGAGTGAAAAAGAAAAATGCAGCCGGCGACTCGAGAAAAATGTATACTACCCTCGAATGAGGGGAGGTGTTAATAAAAACGGTCCGTTTTAAAAGTGTAAGTAGCAATTTGTAAGAATTAAAGGTAATTGTCGACTTTTTATTTTAATGACGTTTGCCATTGTTACTTTTCCACCCCAATTATTGTAAAAGCTCGCATTGAGAAGTCAAATTTTCAACGTCTTTACTTCTTGTACTTACCTACTTGTCTGTCTCCAATTCTAGGACTGGTCTAGAAGTAAGCTGAAAAGAATAATATTTTTTAATTTTTAATTGTATCCTACTTTTATAGATCATATTATCCGAAGATAATCCTAATAGTTTCTATGGAGCCTACTTAAAGAACACCGGAATAAAACAAAAATGATGATTATCGACCGCATGAATAACAATTCTCCAGAAATTACACAAATTGCGAACTGTGATGTGGTCCAATCATACATTTATCTGGGAGCCTTGATCACGAACAACGGCGGATGCGTCGACGAAGTGAAGAGGCGTATGGCGATTTCTAGGTCTGCAATGGACAAGTTGAGAAAGATATGGAGGAATCGCAACATATATAAAGCCACAAAAATCTGGCTAGTTCGGGCACTTGTGTTCCCCATTTTTTTGTACGCCTCAGAAACGTGGACCCTGCGGGAAGTTGAGAAGAAGAAGATAGACGCCTTAGAGATGTGGTGCTGGAGGAGAATGCTCGGAGTATCGTGGACTGAATTCCGTACCAACGAGTCTATACTTCGTGAACTCGGCATTAAGCAGCGTCTGTCATCTCTAGTACAGTCCCGTATCCTCACCTTCTTTGGCCACGTCTGCCGCCGGGGGGAGGTGGCTATTGAGCGACTTGTGGTTCAGGGAAAGGTTGAGGGTACCAGGCCACGAGGAAGATCGCCTATGAGATGGACGGATCAAATAAAAGCTGCAGTGAATGGCTCATCATCACTACAAGAATGCACGAGGAAGGCGGCCATCAGAGAGGAATGGAGGCGTGTTGTGAAGCTTGCCACCAACACCTGAAATGATGATCACGACCACTCTGTCAAGAGTGATACCGACGAAGAAGAAGAAGATATCAGAAACGGTAAATAAAATAGTGTATACAATATAATATATTGACAGATATACTAAAATTATCCTTGCAAAGTTATTTAATCGAAGTTTCAATAAATTAAAGATTTAATTACAATTGTCTATAAGTTTACTCCTGTAACATGTATATAGCCTTATTATTACAAATCGTAGATATAATTCACTTGTCTTGTCTATAAAAACACCGTAAAATAAATACTTTATGGTACAACCTCTTTATATGTAAATATAAATAGGAGAAGCTTAATTACATTTGCATTACTTATTGTATATTACATATTTACCTATGTATTTCATCTATATTACATATACAATTATCGTATGTCTATCAAATAGTGTTGTACTAACGACCCAATCTAATTTTGGTGTTCAACTAGCTGATTTTTTATTTAGTTTATACTTTGAATGACTAAGGTAAGGTAGCACTTTAACTACTAAATAATTAAATAAGCTTAGTTTATACTTTGAACCTAATTTTTCCACTGTGTGCCACCTAGTTTTTGCATGATTGAGTAACAAACATCCAAACAGGATTAGGATTTTAGGATTAGGATAACCTATGTGTTATTAAATTCCCTATAGTAATTTTAACGTAAAGGAGTAAGTAACGCACGTCCTTACAAACTTTCGCATTTGTAATATTAGTAGTAATATTATTTAAATAATTCCAAAATATTAGCTAATTTTTAGACAAGTTTGTAAATGAAAATGCCTCTTTTTCAAGTCAAGAGAGTTGTATTGTGTGTCCAATATGTAGGTAGGTATGTAGGTACGTTCGTATAGCGAGAGACTAGGGTTCGTGAGGCGTGAGTTGAATGTTTGATGTGCTCTTCGTAACTCCTAAACTCATATCCGGTTGTGAGCTATTACTTCTAGACGTTGAGGATCGTTTAATAACTTGTTTATGGACGTCTTTGTTTTTATTAAATCTTTTATACACAAACTTTGATGTACCTATGTCCCGTGCATACATGTCTTGCCATAAAAGGGATTAAGGTGAGGTTTTCATTTCAAAGTATTTAATCAGAATTTAGATTTAAAAAACGCCTTATGAAAATATTCTATGCTCAAAATAAAATTTTAGTATTTATTACAGACTAGCGACTTGCTTCCGGCTTCGTACGAATGCAATTAATTTTTCTGCAAATTATACAAACTTATTACACACTAGCGACACTTGCAAACTTTCCCCGTTTATCACACTTTCAAGAATCATTTGGATAGTTTAGAAAAAAATTGCAGCCAGAAGCGGACAGCAACTTTGTTTTATACTTAAGTAGGGGGCTTTGCAAGAATTTTTTTCTGCAAATTATACATGGAAACCTTTCTCGTTTAACACTCTTTCCATTAGTGAAAACCGCATTAAAATCAGTTGCGTAGTTTTAACTAGACAGACGGCGGGAAGCGACTTTATTTTATACCAAGTAAGAACTTAGGTAAAGTATCATAATTATTTTAGTCATGTTTTTTTAGCAAGAGAAAAGGATCGACATTTGCACAAATCCCTTCCAGTGAAAAACAATTTATATTTTCAAAAGTGTTGTGTTGTGTATCAAAAACCATCGCGCGAGGGGTTAAACGATTTTATCTTGAACGCTTAAATCTTAACCCTTTGCTCCAAAGGGGTTGTTTTATTAATTTATTAACTCTCATATCGCAAATATTATACAAATTCCGCCATAATTGGCCCCATATGCAAAGTTTAATGTTTTGCATTGATATTATCTGGTTTTAATACATTGTCTTGATATTCTATAAATAATTATTTTAGTAAAGTTGGTAAAAGATTTTTTACCAATAGTTAGAATGGCATGATAGTTACGAAGACTTACTCTTACATACAAACATACATTCAAACTTTACCTCTTTAAAATATTAGTAAAGATAGATAAATTATCAAAAAATTCCATCGTCATTATAATTATGTCTAGATACTAATCTAAACTGGGCACCTCGCTTGGCAACAGTAACCATTCTCTTACCTACTTAGGACGGTGCTATTAAGACGGTAGGTACTTAAGACATTGGATGCCAAAACCCAGTCTTTGCTCTCTGTGCTTTATCCTATAAAATGTAGGCAATACATTTACGAACTCTATGGCGTATATATCTAAACCTTCAAAAGGGCAGAAACTTACAACAGAGCAATTAAAATTAGAATATCTTAATTCATATCAAAGTATCAGGGTTGCCATCTTAATGTGTGGATGGCGTTCCCTAATTCCGGTGTAATGCAGAGATAAACTCGCATGTAATAACACTTGGACATGTTTATTTTGACTTAAGTGAATGTTATATGTAATGTTCATTTTATATTAACTTGTTAGGGGGACTAACAATTTGTGATTGTATAGGTATAGGTTATCATGCAAAAGTGAATGTCTAGATACCGATTTTACGCTTATTAAGAAATAAATAAAAATCTTTTTTATTCAGTTGGTTATGAAGGATTTTGCCACCTACTACAGGTTATAGTAGAGGTTAAAATTTTCATTTTAGACATTTTGCTAATCAGATACATGACTTTTCATTCTGAAACCTAGAATATGCGAAGCGAACCCATAAATGTAAATTTTAAAAAAAGGGTTCAAATAGCTCTATCCATAGAGGACTGACTGGTTATTCTCGGAGCCTTCACCTGTAGAGCTTTTCTTGCCAATAAAAATTTACCTTTGTTGAGTAAGAATGGAAACCTTAGTATTTATCTGTAATCAGAATAAAAAATTTCATTTTCTGTTTTATTATGTATTTATATACATATTTTAAATATATATTTTATATATGAGGCTTTAAATTTTTTGTGTATTTTTATTAATATATACAAATATCGTTTATTTATGGTTATACAGTCACGTATCTGTCAAGTAAAACAAGAAAAAATATCGATCGGACCCTAAGACCATGTGACCAGAGATTTACGAGCGCCACCCTACCAATAATAAAGGCCAGGTCGTTGTACTACGTGCGACCCTCTCAGAATGTAGGGCAAATACGATCGATCCTTATTAAAATTCACTGTTGACTATCTCGTGGTGCGGGGGATCGAGCTCTAAATAGTTTGATGGCATTCGCAGATATATCATCGGACTTTCCATTATTCAATAGAACATATGAAGACGGTTCTTTTAGAAAGAAAAAGTACCTAATGCCCTATAATAATAGATACCTTCTTCATCTACTTTACAGAAAATAATTTTGTGTTATTTTCTAAATATACATGAGCTCACAATATATAGATTCAGTTCAAGTCCGCTCGCTCTACTAAGCGTACCTACCTATTTATTTACTTACCGCAAAAAGCTACTTCAAAAAATAAATTGACATCACGACTTTTCTAATAGATTTCATTGGTTGACTAGTTACCAATGGGACATCGATAAAAGGAGGCATCTATTTTAAAAACTTGATAGTCAAATGTTTTTGTTAAAAATTTCAGTTCGCAGTCACGGCATCAAAGTATTTCTCTATTTGCCAAAAGTAAACAAATCGGCGTCAAACAAAACTAAGTCTAATTGATTTCACTCGAATGTAAAAATATCGAGTTCCTAAAAAATCGCTAAATCTCAATTCAATTGAACGTCGATTTTAGAATCGATTATGTACGTAACTGTATCAAGTTTGGCAATTGACGAAAAAAATTTAGTTCGTTGAACCTGTATTGGGTACATTGATACGTATAAAATTCTCTG
The DNA here is from genome assembly GCA_936446665.2 of Synanthedon andrenaeformis. NCBI lineage: Eukaryota > Metazoa > Arthropoda > Insecta > Lepidoptera > Sesiidae > Synanthedon > Synanthedon andrenaeformis. The sequence goes on from OW387795.2 coordinate 7,679,752, forward strand.
GAAACACAATGTCAAGATCGTGGCCGACAGGTTCAAACACCTGTCGCAGTAGAACGAGAAAAAGAAATGAAAATCACGAATTATCCAATAAGAAGGCAGTCTTCTGATAACCACGTGAACGCTGTTGCGGTCTTACTTCATTGGGGAGCGGACGCGGAGTTCGTTGATTTGAAAATGAAAAAATATTGTATATAGAATATTAATTGTCAGATTATATTAATTGTCGACTAAACAAATTAAATTTCGATTAGGTAATTTTTTTTGTAATTACAATAATTAAATAGAAATTCAGTGCGGACGTCTCCGCCAGTTCCACCTATTCCTACTAAGTAGGTATCCCACCTGGTAGAGATATGTGGACTTTTTTACATTTATCCCTACTAGCAGGGATACTTTTCCACATATCCCCACCGTTTCCATAAGAGAGTCTCCACATGATCACATTTTGATGTCTCCACGAATTAAAATGTGGTCCTACCGCAGAATGTAACGCATCCGGTGGATTGACCTCGTTACCTCATTCTTATTAAGAATAAATTTTGAGATTTTGGACTATTTAACAAAGAAAGTTATACTAAAGGTCACCATTCACGGGCACTCCATTTGGCAGCGCTCCACTCCATCCACTCCAAATCTCATCGTGAATGTCCTCATCGGTGGACGACATCTAAATTCTTATCATACAAAATTCACGTGGTTTTTTTACATTCACGATGAGATTTGGAGTGGATGGAGTGGAGCGCTGCCAAATGGAGTGCCCGTGAATCGTGGCCTTAAGTCTCTAAAGAGTATAATTTTCATTTTTTAACGCGTATGAAGTTGTTGGCATCAGCTAATGCGAAATAAAGATTACAATGTTGAATGAAAGATATCTACACAGAAAATTCTGAACAAACCGCTATCCGCTGTGCATTCCGCCTTACTGAATTCCTTCTTTACACCCGCACTGCGTACCATCGCGTTCGCGCGCCTGAACGTTTCCCGCGTGACCGTGTCGATCACAACAGATCTCTTTATTGATTATTAACAGGCAGATTCCAAACGCTCTTTACCGTAATACTTGCCCAAAATAGGGATTCTTCAAACCCACTGTAAGTTTAAACATTTGAATAAAAGTTATCATACAAATTATAATAAGTTATTGATTGAAAGTTAGTTATACAGATAAACTTCTGCATACAAGATTCCTCCGTCGATAAGAAATTAATAATAAGTTAAAGATAATTTCTTAGTCATTGTTTTCACATCGTGCCATGTGATGTAGGTACACTTTGTGAAACCTGAGTGTTTATTTATCTAATATTTTCACAATTTGTAAACTTAATAAAATTATAGGTAGGTATACCTACAATTTAAGAAAATGAATCTCATCAAATTTGTAATTGAATACGTTAATCTTATTTCGCTGCTTTTAAGTTTGTTTTGAAAAATACTGTGGATATTTTGTATAAATTTTATTTCATTTCAAACTAAATTTAAAAAAAAAATTGAAAACTATTAAATATACTTAAATAAGTATTGTTGAGTAGATAACACAGTCTTGAGATATACTATTTACATCAATTTTAATGAATCATTTTATTCATTTTAATTCAGTTTTAAAAAGATGAATAATAATAATAAACAAGGTTTATCATGGTTAAGTACATTAATTTAATAATATATTAAAAAAAATATTATTGTTAAATAAATTATATAAAATTAATTAATTATATATTATATATTATTACTAATACCTACCTACATTATAATGTATAGTAACGTGTAAATTATTATTTCCTATTTATATTTTAAATAACTTAATGTAGTTTCATTAAAATTAAAATTCAGGTAGGTAGGTAGATATGAAATTTCAAAGAAAGTCTTATTGCCTTTGACATAAAGTATAGTTATACTTGTAGCTACACGAAATTGTCATTTCGTTGCAAGAATAGTTATTATTGGACACTACAGTAGGTAGGTACTGACGCATCCGTATGTTGATATTAGCACACAAATTGTGAGCAATGGCTACCGGAAGCCGCAATTGCAAGCCGTTTCCTGCTTGCGGTCGTCTAACTGGACTCGGCCATCAAGGGCTTGTTTAGCTCAATACTATATCATGATACATTTCATTTTCTAACCGATTCATCACTCACTAATCATCGATACGGTATTCAAGCTACATTTGTTTTGATGTTATACTCGTATGTTATACCCAGATTGTAGGTAGGTATAGGTAGGCATCGTTATAGCATTTGATTTTTTATTCAGTTTCTTTATGAAATAGTTTAAAAATATAATTAAAAATAGGTTTTTTATTGAGTTTTCCATAAACCTAGTCAAGCTTAGCTTCCAATTTAGGTAATAAATAGACATATAGATATTTTATGAATCCCAAAATTAGTTAGTAGGTAACCTACTTATTAGGTACATTAATTAAGGAAACAACAAAATGCTACTCTGTAAGAGCTGCTGGTTATTGCTCCAGACAAATTGGTCTTTTATGACTGTGGCATTATTTTTTTTCTTAATTATTGCCCGCGACTTCATCTGCGCCTCTTTTCAAGATATTTATTGAAATGTATAAAATATTAATTTTGTTGCTTATGTAGGTACCTAGATATGTTATTTTGTCTGAGAGCTTTTTATTTTTGTTTTTCTTATGATCCCTCGGTCTTCTGTAAGGATGTGGTTACTGCCGCCAGACGGGCTGCTCAAGCGACAAAGAAATGCAGCGTTCCCCTGCCACTATACCTACTTTTAAAAAAATCCAGACCAGAGCTAACTGAAAAATTCATATCCGGAATTGAAATTTCAAATTCCTTCAAATACTGCAAGGTCTGCAAGGGTCCAATGATTTCATGGTTACCTACGCCTGCAACACGGGCTGCCATAGTTACCTATGTCTACAAAAAACAGTGCGCCTTGTCATTGTTTAAACTAAAGAATAAGTGAATTTTTTAGCTAAATATGCCCTCTGTCTAGATCAGGGTTCCCCAAACTATTTTGGACAAGTGACCCCTTTTCAACAATGAACTGTTACCTCAGACCCCCATGGTCAAATTACCTACTTTTAAGACCAACCCCCTTATTCATAATGGTCCGCTAACTTAAAGCAGCTATCTATCTTAGTCTATCTTTAGTTTTTTCCTATTGGTACAAAATACCTAGGTACTAAGGTGCCAATTAGAAAACTTTGCACTTGGTTAAGTGAGTGAAGTTGATTTCATTTTCTCGTCAAAATTTAACAAAATAAAAAGACAATCCAATTCAGTAAATATCAAGTTTAATTTATAATTATTACAAATTAATACATAAAGCATCTTAAGTTGGTAGGAAATTATATTTTAAAAACTATTAATTCGCAAAGAGAAAATAAAACATTCAGTGCGATGGATGAACCTGGTGACTATCTACCAATCTAGCTACATCCGGTTCAATATTAGTGAGTTGCAGCCTTAAATCTCCACGTTCGTTGATTTTCAAACGGTTTCTTTGTTTTGTCAAAATGTTTGTTACCACACTGAAGCTTTTTTCAACTAGATATGATGATGGAAAAGCGATAAGGTATTTTTCAGCAATGTTCCACAATGTAGGATACTGTGTTTCAATTTTGCGTTGCAACCAGAACTTCTGATAGCCTTGGTTGAACTTTTGCTTAAGCTCTTCGTCTGTGCTGATGGTAATCAACTCTTCTTGCATTATCACATTGGCTTCTTCTATGGCTGTGGTGTTATACGGATTTATTATCCATTGAGGAATTTGTAAATTTAAAAGATCATCAAACCTCTCCGTAAAATCCTTGTGTAATGCGTCCAAGTGAGTAACATATAATAAAATGTCATCATCTTGAAGCATTTTTGGTAATTTTGACAAATGCGGAAACTGCGAATATTCTTTTCTGCCTAAATTTTGTTTATAAAGAACTAGTTTACCCACGAAGGCCGATATTATTGATTTTGTTTTAATCAAGTTAAGATCATCACCCTGTAGTTGCAAATTAACTTTGTTGAACATTCCAAAGATATCAGTCAAGTAATAAATATCTGTTTTACAATTGTTCAGATTTTCTTTCAAATTCGGATCTTTTTCTTGTAAAAACTCCAACACAGATTCAAAAAGGGCTGAAAATCTTTCTAAGCAAGAGCCTCTTGATAGCCAGCGAACTTCAGTGTGCAGAAGTAACCGAGTAAAGACTTCGTCGTTTTCGTCACATAGTTGAGCAAATAACCGAGAGTTCAAAGAATTGCTTCGAATCTTGTTGATAGCATTTATTACATATTGTAAAGACTTATGCAATCTAGGACTCAGCTTTTTTGCTGCTAAATGCTGCCTGTGAATCACACAGTGAATAACCAGTACATCAGGCAGTTGTCGCTTTAAGTGAGCTATAAAGCCACGATGACGACCAACCATAGACGGTGCACCATCAGTCGCAACAGAAACAATATTCTTCCATGGAATAGCTTTATCAGTAAAAAAATGTTCCACGGCCTGAAAAATCGATTCTCCTCTAGTATCAGTCTCTAAATATGCAGCAAAAATCAGTTCTTGGCACATATTTTCATCTTTGATAAATCGAACATATCCTAACAATAGAGCTTCATTGCCGGGTAATGTAGACTCGTCCAACTGGAGAGAGAATCTGCGGGTCTGTAAGAACTTGCATAAAATGTTTTCCACATCGCGTCCCATCTCATCTATGCGTCTCTGAACGGTGTTGTTGCTCAAAGGTATTCTCTTTAAAATATCATGTGCGGGTTTGTGCAATACATTGTTAAGGACCTCCGCAATGGCTGGTAAGATAAGCTGCTCTCCAATTGTATGGGGTTTCCCCGACTTCGCTATTAGTAAAGATATATTATAGGACGCTCGTAAACCATCATTGTCTCGAATAGATGATGACGCAAACATCGATCCTATGGATGGCCTTTTGTCTAGTTTTTCTTTCAGTGCTTGAAAATATGACAAGGGCTTACTTTTTTTGTTAGCATGTACTCTTGATAAGTGGTCATCCATTTTTGAAGGCTTCATGGCATCGTTACTAAATACTTTTTCACATATGAGACACATCGGGAAGTGTTGATTTGATGGAGATGCAATAAATCCGAACTTCAAGTAGTCCAAACTGTATTGTCTGCATTTTTTTTTCGTGTCCGCCATCATAAAACTTTCAGTAATTCTGCAAACAAAAAAATAAGGAACCTAAATAAAAAACAATAATAAACTGTTAAATTTGCACACTATCTTATTTTTATCACACTCAGTTAATGGATTCTTGTTAAGTATTACTGACTTACTCTTTGATAAACTTTGATACCTATATTGGGAAGTAACTACAGTAGGTAATTAGGTATAGAAACTTCGTATTAGGTAATTAGGTAGAATAAGAACGAAAACCAAAGACTTAAGTGTTAGTAATTTTTACAAATACAATTATACATACCTATTTAAAATATGTTGTATGTTGTGTTTAACACTTTTTCAGTCACTTTACTTCACTTAATTTAGCTTTGTAATAAGTTTGTAATCTCTTGAAATAAATGAGTACTTAGCTATATGAGTTTTTATCGTTCAAGCTCCAACGAATTTCAAAACGCAAATGAACTTTCAACCTAAATGCAAGCTCGTTAAATAGTAAAATATCAGGAACATGTTTGGACTTGATCATGAATTCGTTCGTCTTAATTCGCGTAAAGCCGCTATCACACTATTCAATTTGAACGATTCCAATTTAGGAAATCGGAAGGTGTGATCGCAGTTAGAACAGATTGGATTCAATTAAGAGTTTATCCATTTTCAACTCTATATCTTCGATTTAGAAATCAATTTAGCGTAGTGTGATCACGAGCTCACTACTTAGATTCCTAAATAGGAATCGTTCAAATTGAATAGTGTGATAAGCACTTTATCGTCAAATAGAGAGCAAGTCAAAACGCCGCTGAAAGACGTACGCTCCAACTCAATCTTGCACAAACTTGTCCACATAGACTTGCCGAGTTTTTCATCTTGTACGAACTTGAAACTTTACATTCCTGGAACATTATTTCCTACAAAAATATTAATTATTCTTAGTACACGTAACACAACATAAACAATACAGTAACTACCTACTTACCTATCTTGAAAGTTTTAAATAAGAACTTGTGTTAATATAATAGGGGTCGATTTTTAGACCTCGTCGACCCCCAAAATCACTTTTCGTTTATGTCGACCCCTAGGAAACCGATATCGACCCCAAGGGGTCGATATCGACCACTTTGGGAATCCCTGGTCTAGATTCTGTGATCCATACAATTAAAGTCTGACTGAGTCTTTTAAAATAGCTTCATACGTATTTAAAGAACTAAAAACTCACGCTGTCACCAAGCATTCAGCAAGAACTAAATAGTGTATCAAGAACTAAACAAAAGTCAGCTGTTGTAGTTGTTCATGTTCAGGCCAGGACCGCAGCGGCCATTATTCTGGAGTTCGGACGCGGGCCGGCATACTAACAGCGGCTAAACGTGAGTGAACTTGAACTCGCCTATATTGATTATTATTTCAAAACGATAAACAGATTTACTTCACATAGGTATACCTACACATACCTACTTACTTAGACTTACTTAGAAATATTATAATTTTGAGTAGGTAACATAAGTACCTACCTACCTACTAAAAGTTTATATTGAATTTTTATTAACCTCTCCTTACTAGCCTCCTTACTAACCTCCTACCCTCCTAGCTAGGTCCTCCTACCTAGCTGAGAAATTGGGAATTGAGGGGATTCCCAGTAATGAGATTTTATGAATTATTGCTGAAAGTTTAGAGCAAAATACATATCTAGTTAAAAGATAAAGTTAGTCACATAATGTTATACCTACCTATAATGATACTAGATATATTTTATTTATTTTTGTGTAATAGCAACACCTCAATCATTTGTAATACCTACCTACTAAGAAATTTGGAGAAAATATTATTATTTTGATTAGGTACATTTGATTACCTACATAAGTACCTAGGGGAGCGGGGGGCTAGTTGTAACAATTTTTCGCTTCTTGGCTATCAAAGCTTACTTGTTTGGTATTTATGAAATCTAGCAGTACTATTCCAATTAACAACTATTCAACTATCAATTCCAAATAAACTTTTGATCAAACCTGTAACAATTTTTTGTAGAAACGGCTTTGAAAAAAAACTGACGAGTGTTATAACTTACCCCGTGATTGGGGCTAGTTGTAACAGGCTTGGGGCAAATTGTAACATTAGGAATTGAAAACCAATTTTATATTTTATAAAGATTTATTTGGCATATTTAGCATAAGAAACTTTACAAACGCTAAAACAGGTTTAGACTTTTAAGTTAAATTTTTAATCTCACAGAAAATATTCAAAAATAAACAAATAACATGCTCTTTCTTTACTTAAACTATTAAGGCATTTTAGGCTTACAGCCATTTATAATCTTAACTACTTCAGTAATCAGACTTTTGATTCATTTAGCATTAGGCACGTGATAACCTTGCCTAGGTTATAACAAACTTAGAATTTTAAGTTTTATTCTTAATCTAATAGAAAAATAACCAAATATTAACAAAAACATGGTCTTTCTTAAACTATAAAGGAACTCTAGTCTTATAATCAGTTTTCATCAGAATCACAATTGAGACACACAAATGAGATCTTATTTCCTGTTGCATATTTTACATATGTCCACATCTTGCACATGATGCATTGTATCCACTTTTCGTTTGAATTTTCATAAGTTTCCCCACAAGCTAAACTAAACCATTCCTCGGGTTCAGATTCCGAATCAGAATTTAAAACTTTCTTTTTTACTTTATCTATCCCTTGTCTTTTAACTATCTTTATCTTATCTTTTTCCTCTCGATCTTTTGTCATCGTTATTTTGCCCTTTCCTTTGCCTTTCTTAGTCTCTCATGTTTTCTTTGTCTTATTTATTTAACTTTTCTTTTCTTCATGTTCTTTTTGTAACTCGTTCTTCTCTGGCGTGGACACAGCATTCTTTTTCAGTTTTTCTTCTGTAGTGTCTCATTCTGAAATAGGTAAAATCAATGAAGTTCAACAGGAAAGTATTGAAAACATGAAAAGAAGGAATTTAAATACGTCCCGCATAATTTCATAGAACTTATAAATACATAAGGGGCAGGTTGTAACTTGTTACAACTTGCCCCGTAAAAGTGTTACAACATACCCCACTGCGAGGTTTTTTGAAATAACGTCTATTAAATAAAAAGTCACTTACTTGGTGTGAAATTGAATTTAATATAATCAAACTAAACAAATGCTAAATGTATTTGTATAAATCAACAACTGCTAAACAATTTGAAATCTACGATAATCAATTTTGTATAAACAAAAAAAAGTCCATTACCTGGCTTTATCGGAGCGCCTGCACAACACCGCTTCCTGCGCCATCAGGCGGGGTACTGATCACGCTTATATGATAGAATGGGTATTACGTAGTAGGTTAGGTTGAAAATCAAACGAATATTCTTCTATTATGTCGGTAAAAAATGCTTGTTACTATTTACCCCTGTTACAACTAGCCCCCCGCTCCCCTACCTAGGTATCTACTTTTAGAAAAATTGTATGATCCGCCTCTTATTCTCTAATTAAGTAGATCATCTTTACCTAAGTAATGTTTTTTATTACAGAATATATGTGAGTATCTTTAGTCAGTAACTACTTAGGTAGGTGGTGGTAGGTACATTTTAAAGAAAATTTTCACGAAATGTAAGTAGGTAGGTAAGTAGATAATGTGTAAGAACACAAATGTAAAATTGTCTTAAAATTAAAATATTTAATAGAGTTATGCAACCAGTTAGATAACCAATAGTAGAGTTTTTTAGCTACCTACTAACTATATAATTGTAAATCGGATGAACTACCAACATTCTCTATAAGTAGATTCGATGATGATTGCTTGAACATAGTCCTATAGGTACGTGTGTTGCTTAGATAGATGCGCTCATATCCCTGATGTCAAATAATGGAAACAAAATGATTGTTTTACAAACCATTTATAGCAAACAGCTTCTCAGTGAATTGATCTAAGCATACCTAGGTATAAGGTAAAGTCGCCAAATTTCGTCCCCAAGCCTAATTTCGTCCCCATCGGTTTCTCTTTTTCTAACGAACGCCATCTAGTTTAAATACTTCAAATCTAAAGTTACTTACGTCAGTCGGCCATTGCAAAAGTTTGGCGGTGGAATGTAGCTCCTGTGTTAAGATATTTAAAAAAAGAAAAAACTGTTCAAGGTGAGTTTTTAATTGAAATATTATGTGTACTGTTTAAATATGGATCTGTTTGACTTATTAAAATGAAATTTTTGTCAAAAATTGTTCTTATCGTTTAGATTTAAATCGATTATAATTTAATTTAGGTTATGACATGTGCTTTGGTTAAATGGAGGATAACAACAAAATTGGCAAATTCTTAATATCGTCCCCTAGCGTGAGCCTAATATCGCCCCGGGGACGATATTTAGATCACTTCGTCATTCACTGTCGTGCACTATTTGTGACTGTTTTTTATATTTATTTATTTATTTTATTTTTAGATGCCAAAGAGAAAGTTGAAGCAATGAAAAAAGCTGTTGGAGCTGTCCGAACTAAAGAAATGGGTTATAAAAAGGCAGTTAAATTATTTAATGTTCCAAGACTTGTTTTGAGAATTAAAATTACTTAAACTAAACCAATGATTAATAAAAGTCTGATTAAATATTATAATAATGATTACCAATAATTATTGTTAGAAATACAATTTAAGTTTACGTACTGATTATTGTGATCTCAATATCGTCCCCGGGACGTAATTAGGAGCCCAAAAAAAAAGAACTTATATTTTCAACTTTTGTTAAAGCTGTTTTTGTAGAAAAAGTAAGAAAGTTAATTTTAGTTTTTGACTATTTAAAATAATAAAGGAATGTTTACCTAAACTTCGATGTTTTATTTATTACTCTACTCGTGATACTTTTTTCAATTTTTTATTTTTACAAAAAGGGGACGTTATTTGGCGACTTTACCTTATTATTAGTTGTAGCTTGTGCGTCTGTCACGCCACGCCTCTCGCTCGTACGTTCATTCACCGAACGCATCCGTTTTAATATTCAACGTCGAGCTAAACACGCAATACTAACCTATTAACGGTTCCCGAAGCAATAATTAAAAAGCATTACGTGAATCGGGAACCAAAACCGCAACACGGCACATCTCCACAACTGGCGCGCATCCAACCTACAACTTAGTTATTATATTCTATGAGCGCGGCCCGTAAACGTATTTCTGAACATATCACGTAGTCGGCTACTACCAATTTCAACCAATCAGAGTGCGACAATTCAACTTAATAGGCCTGGCCACGCCCAATCACGTAACCGCCTATTACGGCCCGTGTAAACGACGCAGCCTTTTAACTTGTCGATGACGTCCGATGTATTCGTGTCCTTGTCGTTTCTAAAGCTCCGTCCCGCTCTAATAACCGATCAGGAGTACCCGGTGTCTAGGCTGAGCGTGATAGAGTCGTGTTTGGCGCGCGTGCTTGATTTCAGTTGCACGTCCGAGGTCGAAGGAGGGGGACGCATGCAACTGTTTTCGATAATCGGCCGCGCGTTCCGTACGTGAAAATCGGACAGTATCCCGCCAGTCACGTCCGCGTAAAAACGGATATATGCCCAGAATATTTATTAAGTGGGTGGCTGTGCGTGACTTTTCCCCTGTGAATAGGCTAGCCCAGCGAACGATCGCCCGCCAAAATAGAACAGCCGTCTGTTTGTTAACTGAAAACGTCTTCAACCCCCCCGAAACGTTTTGTGCCGCGCCGACACCGTCCCAACGAGTGACATGTCAAGTTTTAAAACAAGACTAAATACTGTGTTGACTGAATAAACAATAAAATACAAACTGGATTAAAAGAACTGGCAGTTGAACAATTTAAAAAGTGAACGAGTTTGTGTAATTTTAAAAATGGAACAGTTTTGAAAAAATAATTGAAAACGAAACTCCGAGTTCGACCAAAGAGTTTTGATCATAATGCAGAAAGAACCAAGGAGAATGTATTCATGGAGTTTGTAAAGCGGATTGACATTTTAGAATTTGTGTTTTGAGTGATAATGTTGCCGTATCAAGCGGTCGCTATGGACTACGCGGTGGCGTCCGCTGGTTTCCATCACCACCAACGGCCCGGCGGGTTGCCAGGAGTGATGGGTCTGCCCGGGCCAGGGCCGGGCCTCAATCCGGGCCTGAACCCGGCCTTCACCCATTCCTGGTTCGTACAGACAAGCCCGGATATCTGTCGGCAGCAACAAGCATCCAACCAATCGCATCTCGAACCTGGGCACGTTTCATTTTTTTATTTACATTTTTATTTTTAATTTTTACTTACTCTATGTTGACATTTGAACAACATTTTGATTGCAAACTTTTCACAAGCTGAACAATTTAAAAAAAATATTGCCATAATCAAAAAGTTGTCAAATCAAAGGTTTAATTGGATTTTTTAATTTGCTTTACAATTTTTTTGCAATTTATTTCACATATGTGCTTTTTTTGAGATAACGCTTTCAATATGTGAATGAAATCGTAAATGTTGTTTAAGTGTTTCAGCACAAAACTTTAAAAAAATATTATACCTACCTAAATTTAAATTAATTGCATGACTTAATTTTTTATGACTTAATAATTATTCTTAGAAAAATAGTTTCATAAGTAGGTACCTATATGTTATAGAATAAACAATAAACATAATAATAATACGATTTAAACCTATAGGATCCTTGGAATATAATTTTATTTGCAAATATAACTAATTACATGTCTACCTCGTTAGGTCAAGCCTTGATCATCAGGTTTTTTAGGTACTTAACTTAACTTAAGGTATACATATAACATCTATTCTTTAGTTTCATAAAACTTACTCATTTCACGAAGAAACGCGACGAAAGGCAATTTTTTTTACAATGAGCCATACCCATGGAATTTTTTTCTACTTCATCATAGGAGTTGCTATACTTCCGTAACGTCGAGGTATATAAAATAGTTCTTTTAATATGTAAATAAAATTAAATACATAAAATATTATTTTTCGCAAAATCAAAAGTTGATTCTTTTTCATTAACCAGAATAAAAGTGTATAGGTACCCCCCATGTATACCCCATTCAACATCATGAAATTTTGCATTACACGTTATCAGATATATAGAAAAGCATATAAGTAAAGCATAGGTATAGAACATGGCCGTGTGTTTTACATAAAGACGTGTAGGTACGTTACGAATAATATTTTCTTTGAGTGTATTATAAATGTAGGTGTATATTCAAATATACCAACGAATTCAAATATACCATATATACCAAAAAATTCTTTAATCCTTTAGCTATTGAGTGGTATAATTAAATTTTGGATGAAGATAATAGATATGAAGTATCTTTATTATCAGTTTTCTGATTTGCCTCCCACTATGGAAGCAAATTTAAAGACATACCTATTTATGACGAAAGAAAGGTATATACGGTTGTCGAATGATCATTTAAAATTTAAAAATAAAAATTCAACGCCTAAGAAAATGGAGAGCAAACGAAGTTGCTTCCAAAAGCTAGTAGAAAATAACAAACTAAATTTTTGTAGATCACCACTTGTTCTTGTACAAAATTATGTTAAAATTATTGTCCGGATCGTAATCTTGACGACATTGTATTTCTGGTTTCTAACAATGGCTATTATTTAACTCAGTCGTTCCACATTACACAACTTACCTCAATTTAGATAATAAAAAAAGGTGTATACAGGAAGTAATAATATTTTATTGTAATATTCTAGATATTTTTTATATCGTTCTTTATGACTTAATCCGAGGCATCTTTTTTTAAAAATCAAGTCTTGCTTTGTTAATTTTTAATTTTATTTAAAACTAGGGATTATAGCTCCAAGGTTTTCACACATGCAAAAAAAAATTGTGAAAAATATATACCTACACAAACCTTCCTAATTTATTATAGCTCTTTCAATTGGTATAAACCGTATCAAAACGAAATGGATGATTTAAAAGAAGTTAGAGGAGAAACAGAGGCGGATAGCGGATTTATTTGACTTTATTATTACTTACAATATGTATAGCTGTATTAAATGTAATAGTATCATATTACATTTAATTTAGGTATGTTTAAATATAAAGTAATATAAGTGAAAAGCTTAGGAACTTTAGGAAACATAAAATTCTTCATAAGATTTCGATTTGGTGAATAAAAAATAAGATTCAATAAAAATGTTGCATCAAACGGTTTTAAAGAAAACAACTTCTTATTCATTCATTCATCCATTCATCTCACCCATAGGACGTCCACTGCTGGACATAGGCCTTCACGATATTTTTCCAAAAAGACCGATCAGAAGCAGCCTGAACCCACCATTCGACCCTATAATTTCAAAAAGCCGCTAACAAGATGTATAAAAATAATAAAACCTAATACTAAAACAAAATGGGTACTTAGAGATAACGAATTCGAAAACATAAAGTTAATGTAGGATAAATTAGTTTAATTAATTGAAAAAGCATACATGAGTTGCACATAAAGCCGATTAATTATCTTAATATCCTGTATTTATTGAAAAAAATAATGTAAAAATAATTAATAAATATCGTTTATGTAATCCAAGCGGTCTTTAAAATTATAACAACATGATATAGCAAGGCGTGGACAGAACAAGTTACATTTTATGAATTCTAAGATTACTATCGTGTCGTGACAGTTGAACTGTTATCAGATGCGGTTAAGACGTTATGAACTTAAAGAAATTCCCAATCAAATACTATTTTTCTTTTATATACCTACTTTTTGTGTGCGATATTATAACTGTTATAATTGTAACTACTAATAAGTCTAATTACTAGGAAATTTTACATAAAAATTAAAATTAAAAAGATGATTTATTATTTTAGTATACCTAGTGTCAGACAGCATTCAGCAGTCAATACTTGTGAGCCTGTCTGTGGATGGTGGCAGTAACCAAACCCTTGATTTGCAGATAAAAGTTGCATCCGTGCTAATCCGGGAGCAGGTTATTGTATGTGTATATATAAAAGGAGTTTTACCGTTTATAAGTCGATAAGGGCTCGACCGATTTTTATGATCTTTCACTTGTTGAATTTGTCTCTGCCTCGAATAGCAGAATAAGTATACACAAAAAATAATTGTCAATAAAAAAAAATTCCTCATACATTTTGTGCGGAAAGGGTTTTTATTCTGAGGTGGTAAGAAATTCCCCAGGTCAGCTAGTTTTAGTATAAAACAAGATAGCGATCTGTATGTATATACGCTTAGATCGTTTAACTAAATTGATTTTAATGCGGTTTTCACTAATAGAAAGAGGATTAAAGGAGAAAGGTTTCTATATAATAATTTGCAGAAATATCTACCTAATGTCAAATCGACAACCATGAAACACGATAACGATGGAAAATAATAATAAAGGCTTTGTCTCTACAATTACATATATAATCAGATCTAAACATCTAACAACTCTACGTTCATATTTTTAAGTAACAATAAGTAAGTCGGTGCGATATCGTAACATCAACAAAGTTCACCTTCGTAATTTGTCGTTTTCCCAGAAATACTTGAACATAAAAACACAAGTAATGAACCGTGGCTGTGTATACGAAAATTTAATTCGAATAACAGAATCTAGACGTTATTTCAACATCGCTAATTGGATTCTTTTGTTATACATACGTTTCAAATCCAAATAAGTAATAGCTTGAACTTACTAAAGATAATCTTTTGTCAAAGGTTATTTTATTTATTATCTAAAACATATTTCTACACAAGATGATAGCAATGTCTGTACATCTAGACATTTTATTTCACGTAATGACATTACAGTAATAATTGACAACATTTCAAATATATCAACATGCCTGGCTATCTGCATACAAGATGCAATTAAGTTAGCAGCATAAAAAAAATTATGTTGTAAGTAAGTAGTAGTAACTGCTGTAAGTTACTGAGAAGTATCCCGCAGACATATCCCGCATCCCGCAGAGCGTAGGTATCTCGCAGACTACTAGATGCTGCAGCATCAGGTCAAGGTTATCATGTCATGGAAATACCACTGAAGTACTTAACAAATCTGTGGAAGTTAGTGAAATTCTTTCATCAACTAAAAATGGGCTGATGGACTTCAAACGCCTTAATAGATCTTCATAAGTTGTAACTATGAACCGTTACGATTACGTAAGCTTTCAAACAAAATAATTTGAATTAAAATCGGTCCATTGGTTTAAGAGCTATGATGCCACAGACAGACACACAGGTCAAATTTATAACATTTCCCCTTTGCGTCGGGGGTTAAAAATTAGCAAAAAATCTTCTTTTAAGTAAAGTGATTCAATATCAAACCCTGTTAATCCGACTATAAAACGAGTCTGGTTTCATTGACGGTTTTATAATGTTAGTTGCGTTACATTACGTCCGAGTAACCATAAACTTGAATTGTTCACAACAAGAACATCTGGTGGACCTTGAAAGCGAAAAATACATTTTTTCTTCAACCCACTTTCGTTGTGTATGCGAAAAGTGTTACACAATACTTTACCTACTATGATTGTTTTATTTAAAATATTATAGTAGTTTTGAATATAGATCATTTGCACCTAAATTGGTATCACTTTTCAATGTCAATTTGACATTGACAATTGATAAATTTCCATACAACCATTTTACGCTCTTGCTAGCGAGTGCTGTCATTATAAACTCATGTAAAGTTACAGGTAGTCACTCATAAAACCATAGTATCATTGTATAATAGAGTAATTAAGTAACATAGTAAAGAAATTAAACACTAACAACTTAAACAAAGTAAGTGCCTAAGTGAGTAATTAACAAGCAAATTATTTATTTATTGTTACGTTAATTTATTGTTACAACTATATTCAAGTTGATTGGCGCTTTTCTTTACGGTCTATACCCGTACCTCTACCATGAGTTATAATGACCGCACTCGCTAGCGAGAGCGTAAAATACTTATATGGAAAATTGTCAATATGACATTGACAATTGACAGTTTTTCTAATAAATGTTTTACACTCTCGCTAGCGAGTGCGGTCATTGTAAACTCATGGTAAAGGTACCGATATAATGTTACATGTCGTCTGGCTGCAGTAACCACCCCATTATAGATGTCTACCGCTAAGTATACCTAACAGAACGTGTGCTGTTGTGTTTCTGTGAGTGAGTAGGATGGTACATAAAAACTTTACATAAAAATAATAAATAAACAATATTTCCCATGAATAGGGTAACTTATACCCAATATTTTGAAATTCTTCGAACCGTGCTACTAATTTGCTACACACGCTGTATTGCTCTTGTAAACTTTTTAATATTTTTGACAAGAGAAATTTTGTACCAATTTCGTTCAACATCAATTTCCAAGAAACAAAGCGAAACTTCTTCACAATGTTTTTTTTTATTTTCTAACAAAAAAACCCCTTTTAACTCAATCTCAAGACAAGAACCCTTTCACACTCGATCAAAATTTCTAAACCTTGAAAGAATTTTAAAAACAAAAAAGAGCACATCCGTGGCGAGATATTTTGATTGGAAAATAAAGAGCGTATAACAATATTCTTACCTACGTTTTGAATACGTCTATTGTATTGCGTAAACGAGTCTCTGTAGCTGATTTATATATGATATTTTTTACAAGTCGCCTCGTCTAATGAATCATAACGATGATCATGTCGAAGAGTGTAAACAGCAAAGTAACTAAGTTCTATTATTGTTGTATTGTAAGTAGGTAATTTACCTACAAAAAACATTATCGTTTAACCTTTTGTTAGGACAAAATGAGCGTATAATTAAAAAGTGGGTATCTATAAACATTTTTCAATCAAATTGTAATTGTAAAATTGTCATAACTTAAATCATGATGCAAAGTTATCAATGATATATTCAATTATATTTTATTTCATATAATAAACTAGCTGGTGCCGGCGACTTCGTCCGCGTTCAAAATGTTATATAGCCCAAAGCCTTTCTCGATAAATGGACTATCCAACACAAAAATAATTTTTCAATTCGAACCAGTAGTTCCTGAGATTAACGCGTTCAACCAAACAAACAAACTCTTTAGCTTTAAATATTAGTATAGATATCAAGATCTGTTTGCTACAAACAAACAGTTAAAAAATCAAGTTGATCTATTTAAATAAATATGATAAGTATTTTATTGTTTTCAATAAACTGTGATTGTTGGATTGTTAGGTCAATATGTTGAAGTATAATTACTTTTGTATTATGTGAAATTAATGAACTTCATTCATCAAAAGCAATCAAATGTACCTAATCATTACTTCTGGTCCTTCGAGCCGGATCAAAACTATGACCTACTTACTTATTTTAAGAATCTGAATTTCCAATAGAACCTAAAAAGGGTAAATATCAATCAGAGAGAAGAATTTACTTCAATACCTCCCTTGCATTTATGATAAAAATAATACCCCAACAATCATTGACAAATCAGTCATCGTCTCGTATCGATGACAATTTACTGACTAGCAATTAGGGCCAAAGAACTCGACATGGAATATAAAAATAAATCACATATAAAAAAAGAAACAGGTGTTCCAATAAACAGTAACGAAATCGTACCAATGTTTACGAGTATAGAAGCAGTATTCAATCGGCTCAGGTGAACTCACAAAAAACAACCCACAGGCCATAATCGAGATGTGAAAAAAAAAATCCGAATCGGAGAACAACTTTCGTAAGATGCAACCGCAATTAGAGGCCACTGTAACATGTTACTTTTAAAGTTGTTTTCCGAACAATTTTCGGTTTACTACTTAGCTTTTTTCGCGTTTTATATAATTTATACTCCGACTCGGTGGTATCAGTTGCCTCAGAAATTGTAAAATGTTACAAATAAACAAAAAAAAATTTACTACTAATATTATTAGTTTAATTTAAATCATTATACAAACCTGATACCTAATATTGATAAGTTTAAATTTAATTTCACAATTTTGCTAGAAACCATTACTTTTTTCTTCCCTTAAAATTTTTGTTCAGATTAATAGGACAATTCCACAGTCCAAAAAAAGTTTATATATCTCCTTCATATTTGAAATATTAATGTCCCAGTTCATAAAATTTATCAATATTTACAATTACTTATTCAATGCATTTATAAACGAAAAGTCCACATCAATATCCGGGTCAATATCAAAATGATAATATACAATTCTATTGTGGAACAACGGCTCAGAGTAGTTCAATTTATTGCATCTCGAAATCTTATTGCTAGTTTAAAATGGACTTAAATCAGTGGTAATAATGCTAATATTTGAATTTATCAATCGACATTAAACATTGTCGCGAGATCAGAAGACGAATAGACGGACTGCCCTTTTTTAGGATATATGGATCTATTACGTCTTGTCGTTTGTTGTTTTTGCTGAGACATACAGGCTGATGTTAAATACAAAGTATAAAATTATAAGCGCTTAAAACTTGAATGAATAGAAAAAATAAACAAAATTAATGATATCCAAGTTTGACGAACTCTCAGCTACTAGAACTAAATTTGGTAGAAGCAGACTGTCTCACCTGTTTGACCACTGAGTAAGATTTCAAGCTTGGAATGGAAGTGATGAATTTAAATGTGGAAATAAAAGTAGAGAATAGGAACGAAAATAATGACCTCATCTTAGCAGCCTGAGGGAACAGTTATGTCCTAATATAATAATAGATATTACTGCACTGTACTTCGTCTAATAAATTACGATCTTCTGTATGTACCTACTACTAATAAACTAACGCGATATCAGTAATATGAAAAGTGTTTACAGTGACACCATTTGCCCGTCTGTATTTACAAGTAAACCACTGAACTTTATTGCCTTTTTATTATTTTATTTGTGGAATTTATTACAGATATAGTTTCAGTATAAGTAGGTTGTATAATAGGAGTATAGGGGCGAAGGTTAGCATGGACTGCACGTGTCTTTGACGAAAGCGCAGATGCGGGCAGAACTACATATTATAATTTATTTAATTTATCATTTATTCTAGTTTATTTGGAAAGGAAACAGTTAACTTGGTCTGAATAATATAAGCCTATTTTGAGTGGATAAGGAGCTTGCCTTAGCGCTCCATCTTGGGTTCCCGGGTTTGAGTGCTGGCTGGCTGGGCCAACTTTGGAAATAAACATTTTTGCAATTAAATTGTATAATAATTTAAGCAATATAATTATTACGTAACAATTTTAATCTCGTAATAAATTTATTATGTTGTTATTTCAACACTCTGTATACAAATAGAAGCCAGCCTCAATCAGCTACCAAACGCCTAGTCATCACAATTCGTCGCGCCCCCTATCTATTCAAGTTTTTACTACCGCCGAACGAACACCGGCTTCGATCTTGCTTCTAGCTTATCTAACCCTAACATTATTTTAATTATCCTATATTTCATTTATAATCACTATGCAGAATATCATATTATAACATATTTTAACGCTTTTGTCTAGAAATGGTATTGCCCCGGCTTCGTCCGGATGCAATTGCAAGAGAACTTACAATAATAATATACTTAGTGTGGAAAAAGTAAAATAATAATAATACATAGATGCAGTGAATATTACTTACAACTCGCAAAATACGCACTTTTCCCTTTATAGCATTAGTACCTACTTCCCTTTCTTGCCCTAAATATGTGTTCCAAGGTATTATGGATTTTTTTAATTTCATTAATATCATGGTAAAATCAAAATTGTTACACGAATTGCTGAAAGCAAACCGAAAACATAAAAGTATCTGATTAAAATAACAAACTATTAGATAGGTATAATCGTATTTGAGACATAAAAATAAATGACATCGATATCTCTAATGACAGGACTCATTGGTAGCATATTATTGTAAGAGCATTATAAGCAGCGACAAAACACTATCATATTATTACAACCCATAACGGAAAATAAAATCAGAATCTTTTATCCGAACATCGGTTCCACGGACCGAAACCAAACCGTCATTACGAGTTATTTATTCGAATAAAAGTTGGAAAAAAAAATCGATTTTTAAAAAAGCATCGGGCCGACTTCGTTTCTGCGGTTTAGTTTTGAGTCTTTTTTGCAGGTGTTTTTAGTAATTCGAAATTACCTAGGTAATGGTTAGTTGATGTAAATGTTTTGTTGCAAGTTAATAAATTGCTTATATTATCTTTCATTTTACATCTGCTTTTCTCCATAAATATATCCAGAAAAAATATTTTTTACTAGCTTTTAGCCAGCATCTAGGAGCCTTAAAGTTTAATAACAACTACATATCTCACTTAGATGAATTTCTTCTTTCTAAGATGAATAGATACAAGGCGCCACCTAGTTCGGAAATTAACTTGTAAAACATACCAATTTATCTCAAGTCTTAATATCAGAAATGTTTTATATCAGGAATCGTCAAGAATTTAATACCTTTATTAAACATTCCAATAAGATTTTTCTGGTAGGGTTGTCACAATCGATCACCAGTTCGGACAGTATGGATTAAATGCCGGACAAGTGTTCCGAAAATGATCTATTAGGGCCCCCTTTACCTCATCATTGGACTTTTGTGTTCACCCCTGTTGTTTTAATTCCTACTTTTAGGGTTGATTTGGCACCAGTAACGGGGCAAGGGAGTCAGTCTGTTAATAATAATATAGAATTACAATAACGCTATGTATATTGCTAAATTATTGGCATCAAAGCTTTAATTTATGGAGAATATTGAGACCATCAAAATACTTCATTTTCATAGTTGGTTAATAAAAACCTTAATCTCTAATTAAGTGGTGTAAGTAATTGGTCTAATTTAAATCTTTTTCCCCAAATAAAACATTCTCTTATCTTGTTTCTCGAGTAGCAATAACTAATACAATAGCGATAACTTATGTACATTTTAGACTGCCAGAGGACTTTATATTAAATATCAGAATTGAGAGGCATCAATGAACAAACTGAACATAGATGTATGTAATTTATGAGTAGTGGATGCTATAGAGGAGGTTAAATAGGAGTATTTAGCCTCCTCTATTTCCAACATACCCTTGATGGCAATCTGTCGCAGAGCTGATAACCATTTGGGGTTGAAGAGTTCTCGAATGGAGGCCACGAATTGGAAAGCGCTGCGTGGGACACCCTGGCCACAGTTCGGACAGACGAAATGAAAGGCTTCGCGGGAAGCGGCTGGATGCAAAGACAGAAGACCGTGGGTGGTGGCGAGACTTGGGAGAGGCTTACATCCAGCAGTGGAGAGACACAAGCTGATGATGATGGTGATGATGATGATAACGACGATGACATACCTAATAAAATACAAAAAACCAGCAACAAAGTGCTTTGTCGTTTCAAAATCCAAAGTGAACTAATGCTAGTGTACGTATTTAATATACATTAAACTATTATTTAGATGATATTACCTTAAAAAAGAAATAAAATTATAGTGTTAGCACTAACGAACAGTGAGCCAAAAGTGCAAGTTGCCGACAAAATTGTAGAAAAATTCGCTCACCCGCGCCCGGGGCGCAATCAACCGTCCCTTCAGTCGATTATTGCAAATAACTATTATTTCCTTCTCCTTTCAATTGCCAGTCAACGCAGCCCCAAGTTCTCTTTGTATTGCTAATTTAGGAAAGGCCAGTTTTATTTATTCGCATAGAAAAAAGAAACGAATGACAAACGAAATTTGCCTAACAGAAATAAATGACAATGCAACTTGTTATTTGGATATAACGTTACGATAAAAAATAAGCGCGGACATTTGTCCGAGACAGTAAATCGGTATCACATGGGGCTGAGAGATCCCTGCACAATTTTTATTCATCAAAAAACTATCCTCGCCAAATCCGGGCGATTGCATTTATGAATGAAACAATTTTCCAGTTTCGCTGCGTTTCGGACAGGCAATTTGCTAAACGGCGTAGAACCATTAGTCATTCTTGTATCGACGCGACGGATAGATTGGTCATATTTTTTTTGTACGGAAACTAGGATTTGTTATCGGGCTTTACGAAAAAAGTTTACTTATGTGTAGGTCTATATGTTTTTTTATCTCCGTGATTTTGTTTAGTGTAAGATTCAGATTTTTTACCTTAAGAACTCTTTAAAATAAATTATTAGGAAAGTAAGATTATATCATTTACATATAACATTATTAGCTGTGCCCGCTGTACGCGCTGTAGTTCGTTTTTAGAAAATCCCACAGGAACCTAACATTTTTCCAACATTTCAATCATCCAAACATACAAACCTTCACATTTATAATATTATCAGGATTTCCACTTCTGCTGGCTAATTACTAATTAGACAGGCTAAGTAAATCAGTAATTATAGCTCTTAATAGTACTTGAATTGTACGTATTAATTCATTTGATGCCGTACGTATTAATACTTTTATCGAGAAACTGTTTTTTGACAGAAAAGCTATTTTAAAACTTATAATTATATAAATGCTTATAGGATTTCTGTCAGTTTACCTACTGCATATTTTCATCTGACTTTAAAATACGATTTCGCTAAGTTAGGCCAGGGGTCGTCTCTTCATATATCAAGACAAGTAGATACAACATTCAATCAGCGTTCCCTGACCTGGCTATTTATATTCCTTGTGCGTTTCAAAGGAAAATTGGATATGACGTGATTATTAGAGTCCGCGTAAAGAGCGGCAATTTGGCCCGTGCACAAATCGTTCGTCCCAACGGGCGTGGGGACCGGACGGAGCTCAAAGCTTTGTCCGAATTTGTCTTATTGCAACATTGCACCTTCATTGCTTAAACAATTTCTGTTTTACTTATAAAAATCAACTAATCATCTTCTTAGCATCGTATTAACTAATCACTACTTATCTTCTTAAGTAGTGTTTGACAGTTCATTAAGACATTGCTAAGCAACAAATTAAAGTTAAGCAACGTTTATAAGTAAAAAAAATTCTTAAGTGGTTCCTAAGTATTACTTAAAATTTAAGTAACGTTTATAGGTAACGCTGTAAGGCGTAGGTATAGGTAAGGCTGTTTATGTTTTACTCCAGATGCGTAGTAATAAAAACTATTGCTATAACATCCCTACTAATATTATAAATTAGCTGCTGCCCGCAAAGTTAGTTTTTTAAATCCCCGATTTTTCCCATGCTAAAAAGTGTCCTATAGTTTAATTCAGGTAATTATCAATACACCAGTGAAAACCATCTTCAAATCAGTTGAGCCGTTTCCGTGATTAGCGTGCACAAACAACAGACAAACAGACAAAAATTCTAAAAACGATTTTTTTTACCTCAGTAGCACAAGTAGGTACAACTAGTATACAAATTGTTTTTTTTTTTTTTTTTGTTTTTTTTTTTTTTTTTTTTTTTTTTTTTTTTTTTTTTTTTTTTTTATATTTACTGTACAGTCACGTTTCGTTTACAATTTTATTATATGAATTGGTGTGAAAATAGGTAACTCTGTCTGTCTGTCTGTCTATTACCCTTTCACGCCTTAACTACCTACTCAACCAATCACAGCTATAATATAAACAAGGACCAAAATAAAAGTACCTACTATTCCCGAGGTTTCATTAAAAATTAAAATTAAAATTCAATGCCTGTAACCATGGGGTACTTTTCTATGCTCTTTTCTATATCCCTGACAACATGTATGCAAAATTTCATGAAGATAAGTTGAATAGTTAAACCGTGAAAGCGTAACAAACAAACAAACACTTTTCGCATTTATAGTATTACTTAGAAATCTTTTAATGTGCGTCTGTTGATATCCATTTTAATCTAGTTCTAAACGATGATCCCTTCTGAACAGTATTTAAGTGGACAACGATATCGTCTAGTCAGAGCGGCACGATCGTTCAGAAATTCGCAGAGTCATGTCAAGCCCATCTCGATGGCGCGGCCTGTGAATGCATCTCTCGGGAGAGCACGGTGCCCCCTTGATTATCTCGGAATTGTTGATGGCGATCTGATCATCTTGATAGTAGACAATATTTAAAGAAAAATCTTGATTTGTAGGAAATTAATCATTAAATTAAATGAAATGAAATGTCTTAAATCGATACGAGCGGCTTCAGATTTCCTTTAAATTTTCTTGTATGACTAAGATATTTTTTCAATTTTCATATTTATGCAAATGCATTGAAGCTGGATATTTTTGGAGTTGAAACTGTTAACTTCGATAAAGTGATCCTAAATGTCTCCAATTTTCATTATACAAAAAGGGTATTTTTAAGATAATAATTATAATTCACTTAAAATTAAACTTATTTTTATTATTAAAATTGAGGTAAGGTAGGTACAATTTTATTTTATCACGAATTTATATTTTTTTAATCTATGCCATCATAGTCTCTTTTTCTTCAATGAGCACTATAAAAAAATTACAAGAACGCAAATGTTTGATAAAGTTAGTTTTTTTTAGTTCCAGAGTAGGTATAGACTTGTCTTAGAATCTAGATTTCTTCCAACTTTTACAAAGACTTTTCTTAGGAAATGAAATCATTGTTAACTTTTCTTAGGAATATAATGTCACAAGTTTAATATGATATGATAGGAATATGATGAGGGTTAAAATTTCTTTATTATGACATTTAAGTGTGAGCATAAATGATGCAGACAAAATGATAAAAATGGTACTTCCGATAAAAGTATCAAACCATATCGGTCCATAGGTATCTCCAGCTGTTAACATTAGCACAAGCACGCCGATGTCAACACTAAACTGACCGCCCATTCGTGACCTTTACTTCAGATACGGTACTTTTTCATCAAGATTTCATTGAAAGTTTTTGTAATATCTATTTGACATTTTGAACCCTCAGGAGTTATTGTAGAGAAATTCTGTTTTATTTCGTTTTTGTGAAACCATTTACAAATCCAATTCCTTTCAGATTTCCTATGCCTAGATTCATTGACTTTTTTCTTTGTGATATCTTTTTTGGATGGTGTTTTTCTTTTAAATTTGATGTTTCTATAATATTGTTATGTATTTTTATAAAAAAAATTGCCTCGAATAAAAATTATGCTAAAAATTTAAATTATAAATCTGGCTGACCAGACAGATGTCGCTTTGTCAAAAAATATTGAACTGTGGGGGCTTGTAATATTTTGACGTCAATATCTTATAAAAAAATAAGAATCTCAGATGGGAAAATAAAATAATGGGGTTTTTACAAATTTAATAAATTTGGTTTTCGGACAATATTTTTTCCAATTTTACTCTTCATAAGAAACTTCCGTAGACTTAATTAATAGAGTTCAGTTGTCGTCAAGAATGATAGCAAATAACAACCCAAATCCCATCTGTCCTTTATTCGTGCGTAGATTGGCATAATCACGAGTTATATCAATAATCCTTACGCGTATTAACTCGATGACATTTTCATTTCCTACGTCAATATAACGCCCCTTTCATTTTATTTGCTCCATGCCCACGTATAATGAAGCTATTCGTTTAGCTATAAACTAAAATCTTATCAGATGTTTTATTTGTACTAAAATGTTCTTGTTTAATTAAAAACTGTTTATGTAATATGTAGTTGGCAGTTATTTGAGCAATTAGCATTACGAATTAAAAGTATAGAGTTTTTGTAGGTTATACTAAAATTATTAATTTAAAAATTTTTAACGCCCGAAGCAAAAGAAGGTTTTCGGCATCGTAGACCAGGCTATCAGTTTATTTTTGTTTGAACAGTTGAAACTTGTACCAAAAGAAGAAATTATATTTTTTACTGGGAAAATATAGTGTAATTTGTAGTGTTCGATTTTCAGCCGAAACCGAAAACGAAAAAGAAGCTTCGGCTTTAGTCTTATTTTCGGCCGAATATCGCCGAATCATGATTTTTGGCCGAAAATGGCCCAAAACGAAACTTCGGTCTGTCACTATTAGTGTCCGACCGAAAATGAATTTTCAGCCGAAAAGGAAAACGAAAAAGAAGCGGTATTAATTTGGTAACATCATCAAAATAATATGTCTGGGTTTCATAGATATTTAAGTATAAAATTATTAAAATACCTTCTATTTCATATTTATTTATGAAATCTTTAAAAATTATAATCTAAATCTTATAAATCTGAAATATTCACTTAAAATTAATGAAATTAAGAAAGTCTTTTACTGAAATTACTGAATTCTGCAATGTGTTAGTTAAAAACAATGGCCTAGTTTTGAATCATGTCCTTTGTATGCTTGCTTATATCAGTTTAAATTAAACGGCAGATACGATAAAACGGGTGATATAACAAAAAGAAAAGCATTGAAATAAGTATACTTATTATTCAGTTATTTGCATGATTAGTTAAGTGTACCAAGGTATATCTATCACACATGATCTTTATACAAAAGAATTGGAGAAAACCCTCCAAGTGACCGTCGCGTCCCCAATGCCCCAGGGGAGTAGACGGTTGACTAAATTCCAAGGGCTCACATATCCGCGTCTTTAAAGAAAACTAGCCGACCCTTAACTGTAGGGTGTGAATTTTCCTTTGAAAGTTAGTCAACATAGATCAGTTTACGCCAACTTTTTCTAAGGAAACTAACTGTGAAGGACCTTGAGACGATTGAATCAAGTGAAACATTTTTTTTTTTTCAAAATTTTCATTTCTTTTTTAATTTTATTAAAAATTTGTATTTTTTAAAATCTACTGTAAGTACGAGTATACTAATCAGTTTTTTCTTTTATCCCTTTTTTGATCTAAACTTTAACGTTAACATTTAAGAGATTAAAATTAAGGGCACCTGATACCTGAAGGTTCTACTAAACGATGGTAACTGCCACTAGACTGCTAAACGCAGTGTGGCCCTGTCACTGCTAATATATATTTTTTTAATTTTTATTTTATTTACGCACTTATTGTTATTATTTTGGCCATGGTAATTTTACAATCAAAACATTTTTCTTATTGAATAAAAATACAAATTTTAGATACATCCACCTTAGCAAAGTTACTAAAATTATTATTTCTTAACTACTCTATATCTTGTACAATAAGTACTTATAACCCTACTAAAGCCGCGTATAATAATTCTCAAAAAAATATTAAGAAAGACATTATCGTCACTTATTACTAAACGTTCCCTATACATTTTTGAAGTGTACACTCATATTTTGCTGCTAAATCCACTTCAGTGCAACAATACAAGATGTCATAGCTGTCACTTAGACCGGATTTACCATACCTTTTTAGTTTTAATACAATGTTGCATAAAAAACTTAATAAATTCAGTTATAGTCATCGATATTGGGATTTTACCTACTTAGATGGTTGTGGTTTCGAAACGTTTTTCACCGTGTAATGTGAAAAATTTCAGAAATTGGTTAAAGTATTATACTTAATTACCAACAAAGTACTTAACAATTTTTACCCTTTTATAATATACTAGCGATCCACCCTCGATTTCACACGAATACAATTTTCTGCAAATTATATACCTACACAAACCTTTCTCGTTTATCGCTCTTTCCATTAGCGTAGGTGGTTATAATAAGCGAAGAAACAGATAGTGACGGACAGAGACTTTTTTTATAACATATTGAGATGTTATATTTTTATAACATGTACAGATATTGAAGTACCTGCTTATATTATCTCCCACAGATAATTTATTGGTTCACGATTACTTTTTAAAATATTTATTGTTTTTTTTTTTTTAATAAAGCATATCTTTGAAAAGGCCAATAGAATTCGTCTGAGGTAATTTTAGTTAGGCATATCCAAACAACAACAAAAAACAGTACCAGTAAACAACAAGCTTTATAGTAAAGCTCGTCAATAGCTAGAGCTACTAAACGAAAAAAAAATCGCTTCACGTAGGTAAATGGAATTTCGGTTAAAAAGAAATGAGTAAAGTATATTGCAGATAGCCTTATATTTGCCTATTTTTACCTATTAATATTTTCATTTAGACTTATCACGGAAAAAGAGTTTCCTATAGGTATTTGTTGCAAATTACACATTAAACTTTGCATTATGCCTATTCTTATTATTATCTATATAACTCCCATAGTTACACCTTGTGAAAATCACCATTTAACATATTCTCAATAAACCCATTTAACCACAATAATGATTCAAATATTTAGACGCCGAATGTCTCTAAAATTCCCATGGTCTAAACCGCCAACTAGAGACAGATTAGGCCTTGTATAGGACCCCATCATTTGAGGGTTAATATCAGAGGTGTCGACCTTTTATAACTAACCCCATGAATGCGCGGTGACAATTTAACTATAGTGTATTGATCTATTGAGCTGTAATCCGTTGCTACCTGTGAACTTTAGTAGCATTTAATGCGACCTCTTTGTGTTTGACAGTAAGTTTGATAATGAGGTTGCTAATAGGCGCCTTATGTTACCTTGTAACAGATGTGTACTATCAGTAACATATTCTTATTTGGCCTTCGGAATCAATAATGGCATAGGTACCTACTTTGTATGTGATTATTATTATTTTTAATTTATGTGTTTAACTTTGAAAAAGAAATAGACGTCCTATTTAACTTATCGCTTCTCTCAACACATGAGTAGGTTTTTTTAAAGTAAATGGTACCTAGCCTCTACCAAAGATTTCAACGATTTTTAGAAGTTGAATTAAAAATAATCGTATGTTTTATTTCTATAATATATTATTGCCCCTTTTATTTATTTCATCATACAAAGACACATCGGAAATTCCCCCGGGCGAGCTAATTTTCCTACCCGGGCACAACTCAATTTGTCCCGGACCCATTAACGGTAACTGCACCGGGACGGTTGCGTGTTGCCCGGCTTTTTATGACCCGGCTTCGATTCCGGGTCTTTCTTCCGTTTCTCGTATTTCAATTTGTACGAATTTTTTCTCCGTCAATCTTCAAAGCGTATATAAACCTTAAGACAAAAAGACAAGGCTTAAGTTTGGGCGGCAAATTTTCTTAGTTACATCCCTTCGCTTCTTGCAGGACACCAATCATCACTGTCCAGTTGTATGTAAACGCAGTACGCGAATATGGACTTTAGTAATACAATAATTAGAGTTGTTTTTTCAGTGACAGCAGATGAGTTCAGTAGGGGGTCAAGCTAGCGTATTGTGGTTCGATTCCCAGGTGTACAGGGCGTCGAGACACGTACGTGCACACTTAAAGACGACCACTTTTAAAATGAAGGGAGGTCCGTCATAAAAATGAGACAGCACAAAAACAAATGGAGTCGTTATTGAGACTATATATTTTGAGTCAATATCTTGTATTTTTATTTAATGAAGAGTGGAAGGTAGGCTTTTGGCCAGCTTGTCTGGCGGCAGTAACCACCTCCTTCAAGGTGAACTCGACCATGTAATATTAAGATATAGTAAACCTATACGTTCGTTGTAATAGTTGTTCGTAGACAGGCTGACGATCCACTGGATTGTATGCTGTTAACGTTGCCTATCAACATAAGTAATGCCATAGGTGATGCAAGTACCTACGCTATAAAGGGCATAGGTAATTAATGTGGCTCCTGTATCCCTCACTCAACCACAGAATCATAATAGCATATGTGCTGTTTTTTTCACAGAGTCCAATTCATTTGTCTTTATGAATTTGTTACAATATGTATACAACAGGTCTCTTAAAAGTATAAGAGAAACGAGTCGACTGATTTTAATTAGCGTACTGAAATAAAACCATTGTAACCTATATTCAGCAAATAAATTATTATTATTATTATTAAAATAAAGCTAAAACACTTCCTTGAATATTTTTTCGAATTTGTTACAATACGTCAAATAAGTTCTTTTCAAGTAGGTATAAGTAAAAGTCGTTGACTGTGTTAATTAGCGTATTGAAATAAAGCTAAAACACTTATTCAAATATTGTTTTTGTATCCACAAAGGAATTCTTTAAAAAAGCGACCGAAAGAAAACAAAGCGTTGTCGTGGACACGTTTCCGAATGAAGGTGTCCCAGGGACGGGGGACTACTTATCCATTTAGCTGTAAAAGTCCGGAATGCGTCATAAAAAGCATTAGATTCGACACTGAAGGAGACGAGAGTGGAAAACGGAATCACAGTTCCATTACTGAACGTAGCCGTAGCGTTTCTATCTAAACGATACTATGGAAAGAGAACTAACAGAATTTTAAAAATTCAAACACCGCACGGAAATCTTGTCTAAAATCGAATTATGAATGTGTTAAAAAAATTACTTAAGAATAACAAATGTATAAAAAAACTATATATATATACTTTTAAATATATATGTTATGTAGAGGCATACGAGGTGTGTTCAAAAAGTAAGGTGACTTTCCAAATTTCGCTTGCAACGTACATTCGATTATCGATTAATTGTTGTTGTTGTTGTGTTAGTACCTACACATGTCCCGATCATATGTTCACAGTTTCAAGTACATAGCATACTTAGTTTGTTTTTCACAGATAAAAACGTTACACGTGTTATGTTGTGCTCGGCAATTTTCTATTATCCTATTATAAAAAAATGGAGCAAAGAATTTGCATCAAATTTTGTGTGAAAAATGGAATCAAGTGCTCTAAAACATTTGAAATGTTGACAGTGGCCTACGGCGAGTCTGCTCTAAGTAAAAAAAATGGTTACAAGTGGTACAAACTTTTCCAAGATGGCCAAGAAGATGCCGACGATGAACCTCGTTCTGGACGCCCCAGCACATCAACGACAGAAGATATCGTCGAAGCTGTGAAGAAAATTGTTTTTGAAAATCGTCGAATTACCATAAGAGAAGTTGCTGAGGATGTTGGCATATCAGTTGGCTCGTGTCGTGCATTTTTTTGGATGTTTCGGGCATGAGATGTGTGTCAGCGAAGTTTGTTCCGCAACATCTGAATTTTGATCAGAAGAAGATCTGTTTTTTGGCTAAAAACAACACGACAATCATGCCCCAGCTACCATATTCACCGGATTTGGCCCCCTGCGATTTTTTCTTGTTCCCAAAACTTAAAAGACCTATGAAAGGACGGAGATTTGCAACGATTGATGAAATAAAAACTGCATTGCTGGAGAGAAGTGCTTGGCTTGGAGGTTTGGATTAAGCGTTTGCATAAGTGCATTGTATCTGAGGGGGATTACTTTGAAGGGGACAATACAAACATTGATGAATAAATAAATATTTTTTTCATAAAAATATAAAGTCACCTTACTTTTTGAACACACCGAATATATACGAAAAGGTATATTTTATAATAATGAAATGATATTAGTTGGCTTTCTTAATCCTAGCAAACCATATATCAAATGACAAATTGACACGGGATATTAGTAGAGGATAACGCTTTACTGGGGGACCGTTGTGAGAATAATAATATTTGTCGAGAAATATTGTTCTCTCCCTAAACTGAGTTCAAATAAAATATCTTAAGGTACAGAAAAATATATTCGTAATATAAGATACATTGTACTCTTAGGAAATTTTGTGAAATTTGACATCACTTCTGCTGTTGTTTTAGCACTGATTACATAGGCAACCTTTTTCAGAATCAAAAACTTCGTTGCTTATATTTGTAAATCAAAAATGTGTACTTAAAAATGTGTGTAATGGATTGTCGTCATAAGTAGAAATATTGTCACTGGAAGAAACTAGCGTCTAAGATACAGGCTCGGCCTAGTTTAGACGCTAGTACTCAACCTAATAAAATATTTAAAATGGGACTTGCAATGCACATGTTTATAGATTTGTTGTTAATTAATTAATAATAAAAAATTTAATTTAATTTAATTTATAGCTATACCTATAGCTTGCCACACTTGAACTCAAAATTTATGATACCCTTGAAAATATGTACTAAGTAAAACATTTTTATTTTGTTTTCATGACTAGACCAATGCTCCCGAGCTTCACTCGGATGCAATTTGTGGAGTTAGTATACATATAATATAGCCTAAGTCAATCTATTTTTCAAATAGGTGCCACAAGTGTAAAAATGCTAAAAATGCTTCCACATAAGGTATATGTGGAAGCATTTTTAGCAACTAACTTACACTTCATAATTATATTATATCTATCTTCTTACCCCTGGGTACTTTAAAATTGCCTTTAAGGTTTGACCCTCCGTAAACTTTTCGTAAGACTGACCAAGGCAACCCTCCCTTATTAAATCAAGCGCAATCGTTTTTATACTTTAAACATTGTATCAGGAAATTCGATGTTATCATTAAAAAGGGTTTTGCTTTTCTTTATTGTTTAAGAATTTATTAGTCCCATGGCCGTAATAGTGTAGCGATAAGACTTTGTCGATCTAAAAAAAGAAATCTTACTGAATGAATCCAAAGCAAGAATTTTAAGTTGATAAGTTTTTTGCAGTTGATTCACGGTTTTAAAATTCAACTATACCACAAATCCAATACCTACACTTTTGAATGGACTTATATAATAAAATATAATATACTATCTAATAATCTTAGAATTGTTATAAATGTATTTTTTTTGTAAATTTAATTTAGCAACAAAAATTATTATTATTATTGATGATTTATTAATATTTAATTAAAAATGAATGATTAATGAATGGCTTTCAGTGAAAGTGAGCTAAACTCAAACTCGTGTGTGTTGCTGGATAACTAGGTATTGGATAAGGCTGGCCACCACGCCCGGTCTTCTGTCCTTCGCATACAGCCTCTTCCCGCGAAGCCTTTCAGGTCGTTTGTTTATCTGGCAAGAGGGCGTACCACGCTGCGCCATAGTTAATCATAATAATTATTAAATAATTACTATTTAAATACTTAAACAGTTTTAAAAATAAGCAATCTACTAAACAAATGCTAAAAAAACATTTAATAATAAATTATTATTTATTAAAGCCTCCACACAAAATAAGGCGTCTGCATAATATAAATTATATACGAAATGAGAATACTTGTATCTATTATTAGATGCACAACCATTACGTATAGGTATCGGCGACCAAAGACGTCTAGGAGACGTTTTCCAAATGACCTTACTCAGGTGTCAATAAACTTGGGTCTCAAGGGATTCGCAGTCTAGTGTAATGACGCTCGATCGTAAACTAAGGGTTCGCTTACTGTGCAGCACCTCCGAGGTGTCGGGTTTAGCACCCCTGGCCGTAAACTTTCAGCTGATTCATTCCATTGTTAATGTGGAAATGAGTTTTAGTGTTACAAAGATTGTATTGAGCACTTATGACTCCACTATACCCACACCGACCTTATGGGAATTTTAAGGGAAGACTATTAAAATTTTGGAAACATTTATTTTTAATAATAAATAATCATAATAAATAATATCTTCACACATTCCAAACAGCACCATCTAGTTCTACAGTAAGCAACTAATGCTAGTATTATGGATACCAGACAGTTGATATACTACATTGATATCTTTTTTTTGTGCATCAACGTTTAAAAAGTACATTTTTATCTTTTTCTTGCTACACATTTTTGTTGTTGTTAATGCTACATATCAATGCATTAATTACCTAGTTATTTGAAAATTGTTTGTAGAAATGTTCATAATTAATATGTCGGCGTAGTCAATGTTATATGGATGACTTTTCGAGCTAAGTGTAGGTACACATACCTACACTAACTTATATACCTATACATACGAATATATTATGTACAATGTAACGTGTGGTCACAAATATAACTTCAAAGGATTTGCATTTAAAGTTACCTTCGCTGCATCTCATAAGAAAATTTTAAAAACAAACCTCTTTGTGGAGGATATTAAATTATATAGTATATGTAAATGTTCCCAAAGTCAGTTTAGATGCAAATGCCAGTTGCGGGCAATAAAACAGTGCTCATTAGTGCTCTCCGCCTTTGGGTGGGGCGTGGGAGTGGCTCGTTCACGGTACACCCACGAAACAACGAATATTTTTCCTATAAACACGTTTAATAGATGAATATATCACTAACTAGCTGTTACACACGATTTCGTCCGCCTAACGTTATAAAATATGTTACTCGCTGATACTGTAGCTTTTTATATGTGAAAGAATTTTCAAAATCGGTCCAGTTGTTTTTGAGTTCATTGATACAAATCTCTCTTTTCACTATACAACTACTATCCGAAAGAAAAATGAACTGCGATAAATACACAATAAAAAAATACACTTCAGACTCTTTGGTTATACTTTTGCCATTTTTAGATGATCCCACGAGAACAGTACTTTTTATTTTAGGTGAAAGGTACCTTATGTCCTTTTATGTATGCAAAATTTCATGATGATGGTTAAGTAGTTAAGTCATGCAAAGGTAACATATAGAAGGACAGACAATATAGTTACTTTCACATTTATAACATTTAGTATGTATTAATACCTACGCTTTAAACAAAATTAATATTATGATAAAAAAATTTATGAACTCTGTGGTAACGTAACAAAATTTCTTTTACAGTATTCTCGAGCTTCGAAAGGAGAAGAGTCGAGACGCCGCTCGGTCGAGAAGAGGGAAAGAGAACTACGAGTTTTACGAATTAGCTAAAATGTTGCCTTTGCCTGCCGCCATAACCAGTCAACTAGATAAGGCATCTATAATAAGGCTAACGATAAGCTACCTCAAACTAAGAGACTTCTCTGGCCACGGCGACCCACCGTGGAGCCGCGATCCGCCACCCACGAGTAAAGCTTTAAAAGGTTTGTTAAGTTTTCACTTATATGTTATTTATTACTAGCTGTGTAGGTACCACGGTTTAGTTTAAATTTCCAATGGCAAGTACATGTCGGGTCTTCTCGGTAATTCTCGGTATAACCTATATAACTTTCTTCAAGAATGGGACTACAAAATCTTGAATAATTAATAAAATCAAGGTGGTAGTTTCAGAGATTGGCGCATTCAACCAAACAAATAAATAAAATATATTTTACATTGACGATCTTATAAGAATCTTATAAGATATAGCCACTGTGCGTTGTACTATAAAGAGTCCTATATCCTCTAAATGATATTAAGTATTATTGTAACGAATATCTCTTTTATTAAATCTACAATTTTTTATTAAAATTAATACAGCCAAATGTTGCCCACCCCTGAGTTCACTTTTCAACCGCATAGAACTATGCAAAATGACTGAGTAGGTTTAAAATAACTGAGGAGGGTCGACAAATCAGATTTGCCTTCGTCAAGTCATTGTCGGTGCTAACCGTATTACCGCTCCCCTTGTACAGACGGCAAAACAAACTGTTTTAAAATATAAAGAAGTAAATAGAGTACGATTCTAAATTTAATTATACATTCAAAAATTATATGAAACTAGAAAAATGCAACGACTTTTGATTTTGACTGGGCAAAGAAAAAGAAATCAAACATCCTAACCCGAAGAGAAGGAGAAACCAGGAATAAATAATTCGTTTTTATATATTTTTAATTATTTTGATTATTTATTCACTAGTTTTCAATTAATTATTATAACTGTACTTAAAGTTAAGCTACGAATAACATGAAAGTAATAGTTAGATGTTTGGCATTTTCATAGAATCTAAAACTATTCTTGGATAGAAAAGTACTTAATTACCTACTACTTTACTAGCAAAATATTGTTATTGAAATTCATTCAAAGATATAAAAATAAGTATATGCTTTTGTAATACATTAAGTTTTATCAAATTAAATACCTACAGTACTTTACATAAATGTCCTGAAAATATATATTTTTATCGTTAAACTCTAAGCGTCCAGTACTTATTGATATTTCAGCTGTTTCCTTTTGTTGTGTAAAACTTACAATTATTTTTTATAGTGTATTCTTCATGTGTTTGTAGCTATTTTTATCATAAAAAAGAAGTCCGTTATTGACAGTAGGATTTAAACATATATATGTATTTATTCCTATATTAGATATTATTAAATTAAGTGCTGTGTGACTGTGTTTTAATAAAAAAAAAAATGCGCTGCAAAGTGCGTGGAAACAAAAATTTAACGGAATAAAAACCTTGGAACAACTCCGAGTAAATCACAACCGATGCCAAGCCAGGCGAACGACAAATAAATGCGCCTTGGGGACACTGATTCACCGCAATACGTCAAATAAATTTCAGATGCCTATCGAGAAAACAAATACACGTTTTTTTGAGTCAACATTACACATGTGTTATTGAAATTTCCCTTTGTTTTGCATGGCTTTTTATGTTATGTTGTTTTTTATACTTTTTTTTAATAAAATGCCTAATAAAATCGCCTTTCTTTTTTAACCATTTTTCTAACATATATAATTTTATAAACTAAAAAAAAATAATAATAAAATATATGGTCTATATAGAAAACTATTAACTATTTATTTCTGTCGTTGGGAGCGGAAGCGTGTGGCTCTGTAGCTTAGCCTTTAAGCATACTAAGAATATAGTATGTATGTATAAAACTTGAATTAATGTTTTTTATTTTTCATTCTTAAGAAATGTGAATACTTTTAATTGTATTCAAATTTCATTTTATAATAATAAAATTATAAAGTAATTTAATTTTTTTTGTACATAAGATATATCTTTTAGACGAGTTATCTCATGATCCACGTCTTCCTCTTTTAAGTTTTAAAAATTTTCAACAATTTCTTGAAATATTTGCCCGACCTGTAAATAAGTTCATATATATTTTTTAAATTATTTAACAGTTTAAATTAGAACGCTGGATTTTTCCACATACTGTTGTATAGTTTTCAATATTAATGCAGTGCGGTACACTCGCGCACAGCTTTAAATGTGATGTTCCTAAATTTGTAACAAGTGTACCAATAAAACGCCCCGCGACAAATCCAATTTAGACCCCTAATGCGCTTAATGCGACCACGGGGCGAATCACTACGTATGCCACTGTCATTTTAACTCAATTTTCCAACAGCCTCTCTCTCCCACCTACGTCTACATATTCAAATAAAAATATTCGTGACAATAAAACAACCATTTTAGGGGGAGTCAAAAAAATATATCGGAAAATGTTTGGACAAAAAATTTTTGAGGTTCAAATATACTCACGTAGGCAATAAATAATAACACTTTTTATATATGTATATAAATCATAAAATATATATTTAAATCATTTTAAATCACTGTTGAAATAAATATATAAAATAAAAACTAAAATAGTTAAATAATCTCATTTGTTCTTGAGATTTGATGCAATGCAATTTGTATGAAAAAATTAGTTACTCACTGAGTAATTAATTTTCAAACAAAAAGTATAATTTATTCAATTTAAATATGGCTATGAAAGCTTATTTTAATATAAATAGTTTTCTTTAGATTAGTTTGTTAAGTCTTAAAGTATCATAAAACATCATGTAACAACATCAGATTGAAATTCCAATCAGGAAATTCTTTTTAACTAGTAAAGTTTAAAATTTGTAAGCACTAATTATCTTTAATAGACAAACTTACTAATAAATAATTACTAACTCATTGTAAACGATTATTTTATCATATGCTACCTATTATCAGTCAAGACCAGATACTCCTTAAAATTTATAAATATGTCGTCCAATCAGTCCAATCAATCAATGGCTATGGTATACGTTACAAAAAAACCACACTCAAAATTAATTTTTTTTGTAAAGTTTTAAGAAAGTATAAAATTTAAGATTCGCTCCTGTTTTCCTAAAAGGATTAAGCCGACAATGCATCTGTCAACATTGAAATTGTAAGAGACACCGGCGCTATTTAAAAAAAAATCGTAATTAATTCGCTGGGGCCGAGCCCCAGTGTAACAATACGCGGTGAATTGGGCCAAAATTTTTAATCTAATCAATTAACAATCAGTGCAAGCGATATACCGCTTGTTAGTACTGCTTATTTGGCGAACGTGACTTGGTTGCTTATTCAAATTGTGTTGGGGTTCGTTTGACGATTTTGTCTGGACGTTTAATTGGTATTACCGCTTACTGTCTGCTCGTTCCGAATTGTTATAGAGGTGACGACCCAGTGTGACGAACGCTCCGATTCTGACACGGCAACCGCAGACTTAAATATGGTTAGGGCCCTTATTAGTACCCGGGTACCTTAATATGATATGTTAGTATCCGGGTCGGCACTCGGATCTAGCGGGTACCCGGGTCGGTACCTCATTACTTTTTATTTAATACTAGCTTCGCATGGATGCATTTTTTTCTGCAAATTGTGTTCACAAACCTTCCTAATGGATCGGATCGCTATTTTCATTATTAAATACCGTATCAAAATCAATTTTTAAAGAGGTGAACGCTTGACTGGGATTCAAACCTGCGTCCTCTTTCATGGCAGCGAAGTTTTCTACCTAATTCAAACTCACGGCGCGGCGGCGGGCGGTGGGCCACTGGATGTTGATACAAAGTTACGGTCGCCTATAACACAAGCAACGCCATAGGTGCTGCAAGGATATGGGATTGGGAGGGGATGAGGTCGTGGGCTCTGGCATTCCTTACTCACTCACTGAAGCACAACAGTACCTACATATGGTGTTAATTCACGGTTATCTTCTATAAGGCGGTGGTTACTGCCGCCAGACGGGCTGTCCAAATGACTACGAAACGCAGTGTGCCCTGCCACTACTTATTGTGTTATTTTATTACAATTCTAAATTATCATTTTATTTATAAAAAGTTTCACATGTCTATCTATAATCGAAAATTTGTATAATTACTTCATGTATGGATAAATTATCATCGCTTATGTTCCGTATAATGTTGACTTAATTGAATGATAGACATCTATGCCTGACAACCGGACTGACAAGCTGACATATAGTTATAGTTATGTATTAAACGAGTTGTAAATGGGGTTATTCTAGTGGAAGTTAATTTTAAAAAGTAGCTACTTGTTATCGTAAGGTCTTTCTTACTTTTAGAAAATAAAAAATCCCGAATTAGATGTACCTTCTACCCTTTCAATTGTACCTTTTCAGTTAACAATATTTTTATTCATTGCAAAGTATATCTATAAGTAATAAAGGTCTGGTTTGACATTGGATTGATTGGATACAATCTGCTAGCCTATGTCTAGCATTAGACGTCCTACAGCTGAAGTAATGATGATGATCATCAATACTAATAATAAATCTGTAAGGGTTGGTCATGGAGTAAGTTAATTTGTTTTCAGAGATATCGTATTTATATGCTCTATACATCATACTGAAACTAAATTGACGATTTTTAGATTTTTTTTTGTATGTATGTATGTATGTATGTTCCTCCATAACTCTGAAACGAATGAACTGATTTTCATGAAACTTGGTAGATAAACATTTAGACGTACGGGACACAGGATAGGCTACTTAATATTTTTCAACGCGGACGAAGTCGTGGGCACCAGCTAGTAAAAAATAAACTCTTAACTATGATAACATACCTATTATTTATTATTAGATCAGAACAGTTAACAGTGATAAGTAAAAATATTTTAAAGGTATTATTCATTGGTGTACTTAGAGCCCATATCTAGGTATTTACATTGAGGTAATCTCGCTCTCAGTATTTAGATTTAAAATAATGTTGTTATAAAGATATATTTCCTGATATTGGTACCAAATATATACTAACACATATAGAATCAACAAAATCGCTAAACGTTATTATCTATTATATTTCAACTTTAATTTATTTATAATTCAATTAATATATTCAATCTATATAGAATAGACCTCTATAAGAAATACCGTTGACATAGATTCTGAAATTACTTTGACTTGATATTAAAATACAGGTGATTTTCTCAGTAAGTAATTTGTATTTCAAATAATGATATAATATTATTACAATATTAGATCAATTACAGAATTGAAATTTAAACTGCCTATTTCTTGTAGGATACTCAATAGTTTCACTATATCAAAATCAAATCAAAATCAAAATATTTATTTATCAATTAGGTTTCTCACGAAACTCTTATGATCGTTATTATAAATTTAAATTTACTAGGGTTTCGGAAAAAAAGCCAAGATGACGATCCTGAGAAGAAACCCCGAAAGAAACTCAGGATACTATTCTTTTTGTCATCTTTAAAATATAAAAATTACAATTAAGTACACTTAATACAAACATAAAGTTCATATACAATACTAAGCAAAACATAGTATGAGCTCCGGATCCAAGCTCTAAATCCAGGCTTCATTGTCACTTAAATAATCAGTGACCTTATAGTAGCCTTTCGAGAGGAGTTTGGCTTTAATGACACCTTTAAATTTATTTATAGATAAGGCTCTTATCATCTCAGGTAGTTTATTATAAAACCGTATACATTGACCCATAAAAGAATTACTTATCTTGTGGAGTCGCGTCTTATGTAAATCTAAATTATTTTTGAATTATATATGAATTATAAAAAGGTAATTCAATGAGAATAAAAGTGAGTCTTAGAAATCTCGTACCTATATAACGATAATTGCTTTTTGTATGTTCATAAATAAATAATAGACAATCCATATTGCTTGCGTTCATACAGAAAGCAATATTTCAAAATACAACGGGAGGAGACAAGTCAGATAAATTCGACAAATTAACTCCATGGTAAACACATGTTTCGTTCCCCATATTGCCGTTTGGTGGCAGCACGCGTGATTTATGGCAGTAGGGCGGCGGATCGCGGTGAGAGAGGACGTGTTACAAATGCAATACAATCCTTTTTCGATTCTACATCACTAATCTTTTATGAACTTGCGTAACCAGATTTTTTAATTTATGTGAAGATTTATGAATATTTTTTTACTAGCTGAAATCATTACTAGGAATTTATTAAATAACTAAGAATTATTATCATTATTACGTATCAACATTCGTTAAAAATTGGGCAGTCCGTCTGGCTACAGTAACCACCGCCTCACAGGAGCCAATGTTTCCTCTAACCCTTCCTGACCGTTTATCTATTATCCTATCAAGATTGGCAAGTGGACCTCTAAAGTAATACCCATTAATGATAATTTATCATCAAAATCCGTTCATTAGTTTATGAGTGAAAGAGTAACAAACGTTCTCACAAATAAAAATACAAATAGTTTATTTCTTTATCTTAAATCTAGGTACATGTTAACATTGTAAGGGCACCCCTATCCTATTAAATATAAAAATACCTTGTACTCACAAATTTTCAGATTTACGAGAGCAAGTATACATACATTAACTCTCAACAAAATTTGTGTACTTAATATCTGATTGTACAAGAATGTAGTTTGTAAACTTCTATCAATTATTTAAGTTTAATCATAAATTAATTCATCAGTATCATTAATAGCGCAGTACTTCTAACAAATACCTATACTAAGGCAATGTGCATTTTTTTAATGAAAAGTGTAGGATACAAATTTTCTTACAATCTAGAGGGATATTTCCCAAAAAGTAATAAGAAGCGAGGCGCCTATAAACTGTTAGAATTCACGTATAAAATTAATATAAAATTTAATATAAAAGGGTCTCAATTATTACAAATTCGAAATAAATTGACAAATACAAACCAAAAAGGTTCGTCTCGGTAACACAAACCCTCTAATATTTCGTCTTAACCCGTGTGTCGCTGCTGGGACGTATTTTCCCTTTATTTATTGTTATTTTTCTATTTCGCCGGCAGATGTGCCGTACTATGATTTACAGTGGCCTCGTATTAAGGAACGTGAATTATGTCTGGTAACAAGATTTCTTGTTTTCTTATACTTCACTTTATGGTGTTACTTCCTTTTTAGATACCATAGTTTGCAATACAAAGTGATCAGCAGTTTTAAAGAACACAGTGTTAGTATTGATTGGGTTTTTTCTCAAATCTTTGAGCATGAAGCAGATTAGAAAGTATTGGATTTTCTTATGCGGTAGACTCATTCTAATAAGAATATCTGTAACGATCTTGAAAGATATACGAGTACAAAAGTTGTTAAATTGTTGGGTTAATATATTAATAATTTATGCTTTCTTTACACAGTACACAGGTTCTATGAAAAATCATTGACTATAAGAAGTTCATGCAAGAGATCCAATCCGGCCGATATTATCATGTAAAAATCCCAAATTTTTTATTAAATGGTCGGCAAGCATTCTGACAGTCCACTCAATGGTAGGTGGTTACCGTCACCTGTTAAAACAAGTTAGACAGGTGGGTGGTTATTGCTATAGGTGCTACAAGTACACTGCCGATCTTAGTGGGATAAAGAATAATGGTTTAGAAATGATGCCGCAGATAATTAGTATTTTATTCTTCTAATTGAAAACTTAATTGAATTCGATTAGCAGGAATCTTAGCAAGAAAAAAATGTCTATACCTACCTCATATGAAATTCGTATATTATACAGAGAGGTTTAACAGTCGTTTTGAAACATTTTGCACCAGATAGTCCTTTGGAAAAACAATTTTGGTCATATACCAGCATGTTCTTTAATCCTTCAGTCTCATCTTGTGAATCTTACAGTCTTTATAAGTTTACCCTTCTCTTAATCCCAGTATAATGAACATTACACGTGACCCACACATATTTAATACTATCCTTACGGATTCTTTTGTCCCTTATGAATAAATTAACTAACGGACAGTCTCGGTGCAAAAGTGGTGCAAGAAACACATTTTTGGTCGTCTTAAATGGTGGTCTATTTAAAGAAATCATTTCACCAGTTAAGTTAGGTGACTGATGAAATGATCTTTTTTTAAATCATAATTCTTCTTTGCAAGAGGCGTTATCTTCCCAAATTTTCCTTAGAGTAGTATTAGTTCTATAGAAACAATAATATAGCAAAATCTCTATATTGCGGTATTTGTGGATTGTGTTAATAGGCGATGGTAGTCACCTATCATCCTGTCTGTGGACCGTCAACCTGTCTGACGACTTTTACATAAAAAAAGAAATGTGCCCACTGACAAGTGTGGTGTAAGTGGATGATACAGCAAAATTAAATGTTAGAACTGCTTTGTTATGACTGCATCATTAATTAATTAATCAATACATTATCTCAGCCGTAGGATGGCCACTGCTGGACACAGGTCTCCTCATAATTTTCCAATCAATACATATTATTAAAAAAACAAACAGTCTCTGTCTGCCTCTGTCTTTTTCTCCGCTTATTTCTTATAAATCACCCATTGGATTTTGATACGGTTTTCACTAATGAATGGAGTGATGAAAGAGGAAGGAAGGAAGGAGGAATATTGCATGCCGTGTGATGCCGGGGTGGATCGCTAGTTATGCCAATAACATAATTACAAATTGGTTAGTTTAACAACGTGTACAGTAATAATAATGAATATATTTATAATAAAACGTTTATTTTCAATAAATAGTTGCCGAAATGGCATTTTTGTCGAACATCCCTTCTGTCGGTGCATCGCAATCATCACCCTGCGTTCGTTTCTATATTGACTGTACGTGTTCCGAATGTGGGATCATTTTCCGGGATTTTGTTGGTATTTTTATTTGGTATCGATCGCGTCGGGTTCGTGCGGCTGGACCTCGCGCGCGACTGAAGGGTTGGTCGTCCGTGTAATTGGTTGGTTACAATTCATTACTATTTCCATTAAGATTTATTTTATGTTGATATAGTTTTGTATTTATTTTTCTATGTTTTTCATTTATATTATTCAATCAATTGGTCAATATTTATTTGTAATTGTAACATGCAATTACACAAATGAAACAGTAATTGCAAAAATGAAATTTACAGAAAGGTCCCTACTGAGTATTACTGGTAAAAGCCAGCAGTGATCTTCCATAGCAACCCTTAGTTCAATACCTACACACACGACTATACACCATAAATAAATAAATACGATAAATGATTGTCAAAACACAACTGTTTTTACCAATATTAAAAAATATAAAGACCATTTCGCTGCCGCACATGAAAAATTCAATAATAAATATTTAAAATTAAAAACAAAGTTTTTTTTATGAAAAAATAAAAGATTATTCAAAAAAAAATTACT
The DNA here is from genome assembly GCA_936446665.2 of Synanthedon andrenaeformis. Taxonomy (NCBI): domain Eukaryota; kingdom Metazoa; phylum Arthropoda; class Insecta; order Lepidoptera; family Sesiidae; genus Synanthedon; species Synanthedon andrenaeformis. The sequence goes on from OW387795.2 coordinate 7,723,566, forward strand.
AAAAATTTGAAATAAATGTTTGATTCCTATTTTATTGTGTCTATTTTTGTCTGCACAAATTGGGTTTTCAGTTTCATATTAATTTCTTCAAAGACACCCGAAGCCAGGGGAGAGCCACTTGTACCATATAAAGTGTTTGGAATTACCAATCCATCGATATATTGGTGGGTATCGAGTTAAAAAGCTGTGATCAATCGATAGTTGAAGAGAAGCAACAAAAGGCGGTAATTCTTCATTAGGGGGCGAGAGTTCCGGTCAAGTGTTGCCCCCAGGGGTTGGCAATCAGCGGTCCGACTTATGTTGTTTTTGGGGCTAACGTCAGTTTGCAGAAAAAATGCTTTCATGACTTATTGTTAACTAAATATAAAGTAAGACTAAAAAAATCGTGTTACATTCTACTACAAGCGTGTAAATGTATGAAAAATAGAATTCCTTCAGTTAGTTATTTATTTAATAAGAAAATTGATTATTTATTTAATTAGAAAATTTTATTTTATTTTGTACTTAGTTGGACTAATTAGTCTAAATAAAATAAGTTGAAGCAAATGATTTTATACTTAATTAATATAGAAAAAAAAACTCTTATTTCGAAAACATTAGTTTCAAAATTATTATGCAAACATCACTAAACAACGCCTTATATGATGTATGTTAAACTCACTTAAAAAAAGCCATAACAATTTTTGGATTATTCTCCTGTTCTTTTGTATGAAATGTGTGTCTTGTCTTTGCTAACTTTCGAATGTAAACTTCAATTTTGTTTCTTTGTAGCATTTTGCTATTACCAAACATCTTTATAAGGCAGAAAAATACTTTTGCACACCCTACAACATTATTAGGCGTGAGTTTTATTTAATTTCGTGGCTGTGAAAATAGTACGGGACCCCCGGTCAATGTTGGCTCAGTCGGCACATGTCGAAATGGACAAATAACACTAAATTATTGCCTTCCTCCGTACCTTTATAAACGGCAAGACGTTTGCCGTCTCCTCTGGAAATGTTTAAATATCTACTTATCTTTTTTAATATCATTACATAGCGTTATTGTAACATTTTTATGTAGGCATGTATTAAAATTGTAATTGTATATTTAATTTGTAATATTTAAACACATATACCTATTTTTATTTAATTTTTGCATAGGTAATATTATACATAAGTAGTAGGACGTCCACCTACAAGAAAGACTGGCGATCCAATCAAAGCCTTTGTCATCGCTGTGATTATAAAAATATTTATTTTATTAAATAGTATGGAAAATTTAACAAGAAAATTATGCCCAGTGGACGTCCTTCGGCTGAAATGTTAAAGAAAATATAGAATATTTTTCGATTTTTTTAAATAATGTGAGCATTACTTAAGGGATTATACTTCATGGAATGCAAGGTGTACATTAATTGTAGGGTTAGTAATCACTTCATGCAGGAAAATTTTGGATTACTTACCTAATTAATTATTAAAATGTTATTAATTTAACAATTAACATTTTGAATAATTCTAAATTAAATTATTGTTAGTACTTAACTTCTATAAAAAATTACGTAAAATTTTAATCTAAGTATAAAATTCACGTGTCACAGTGTTTGTAACAAAACTCCTCCAAAACGGCTTGACCGATTTTTAATAGTTGTAAACTATTTTTTATACACCAAAATTTTTTTTTGGCAAAACAACGTTTGCTAGTTTTTTTATAAAATGTTTTTTCAGTAGTCAATTCCAGTAGTTACTTCCAAAGTATTTGTTTTTACCAAAAATAAAATTGAGATCTCGTAATGTTCTGAAAACCGATAAGTAACTGTATACAAAATATCGTAACTACCATTAGTGTGTTAAGGCTCTTTTCTTTTATAATTTTTTTCAATTATTAGTTATTTTAAATACTTTTTATATCCCAAATGGGTTATTAAACATACCTTAAAATGTTATACATATATCTGTCTATAATGTATCTACTTGTCAGTATAGTGCCCATAGTTATACAATACTGACAAGGTTTAGGGTAGTTTATTGAATTTATCCCGCAAAATTGAACGACGAGTCCGCTTGTCGGATGTTGATTGAATTTCGGTTTGACTTTGAACAACCACAATTACAAAGACATCACTTTATTTATTAATATGTAGTTTATTTTTTTTCTACTGTCTTGTAAGTTGATATTTGTAAGTAATGTTTGGATGTTTTTAACATAAAATTAATAAGAAAATTGTTACATACTGTTCAGTAGCTTGATACATTTTCCAATAATAAAAAAAACCTGTTTTTCATTATAATAATTCATTATAAATAACAGACTTAAAACCAACGGAGTCGTTTCTGGTTTTTCTTTGCCCCACAACAGTAAAGTCGTTACAGATTAATAGGTAACTTTATGAACTGCTAATGCGACAACAAATTACTTTCATAATGCCGACAATATCTGAGACAGCATAGCGTTTGCTCTCATAATGAGAAAATTATGCTGAGACTTAAGCTTCGCAATAAAAATTTTCGCTGTGGGAGGGTGCCCCAAAGAGAAACGCTTTACTTTGCTCACTCTTAGTTCTAAAGTATAAATTATTACAAACTAACGGGTGCATTTTTTTCTGCAAATTATCTATAAAACTTTACTTGTTCAACGCACTTTCTATTTAGTGAAAACCGAATGAAAATCGAGGGACTTTGTTTTGTATATCATATGTAAGGAAGTGTTAAAGTCTCGCTTCCCGATTTAGAAAGTGTGAAGTCATGGAGTGAAATCCTACCCGGTCAGACCAGTCAACTAGGAAAAGTTCATTTCCAAAATTAGCACTGCTGGGAATCGAACCCACTAGGTTACAGACAGAGCGCTAGCTAAGTAAGCATCAATGGGCCAATGGGCTCGTCACCGATTCTCCTGTTAGTCAAAAGTTTATTTTTGTTGTATTTAAGTTTAGTATCTATTTAAGTTTTTCTTAGTGTTATAAAAAATCAGAAACACTAGTTTATTTACTGTGGTCGAATTTAGTCCAGTAAACAAACATATAGTACTAGCTGACCCGGCAAACGTTGTTTTGCCTTACAAAAAATATCACTTAGGGGTATGGAATATAGATGTTGGCCTACCGTCTCAGACCTACCCGATAAGCACACAAAATTTCATCAAAATCGGTCCAGCCGTTTCGGAGGAGTTTGGCAACAAACACCGCGAACACGAGAATTTTATATACGAGTATTAGAAGATAATCTCTAAATTATGCCTAGTGGAATGCTCATCAACACCTCAATATTTTACTAAGCCGAAAAAAAGATACATAAAGATTTTAGAATAGAATAGAATAGAATAATATTTTATTTGTAGCAAAGGACATTGAAAACATACAATTATATAAAAAGACAAACAGAAACGTCCCCCGCCACAAACCGGCTCCAACTCAGCATAATGCAGGTTATAAAAACCTGCGCTGGTCTTCCGTTAGAGCCGATGGTGAGGTTACGCACTTACAAGATAAAACAATACATAAAAGCTCTTAAAATTAAAATATAACCCATAAATATATAATACAAAAAACACCTAAATTTATACAAAAAAGAAAATATCATCTACCAAAAAAATAATATATAAAATTAAAAATACATATATATTCAGAAGGCACTGGGGGCCTACTATCAACTTTTAAAAGACGATTCAGTTCAATTTAGGTTCCTAAACAAAATCGCTAACATTCGTACCATCACCTTAGTAAAACAGCGCCTCATTTGAATCGCTAAAGAACCTAAAAGAACGAATGAAATCGCAAAAAAAAACCACATTTGTCTCTGAATCACAAATTCCAGGGTCGAAGCGGGAAAGAAAGTAAGGTGATGGTACGTATTTACCTTTAAAAGAGTGAATGATATTGGAATGCGATTTTGTTTAGGTGTCGACCTAAATTGAATCGTAAAACGAAGAATGCAATTCAGTTTAGGTCCTAAATTAAATCGTATTAAGAGTTGATAGTAGGCCCCCTGGTGTCGTTCCGCAGTTGCTCCTCGCTTTTTTGGTGATCGAATATAAATTTCTTAAAATTAATATTGTTAACATTCTTTAAATGTTAACAATATTTAGTTTTTATCCAAGAATGTATTTCCATAGTAAAATCTATTAACAGCTTTTTAATTTATGGATTTATGTACCTTTTTTTTTACAAAAAATATCACATAGATAAATTATTCCATAGGTAAATAGTATTCAAAACCACATAATATAAAGCACATAATATAAAGCACTAATTCCACAAAATAGTTCTAAGTGTATTAAAAAAATGAATCTCACATGAGCACGGAATTGGGCTACCAACCATATTTAACCGGAGAGATGTCGAGATAGTTGCAAGCGTGTGCTTTATTATGATTTAATTCAACAAAACAGAGAGAATACGCCTTTGATACGCCGCACTTGCAGTTGTATATAGTGACCATGATTTTGACAAAAACTAATAAACCAAATCAGAACGTGTATTTGTTTAAGAGACCAGAATGAATGTATAATTATGGTTAGCGCCTAATACCTTGTTAAAGAAGAAATAAGCCATTCTAGCCATAAAAGCAATTTGAAGAAATCACGACATTTTGGAAAAAGACAATAAAATGCACAAAGTTTAACATTGCATTCATCGAGTGTCCGCTGTTGAAAAAAATTTCTACAAGAAATACATATAAAGTATGAAATTGTGGTTGCTATAATTATGCACATAATAGTATGCGGTTACAATTTCTTTTGTCAATAATCAATAAAATTGTAAATTTATCTAAAAAATAGCATCTTATTACATTTTTTTCGTGTTAAAGTCGACAGACAGGCTGACGGTCCACTTGATGGTAGATGGCCCGTCTATTACACAAACAGTAGAATTAATAATAAGGGGAAGGGATAGGGGAAATGGGCTTTACCATCACTTAAAATAATAAAATATACTAGAGAAATGTTTTTATTAAAAAAAGGCTAAAATAAATAAAAAACATTCTATACGCAGTATATATGTAAAGATATACTTATTTTTATATTGTCTTCTATCATAGTAAATGTTAATATCTATATTGAGTTCCCTACTAGAGGATTATGTTATTTTATAATTAGGCGGCACACAACCAATATAACAATAACCAAAACTAGTAGTAATATCAAGAGTAATGACCACCAATTTTGTCCTATAACGATTTTCTAAAAGCGTGGCTACCCTAACCTTGGATAAAGTCATAGCAGAAAACAGTTGTTTTATTTCGTTTTCAAAAGCAAACTTACGATCGTCTGATATGACAACGATATTTATACAGCGCAATGTTCAAGAACAATTTAATTTTTTACCTGTTTTATTATATTTTTAAGGTTTAGTTCACATGTCTTAAATTTCTAAATAATTTTATTGTGCAACTAGAACAATCTGACCAAACGCTTGTAAAAATACAAATTTGGCACACAGATAGTTTATTACTTGGATTAACATATAGTATATTTTTTATCCTGAAAAAACGTTAGGTTCCCGAAGGAATGAAAAAAATATATAAAAAATGGCGACACTGTCGCCGTAGTGGCGCCACCGTCGTTACAGCGATAAAGATGTCAGGCATCATAATCGCGGTACCTAGTGCGTCATAAGGCTATTCGCTAATTCACACGAATCAAGTTATGCAATAGTCCGTGATGGTTCGCCTGCTTCCTCACTGTAATGGTAACAAGTTGTCGTGCACGCTTGTACTTTGTTCTCGTCCATTTAGTGCCGACGTCACGACCCATTCCGTCACGATTGCCGGACGCGTGTCCTTGCGTGTGTGTACTCACTTTCGTTCGACGAAGATCACCATTTACTGACCCGAAGTTCGATGTTCAAAACTAGCTGTTTACATAAAAAGCGTGAAAATCAAATTTTGATTTGAGCACGAATAAGGTTTTTTCTAATGCGAAGCCAGCACTTGTAGGACTGTAAGGTGTATGTAGGGTGACCATGATTTTTATGTTTTATTGATCTCATAAAACTGCCTTGTCCTCTTTGGTCTAGTTACGATGTAGGTACTAAATATTACAGATAGAGACCTTATTCCCAAAATGTGTCATATAGTTATCCTACGGTTGCAGTTGTCAAACATTCTTTATGTTAAGGTCGTCAAACTGGCTGACGGTCCAATTTATGGAGGCTTATGTCACCTATCTTACAAGCAAGGCCACAGAGGTACTGCACAGCGCTATGCTGTTATTTCAATGTGGTTTTCTGTAAGGTGGTGGTTACTGCCGCCAGACGGGCTGCCCAGATGACTGCGAAACGCAGTGTGCTCTGCCACTACTTGGCAGATCCAGATCAGAGCCAACTATGAAAAATTCAATTCCAAAGTTGGCCTTGCCAAAAATCGAACCTAGAAAGTCGAAAATTTCCCAACTTACAACAATTTTACTGTTGATGATTAAATGGGTTTAAGTTAAAACCATATAAAACTCTTCAATGCCAACGTTCGCTACCGTCCACAAAGATCCCATTCATTACAAGATGCTATCGTACCTACGTACGGTATCGGATTTCGTTTAATTCTTTATAGCCTGTCAACTCTCCTCACTTGGTTCTTTGAAAAATTATCACTTAGATAAAATTATATATTTAAACAGAGAATTTCCCTTATGTTGGATCGTTTTTATATATAATCACATATTCTATTTTGTTGTATTTCGGGTGAATAAGTTAAAAATTATTATACACAAATAAAAACACAAATTTACAACGTAATACACAAAGCTATATCATACAAAAAGTAAATATGAATGAAATATTTAAAAAATATATTAGACCATAGAGCTCATAGACCGTTTTATATGTATACTTATTTTGTAAATTTTGTACAAAAACTATTATTTTTTTTGAAATAATGGTTAATACGATATTTAAATTATTAGAAATCATTTGGTAAATTATAATTTATTAGGTTTTGCCCGCGATTTTGTCCGCACCTGTTTTTTCATAAGTGTTAAAACATTTATAAAAATGACTAAAATGCTCAAACATTTTATTCATTTTTATTTTGAATACCTACCTGACATTATTATGTATGCAAAATTATCATCATATAAATTAAAATTAAATTATGATGTGTATCATCGGTTGAGTAGTTAAGGCGTGAAAGAGTTACAAAAATCTATAGGTACGTTCATACATCCGTCCTCACTAACTTTCACATTTATTAGTAGGATAAGAGAAATATTAAAAACAGATCCGACAATGTGTATTTTGCCTGAGGAACGAAGACTAATATGACATTTTGAACTCGCAGATACTTGTGGCTAATGTCGTTTTTTAACATTGTGACAACTAAAGACATGTAAATAAAGTATTTTATATTCTAGTGTCTAAAATATATGGTCTCTTTTTGCTTATAGGTGCACAAAACAGGCGGACATCATTAGGACTCGCTATGGATTTGTTTGAGCAGCATCAGGGCACACATATATTACAGGTACTAATTATTATATTTCTTTTACTTTGTCAATTGTATAGATATTGTAACCGTAGATGGAAGCAAAAAGAAAGATACGGTATGTTCGTACATTATTTAATCGACAATCGGGTCACATAAAACTATATATCTAAATCATCATCCCCACAACTACAATTCCTATAAGTTCTAAACTCGTGTAATAATCGAGATAGTAGACAAATATATTTAAAAAAATCCACAAAACTGTGTCCATATTTTTAACGTATCCCATGTTTGCTAGATAGTATCCTTTGAGCGACGAATGATACTGAGTTCATTGCACTCAGTATATGTGGTCCATGCGCGGATAGTGATTCACTAATCTTCCTTTTAGCTTTAATCTACGGTTGTAACTAACTTTTTACTGAAGGTCATGGTTAAATAACAACGCTTACACTGTTTGTAAGTGAGATTCGAGATGTCGGACTCCTATTATCATTTATCCTCAAATATTATCCTCTACCCTATCAAGGCCGACTGCGGGTTATCCTCACCTTTTCCTCAGTTACTCTCCTAGTGCCTTCTTATAAGTACTCACGATTTTGCTTGTTTCAATGGGCAACTAGTTTATTTATAACCGACTAACTGGTGCCTGCAACTTTGACTGCGTGGAAAAAAGAAAATATAACATCGGAGAAAATATCTGACATATTTACGGCAGTAACGATGGCGATCTCTTGCGAAACTAACATTTTTCCAGGATAAAAAGCATCCTATATGTTAAATCCAGGCAATGATCTGTCTGCGTGCTAAATTTCATTCAAATCCTTCCAAGCCGTTTTTATGAAAAAAAAAAGTAACAAACATTCACCCTCACAAACTTTCGAATTTATAATATTACTTAGTAGAATGTCTCGTCAAATTAATGTGCCACCGTAAGCGCCTTCCGTCACATATTGTCATAAAAAATTAAAAATAACGAGTAACTCATTTCGAACTCTGCCTTAAACAATATTAATTCTGCATTCAATTAAAAAGCTAATTACTTTTTGTTGTGCAACATAAAAATGTCTGTGCAACATTTATTTTGTTAACACATTCGAACTTGACTTTGCATTGAGCAATCCGCGGCCAACTTCACGCTTTTTTTGTGGCCCCAAACCACACAATACTACCAATACAATGGATATCGATGCAACACACTAAACATAAACATACCGATTTGCGAAACCCAATTTAATATTTCACCGATTTCACTAAAATTTCATAACGAAATTAATCGAATACACGCATTTTCTGGGGCACTTTGAAAAGGGTTTGTTGTTAATAAAAAAAATCGATTATAATGTCTATTCGATCACGTAAATTATCGATTTGTGCAATCGAATGTCATTATAGTGTTGTGGTGGGTGCTGCGGTTTTCTATTCCGCGCACTCAAAATGGCTCAGTACGTGATTCCTTGATAATATTTTTTGTGTATTTGCTAACGTTTTGCGGGACAAGTTGTATACGTTTTTAGCGAAAAAATAAGAGCGCACACTCAGGAACGCGGCTTCGAGGTTAATTCTCGTCATTACTTGCTTCAATACGAGGTAAACCCAAATAAGATTTGGTTTTACCTGTTGTGAAATAAATTAATGGGTATTTATTTATTCAGAAGATACTAGCCGAATGAGTAGAATAAAAATACTGTCATCAAAGAAAACTCAACTTAGTTTAAATCCGGATCAAGTAGCCTAAGTTATTTCTTATTACAACAGATATCTTCCAGTGAAAGCCCCGTCAAAATCGACAACAGACAAAGAAAAAATAATAATATTGTTTTCTTTTGTTATAACACTGTGTATACTTTTATTTACAGTGTTACCCATAAAGTTACGAACTGTACTGTTAAAACTGTATCGGCCTGTAATATTATAGCTGTTAGTTTTCTTAATTATTGAATAAATAAATAAATAATGTTACAAATTTTACATTCATAATATTAGAGGATTTTCTGTGTATAAAGTCTAATGATCAGGCAATTCCTTAAAAAATGCAAATTTGACTATCCATGAAAAATTCTGAAGGGCTTCTTTGTCTTGTCTAAATTGCCACTTTTTTAATCTAAAACCGTAGTAACAAAAACTTGTTCAAATTTTAAACAGATCCCGCGTACAACGAAGTCTTAACAAAATAAAACAAAAAGTAAAAACCCATCACAAAAATAATGTTCACTATTTTATTCTTGTTTGTAACTATCATCTTCTATCGTTTAAACGCAGATTTCAATACAAAAAAGCTTATTCATTTTGGGCAAGTACATTTTGTCAACCGTGCATCTCATTAAAATTAAAGATAGTAGCTGCAAAGATATAAAGACGATGCCTGGAAGTGACATTAGAAATAACATTTATACTTATACATTACCGTTTTACTTCTATTTATTTTATTTATATAAAGGTAACAAACATATTACTGATAGATAAAATGAGAGAAACAAAATACTAATAAAGTATTATATAACATTAAGTACATTAATTTAAAGAAAAAAAGCCATTTTAAGTTTAATTTAAAACTAAGAAACGTTCTTTCTTTACTCATATAAGTAATTAAAAATAAACCCAAAGTATTAGTATAAGTAGTAGTAACAGAAATAAAATTTGAGTACTATTCTGAGTTTACCGTGGAAACATAATAAAGTGACAGACATTTATATTAAGTGTTATATTATTGAACATAAAATTTTAGTGGATTTTTTTCTTGAATTTAAACACACAATAATTATATGAAGAATAAAAAAAATCTATTATTTGAGGTGAATTTGAAGATAAATTTAAATTTGCTGTAAACAAGAGAGTTAATGAATAATGAAAAAAAATTGTAAAACAAAATGTATTATAAAACTTCATATATTTTATAATAGAAGCAAAGGAAAATAAACTTTATTTTTGTTCTTATGACAAATATTTTTGTAATGTAAAACGAAGATTAAACTACTATATTTATCTACTATCATAGCGCTTCCAGTAACTCTATCATTGTAATCATTTTGGCTCGTGTTAGACGTTTTTCCTCATAGCTAAAGCCAATGTTTGTTTTTTTTATCTATGGCATTGGAGTTATTACTATCAACTGCTGTGTTACCTCAAATAATTTTACAGTGACTTGGTACCTCTTTTATTGTTGGGAGTTTAATAATTGTATTTCATTATCTTTTTTGTAGTTTTTTTTTTAACTTAAGTTATGTGTAGGTCAGTATTTAAAACTTTCTCGAATGCTTTTTATTATAAAATGTAATAGTGTTTATATTATACTGGGGTGCAATTTTTATATATTAGAAACTCCCTGTGTGTGTAGTGTATCCCTATTTCCATAAGTGAAAACCGAAATAAAATCGGTCTCGCCATTTTTAAGTTTTTGCGAGATTTATTTTTATATGAACATAAATATTTTGTCATAATATGTCATAATCATATATATTTTTTTTTATTTATTTATTTTATTTTTTTTATATTTATTTTTTTTATTTTTATTTTATAACTATACATTCTAATAAATAAGTAATTATTTATATTTTGTTCGCAGTCACTAGATGGATTCGCGTTGTCGGTCGCAGCCGATGGCAGGTTCCTGTACATATCTGAAACAGTTTCAATATATTTAGGATTATCACAAGTAAGTGTGTTGTAGAGTTAAGAATTGTGGGAGAGATGTTTTAATAGGGATATTAAAAAAGATGATGAATCAACAAATCGGACATAAATCAACCAAACTGGAGACCAGAACAGGATAGGCTAACAATCCAAAGATTTAATGGAGCCATAATCTGAATATACTTTTCCACCTGGACCTAATATTACTGGATTAATAATTTACGAGTGATTCTTTTGTTTCTTTTTGTTAATTAACTACTCAATTAACAAAAATTATTGTCATGAAATTTTGCATACACGTCGTCAGGGATGCAGAAAAAGACACAGGTACCATTCATCCAGAAAGAAGTATTAATATCGAGGGATTATATAAAAATAAAAATGAAAAATTTAACTTCTTACATAAATGTGTGAACAATAAAGATTGAATAAATGCCTAAATAAACGAACGAAGTCGCGGGCATAGTAAGATCATAAATATGTTAGCCACTATTTCATTTATACATTTTATATTTTATTCACATTATTTGCATCTGATATCTGTTGAAGACCTGAACCACAAGATAGCAAAGCATGGTCAAATTTTGGAAGCTAACGGCTAATACTCACTATAGTATTATTAACAGTATCATTCGAGTATATAAGTATGTATGTGTCGCTCGCTCATATAGGTACAATAGGCAACACGATACAAAGTACAGTCAGAAGATTAAATCAGATTTTCGGCGGCGCTAGAAAGACATCCGGTGGTAACTGCATCAGATCTAAGATAAGTCCTTTTACACGTGTCGCGTTATGTCGTCTACGTGGCCTGTTTTATATATCTATTTTTAGAGCCGGGCAGATCTCCTTAAGAACCTCCGTGAGCCCTTCGTGGGATGATGGTCGTGAATTTAGAATTTATTCCTTGGGTAAAAAAATTTTTTTTGACGTAAATATTACTGAACTAGCTGGTGCCCGCGACTTCGCCCGCGCTGAAAAAATATAACGCCTGATAAAATATATGAACACCTGACATTATACTTTTGCCAAACGTTGGATCTTTTTTTAGATAGGTGGTGCCCTATTAAAATATATCTTCTTTTAATATGATCCATGAGAGAAGCCATTATGAAAATAATATCATTTTAGAAATGAATGTCATCTATAAATTCCAGAGAACAGAGAAATTTGAGGAATTCAATTTAAATAAAAACGGTATTAAAATGCAGACATAAGTTTGAAAGATTGTCCGCCGTAACGAACTGTTTACAAAAAAGTGGCTGCGAAAAATTACTGCTAAAAAAAATTAAATAACATTGCGAAATTAAAAGGCGCCGTGAAAAGAGCCGAAAACTGGGAAATTCTCGTTTCCAACATGGCTGCAGGGGTGGTGCGAGCGAGACGGCGGATAGGGGGAAAGGGACGATGCGATATGCTGGTCACGTCCCGGGCGAGGCAAGCGCGTGCTCCACATCCTAATGTCTCTGCGAACCTTACCACTCACACACCCCCGAAAACTCACACTGGCGCGCGTCGAAGCACCATCTAAACATCTACCCGACACACACCGATCCATATATCTTCTTCAACGTGTGGGTAGACATATAAAATACATAAACTTCCTGGTAAATAAGCGCAGATACAACTCCCGTATAAGTAAGGCCTGTGTAAGCTGCTGCTATATTAAATTCTGTTGCGGGTTTTTCTTGGTCCATAGTAACGTCTGATGATAACGTCGACAATGGGAAATCATATATTTCTTTTATATAGATGAGAGGAAAATGGATTCTTTATTTTTTGTTTTGACGCGAAAAACGCCCTTTCGTCGGAAATTATTTACGTGACTCTTCTTTGATGTTTCGTAAAGAGATTATGGATAATATACGCAGAAATGAGTGTGTATTTTTCATACTCTGTATGAGTTATTTGTTAAGTAAAAAACGTGTAAGCTAATTCAATTTTACAACCAAAAGTATCAGCAGCTTGGGTATACTGCGCTTAGTAGTCAAATTGGGCAACCTGTCTGGCGGCAGTAGCCACCCTCTTACATCAGACCACAGTGAAGTAACTGCATATGTGGTGTTGTTTTGCTGAATGAGCAAGGGATGCTTGAGCCCATTTTCCTATCTCTTCTTGTCTGTATTCCTAGTAAAGTTGGCAGCGCAACTTCAAGTGTCAAGTGGACCGTCAGCTTGTCTGACGATCTTTACATTAAAAAAAAGCTAGTTCAATTATATCTGACCAGATTAGACTCGTAATTGATGAGGTTCCAAACAACCAAGTTAATAAATTAAACAAATGAAAACTTAAATTTCCTTAAACTTAAAGTAAATTTGTTTAATTTATAAATAAAACTAACTGAGACTTCTTTAAACTTAAAATAAGATGTTTGTTTTTTTGTTAAGAAATAACTCTTTCATTAAATTTCATATTCAAATTTAATCAAAAAACTTTGATTTGAAATTCAAATATATTTAAATTTATAACTTTACAGTCCAAAAAATTTATAATAATAATGGTCTCGTAACTTGGGGATATTTTTACAAAATATTTACTTTTTTCTTAGCGACAAAGTCAGGCCAGGCCATACTTTGATTGAACCATCATTTTCAATTTCAACATATTTTCTTCAGGGCTTCTAATTTACATATAAGCTACGATGACAGCCACGACAAATTTGTGGCCCGTCAATCGGTAAACACCATAAAATCGTAAGGATCTTTCTCAGAAGCGACCACCATAATGTGACCATTGTTTGTGTATTTCACATGCGATTCACAACCGCGGATACGCGTTGTTTGAATGTCTAATAGGATCCCACAATCATATTTGATAAATTTATTTAAAGACACATTTGCATACGGGAAAGGGGCGTGAAAGTTTGGACTTGGTAACAGCTGAATTTTCTCACTTACGAGTTTTATTGCTAATAAATTATTTTGTTTACATATACACCTGTTGAATATCTATGGAAGTGAATTAGAAAACTCAACCTTTGTTTGTAGGGAAATGTAAGCCAGGCGGAGACGTCGCATTGGTATGAATTGTATTTGTCAATTATTACACAACTAGCTGACTTTGCCCGCGTTGAAAGGATATAACGCCTGACAAAATATGTAAAACAATATTTATAACGCCTGAATACATTGACGCCTGACATTATAGTTTTGCCAAGCATAGGATCTTTATATTTAGACTAGCTGATGCCCGCGACTTCGTCCGCCTTGAAAAAGTAAATATAAAAATCACAGCGATAACGATGTGCGTTTTTATATTTTCTTTTGAACAACGGTGACGCCGCCACGCGACAGTGGCGCCCAATTCTTTGTTTAATAGTTTTATAGCCCAATAGTTTTAGACGGGAAAAGTACTTTATCTCTCGGGAAAAGTACTTTTTTCTAAATGAAAGGTGTCCTATGTCCTTTCTTCTATCCCTGACAACGTGTAGCAAAATTTCATGGTGCTCGGTTGAGTAGTTAAGGCGTGAAAAGACAAACAGACAGACAGACAGACAGACAGAGTTACTTTCGCATTTATAATATTAAGTATGGATAAGTATGGATTACAAATGCCCGCAGCTTCGCCCAATGGAACATTAATCCTATGTCCATACTGAAATTCTATTATAACTAGGTATAGGTGAGAGAATTTTTTCAAATCGGATCGAATGAGTAGTTTCGAAAATTACCTCTTACATACAAAAAAAAAACAAACATACAAACTTTACCTCGAAATTACTTATATAAAGAAAGACTTTTATTGCCAAATTCTCCAAAATATACCTATTAAAAAAATGGCCTGATTTTGTACGATATCTTTTAGTTTAGGAAGTTGTTTTCTCATGCAACACAGACCGATGAGGAAATACCTATTGGGATTCACCTTCTAGCTTTTTTTTATATTGTTATGACGTGGAATAATCTGATGTGTTTGCTAGCGGAAATTTTCTAATAACATTTGTTATTGTACTCGTATGCACGTAGCGGGAGTATTATTGATTAATTAATTCAATGTATTTATTTATTTCCGAAGTTGACCCAGCCGGGAAGCAATCCCGGGACCCCTATAACACGGAGCGTTAAGGCATAACCCTAACTACTCATCCAAGGGGCTCTATTAGTTATTTTATTTTTATTTTATTACATTAAATTTATTGTTTATCTTGTAATATTCGTTTTTGATTATAAAATTATATATTAATCTCAAGATAAAGTCCACGTCGATAACAGATTATGCCTAGTTATGCACATAAATATCGAAGTTAGATGTTATTAATTTGTCGTATTTAAGTTTTGCTGATCATAAAGAAGATTACCAATGCATACATCGCCCTTTAGCTTACAAACTTTAACCCTTAGCTGGAGTATAACTGCACAAAGCCTCGATAAGACCACCAAGTTACCGTCCACCAATCAAGTTACCGTTGCATCTGTTACGGCCTCCACCAAACTCAGCATAAACATTATCGTGTACACATCTTTACTTTATTGGTGTTTCTATGAAGCCACCTGCTATGCGATCCGTGATAACAGTCCGTTCATTCATAACTATGACAAGATGACAATGTACGTGACGACTCCCATTCAGTTGCGCTTGCGACGGCTACACAGATTCTGAGAAATTTATCTCAAGTGACCATGCAGTAAATCATGTGTAATGCTGAGTTGATAAGGAAATATTAGTAGCTCAGTGCTGTTTAAAAAACCGGTAGGCTTTTCTCTTGAGGAAATATCGTGTAAATACAAAAGTTATTTAAACATCTGTAATAAAATTAGAAAGTTTGTTTCTAATAACAATTTTTTGTTATTGGTTTTGACATGTTTCTAAATACCTAGAATTTATAACATTACTAGCTTTTGCCTGTTATTTATAAAGATATTCTGATGATGCCATGATGCCACAATACGTATGTAGATACAACATACGCGCATTGTGGAATTGGAAATGTTTGAACTAAGTTATGTAAAGTTTCATCAAAAACCGTTCAGTAGGTTTTCATGAAAGAGTAACAAACATCAAAATATCTATACACGGGTATGGATGTAAATTCGTCCTCTCGATCTGTGGATCATGCGATTTGTTATTTTCATTGAAAACATATTCTATAAAAAAAAACTTATTTCTCGAACGTCTGAATGAAAATCAATGTTTTGTCATCAGGTAGAGATGACGGGGAGTAGTATATTCGACTACATCCACCAAGCAGATCACGCAGAAATTGCTGAACATTTGGGTCTATCGTTAGCTGGAAGATCAGGAGGAGCAGGACTAAACAGTCCAGCATCAGGTAGCGAAGAAGGCAGTCAACACGGCACCAATAATCCAGATGGTATGTAAAGAAAATTTACTGTTTGAATTGCATTATGTTCCAAATTTAAAAATAATATTAAATAACACCCAAATTTACTACTTACATTTAAACAGCCCAAATTTAAACTATTTTTACTACCCAAATTTAAACAGTATGTCCGTTTATCGGACAATGAACTATTAAATTCGTTGGAGATTTTACCTAGTTTGGTGAAATAAATTTATATAAAGCTTATCAAAAACACAGATATACCTATAAGCTCTATGTCGTTAGTCGTGAAATTAAAAACATTTGTTTTTATTGTTTAATGCAATCATTTAAGAAACTTCTTACAAAGTTGCTTCGGCAGCGGCGTCAAATAGTCTCGTTAGTTTCAATTGTGTTGCCCGTTATCCATTCACTGTTCACGCGTCAGTTTTGTAATAGATTAAAATACGACAAGTACTTAGTGTTCTTATAGAAAAAAGTACAGAATTCAATTAGTTTCCTTATTGAGGTCGTTGCACCTTCTTCAATCAGCGACAATATTGGCTCCGAAAATTTCTCTCACCAAGTCGAATCGTACAATGTCGTCTATAATAAGCGGCGGTGCAACTTCAAATCTAATTATATCTTCTTCACGGCGTGTTCATACTTCATGTAATGGTCAACGGGGTGTTAGTATGCACTTTTATTATACACGAATTAATATTTCATTTGACGCCTACTGGATATTCATTACTTTGGATTTGGGTGACCAAGCGCTCGGCTACAATGAACATTTCGAAATAAATTTTAGTAGTTAGTTAAGCTAGCTTACTTGGGATTGATTATGGGAATAAGAGCTAGTGGAAAAACGTTTAAACTTAATTATCTTTTCCCACAAATTTATCTGCGCGTGAGTTAAAAAGTAGCCTGTGTTCATCCACAGGCTCGAGCTAACTCTTTGGTAACTACTAGTTTGACTTTGACAGCGTAAAGTAACTTTCGCAATATTTAGAACAATAATATTAATATAGTAAAAATTAAAGGACCTAAATTAATAAAATAATTGGTTTAATTGGGTATCTTGTAGCAGCCGATATGTTTAAAACCAAATTACTCCGAACCTAGAATACGATATACTCCGAAAAATCAAATTAAAAAATTAATATCTTAAAATAAAAAATGGAACTCTTTGCCCGGTTTCTGAGGTACTTTTGTTGGTAGTTTATCTTTTCGCTAGCGCTATTGGTTCGATAACTTTTGAAAATGCGTGCCGTTTATCGGTTCCATAACTTTATTTGACGCTTACAAGATGCTAGCGCATTTGACACTTTCTTGACAACGATGTCATTCATGATAAATAACGAATTAAAGTAATTTATAATAAAAAATAGATTTTGGTCACTTATTTATATCAGAATATTTTTTGCTATTACTATAACTGCTATTAATGATGAATTGAAATGATAAAATCAATTTAAGACTTATTTTGTTGACGAGACCCACCTAGTGGCAAGTAGAGGAACTGGCTATCGGTTTCATAGTTATTGAAGGGCACATTGTGTATTCAGAAATCCAGTGACAGTTATCCGACGTTTATCTTACGTTTAACTTTATCGAATCAATAGTAAGTGAGAGTTTAACTGGGAACTTCAGAAACCGGGCATAGTGATTAGTTATAAAGGTAATTTTATATAGTTAATTTGTTACCGATAGTCAACACTTTTTTGGACACACTAAACAGGTCGAAAACTTTGAAAGTGTAGACGGCGTAGAAAAAGGTAATGGAACTAACTAATCACCATCTGCCAATTTGTGGCAAACTATAAAAAAAAGATCAGAAATCTGTACCCGTGACTAAAGTACACTTTGTCCATTTTTTCCTCGACCTAACGGATAATGGTCGATTGTTACACAAAGTCTTCTAAGGGCTAGGAATCAATCACCAAGTGGTTGATTGAAAAAAATATAAATTGATGAAAAAATTAATCAGGATCGAGTCAGTGTGACAGCTGGTCATTGTGTGGTGACGAGCGTGGTTAAACGAAGTCACAGAACACTGAACTGTGGTGAAAACACCACATTGTCACCTAATAGCCGTGCTCTGGCTATCTGACACTGTGATGCTGATAAAATATTGATAGATTCAAACGGTTCCCAAACTGTTAGAATTATTTTTTAAGCTGGAAACAGAAGTATTAAAATATATTAGACAATTTTGATTCAGATTATGTATTATTGAAAGATTTTGATTTTCTTTTTTATGCTAAAGCATCGTAGGCATACTGATGGTCTTCTAAACGGTGGGTGGCCACTATCCCCTAAAACAGTGAATAATGTGAAAATTGGGATATATGCTCTGACAACTCCTAACTTACGCACCGTAACATAACATCTCAAGTGTTGTTGTACCAAATAATTTCTGCATCCAGAACAGGCTGTCTTGGTTCTTTTTAACTAATAAATTTAATTTTATTTCCGAATTAAAGTTTTTTTTTTAGTACGAAACCAATGTTGGTATTTTGTAAATTGGTAGAATTGAAGTTTGACACAAATATTACTACAAAAAGTAAAATTCTTAACTCATAATAATGAAAATTTAAAAAACAATAATAATTTTTTAATTGTAAAAAGACTAAAACACGTTAACATTAAAAAATAATATTTTATCGAGAAGTCCAAAATCAATTGGAATAATAGTCATTCTGATATCTTTATTATCTAATAGATATAGGTAATAACTGTAGTTCGTCAATTAGTTCTTATATTAGATAATTTGACTATATTCTTAAATATTTTCTTTTTATTTGCTGATTAAGTAAATATTGATGAGACTTGTTATTTTACAATTATTTTACAGATAGCTGTTGAAACAGACTACAAATTACATATATGCATATTAAATCTTCTTAAAACTATTCATGTCTTTTTTTTCGTAAATGTCAATTCGAAGGAAAACTAAATGACATCCTATCAATGTCAAGGATGTAAATAACTTTAATGAGTCAGAAAATATTTAGATACAACTCGTCATAGCCGTAGAACAACGACGGTTCTGCAATTTAGTAACTTTACGTATGGCACTGGCGAAATGATTAATACGCCATTTTACTGTGTTTAGAAATCAAATCCGTTAGTATTCCAACTCTGTATCTAAAAGGTTTTAAATAATATTTGTCAAAAAATGTTTTTGGTCGATAAAACACGACATATAAAGTCAGTTTACGCAAAAAAATAAAAATTGAAAATTATCAAAACCGTCGTTGTTCTACTACTATGACGAACTATAAGCATTTGTTTAGTACAAAGACGTGATTCAACTTATACATACTTAATGCTCATTAAGTAAAACCCCGTTGCCCATGTCTAAGTTGTGGTTGCGGTCGTGAAAATTTTGTTGTTATTCATTATCTCATTTGAATTTTCTAATAATTAACATTTTCCATTAAATGTTTTGTTAAAATTCTAGAAACACATATTTACATATTACATATTTTACATAATTAATTTATCATCAACTCGTAGGTCTTATTAAAGCGTTCATATATGTATATGTATATATATATATATATATATATATATATATATATATATATATATATATAATCCAATAAAAATATAGGTTTATATGTATATATTATATATGTATAGGTAATCGGCACCATATATATATTGTATGGTCACATAAGCACAGGGTCCTTTAATATATTAAATCCCACAGAAACCTAACATTTTATAGGATAAAAAGTATCCTATATTTTAATCCAGATAATCATCAATACATCAGTGAAAACCGCATTCGAATAGGTTAAATCGTTTCTGAGATCAGCGTGCACAAACGCACAGACAAACAGAAAAAAATCTACTAATTATTATTTTTACCTCGGTAACAAGGTATCCTACAACGTGTAAATTTTTTTATATTAAAAAAAAATCAATGTACAGACACGGCTCGTTTACGATTTTATTATATGCTTAAATTCAAAAGTATCACAAATCAAAATTACACTTTTTTACATGAGAGCTAATCGAAAAAAATTTAAATTATTTTTTGTCTATTTGTTTCTTATTAGATATATATCAAACATATTATACATCGTTAGAGGGGTATTTTAAGTAGCATTAAATGATTTAAGTACTTTTATAATAAACTGAATACTAGAGGAGATATAAGCATATAAGTTACTTTTGAATATATAAAAAAATATCAAAATATACTAAATATGGAATAAAACAACCATAAGTCTTTTAGCAACATACAATATGAAGGGTTGTGATTGTATTTTTTCAATAAAAAGATTTTTGGAATTTTCTTTGAATTTTGGTACCTACTTTTGAATTTAAGCAGCGATATATGAAACTGTAAAGTTTTAGAACCACAGTGAAATTTCCCATGGACTCGAAAAAGGGTTTGATGAAATCAATTAAGACCGTGATGGTGGTTAACTGACAGCTCCCAACACTTCCAACTGAATAAATCTTTTAATCAGTAGACCAACCATTAAGTGAGTCACGCTTCTTCAATTACAAATGACTAGACTTGGAGTTGTCTTAGTTACTAAAGAATAAGCCTATGTTTATAATAGGTCATACTTGAAAGTAGACTTGATAGCGTAATAACGACCAAGTTATGTGTGAAATTACTTAAATATTACCTCTAAAGTTATTAATCTCTAATACCATTCTATAAATTGGATATGCAAGGCTTCTAAGTGTGACATTTTTTCGCATTTTCAATTAAAAATCTAATCGAGCTAACATAACTTAACATGTTGAATGAAATTTCTAGTCTAAATAAAAAATTAATTTAAGTATATTTTTTCTCTATCAACTCCGAAACCGCTCAACTGATTTTAATTCGGTTTTCACTAATGGAAAGACGGATAAACGAGGAAGGAAAAACTTATGTGTATATAAAATAATTGCACCCCGGCCAAAGGTTCAAATATATTTTCAATTAATAATTTCATTGAAGACATATGAAAAATCTTAATCGAATAAACTATTATCTGTTTCTCCATTTAGCAAACAAATATTTTTAATAGAAGAATTTGTTCAACTATCAAGCATCAATCAGCTAGTTTAATTGATTATTATTAGAAGCCTCTAAAAAAATTTATGGTTATCTTAGAGGCTTTCTAATTTTATTTTTTGTTAGTATTTTACTATCTCTTAATTAAAAGTCAAGGCCGATATATTTTGTAGAAACTCTATTCCTCTATATACTATACTAATAAAATAAAGTTAAAGAGAGAAGATTTGAAAATTCTTTCACCTATGGAAAGCTATAAGATAGGCTTACACGGGTGAAGTCGCGTGCAACAGCTAGTCCTTTTATAAGGCCTTTAAAAAATTACATTAATCCTAATAAAAAATCAAAATGTTTCTTTGTTAACAGTGTCAGCACAAATGACTCTAGCGGCAAGTGGGAATTTGTACAAAGGAATGGACAGAGCATTTTGCATCAGGATGAAGAGTACTCTAACAAAAAGAGGTTGTCATTTCAAATCTTCAGGATATAGGGTGAGAAATGATTTTTAACACAGTAATTCGAGTATGTATAATTATATGATATATGTTTCTTCTTGTTTTTTAGTGTAAAATTAAATTCAATTAGCACACTTGCTAGATTTTATCAAATTAAGTAAATCTAATTTATGAAGTAAATAAATTTTAAAATTTAAAAGCCTCGAGTATTTCAGAAGGTTGTGTTGATAAATTAATAACGGAAACGAGAAGAAACTTATCGCGACTCAACGGTATTTTTTCACTTCCAAGTCGTTAGTGTACAAAACGACTATGAAAATTTGTGGACATTTTTCTTCTTATACAGTATTTAGAGTGGGAAATAAATGTACGCTGAATTTTCATTTTCAATCTAGGTTGGAAGAGGCAAGGAGGGTGATGCGACCAGATACGGAGAGAGTGGTAACTGGCGGGTGGGTATCATTAGGTACAGAGAGTTATCGCACAGCACAGGAAATTATATTTAGGGACCTGTTTTCATTAATGTTTTGTAATTATCTGCGTTTTTTTAGTAATCTACATATTATAATAAATGAATAGTCAATTGACAGTAGTAAAATAATTTGTTCAATACTTCCATCAGAGTTGAAAATTTAACAAGTATATTTAAACACAAAATATTTGAGTAATATAACGCCGCAGTGGCGCCGCCACAGCGACAGTGGTGTTACCAAGGAGATAGAAATATTTTAATTTTTCATTGTATTATTGACTCTTGAAGATGAGTTCTAAATAACATTAAAATATATTAAAAAATAAATAATATGTAGAATTTTATTGCATACATACAAACAAATATTTTGCTTATTATTGCTCCAATAAACTAAAAATTGTTTATAGTTTAGCAAATAGATAATGTTTCTATTATCGCGTCCATAAATGTTTTATACGTCTTTATGAGTTAAAGACGACAGTGTTATTGGTAAGAGTTATTGTTACACAGGGGTGCCTCAGGGCTCGGTGTATATAGCCCATAATTTTTGCCTTAACTCGGTGTTAGAGCATAAAATGTGATTATATCTCCAGCCAGTTGAAAATTTCGTACCACATAAAATTTGTTTGTAATAGATTGTTTTCTGGTTGTTAACTTCGCTTTATATTTATTGACCATTTATTATATTTTGTTTTATTAAGTTATTTAATAATGAGTAGAATTGGACTATTCGAAATTGAACCACCTAATCATTTCGATATTCGAGGAAAAAATCTAACAGATTCCAATTTTTTAAATTTATTCCAGCACCTGTAACGTTGCTATGGTGTTATAGGTAACGACGCTAGCAACCTACCAACAGTGGACTGTCAGCCTGTCTGCTGACAGTCATAACATAAAGAAAAGCTTGTAGTGACAAGCTAAACAAAATTTGTGAAAATCGATTCACAAACAATGTATTTCAGAAAAAAGTATCTATTAAAATAACCTGTAAAATATTTTTATTTTATAGTATCTCTAGAGAAACTAAATACTTATAATAAAAATGATGTTTAACAATGTGAATACTTTAAAATACATACTGATAATAATAATTAATAAATGATGGGAATATACAAAGACAATTGTAACGATACATAAATAAATATTGCCCTATCCAACAACAAAAGCTAATATGAATTAAGTGCTTCCAAAATTATCAATGTAATCTCGATATTATAGTCATAATTCGAATTTATCTAAATCTAAATGGCTCGAGCAGCTAAGTGGAGTATCGACAGAGCAATTAGTGAGTCCCAATTTATCCCAAGCAGTAGTACGCCCCGAGCAAAGATTTTATTACCCAAATTGCAAATTAGTTCATCCTTTACATTTGATTTTCAGTCTCGATTACCTGAATCTAATAATATTCACGATTCGTACGTGATGTTAAAGTTGTTTGACGAATAGCACTTCCAGTTTCCCACAGCAAAAGTTGTTCCCACAATGATATTGCGATGTTGACAAAATGAGGTTTCCATGAAGTTCAAATAAGATTTTTACAAGCTTAACTTTTAACTTATTTGTTGTCTTATCCCACGATTTAATTTCAAACTTACATTGAATCATGGTTTGTTTAAATATCATTTTTCTTGGATCTATTATTTATGAATGTTGTTATCCTATTTGTAGAATTTAATGTAATCTACCGTAATATAGTAGAGGCAGGGCACACTGCGTTTTGCATTTGGGTAGCCCGTCTGGCGGCAGTAACCACCCTTTACTGAAGATCACTGCAAAATAAGAACATATGTGCTGTTGTCTTTCAGTGAGTGTGTAAGGAATGACAGACCTAGTTACCTTATCCCTTATCCTTAATCCTTTTATGGCGGCAGCGCACTTGCAGCGTCTATGTAATTGCATCATGTGGACCGTCAGCCTGTCTGTCTACCTAATATAAAAAAAAACTACACTATATCTGCTACTTCTGATATATCAGTTGATCGTCACCTACGTCCAGTAACTTCTCGCCTCCAAACTTCTTTATCTTTCTTTGAATGAATTGAAGATATCCTCTTTAATTTGTCTCTAAGCTTTGATTTCTTTCTTTCCAGGTAGTTTTAATGCTTTGCAGACTTCGGCCACAGTACACATTCTCACACAGTCGCAAGTCACCGCCGTCTCTGCTGGGAATGGTGGCTCTAGCCATCGCATTGCCACCACCATCAGTGCATGAAATAAGACTGGAATCTGATATGTTCGTCACGAGAATAAATTTTGACTTCAGAATAGCACATTGTGAACCCAGGTTGGTATTTTAAATGTAAACTTTATAATCCTGAAATGACTTTTGCTCTTTGGGTGACCGTAAACTTTTTGAAATTCAATTGAATTTGCAACAATTGTTTATGATTTCCCATCGACAGACTAAAAACCTAAAATGAAGCAAAGGATATATGTAACGTAAACAATGTAAACAAATCCAATAATACTACTATACTGAGTTACATATACTGAGTAAGAGACTTATACTGAGTTATGTACTGAGTTACATCAAATGATTAAGTATGTACCTCTGAAAAACTTTTCCATCGCACGTAAGTGTCAGAAATGGCCGGCGCTATCTGTTTCATAGTATATGTAAGCGATCTTGACAACACTTGGTCACCTTTTTATAAATTTTTATCCTTTTCAAAAATGGTTGCGTTACTAGATAAAATACTTACTGTACTAGTAACTATTATATTAGTTTCATAAAAAATGTGTTGAACCGATGAAAGTTTGTTTACATTTTTTTGCGTTTTGTCACTAGACTTGCTTTAAATCTATAAAGAACTGCTATCTTTCACCATAAAAAATGTAGCGAAAAATTCACTAAATACAAAATAAAGCATTGTTTATTTTTTTTTATCAGCAGAGTGTCGGAGTTACTCGGTTACACTGCGGAGGAGCTTACAGGGAAGAATCTGTATGCGCTTTGTCACGGTGAAGACGCAAATAAATTAAGAAAGTGTCATGTAGATTGTAAGTATATTTCTTGATCTATTATATTTGAAAGTATTTGCATATGTTAGAATAATGATGCACAAAAAGTATGATGAAAGACAAAACTTTAATTGGCAAATATTTTGAAACAACCCTTCATAGTTTTGTAGTGTTATCTTGAAAACTGAAAAACTATGAGTTAGTCATTAGTGAGTACAAACTATAGTTTAATTTTGTAGTTTTGAACTAAGTATGCATTTTCAGTTTAATATTACTACATCCAATACCATTCATTAGCTCCGTAGCTTTATTTTTGTTTTTATATACCCTCTTAGAAAATTTTCTTATCTCATTTCTTTTTAGGGCCTCCTGAAATATTTACTTTTATAGTTAACTAGCTTTTGCCCGCGACTTCGTCCGATTTTTCCTACTTGTTAAAACATTTATTCAATCCCTATTGCTCATAATATAATTATTTTCATCAGGCATTAAATATTTCATGATTATTTTTAAATTAAAAAAAAAATGAATTAATCTATAGGAAAAATTTGACGTAAAATTACCACAAAAAACTGTTTATCTGATTGCTATTAAACGTCAGGATCACCCTCTGGACTAATCTGAAGATTTTTTGGTGTATTTTTATATACTCGTACAAATTCATATAAAGTCTCTCTCTGTATAAAATTAGTTTGACAATTCGTGGAAAATGTTCTTGATTGAAAATGCACTATTATCTTTATTTATGTGTGTTTCTCTTTTTTAATTTACTATATATGGTCTAATTGTTTATTTTTCCATAATAAATAAAAAATAAAAATAAAACTAAACAGTCTTGGAGTCCCTATTATAACGCAATTAAACATAATCAACAGGTTGTTACAAAAAATATGAGTAGATAAATAAAAGTGATGTAAAATTAATTAAATATTATCTAGGTGTATCATAGTCTAAGTGACTTCGTTAATTTTATTACCACTGCCTTTGTGTTTGTTTACTATTCATTTAACCTTCGTTGCTTTGTCATCGATTTGGTACCACAAACTGTCCACCGATGACCCAATAAATGGTGAAATCCTTCGGAGGTTAGTTTCGTAACCGACGATTTGTATTCAGTTTGTATCCTCTTGAAATCCATGTCAAGACGGTTGGCAGCTCAAGGCGGTAAGTGTTGCAGGGAAATTTACGAGTACACGGTACTTTGTTTTTGTGTGAGAATTTTTACCCACATACTCTTGTACACTAGAACTTGTTACTTCCCTTCACTCGAAGGAGTTAGCGGTCATACAGACAAACTTTGAAAGCGACTTCAAATTATAAGGATATTTTATTTTATTAATCTTTGGGACACAAACAGAAACAAATACACAAATATAATAAAAAATAAAAAATAAAATTAACAAAGTCATATTCCACAAGCGTGTCTACAGATACATTTAAGAGAGAAAAGTACCAAACATCAAGACAAAAAATATTACTACAAAAATTAAAAACAGATATGTAAGAAAAAAAAAAGAAAAAAATAATTAACAACCTGCTCCAATTGATATAGTCCTATTATAGTTTATTTTTTATTTCAATACAGAAATCCCTCTTTTTCGGAACAAACGCTTTAAAACATCCTTATTTAGCGCACTGCCAAGGTTTGGAACTCCCTGTCGGCGTCTGTGTTTCCGAGCTCATATAACCCAAACCTTTACAAAGTTCAAGTGAATAGGCATCTTCTGGGTGAGCACCCTCCATCATAGGCCTCATCTTCGCTACACGGCTGGATGCTGGCCAGTAGCAAATCCATCTCTATTAAAAAAAAATATCAAAAAATGCTTTTTTATGATTAATATTAATTTGTTATTATTATTTCAATATTTTTTTAGTGTGTTTTAGTAGTATCTTTTTAATATTTGTTTGTGTGTTATTTTTTTTTAATTTCTATAGATTATCTATTAATTAGATTGGGATTACAAGAGTCGTGTTGTTCAACAAGTAGGTTGTATTTAATTAGTTTATGAAAAGAAACTTTAAGTAATTAATAATGTTTTACTTTAATATTAATTTCTGTCACTAGTTAGAAGTCGTCATTTCTCGTTTAAACTTAAAGATTTAAAATCCCCTCTTATATTATAAACCAGCAACTTTGCACGACAAATTCTTACGCTTCACATATAAATTCTAATAAACGTATTAAATCTCCGTTATTCTCAGGTGCAGAATATCTTCTTTTAAATAATCTAATCTTAGCTACATGAGAATGTTATTACGTCTCTACGCATTCGTCAGAAGAATACAATTTAGGTCTAACGCCATACGCCGACCGTCTCGGGTTGTGATTTGAATAATAATTTTTTTACCATCATTTCGGTTTCCTTTCCTTGAGTAGACGTGGGAAATGTCAGTCTTAATGTTCTACGAGATATCTTTTGTATGTCTACGTCTTGATAAGTTATTTTCATCTTTATGAGTTATGTCTCTGGTACAAATCTCTGTATCTACGTGTTACGTATTTACTTGTAAGTAAATAAGATGTTTACCTACACATGTAGATAAATAGTCGGTGATTATAATTTACTATAATTTAATTAAGTTATGAGTATGTCAGAATTCCAATTTTAATAAGTTTCAATTGGGAGCTCAAAAGCGTAACTGGAAACTCAATTTTGTTGGATTTCGCTTATCTGACGGTCCACTAGATCCTTCTGATGGTAGGTGGCTGGCTACCAACGCCTATAACACGAACAACGCCACAGGACATGACGACCAATAACTACATAATATGGAATTGATAATCTGCTCGAGTTGGAAAATGCCCTTTTAAGTATGGAATTTGTACGATACCATGTCTACAATGTGTTATACTGAGTTTATTTGTCAATTAAATTCATTATTATAAAGTTACTGCTTACCGAAGTCAATTAACAAATAAATATTTAAAAATGGAAATGTCTGCATGAATGGATGCACTCCAATGACATCAGGCATCGTTAACCAATTAAATAAGTACATAAAGCAAGATGGCTGTCAATTTAAAACGCCAATCACGACCGTGCTAGCGTCAAATGGTTTTTCTCTAGCACCTACTAGTTGATAGCTTTACGAGACCAGCAATTTGAATTTTAAAATGCCCAACGTATATATAGTTAGATACCGTCCAAATGTGGACATGCCGAGCTTTGAATGCCAATTGTTGTTATTAACATAAATGTCCGGGTGTTTTGTTAGAAAGCGGGTAATTTGGATATACAAGCACATGCCACTGGGAATTCTGATAGGTTTGTTGACGGCATATATCGTTTCAAATTTAAATTTAATGCTTACATTTTTATGCCGTGGTGACTTCCGATAGCTTAAATTTATATGTGATTAACTGGACGCTATGTAGATAGATACACGCCTTTAACAGACTATGATCCTTTATGTTAATGAATTGTAAATGCTCAACGTTGTAAAAACGAATCGAAGGTTACAATTTTATTCATATGTACATACAGACAGACTGACGGTCCACTTGATGGTAGGTGGGTACCGTCGCCTATAGCAAGCAACGCCACAGGTGCTACAAGAGTCTCTGGCATTCCTTAATCACTCATCAAAGCAGCACACATGTTGTTTCACGGTGGTCTTACGTAAGGGGATGGTTACTGCCACAGACGGGCTACCCAAATGACTGAGAAACGCAGTGTGCCACTATTTGCCAGATATAGACTAGAGCCAACTATGGAAATTTCATTTCTAAAGTGATTTCAAGTTCGATTCACTGACACTGCTGGGTAATTCAAGACAGCCATTGCCGGGAATCGAACACGGGACCTTTGATGTTTGATGATGATGACCTCTGATGATGTATGATGTCTGATGTTGTTGTTCTGAGTGTTAAAGTCAGAACTCTAACTACTTATCCAATGGACTTGTCAAATTTAAAGCTTGGGTACATTTTTATGTCATAATGAGGTCTGAGGAATAGGACATTTCCTTCGACTTAATAAAAATATGCAAAGTATTCTGCTAGTATAGACTTTTTTGCCAGTAATTTTATTCTGCTCGTCTTTGGAACTAAGTTTTCCATTATAATATACCACACACTCTTTTCAACCATTCAGAACCCAAAACTTTTGATTTCGTACAGTTGTTCAATTTCGCTTCGTATTTGTGCGCTTTGGGCAGCTGTTACATAAATTATAGTTGTCATATATAGTGATTTAGATTGTTTTCTGTCATTAAACAAACATCAAAAGCATGAAACAAGGCATAAAAACCGATCTTACCGACAGTTCTTCATATTAGAATCTCGGCGGAACTGTCGCTTATATACGAACCTTTAACCTAGAGCTAGACTTGGCGCAATCATTTCTTTCACTTTCCTTGAATTATTCCTCTGTTTCTCTCTATTTCCGACACCATGACAAACTTGATCATGATAGATTTTTGACACGAATGATTGAAAGCTACAGCCAGTAGTCTGAATATATTCATTTTTATTTACAGTTGGTACCTACGTCGGTAAGAAAAGCTAATGCGCTCAAGACCAAGTTATTTTTTATTCCCATTTCAACATCTCCAGATTCTATCTCAGACATAAGGAATACTCAGGAAATAATTGATTGCCTTAAAGTGATTCTACTATATGTCAGTGTATACGACCTCATTATCGTCATCAACCATATACGATTCACTTAGTTCAATAGGCACTATACCAGTTTCACCTTTTGGCTCGTCTTCAAGCGCATTGCTAGTTAAATGGCAACCAACAATACACAATGCAACAACAAAACCAAAAAGCGACTCGGTTCTAATGACTCACGTATCACAATACACATGTTCATCACATTGTCTTTGCTCAATTGACTGAATATAATACGGTGGCACGTCAACATATTTGACTTGTGAATAATTTGTGACCACTAACACATAGTATCTACTTTTTAAGTAGAAGGCTGAAGGTCGCAACAACGTAATGTTTATCTCGAGGGCTCAGGTAATTAAAAAAATTCTATGCTAATACAAATTTGTCTATTTTTTTTCGTCAAATTAAAAATTCTCGTCAACAGAACAACAAGGCTTGCTTATTAACCTTTTTTATCTACACTATTTGTCACATGTATAACTACGAATATTATTTTTCAATATTAACGATAACGCCGCAAGCATACCTGTTTACCTATAGGTATAATATTTCATACATCACTGCAGAAATTGTTACTCTGTGTAATATCTGCATTGCCTACTTTTAGGGTTATACACGATAACAAAGACAATGTATGAGTACCTACCACTAAATTTGTGGATCTATAGGCCTCCTAACGAAACTTTTTGTATGATTTCCAGCTTATTTACACACTATGTATACATTCATATAAGTTTAATTATAGGTTTAATATTTCATCGTTACTTGCAAATTTTGTTTCTCGATCTTCATTTTGAATATCACTTTTGAGAGGCTTGTCTATTAGTATAATAAAATTTTCAATAATCTTCATCCGATCTGCATACCGTTTGATACAGTAAAGGAGCAATTATTTTGTATTTTGTTTCAGTAATGAACAAAGGTCAAGTCCTCACACACTACTACAGGGTGATGAATAAATTGGGAGGCTACACTTGGATGCAGACCTGTGCCACTGTTGTTTGCTCTTCCAAAAATGCCGAGGAGCAAAACATTATCTGCGTAAACTATGTCATTAGGTAAGTTGTGCTTTTACTGTGAAATTCATAGACTTATGAAATATCGGACGTTTCATCTTTTTAGTATTGTATTGTGGCAATCCCATATGAAAGACCTAGTTTCTGATATTCTTAAATTAAAACGGAGAACAACCAGTCTAAACGAGTCTAGACAAAAGAAAGCTTGCCCTTACAGTGTGCCTACATACTTATATGGGATTTTTTCGAGTTTAAAAATGAATTCAACTGCTCTAACGACGACGAAAAAGGCGAGGAAAACACCTCGATAGCTTTAACTTTAAGATATCACTATCATTGATTCGCTTATTAGTCAATATACTTCAAGGACTCGGAAGTTCTTGAATTGGATTTGGATATTACTGGAGCACTGCTCCACAATGTTATTGGTCTTCATTTTTCTCTTTTACGCTTAAAGGATTATTACTAATCTCCGAAAGTATAATATATTTCGCTTAATGTCGCGATTTAAACATATTTCTTTTTATTTTCCAGCGGACGCGAATACCCAAACACAGTAATGGATTGCTGCCAACTAGAAGAAAGTGTACAGGGCGTGAAGAGAGAAGAAACGACAGGAGATCCCGAAAACGGTCCACCAGACGCCGATAATCCAGGCAACCCTCCACCAGCACCCAGACATCCAGCTGAGAGATCCGAACCTCCATCTAACAATGACTCTGCGTCAACCGCACCAGTAACCACCTCTGACGTCACACACCTCACCAGACTAAATGATGCTCAACCGTTACCTCTACACACGAACCCAGAAAGAACATCGCCAATGCCAGCGAGAAGATTAAAGAAACGGAAGCATACCGATTGTGAAGACGACGAGAGAGAAGAAGAAAGGCGGAAGTCATCGTCTAATCCCGGGGCTGCCATATCTCCTGCAGACAGAGATATGAGCAAAACGAATCTCTCCTTACCGGAAGGTGCATCGGACGCCACCTCAGTCAGGGACTTAGAAAACGCCATGTCCAAACATTTACCGGCCCTCGACGGCAAGGAAATATCTCATAGACCTACGGACTTTTCAACCGATGCACTTTTGAAGCAGCAACAACAAAAATCAACGATACAATGGATAGGAACACAAAATCACCATTTGAATCATTTAAACAGGCAAATGCCTGGAAACCATACATCGACGCCAGCTTCAGCTCTATTAAGACAGTTGTATGCAAATAGAGAAAGTGTCATTCGAAGTAATTTCCTAGGAGACGGTAGAGCTGGCGGTTACTATTCCAGCGATGGTCAATCTGGACCTTTACCAACTCCCCCGGGGAGCGAAGGTTCAGGTTACGGCGAGCAATTAGGACATAAGGGTACAGACATAGGTTCTTTAGCTTACGGAGGTTACGCCGATTATCATTCAGCGATGACCCCTCCCGGTTCAGTATCGCCTAGAGATAAGCAGCAATACGCTTTGTCATACGATAATAGTGCTTATTCAGAAGCGTTAAGGCATACGTATTTAGGCGAAGCGCCTTTACCGTTGAAGCCTCAGGCGTATTCGGCTGTGCCAGGCGCGTTGGATTATGCGCCTTCCTTAGACCAGTCCCAGTTCTTCCATCCGCCTTCGTCGTTTCATCTCTACCATCCTCAGGCTCATTCCGCTCATGCCACACATCCTCACCAAACGGTCGACAAATCAGCGCCTCCTAATACGAATTGGTACTCGACTGGTTCATAGCCATGCTTTTATCAGCATTATGGGAGCAAGTCGTAATAATAATTTGGCCAAACTAAGGTTATTTTGCATGTGAGGTAGCCAAACTTTTTCACATATATTTTTTTAAATATTTTCCAAATTATTTAAGTTTTATATTCATTTAATCCTAGTGGATTAAATGAACATAAAATTAAAATTAACAAAACCATGTCATTTAAATACCTACATAATTTAAAATCTAAAATTAATGTGGATAAGGGTTGGATAAAACATCCATCCACATTAATTTACCCTTACCGACACTGTTTTTTTTATTACTGTAATGACTACTTTTGTTATAAAAAAAAAACGGACACATGCTTATGACCTATTGGGCCAAATGTTGGTGATGTGTTCAATTTATTTGTTCAAATGTTTGTATGAGTTGTTATTTGAAACTGTTGTTATTTAGTTTCTTTAATATTCGTTGACTATTAAAATTGACGATAATTAACTTTTTTCGATAATCGAAACAGCTAAGCATGTTTAGACAATGATTGGTTTTTTAAGCTAATATAATTATGGTCTGACTTCAAAAGTTGTTCATATACATGGATTTTTTTTTATTAAATCGAGGTGCCAAAAAATACGGTGCTTATTGCACAGGAATTTTATATTAATTTTTCTTCAGCTCTTCGCATAGCATTTTTATTCGCAATAATTAAACAATGAATTATAAGTAAGTGTGTAATGAATGAGGTTTTTTGGGCTCAATTTGAAATATTTTCAAAATTGTACAGCCAAGCTATTCTGGATAGCTTTTTGCATATCATTTTTAATATTATGTCTAGCGAAATGCTTTTATGTAAATTATTGTATGATAATTATATTAACTATTTACCACTCGACTGTACTAGACGGTAAATGTAGCGCTGTACATTTTAATCCAGTTAAGTATGTATATTATTACAATTATCTAGTAAATAAGGTATCGTTGTAAATAATATCGCAGAAATATACCTAAGAATTATTATTATTATAATATTTAGATATACTGGGCCACAAATATAATTATTAAAAAATATTTGTTAATTTTTTATTTCTATTGAAATAACATTTTGAAAACATCCCAAAGTTGTTAATAAAATTCATTATTAATTTTTCTAATCTGAACATTTTTTTTTCTTTATATCAGAAATAAATTGTTTTTGCGAATGCAATTAATACTTTTTTTATTGCAATAAATAATAATATATTTTTTTATATAATTTAAAAAAAAATCAAAATCCTAAAAATACCTATTACTTACATTTATTCAAAAACGCTTTGAACAATTTATAATAAATTGTGAAATCTATTCAAACAAATTATTTGCGTTTCGGATGTCAATTAAAAATGTCTTATAGATATATAATAAAAAAAAACATTCCCTTTACTACTTTTAAGTTAATCATGACATTTAAATGAAATACTCGAAAACTATTTTTTTACTCTTTTTTTTTAAATTTGTTAAAAGTGTTATTT
The DNA here is from genome assembly GCA_936446665.2 of Synanthedon andrenaeformis. Lineage (NCBI taxonomy): Eukaryota > Metazoa > Arthropoda > Insecta > Lepidoptera > Sesiidae > Synanthedon > Synanthedon andrenaeformis. The sequence goes on from OW387795.2 coordinate 7,757,627, forward strand.
AAAAAATTAATATTTATGCTGTTTTCAACTGTGCAATACGAATAATGTTCATTTTGTTAAGGCTTTTATTAAATGTCTCTTAATTAAAAATAATATGATACCTAAATTAATATTGTAATAAAGTTGTAATTATTAATATTGAAAATAAGCTTGTACCGCAATTTTATCTGTTATGTTTTTTTATCGAGACTTGTGTACATTTTATTTTTATTTTTAATTGATCAAATTAAAAGGGAACGATTAATTTCTCGTTCCTTTGAATAAATCATTAAGAATTTTACAAATATACTGGTTTTAATTTTCATCAGATATTCCCTGCTCAAACAAAACATACTAGCAAACGCCTTAATGTTAAGGCGCCTTCATAAACCAATTCGTATAGTGAAAATACAATTATTACTTCCTTAGATATTAATGTGTGTCAGCGATGATCTCAAAAACTACTGAACGAATTTTTATGCGGTTTCCACTAATGGAAAGAGCGTTAAACGAGGTTTCTCTAAATTTTCAAAAATTTTGAACCCATGCGAAACCGGGAGCGAGTCGCTAGTTTAAATATGCCAATACATACTTAAACAGACATATTGAGCTTACTAATCTTATGTAAGTAAAATTGATCCTTGAGGTAAAATTGAATCGTTGTAGTAAGAAATATTGATCCTTGATGATGATAGCTGAATTCTACATAATATGTAAAATTGATAGACATATTATTGAGGCATAATTCTTCCTAAATTTAACGACATCTAGAGAGGATTTTGAAAACTATTTATTGAATATTTTTGGTTAAAAATCATAAAGATGACACGTTTATGTTAGTGTAAGTAAACTTTAAAAAAAAAGATTTGAAAATTTCAAATGAACAAAGGCATTAAATAATAAAATAAAATTATCATTGTAATAAAAGATTTATTAAAAAATATTCGAGTAACATTTGTCAATAAAACCTTACATTTGTACATACTTATATATCTAATTATCGGATAAGTAATTAATTATATTAAAATACAGAGAATGATTCAAAGGACGGAATTTCCATTCTGCATTAAGGAGTAATTACATTTATCAACTCAATTCAACTTTAAAAAAAAAAAAAAAAAGATTTTATGCGAGAAATTGACAGATTTTTTTCTACAAAAGCTGAATTGAGCTAAATAAATTAAGTTCTAGACCCACCAACTTATCTGTTCAAAACTAAGAACTAACGACGCCATTATGGAAAGTATAAAACGTCAATTAATATTATCAATAATAACTGATTGTTAAATTGATCTCCGACTAAATTGACCCACTTGAAGATATTGATTTTAAAAATCTTACTAATTTTAAAAATGATTTTAACTCCACAATTAAAGTGATTCTTTTATAGATCAATGTATACGGTTTTATAATAAACTACTTGAGATAAATCAGAGCCTTTATTGAATAAATTTAAAAGTGTAATCAAAACCAAACTCTCTTCTAGCTCTCTACCATCTAGCTAGAGAACCTGTAAGTAAAATTTAGATCACTCTAGCTAGGTTATCTAAATCTAAACATCTAATCAGTCCAGAGAAAATAAATTAGAAAGATTTCGCATTATGCTTTAAACAATATTATCAATATTTTTAATAATAGTTTCTGAAATTAAATCGTAGCAAAACATGGAAACTTCTAACGTATCGTTTTTAAAAATGCACTAAATAGACCTTTAAAAAAAACTAATATTAAACTACTCAGTAGGCACTTATAAAAATGCAGTCAATTGCACTATTTTCCTAAATGGTAATAATTAAACTTAGCATATTATAACCTTTTATATTACACGTGTGCCTATTACTTCTTTAACAAAAGTGTACATGAAATTCATTATCCTCCGGGGAATTTTTAATATAAATTTTTAAAAGTTTCAACGTTTTCATTCAATGATATCAACCCATCCATATAGAATACAGATATATCGTTGCTTAAATATAAAAGTACCACAAATCAAAATTACACTTTTTCACAGGAGAGCTAATGGAAAAAAATATATTTTTGTATTTTTTTTTTATCAAATATATTTATTTGATAAAAAAAATAGTATTTTATTTGAAACTTAGGGTTGTTATAGCGTGTTCATACTTATCACTCCTGGATGCGCTACTAACCTGGATAACGCCTCAGATCTTGTATTTTATATAATTTTACTATACTTAGCGTTCTTCATGAGCGGCTGACTACTCGTTAAATTAAGCCTTAGGTCAAAAATGCTTATATATTTCAGGAGAGGTTGACTACTCCCTAAATGTTTTGGGTCATTATTTTTTTTTTTACAAAGGAGCGGCTGACAACTCCTTAAATAAGCCTTACCCGTCATTTGGGATCACCGACATTAAATTCCTTAAAAGAACGTCGAAGATCATAACGAGCACTATTTTTAGCGTGCGCTATGTATAAAGTAGATTGAACCTTATTTGTTTAGCCATAATTGCAAAAACACAAATCAAGTTTTAAAAGAAATAATCAGAATACAAATAAAGTTCAAATTTACCTTATTTCCTTCTGTAAAGATAAAATGATATTAATGTGTAGAATGTAGTTAAATGTATTGAGATGAAATGACAATAAAATTCAAAAAGCAAAATGAAGAAAATAATGTTTCGAAGGTTTTAGATTGACTTTCAAAGAATGTAGATCCGAAAATAAATCCAAAGAAAATGCACTAGGTTTTTTTTTTTTTTTTATGTCAAAATATTATGGGAACTATGGCGACGAAATAAATAAACAAAGAGATTATGTCAAAAATATATAAATTTGCGTTTTTGAAATTGTATGAGGACTAAATGCATGTAAAACGTATGAGAAAATGTAGGAAAAAGTATAGCAGACATTCTGAAACCAGGCTGTCGGTAAGATAATAAGGAAACGAAGGGAAAAATGTGATGTAAATGATACGTAAATGACATGGAGGCCGAAAATTATATAAAATACAGGATCTGAGGCGTTATCCAGGTTAGTAGCGCATCCAGGAGTGATAAGTATAAACACGCTACAATACTTATATATAACACATACGTAAACTTATTTTGTCTTTTAAAAATTAAAACTTAATCGTTTATTTATTATTAAAAAAGATGACAATAGAGTAAAAATATTGCACATAATTAACAGATTCTAACATAGCATATTTTATTAAGAGGTCGTAGTTAGACAAATAATACATATTTAGAAATAAATAAATAGGCACTTTGCAATTATTTTTTTATACGATAGATATGGCGGTGAACTTTTCATTAAGGTCCAAATGTTAGATTTTGGTTTGACAACGACGAATTATCAGTGAAATTAAAACACTCATTGCGATTCCTAGAAAAAGAGTATTTTTTATCATCGAGTAGGTATTTTTTGAACATATTACGAAAGTTGCATTATCTCACTAAAAAATTTTATTACAAATTTTCTTGTAGAAGAAGAAAAACACACAAGATAATATTATAGTAACGGTAGAATTATAAAATTATACCTTTTAGACTGTAACTAACACTTTTGCAAAAGGTTAATTAATATTCCACCAATATCTCTATGTTCGGCGACTGCATCTCTAAAATTATTTGGTACTGAGACAAAACACACAACCAGCAGTATATCTGGAAAAAAAATTTTTTTTTTTTAGTTAAAATGAGCTCAATAACCTTGAAGGGATGATGAAAAACTATAAACTAACCCCCGACTTTCTGTTGAGCCCAAACACGTTATATATGCTGTGAGTTGTTGAGTTGGATGTCCTGCAGACCACCTGATGCTGCAAAACCAGGTCAAGGTTACCATGTCATGGAAATACAACTTGCATTATGCTGAGTTGGAGCCGGTTTGTGGCGGGGGACGTTTGTGTGTTTGTCCTTATATATGTTACCAATGCATGTTCTTAAATGTCCTTTACTACAAATAAAATATAATTATATTCTATTCATGGTAATACCATCGAAGTAAGAGTATATCTCCCAAATTTCATAGAACATGTGGAAGTTAGTTAAATCCCTTCGTCAACTAGGAAATGGGCTGATGGTCTTTGAACGTCATAAATTATAACTAAGAAAGCGATCCCAATCACTTCAACTTTCATACGACACACACATTTGACGACACGTTTGGTCTAGTGGCTAGTAAACCCAGCTGTTAACCAAACGGTCGCCGGTTCGAATCCCGCTAGGGGCAAATGTTTATGTGTTTAACATTTTACCTTTGCACCTGAGTCATGGATGTTTTGTATTTATAATATGTATGTATTTACAAAAAAAAAAGTAATCTATGTAGAATATCAACTGTCTGGTATCCATAATACAAGCATTAGTTGCTTAGTGTGGAATTAGATGTTGCTGTGTGGAATATGTAAAAAATTTTTTTTTAAAAAATCAGTCCATTCGTTTGGGAGCTATGATTCCATAGACAGACACACACATAAACTTATAGGCACCCTGTTATTGCGTCGGGCGTTGAAAAATTAAAAACACCAACTACTACGCCATACATATGATGCGAATTTGAATAAGAAGGAAATTGCCTAACAGTCCACGCCTAAATAGACTAATAAAATATGCTACAAACAGAAATGCCTAATGTAAAAAAATCTTTGTTTTACTAATCCTATGTTAGATGTAAATCTTCCACGGATATCTAGATAGAATTAAATTTTCAAAACTTCAAAAATAAAATAAATAGTACGCACATTATAAGACATCCAAAGGAAATCGATGAAAGCGGCAAAAGTTGCGTCCAACTGGAATAAACAAAGAAACATATTAATTAATACAAATGTTGGGAAAAATCAAAACTTCGACAGAAATTATGGAAATGATAATCTAATCGTGAACAATTTGCTCGTAAGACTAAGAAATAAAATTACAATAAAAAAAAATCAATGTTAATAAAATTAACACCGACTTTAAAACAGGTCAATTGGAATGCCAATGGACTGTTACAACATACTCTGCAAGTTAAGACATTTATTATATGTATTTATATTAAACTAGTTGGCGCCCGCTATTTCGTCCAGGTTGAAAAAATAAAAATAAAATATATAACACCTTAGAAAAATATATATAACCCGACATCTTTAACGCTGCGACGATGGTGGCGCCACAACAAATTTTTTTCAGGATAAAAATTATCCTACAAAAAAGTAAAATTTCTATGTAAAATTTCATCCAAATGCGTGAAAGAATGACGAACATACGTCCATGCTCACAAACTTTCGCATTTATAATATTAGTATATAATCAATATATGTAGTTTAATATTGATAATAATATACGAAATATTGCAATAGAAGCTATTGTAACATTTTTAAATTATAAATCCTACAATATAAAACATCCCGATGGTGATCAATGCTCACGCTAGATGTGAGCATGAGCATTATACTCATTAGACCCCATCATACCGCTCAGAGAAAATATGCTTATTGAAGACTGTAATAGTACCTGCACTGTACTCTCCACCCAAATAAAATAATCTGCCTCTTTTTTTTAGTTATGATAATTATAACGCCAAGCATACAGACTGAACTATTCCTCAGCTAAGGTTCTAACGGTATGAACTAGTCGAGACCTAAAATTAAACATTGTCTCTATTAGAGAACCCACATGATAGGAGACAATATTATTCACCTGCAGATAGAAAGAGAGTACAAAATCTGGTCGATATTTGTGTTACCAAAAAACATAGATATATCCATGGACCACTCACTTATAATTATTATATGTAATTAGGTACCCTTAACTAGAGCATCTAACAATTATTAAGAAATTAAGAAACGGTATCAGGGCTGTATAATACTTCATTTTATAATGTAAAATTTAAAGGTTGTTAAATAAAGGCTATAATAAATAAAAGTAAAAAAACTAGAATATCATAAAGGCCCAAAAATAATGCAGTTTGAGCAGCATGAAATTTCATACACAAGCTTCTGGTTAGAAATAAATAAATACGTATTTTAGCATTTTTGCAAATTTGTCCCCTCTAAGAGGCTGAAATATGAGTTGACAGTTTATATGGAGAGTTCCTCATTTTTGAAGAAAGGAGAATGATTTTTAATAATACATCTTCTCAGTGAAAATAAATACTTACATAAATGTAATATCCTCCGATGAGCCACAACCCAAACACTAATTGGAATACTATTAATATTCCTACGGTTATCATCCATGGTAGCATCAGTCCTCTCATCCAAGTGTCAATACCAACCACCTGAAACCAAAATTAAACATTTTTTAGTCAAACTAGCGACCCGAGCCCAGTTCGTATGGAGTTCTTCCTATCTTCCTTATAAAATAAACCTATGTTTCAAATTTTAGCTTTTTAGGCTTAATAGTTTCAGAATTCAGGATAAATGATTTCATAAGTGAAGAGATGTCAAGTAGTCTGTCCATGATTAAATTTCAAGGTTATTACATCTTGCAAAATATTCATTTTCTTTTTAAACTTTAAACTTTTCAAGTGTTGAAAACAATATAAGCAAACCTGAGAATACTAGAAAAGGTGAATTCACTTTTCACTTAATAATTTCATTGTATTTTCCTATTCAAAAAAGAATTGACTGATTTGCCTAAATTTATGTTAAAGTTCGCATTCGAGGTTGAGGGTGTATGTGAATATCTATAACACCCCTGATTTGCTTGCTAGGTTGATAAACAAAATATCACAAAAGGTTATAATTTTAAAAGAATCTTAATATATACACTCGTTGACAATATAATAACATTGAAATAAAACTATAAGAATTTTTATTTACCAATAAAACGGAGAACAAGATGAGCAGCACAAATATAATAATGAAGAGAATACCAAACACTTGCAAAGCTGAAAATACAAAAAAAAAACTAATTAAAAAATGCTGAGAGCAAGAGTTACCTGTCCAGGGCACATAGCATAGCATGAGTTAGTACTAGCTTATTTATGCTTACTTACAGAGTTATCTGCTCTGTGAATATGTAAAACCACAAATTCATATCAATGAAACTAAGGCATAAAATATCCGAAAAACACCTCTAACATAAGAATATTATGCAAAATACCAGTTTTTATACTATTGTGTTGGCAGACACGCTGACAGCTAGTTCACATAATTATCTACAAATAAGAGTAATAAGGCTTTTTGTTAAATACAAAATGCTTGCAATGTGCTACTTTAAGGCTTTTTTGAAACAGTTAGCTTCTTAAAAGGTACTTCTTTTTAAACAGTTGTTTATTATTAAACTGAAGGATACAATAATACTTCAAGGCATTAATAAAGCCTTGTTGAATTATTTACTTCCACAAAATACTGTACAATAATGAAAACATTATGAAAACCTGTATAGATACTAATATCTATACATATAATAAAATTATAATTGAGCTGTGTCTGTGATGTCTGTACATTAAATATTTTTTCAAAAAAATAAACAATTTCTACATGTTCTACTTACTCATGTTACAGAGTTAAAAAAAATAGTTTTAAGATATTTATTTTATTTTCCATACATAGGATACTTTTTATCATGGTAAAAAGTTAGGCTCCTATGGGATTTTCAAAATAAAACGAACTACACCGCGTACGAAGTTTCAAGCACCAGCTTAGTATTAAAGAAGTTTTTTTTTTCTAAAATATTTATATATTTATATAGGTATGTTTACTTATAAAATTAAAACTTACATCCTCTAACATCAGTTTCAAACAATGGATTCCATAGCTGAGTAGAATCTCCTCCATCCATCTGGTAAGCTATGAATGTTATTAGAACCAAACTCATAGCACTCGTGTACACAGCGATCGCCCTGCTGCCAGTCTTCGTATTTGTTGACCAAATACATGGTGACCAACAGGACTCCAACACTGGCATTTTCACTGACACTGCCCTTCACTGCTGTTTGAATTTAGACGATCTGTAATTGTAAAATTAGTGCATAAGTAAGGATAATTTAATAGAATGTGGAATTAAGCGAACCACACCTAGAAAGTTTGATCAAAGCATTTTGCATGAAAATGCTTTTTGAAGGATAATTTTGTTAATACTAATAACAAAAAACGAAAATTGTATATAGTTAAAATTAAAAAAGTTGTTTGTTACATACTTTTTTTTGGAGATTCTTACAAAATTAATCAACAAACAATATACGAACAGCAATCTCGGCTTGGAATGGAACCGTTGAAAGATTGACAGTTGACATTGACAGTCAGCGATCTGCGTTTCTGCCAATGTTGCCATAGAAACGGGAAGATTACTTTTATAATGTGTTTATTTATTCATTTTTTTAATTAATAATGTTTTTTAAAATTTTGTTTTTAAAACTTACATTATTTTTAAAAATAAATTTTAAAATTGTCTCTAGCCGCAATACAATATTATTCTTAGCAGTAACAGATTTATTTGCCCAACTACCTAGCTCTACCTTCCACTGTGTTGATCACTCTACCCCACTTATTGCTCTGCAAATGTGTACTTATTGCTAATCCTCTTTACCTCTATTTTGTGCAGTCTGTTTGCACATAATATAAACAAATATACAAAATCCGCCCTCTCTCTTTTACCTTGCAGACTAGCATCCGCCCCTGGCTTCGCACGGATGTAATTTTTTGATACACGATAACCTTCCTCTTTTATCGCTCTTTCTTTTAGTAACTACCGTATCAAAATCCGTAGGTATATTTTATAGTGTGTATAGATATACCTCTTAATACCTTTTCATGAATTAGGGAAACGTGTAAGCTGAGGACCCAATTCATCGGTATATCCAATTACATAATATCATAACTTAAACATTTTCTAGATTACCTATACCTACATAAACTACTAAATCAGCAACGTTCCCCAACCCGTTAAGGCAAACGTTTCCCGTGTATCAACTAATCACTCAATCATCCGAAGCTGGTCATTGATCAATACAAGACTTTTATAACATCGTTGTAATCTAGTGAAATAAAACAAACAATGTCGAGTAACTTTCAATAACAATGACCGTGCAACCTCTCACTGGGTTCCGAGAATGCTTGGGCCGTTACATGTTTCAAGGAATGGTCGTAGTGCTATCGGGTCAAACATAAAAATTGTATGCCGTTATAAATTGTATATATTTCACTCGCATGGATCAATTTAAGAAACGTATTTTAGCTCTTTTTTAAAAGTTATATTTTGAGACAGACCGCATAAGTGAAATGTATTCACAACAATGTAAACGCAGGCTCTACAATTTGTAAGAGAGTGTGGATAATTTTTTTCTTAAGAATAATGTTATATAAGTTGTTTTGACGCTTATAATAACATTATTAAATAACGCAGGTCACACTCCGCGTCTAATCGAGGTCGAGCCTTCAGGTGTGCGGGCCTCATCTGACGGGGGGAGAAGGCGCGAGGAAACACCGTGGGTTTTTAGGACCATGGGGAGATCGGTGGGGATCTGATTCGCAGATTATCGCAAAAAGGGCACAAATCGAAATAACATCACGTGTGCTGTTGTGTTTCGGTGAGTGAGTAAGAGATGCCAGAACCCATTTCCTTACCCCATTTCTTATCTTTTGTCCTTAACCTACTGGCAACGCAATTGCAACACCTGACGCGTTGCTTGCGTTAGACAGTAGTCGCTAAAACGTAGTGATTATATACTCTTTGGTAGTCGCCTGCTATCAAGTGTGACGGTCCACTGTTTATAAATTATGTTTATAACACATACCTATAGGCGAACAACCGAGGTTTTAAAAAGACGCTAGCAATGTGACCACACATGAATCGATACCTTCTCAAATAATAATCGAAAAGTACTAAGACACTTTTCCCGGTACAAAGCATGTAAACAATCTCATTTAGTTACACGTTGTCATCCAAATCGATTCTTATAAGAAGTTATTATTTTTATTTTGTACCTGTTATTATTTTTAATGAAAATTTATTATTGCTATTGTAATTTTTTATTTTTACTGTTTAACTTTTCTAATTATTTTTAAAACTTAATTCGTATCTAATGAATATAATGAAATCTTCTTGCCTATTCTGATCCTTTTCTCACATACAACAAAATCTTATCATTGCTTTTCTCTCGAACTTATACACCTTAATACCACTTATATTTATATCAAGAAACTATGAAGTTAGGTAAGTATCTAATGACCAATAAGAATCTTGTCGTATAATAGAATAGTAGACAAACAGTCATTAAAATTCGTTTGGTGTTTTAGAAGAAACAGACAGAGGCGGACAGGGACATTGTTTAATAATATATGTATAGATATAGGTAATTAGCGAAAGATCAAATTTTAGCGCGATTAGATCACGGGCTAATAGACACGTTAGCTAGGTATGTCGGTTAATGGGAGAAAATATACTTACGTAACTCTTGAGCCGAAGTTCTATTTTTTCTTCAAAGTGTACTTATAGTAAGTAATAATAGTTGATACATCAGAATAACATATCCAACTAATATTATAAATGCGTGAGGATGGATGGATGTAAATAAGTTTGTTACTTAAAAACTACTGTACGGATTTACGTGAAATTTAGGAAATTTTCCTAGAAAAATGTTAGGTTCCCGAGGGATCGTCTAAAATATGAACAGTGATAAAGATGTCGGGCGTTATTAATACTCGCATATTTCATTTAGTTTTTTTTTTTTTTCAAAAGTCGCAGCCAAGTTAGTGGGCCATAATTTACAACTTTTCCTTCATACTATATAGTCCCAATAGAGTTTGACTCTGTTTGGGTCAAACTCTAACACAGTCAAACTCTATTCAAGTCAAGTCAAAGCAACTGTTTGATTCTTTAAAATTTAAAATTTATTAATTTATGATTTTTTGATATGTCCTAATGGTTAAACCAACCGATTTTTCATTAGGTGCTTGCTCGTTGCCGAAATCGAAATCGTTTGAGTACTTATTCGCTTAATTGAACATGCAAATAAATTAATTTATGTTCTATATAAAGTGATTCGACATCGAGTAGTAACGGTAAGGGTCCACGATTTACAAGTAGCGAGCCAATCCGCTATAGCAAACCAATTTGAAAGTGATTTATCGGTGTTCGGGTACTTGTTTGAACCAATTAGAATTTGCACGTGGAAACATGAATGGATGTACTGTACTACTTTTGCATTGAATTTTTATTACTATGAACTCAAATTTAGCAGGCAAATTAGATTTGGTAAACAGCGACAAACTATTCTATGTACCTACGAGGATGAATATAGAAGTATTAAGAACTGCATAGGGTTTTTTGTCACAACTTCTTTTAATTTAATCTGCCACCTTTTTCAAAATATCTTTTAATTTAATCTGTCATTATGACACTTTTTTTACATCGGACTTCAATTGTTTGAATCTTTTCGTTTCGACGTTGTTAGTTCTTGTGTAAAACGTTTAATTATGGAATATTAAGTGTATCTACGGACAAGGTATGTTTCTTTAAGTATGTTCATAAATAAAGAAAAATAAATCGATGTTCTTTTATTTTTTACTGAAATTTTCAGTTGGATCAGCTTCAATTTCAGAACCAATTTTCAAATTGGTATCCGCTCTCCATACTCCAATGAGGAACATATTACACAAATATATGTTGTGATGTATAGAGTAGGCAAGTATAGCCGCGTGTTTAAAGAGACACCAATCTTCCCAGACATGTCTGTAAACAAATCTGTCCATACAGAAATTATGGCCTCGTAGGAGTACAATCATCTATGAAAATACTCTTAAAATTCTTTTTCAACGCCAATAGTCTATTTTATATAGTATTTGAAATTGTTAATCTAATTTATAAACTATATTCGGTACTGTAAATTATCATCAAAATCCGTCCAGTAGCTTTTCGTGAAATACTTACAATTAGTAGGTAACAAACATTCATACAACCAGCTTCAAAAAATTTAGCATTTTTTTTTTGAAGTGCAGCTATTATAAATTGCTAATGACTGATTATCCGCAGAATTTCCCGATAAACTTTTACCATTTCTTACGGTTGCAGAAAATGACACATTATTACTTGGTTACTTAGTTTATTACTTGGATTACAATTAGGCTACTTTTATCCTGGAAAAATGAGGATCCCGAGGGATCGTTTAAAAATATAAAAAATTCGACACCTCCGTCGTTACAGTGATAAAAGTAGGCTGTACATTTTAGATACCTAATTTACCCATTTGTTATTTCTAACACCCTCCACGTTTATTTGGTAACTCCAACGATTATAACTACTGATCGAAATAACGCAAAACTATCGCAGGTACTGCGATGTTGGGGAACCAACATGAATATTTACTGCCTTAACTACATACTTACTCCTATTATGCAACTAAGATATTAATGTTAGTAGTTAATTCAGTTCGCTCAACAAATATCCTTTATCATTGTTTTGTTTTATGATGCTGTTGACCGATAAACATTGATAATTTAATCGTCGACGGTCTCTTGATATCGCAATCTGTAGGTGTTTAATAGGTGCCTACTGCAAAAATAATAGATAGGTATAGAGCAGTAACTTGTCGAGACGTTTTTTGAACGCACGTGTATTCTATGTACGATTTTGATTGCTGATAAGTGAGAAAAGACTAAACGCGTATACGCTTTATTGTCATCCAGCTCCTTCGTGCAACTAGTGATGAGCTGGAAGTCATAAGAAGTATAAGATGGTGTAAAAAGCAGTGCATTTTGTGAATATTAGTGATATTATAAAACCTTCAGCAGAAGAAGACTAAGGTGTTCATTTGTTGCAATAAGTAGTAGACTGCTAAGGACTGATATATTCATTAAATTATCAAGTACATTAAGACTGATTAAATGTCAAAGTAGTGACTCCAAAAGAAAGGGTCGCAATTTGGAACAATTAATTAACTGGAGACCGATCTCTTACTCAGGCTTAGACTAACTAATGAAAAACTTATAACGATATTGATACCTACATAGTGACAGATCTCATAAGTTTCGTCTTGGAAGATTTAAAATTCAGATGGATGGATGGACCGACCATTGTATTTGATAAACTTGGAATAAGTACAGTACGACACGATGTAATGGCGCGAAGTTAGCCGCGTCATCTCACTTGATCAGGCCCGGTCACGATCGCAGCTAACAACCGCTAGCTTCATACTCGTTGGATCAGTTTTAGATCGGTCTGCGCCCGCGCAGCAGCGGCGTTGAAATTTGTAACCCGGCGCGATCGACGAAACTTTTTTTTTCTTGTATAAAACACTCCACACTTTTAATGCAGAAAGACTCCTTTTGTGACATTATAGTGTGCATTTGTGATACAAACACTAACTATTTTGTTAGAACGCAGAGTTTAATGTAATCCTTGATGAGATGCGATGCTCTTTTTGCATTGCAACTTTTGCATTGGACCCCAGTGTTGTGTTGAGTCCTAAGTGAAATTTGTGCCGGGTTATTGATTCCACTGATTAATTGTATTGGAGTTTAATATCGTCTCTCACCGCTCGTCTGGTAAGTAGGTCCGAAAATAAATTGTGGTCTTTGGTGTCTCACATTGTTTCCCTCTTGTACGGATCAAGTTGCTCGCGAATACGTACTTAGCATATTGTACTGTGCTCTGCGGTATATACATAATATTTAATATACGCGCATGTATAGTTGATATTATACAAAGTAAAGATATCGGAGAGAGCTGAATAGAAGTCACGTTCTTGGAATCGACTTGCGCGTACCTATCAGTAGTGTTATTACAAACATTACTTACATTCTCTTTGCATTGTTTTTATTGCTTAATTGCTTCTTGAGTTATGCCCGATTTATAAGACGTTAAAATATGGTTGATTTTTTTTATCATTTTCAAATCAGCGTCCCTGAGTATACTTTTTATGTCAATAAGTTTTTTTTTTACTTTTTATTTTATGTTAAGTCGACAGACAGGCTGTCGGTCGATTTGATAGTAGGTGGCTACCGTCGCCTATAACAAGCAAACGCCATAGGTGCGGCAAGTGCATTGCTAACCATAGAAGGATTAAAGATAAGGGATAAGAAAGGGATGGGGTAATTGGCTCTGGCTCTGTCACTCTGGGGTACCTACTCACTCAACAGCACATATGCTGTTGTTTCACGGTGGTCTTCTGTAAGGGGGTGGTTACTGCCGCCAGACGGGCTGCCCAAATGACTGCGAACCGCAGCATGCCACTACTTTCCAAATCCAGACCAGAGCCAACATTGAAAAATTCATTTCCAAAGTTGACACCGCCGGGAATCGAACCCGGGGCCCCTGAGACGTTAGGCATGCACTCTTACCACTCATCCAACGGGCTGTCAAGTATGTAGTTTATGCCCGAATGCATCACTAGTTTGCTCTCAGAAGATAATTTAAGTAAGAAGATGTAACAGTATAACAATTAAAAACGTTAAATTGAAATTCAGAATATTTTTAAAATTATATTTAACATATTTTACATACTATACTAGTGACCCGACCCGGCTTCGCACGGATGCAATTCCTTGTGCAAATGATATACCTTATCATATAAAAGAAGTTAGCGGAGAAACAGAGTAGCGGGAGCGACTTTATTTTATAACTAGCTGGTGCCCGCGACTTCATCCACTTTGAAAAAATTAAAAATATAACATGAGAAACGCCTGACATCTTTATTGCTGAGACGACTGTGGCGTCGCCATTTTTTCTAAAGATCTCTCGGGAATCTAACAGTTTTTTTCTGGATAGGAAGTATCCTATAAGTTAATCCAGGTAATTAACTAGCTGTGTGCCAAATTTTACGATAAAATATTCCGATCATAAAATATTCTGAAAATAGGGAAATTTGCGACACTTTTTCGGGTATCATGATTTTACTCAAAACAAGTAATGATGTTTAGAAGAATATCAAATGGCTACTTTTTCTCAAAACAGTTTTATTTTTAATTTATTAATTTTTGGAAAAGTATTTTTAATCGACCGTACACGAGAAACAGTGAGCGCGGGGTGAGGAAACGCCTACTGGACTGTCAACTGCACTCGAATATCTTGCCCAGTTGAAAAATCTCATCTCTTGGCGGGTTTTTATCCAGGATAATAGGTCCAGTAGGTACGTGAACGTTTCAGTTCCAACTATTATCTAAGTTTGGTTCATAGCTTTTAAATTATATTTTGCTAATGGTGACCATTGATATCGCAAATGATATCGTGTAGACCAAAGATGTAACTAGCGGTGCCTTTTTTTAGAATAAACAAAAATTACCTGAATGCACTCGAAATATAAAATTTATGGTGTGCACTTAAATCACCTAGATCGCACCTAGATAACATAGTTGTTATCATCATTATTAAACATTAACAGCATTTAAAAAAGTTGCTTGTTAAGAATAATTATATTATTAAGAAAAGGAAATGCTCATTAACAATACAAAAAATGCCTGAGAGCAACAAAAATATCTGAAAACCAAAACAATAATAATAAAATTAAAATATATATTAAGTAGCACACTCTTGCTGTCCCTGCGAATCCTGCGATGCTTCTCCACTTTTTCCTGTTTGGGGCTTCACGAGCACACTGTACCACATTAGATCGAGTTGTGGGCGTTTGCCCTCCACTCGACCCTGAAAAACAAGCCATTCTATTGAACTTTCTTCCTAGAGATGTGGCCAATTAACTTCAGTATTCGTAATAGCACAATGGACGAAAGCCTGTCCTTAACTTTAAGTTCCGCTAAAATTACGTAATTGGTACGAAACGCTGTCCATGGGATATTTAGGAGGCGTCTCCAGCACCACATCTCCAGTGCGTCAATCTTTCGACGGTCTTGAAGTCTTGGGGATCAGTTATAACATCCCTCTATTGCGTCGGGCGTTAAAAATTAAGTTAGACAAGTAACTTTAAAACTGAAAACAACGTTAAGTAAAATTATTGCGGCCTACTTCATAATTATATTTTAAAAACTTATCCATAAAGTCTCGACCTCGAAATTGATCCACCAGGTCCTCTCCTAAATAACTTATCGCACTAGTAATCAATGTACGCTCAAAGCACAAGACTGAAATGTAAGCCGATATGTGGTGACGTCACCACAAGAATCACCACTGTTATAAAGTACACGTCCATGTGTAAAAACTGTAACACGTGTGAACAGTTTTACGTCGTGTTTGTGTTTCTATTTGTGAGCTCATGAATTTTAAAAGGATTGATCTGAGTTCTTTCTCGTATAAATATTTACAGATATTTCTTTCGCGGTTCAGTTGACTTGGTTACTTTTATGGAGTAATTAAAAATTAATTTTTAATAGGCACATCAATCTAAAGATAGATAAATTTTTGGTCGATCGTAGGTACCACACGTATAAGTGAATACAAGTAAATTCATATCTATCCACACTATCCGTACTAATATATTATTTATAATATTATAAATGCGAAAGTTTGTTTGGATGTATGGATGTTTGTTACTCTTTCACGCAAAAACTACTGAACCAATCACCATGAAATTTTGCATACACGTTTTCTGGGACACCAGAAAGGACATAGGGTACCTTTCATCTAGAAAAAAGGACTATTCCCGAGGGATCATCTAAAATTAAGGAAACTAACTCCTGGCTAAGTGTAATAACGATGTCAGGCGATATATTGCTTTTTCAATGCAGACGAAGTCGCGGGCACCATCTAGTAATATTATAAATATGAAAGTAACTGTCTGTATATCTGTCTGTTTGTTACCTTTTCACGCCTTTACTACTCAACCGATCATCTTGAAATTTTGCATACACGTTGTCAGGGATACAGGAACGGACATACAGTACCTTTCCGAAGGATTGACTAAAATAAAATAAAACATATAAACAAAATAAGTTCCTGAAATCCCTTTGTCAGAACAAATGATCTTCAAACGCCTGAACAGATCTCCATAGTCTAAAGCTATGAACCATTTCGATTACGTCAATTTTCAAACAAAATGAAAAAAACCTCATCAAAATCGGTCCATCCGTTTTGGAGCTCACTACGCGTCAAATTTACGTCGTCGGTGGTTAAAAAGGTCGCTATAGAATTGTACTCTTAAATTCTCAATTCACCAAGTTCATATTTTACTTTCTTTAGATACTGTGGTTAAAAGGAATGTTTATCTGTTTGATAAGCGAGAAATTATTTACAATATACACAAATGCAAATAATGCATCTTTAAATCAGATAAAGTGAATTGAAATGCAGAGGAATTCAAGGCCACATAGCGTTAATTCGAGATAAAGGGTTTAATATAATGTTATATTTTAGTACAGCATCCATAATTTATACAACGAAAGGTGTTTCGAGGAATTTTTTTATCTTTTATTTATTTTATGTACCTACAACTAGCTACTTCGTCCGTGTTGAAAAATAAAAATACTACTCATGAAAAAATATATTAATAACGTCTATTTTGCTGTTATACTTTTGCCAGGCGTTGCATTTTTGTTTTTATATGAGCCACCGGTAGTATGTGCTTTTTTTGGAGTAAAGGTAAGTACTCTATGTCCTTTTCTTTCTGACAAAATTTCATGATGACCGGTTGAGTAGTTAAGGCATGAAAAGGTAACTGACAGACAGACAAAGCTAATTTATAATGAGTAACATTTTAAAAGCTAACATTTTGTAAACACCACTTTGTCACAATATCGTCCGTTTTCTTTAAAATTATGTGTTACATAATTGCGGAAGTGAGTTTGTTTGTTTGTTACGTTTTTTAACGCCTTAAGTACTCAACCGATCAACATGAAATTTTGCATTACACGTTGTCTGAGATACAAAAAAGGACATACCTTTTCAACCAACAAAGTACTGTTCACTATTCCAAGATAATTTTATAGATTTAGATAGCACACAAGATTTTTGTCTTTGTCCAAGTCTTTAAATACATGAAATATTTGTAAAACAAATACCTGAAAACCAAATACTCTTATTTATTGTAATTTCTTTTCGGTCACAGATCGCCATGAAAGTGGGAGCGGTACGTGCTGTCAAAATAATTAACGCCAGTTATCGCACATTGACAGCTGATTTGAATTAACTATGTAACGCATAATTAAAAGTATATAAATCTATTAGAATTGGCTACACATATTTATTAACATAATACTTTTTATCAGAGGAAATTTTCAAAGAAAACTAAGTAATTACCTAATTTGTTATTTGTACAAATATTGCAAAGATGATAATATGTCCACGTACTTTCTACTAATATTATAAATGGGAAAATTTGTGAGGATGGATGTTTGTTACTCTTTCAAGCAAAAACGGTTGGACATATTTTGATGAAATTTGGGACACAGATAGTTTATTTCCTGGATTAATATATGGGATACATTTTATTCCGGAAAAATGTTAGGCTTGGGAATCTCAGAAACATTGTTATTATTTAAAAGAAATTTAAATAATTTTTATAAGAAAGCGTAATGTTTTTAATTTAATTTAAATATTATTTTTTTCTTGAAATTATATAAACAAACCTTTCTTGTTTATCGAACTTTCAGTTAGTCAAAACCGTATCGAAATACGTATGGTGATTTAGAAGTTAGCGGAGAAACACAGATAGAGGCGTACAGCGACTTTATTTTATAATTTTATTTTATATACAACATGAAAATTTAAACTGTAGTGAGTACTCGAATATATACTAAGTTACATAAAACATTACGCGTTGGTTCAGATTATTACAGATAGAGACGCCAAGGTAATTATTGAAGTTATTTGTTTCCTATCATAACAGTCCCAAATAGTAAATCGTACCTTTATATTTCAGACTTCTAACCTTCTTTATATAATACTAGCGACCAAACCCCGGCTGAAAATTACACGCACTTAAGGAATTTTTTTCTGCAAATTAGGTATATATCTACAAAAACATTTCTCGTTTATCTCTTTCCATTCAGGAGTCTTTTCAGTGAAAGACTTCTACACTTTTTCCTAATGATGTCGGCATCACACTTTTAACCCTTTAGTGGACCGTCATGAAAAATATTTTCTTGATATTCTTAAGGTTAAACAGTACCTTAATAATTATACTGAACTCTATATTTTATACTTTTATTTATGTAATGTACAGTTTTAGTATTAGTCAGTGTTGGTACAAAAAATTCCTCATTAGCGTGCCCCGTACGCCCCAGAATGACGGGACAGGACAACGTGTGCACTTTTTTTTCTTTCGTTGAACATGAATATATTATAAGCTATTACAAGCATTTAAGATAATCATCGCTTAATACGAGTAAAAAAGACGATTTACATCCTGGACTGAACATTTTTTTTAAAAGTTTTGATGTCGTAAGGCAACGAGTATACATTCAACTAATTGTGCCCCGCGATTTTAATCGGCTCTTACTTTGACTTTTTTCCTTTAAGCCTAAGAAAATAGCCTTAGCCTAAGAATTTAATTATTATTATTTTCCAAGTTTAGAGCGTTCCAAGTTCCAAGTTTCCAAGTTTAGCATTTTTTTTAAATCGACTGAAAAAAATGTGTTCAGTTTTAATATTTTATTGTTAATGGAAATATGGAACTTGTATTTTCTACTACACATAATGATAGATACCGTCGCCTTAACATAACAAATGTTTGTGGGATTCAAAATTGTGATCCTGAAACCTTACGCAGTACAGTATAGGTACATAACTACAATTATGTGAACCACAAGAACTGACTTGTTATTGTTTTGAGTTAGATACGTATAAGAAGATAGTTGTAAATGGGTTTTGTAATTTATTACCGAAAAATACCTGCCAAGAAAAGTAAATTTTATTCAGTCCGGATGTGTAGAAACTTTATGCACGTTACCTGCAAGTCGTAAACAAATTCCTGCAAACAATTCCGCACCTGTACACCTAATAGTGTTGCTTGTGTTCCTTAGGCGACGGTAACCATCTACCATCCAGTGGATCTTCCGCCTGCCTGAAAATAATATACTCGTAATATAAAATGATAAATACCTACGCTGGCTACGGCTTCACCTTTATATTATACAAAAGTTTTTTTTTTAAAGTAAATAACGGCGGGCAAGCATAAAGATATGGGAGCATAATACTGGCATCCCTTACTCACCAATATTACTGTTATACAGGTCTTAAATAAGGGGTTGGTTTTTGCCCGCTTACTGTCAGTACCCTGCCACTACTAATCTACCATAATCGAAGGTATTAATCTATTTTCACTGCATAAGTTTTTGCGTGGAGTAATCCGCAATGTTAAATATATTGCTAACGGCATTCGAAATGGCATAGCAAAAAACAATTTTCACACCAAACCACGTACAACCTACAGTAAAACACACAAAAAGACACTTTTGCACATATACAAATATTGAAGCAAATATTGGTGTAACATTTTCTTGTCGCAGGAATTCGCAGTATTTCACACTGTCATAATTATCTTATATAAACATCTATCACAGTATGATAAAAACTTAACAAAATGCATGTTAAGATTTTATTATGACTTCAAAGATACCGCTAATTTACTCGTAGATTTTTTTTTATTAACTGAAGTAAACTGATAATTTGATTAGCTTAGAAATATTTATTTTATGTCCTGAAACCTGTATGTGGTTCTGTACAGTGTACAGTTCTGTTCTTCGCAACGGAGATGAACCACGCCAGATGTTGCACCAAAATAATGTTAATAAGGACATAAATTATTTGTCAACTCTATTAACTCGTTTATCAATCATATATACGACGTCTGTTTCTTCGCTAGTTTCTTCTAAACCACCAACGGATTTCGCGTTTGTCAAACAAAGATAAATGAGGAACGTTTGTGTATATAATTTCCAGGAAAACATAAAGAAAAATGTCAAATTGAAGAAAGAAGCGTACATTTTGTTTCGACATTGAGTGTATTATTTTCACATCGGGAATATAGAAAACGGTAATAGACATTAGAAATTACTTATTATTTAATGTCAGACTAAGTACGAGTAGGTACATATTACAAGACTATTTACAATATACCTCTTTGCTTACTAATTGCCATACACATAATACTATGGCTAGGCATACAGGGTGTGGCCTGTAATAAGAGCAATAAATTTAAACGATGATTCTATAGACGCAGTTACCTTAACCTAATCATAATGCTCCAAAGTGCTTATACTCAGAGATATAGCAATCCAAAGTTCAATACATAATCAATGAATTTCATGATCGCTAAATTGTCGGTTATCAGTCGTTAGATGTCGTTAGATGTCAGTACCCTGTACTGGGGCGAAAACGATCGTAAATGTCAATGTCAAGTACTCCGACTGGACACATTATGTCTGCAGTAGTACGTTGCTGGCTCGATTAATTTTGTTAGAAAATAACAGTAAATTTTTTTTTCATTTTAATTCATTGAAACCATTTGGAATTAATTACTGATTCGTTAAAGGGTCTATATTTTAATTTATTGTTCCTATTACAGGCCACACCCTGTATAATTTCCATAAAACTAATGGAATTTTGACGTTATGTCTAGTCTAGACTAATATAATTAACCCCAGGCTTGTTTTCGTGTCGCCAAAGCAAACCTTTTTGGAATGCGGTTAAACAAAAAGCCTTTTGTGTTAGTGAGTCAATGCAAAAACTGTTTACAATACAAATTCTTAGCGAGTTTACATTGTGCATCTTGTTTGATAAGAATTGAAAACAATACAGTATTATCATTAGATGGAAATTGTACAAGTACATGTTCATCAAAATAATCTATTTACACGTATATAACAATAAAAACGTTTGGTCGACATAACTACAGATTTCATATCTGACTATTACCAGGGTCGATATAACGAGGTAATAATATATGCAGCCAGCTTGCTTGGGACCCTGCCTAGAGGACCACAAAGCTTAATATAATATACAATTTGTGAATACATATAACTTAGTTTTAGTTAATATACCTATGGATGTTCACTGTATAATTTGAAGTCGCTTTTGAAGTTCATAATATCCCTCAAATATTAGTAATTTATGTTTTATGAGTTAAAACGATACAATTAATGTTTTATTGAATGCACTTAAATCCGCACCTAACGTATTTTGATACGGTTTTCACTAATGGAAAGAGCGATAAACTTGAAGATACGAAGCCGGATTGATGCTAATAACTAAGTTGAAATAAAGAGTTCTTAATACACCCCTTTCAAACGTTTTCAATATCAAATGCAATAGGGCCTTTTATAAGCGGCTTTTAAATATGACCACACGCTGATTCAAAGAACGTTTTTTGTGTACGTTATTTATACTTATTCATTTTTTATTTGTGTGAAACTATTGTGGAGAACATGAGTTGCGCGCTCAATCAATGTTCATTATAATGCGCAGACGCCATTTAACGCGCTGACTTAGCAAATAAATTTAACAACTATCAAAACATTAGTTCCTATTATCTATTTCAATTTCTTTTTAATTACACGATGTGTTGTTGGATGTATTATTTTCGTGTTTGTAAATGAACATGTTAAGCTAGCTTTTACACGTGGCTGCGCTTTATGGTAAAACTGTTTTAGGTGATATATGTTTTAGTTATTTAAACTTTTACAATAATTCATGTAAGTATTGTAGGTTTTTTAATTTCATGTTAAGGTCGACAGACAGGCTGGCGGTCCACTTGATGGTAAGTGGCTACCGCCGCCTATAACACAAGCAACGCCACAGGTACTACAGTAGGTTTAAGGATAAAGGATTGTAAAGGGATAGGGAAATGAACTCTGGCATCCCTTAACCACTCATCAAAACACAACAGCACACACGTGCTGTTATTTCACTGTAGTGTTCAGTTAGGGAGCGGTTACTGCCGCTAGACTGACTGCCCAAATGACAGCGAAACGCAGTGTGACCTGCCATTGCCACCACTGTTCAGATACAGATCAGAGCCAACTTTGAAAAGTTCATTTTCAAAGTTGACCCTGCTGGGAATCGAACCTGAGAACTCTAGAACAGAGCATAAAGGCAAGCACACTAACCACGCACCCACCGGGCTCGTCAATAATAATAAGTCAAGGTTATAATAACATTATGAACCTGTCGTGTATAGTAATATTTTTATTATGTATAGATATGTTCCTATATTTTGAAAATAGTATAACTTTGTCAATATAATGTATTATTTATCAAAGATATAATACATTTCTTTCCATAATATAATCTCATAAATCAAACAAAACACGTTAATAGCTCCCAATTAACTAATACCTTTAACATTCCAAACATTTATTAAAAGAGTTTTCAAGGTGCAAAAAGTGTCACAGAGCGAATTGCTCGCAAAAACAGCCAATAAATAAAAACTTACAGACATCAAAACATAAATTAACAAATGTCACGACATATATTATGAGTTGTAAATTAACTGTGCTCGTGTACAATATAAAATAACTTGATATTTTCAAAGATTGGTTCACAAGTTCAGGTCTAGAGGGAGTTCCAGTACTTACAAATTCATCTTAATTTATTATTGTTAAGGTAACACTTGACAAATATTTAGGACTTTTTATTTGAATATTTTTTTTTTGAAAAAATCTGTAATTTATCTTGGGACATCGTGATTTTACTTAAAATTTAAAGTTTAAAGCCGTTTCAGTCAAATTTCTGTAAATCGCCAAGACTAAACTCACCAATCGTATGACCCCCTAAGAAAGCAGACATGTGTTTATAGGATAACTTGGTCGTTCGAACCCAGGGACCACAAGACAATCCAAATTGAATGATACTTCTTAAACATTTTTATACATAAACTGGTCTTTCGGCCACACAATATTATTTAAGCACACAAATACATTAAAGCTTAACGTGCCGCCATTATTTTTAATTGCTGAGAAATGAAGATGAATGTTCTCGATATTATCTTGAAAACAAGACATTGAAAAATATACTCTAATGAAAAATAATTTAAATTTTATATTTACTGACATCAAACGAATTATCGAATATCAACAGTTTTATATTTCACTTTTTATATTCATTTTTTTTTTCGATTAATTTAACACTTCATATATCAATATAATACCTGCATATTAAACTCTTAAAAAATGTCGCTATATACCTCTGTCTGTTTTTGTACTTCCTCTAAACCACCCCACGGATTTTGAATTTTTGATACAGTTTTTACTAATGAAAAAAGACCCGTTTGAGACACGAAGAATTTGTAACTTTGGCCATTGTGAACAGCTAGTAAGTAATGTTTCCTACGCCTTTTCAGTTAGTCATTAAAGTGACTTTTAAATATGAAAAAAATGTAATAAAAAAAAAATCAGTACCCAGTTTTGAACAATACAAAATACGTATTCATTGACATGATCGATTTCATACGCTCGATTTATCATTCGATACTAATGCGTTCGATTTAATCGAAAGACCAGTTTTAATCGGCTTGCCTTTGTGTATTATTTTCTTTTTTTGTAAACCACTAATAAAGAAATTATAAGGACGCACCCACGTTTTTTTTATGGGAGAATTACTATTTTGTCTTTAGTTTTAAACCGTTGGCCTTTAGAATATTCTAAACGCTAAAGCTGCGTACCCACTATGTTCGCGCACCAATCGTGCACCACGCATCCGCAACTGCAACTGCCTCAGTAGTGTATACTAATACGTTTACGCACCTGGAGCGTGCAACGTTGCACGCACCAAAGCGAGTGCTCCACGCGGTGGCGGTTTTTTCGCGAACACAAAGTGGTGCTCAGTGTGTTCTTGGACGCGAGCAAAGCAACTCGATAGTGTGGACGTATCGTGCATCACGATCGTGCTTCACGATCGACGCTTAGTAACGGCGCAGCAATTATATTTGAGATTTGAGATCTAGTAACAATATGTTATTACATCTTTTCTTGTACAGATTACATTCCCAAAACCGACGAGGCTTTTTATAATCGTGAAGTAAATAATCAATTAAAATATATGCCGCGCTAGCTACTAATTCCGAGAACGACAGGTTCGCTCAATGTTCGCCCGAAAACTGTGGAGCACTCTATTCACCAGTAGTGATGCGCGTAGCGTCTACACTTGAGCAGTTGCAGATGCGTGGTGTACGATTGGTGCGCGAACATAGTGGGTACGCAGCTTAACACCATCATTGGGCATTTATATAATATATTGTATGTAAACTAAAAAAAAAACACAATACTAATTTATTAATTGCTGCCGTTGTAGGAATTGGGAGAGGAACTTTTTCTATTAGGTTTCAAATCTACTTGTCATGGGTTGGCTCAACCATGATTCGAACCTATGTCTGCCATGTCAAAAGCCAAGCGTTTATTCTACTTGGGTATCGCTGCCTACTTTCATTTTTTTAATAATTAAACACATTAATTAATTACATTTAAACATATTAGTGAAGTAATTCGAAAACAAGAAAAGATAATAAATTAAATCAATTAAATATGTACCAATATTTGCTAGCCCTTGTCGAGTAGAACATACTTTGTTTCGTAACTACTGTAATGTGTTTGTGCAAATAAAGATTTTTTTTATTAATTTAAAAAAATCCTTAGCTAATATTGTTTACATAATCCACGTGTGCCTCTTTGTAATAATTTACTTTTCTTACGCTTTGAGTATTTTTCAAATGGTGTCAAGACCGTTTAAAATAAGAAATAGGTTGATGACATCGAGTACCTACCGAAAGTTGCGTGACGCGTTGATTACTGGTTTTACTTTAAAACTATTTTACGAGAACGCTTTGTTTTTCTCAATTTTTCAGTTTGATTTTGTGCTTGTTTCTGATCTACTAGTAAAGCTTGTGTTAAATCAATCTAACTATATTAATCTGAATAAGTTCAGAATCTACCCTATAACGTTTAAAATTCTCGTTTTAAACTCAAAATTGTCTTTTTTTAGTGTTAAAAAAATTGTTCTAAAGAAAAGTTCTTGTACATTAGTTTTAATTAGTTTCTAAGCTGGTGTATTTTAAGTTCAAATCGGATTAATAAAATCTATATAAGTTAACAATTCTGAGGTCTAGAATAGACGCTATTAAATTATTATTAACTAAACACTAAATTCTAGTATGCCTTTTGAAGTTGCAAAATTAGTCTAACTTAGGAGTTAGACATATTTTATTCCAAAAAGTCGTCTAAATTTTTTGTCTTAAATGAGACTGATCATTATTTGGGCTGAATCGTTAGTTTTTAATACAATATGTTTTACAGATGCTGAAAAAGTCTTAACAAACTCACATAAGGAATTAAAGAGTGACAATTAAAACTACATTATAAACTTAAATGTAGGAATTGAAGTGTCAAACAATTTGTCAGTCAGTCCGCGTTGGGCGTATGTAATTTTTTTATCGCTTCCTCTTCCGCCTATCATTTCTCACTGTGATAGCAGCCTTATAATTTTAAGGCGTCAATGAGTACGAAATTACTCCTTACGGTCTCAACAAATCTAAAGGTCAACACATAGTTCGTTTAACTCTTGAGGCCGTGTTGCTTTGTGATTTTGACGTACGACAGCAAACTTTGTAATGCAGTTGTGAAAATGAAACATCTAAGGTAAGTGCTGGTAAATTCGTCAGTGGCTCATTACTCGTTAGATTTTAGAAAACTGTTAATTATACTTTTTTAATAAGATCTAACCAAAAGTTTTATATGTATTGCACAATTCAAATGGCAATACTTAGTGTTAAGTCTTACTGCTTTTAATTAGAGCACTCCCAAAATTTTGATCTATTGACTCGTGCAGCTACTGAAAATAAACCCGACACATCAAGTTACGTTCATGTCTTGCAGAATCTGTTGAATGATTGATATAAGTATCGGCTAGCTAGATGATTCTCCTACACCTACCTTATCCAATTATTGTCCATATATCCTATCAGGGTCCTTAAATCCGATCAGATCGAGAGAGCATTTTGCATCGCCATGAGTAAGCTCATCTAATGAATGTTTGCTTGTTCGTCATTCGTTCTTATATAAAAAAGAAATGAAATTTCCTTTATGTATTTCAAATGGTTCGTGTCTCCATTGTACAAAAAAAAAACCGCAAACATAGCATTGTGTAGTTTTTTCTTAAGGAAACTTGACTCAATTCATTTTATTCTCTTTGCATATATGAATAAGATTCATTTTTGGAGTTTCAATATGAGCTCGTAAAGTGGCACGTGGGACGCAAGAAAATTAATTACATTATGCTAAAACGGCCGAAGAAAAAAACACTATTATAAATCTCCAAGTGTTGACCTGTAGAGTGTTTTAGTAGAATGTTTTGCTACTGCCATTGCGGTTAATAGGTAATTTATGAATCGCCCATGTTGTTAGTAGTCAAATATAATTGAAATAGCGAGATAGGCGATCTTATCTTTCTTTACATTCTATATCTAAATACATATCCTTACATATTATAAAACAAAGTCCACCGCCACGTCTGTCTTTATGCGTTTTTTTTTCGCATAAAGAAAGACAGATAGACAAACTATGAATGAATTTTTATGCGGTTTTCACTAATAGAAAGAAGTTTAAACGAGGAATGTTTTTGTGTATAATTTGTAGAAAAAAAAAATTCACCCGTGCGTAGCCGGAAGCGGGAAGAAATATAAATGCGAAAGTTTGTCAGGATGTATGGTTGTATGGATTTTTCTTCAAAAAAACATGGCACATTTTGGTCTTTGCAAAAAAAAAATACTTTGCCTAGTTATTTTGGATAATATTTTGCCATTTTTATGAAATAATTTCAATATTATCTAACAACACACAGTGTTTTATATACAAGCAAGGCATATTGGCAAGTGTAACTTCTTAACCCTTTTACCGTTTGGTTTTGTAGGAGTTGTGTCCCTAGCGCTTGAGTGTTATTTTTTTTTTTTATAGTAAGCAACGCAAAGATTAAAAATAAACAATTTTTTTATAATATAAATTTGGCAGACAGGCTGGCGGCTCACTTGATGGTAGGTGGTTACCGTCGCCCAAGTATACATTATACAAGTAGAGGAATTTGTCGTATATGTATATACGGCTCTGGCGAAATGGCAATTGTCGGATAAATCCGGCTAAGGATTAGGTAATTAGTGGTAAATATTTATTGCTCTAATGTATTCATTATAATATTCTTATTATAGGAAGTATGTCAAAAATTTTCCTCAATTTCATCAAATCAATACTAATAATAAATCTGTAAGGGTCGGTCATGGAGTATAAGTTACTTTGTTTTCAGAGATATCGTGTTTATAGGCTCTATACATGATACTGAAACTAAATTGACGATTTTTAGAATTTTTTCTGTATGTATGTATGTTCCTCCATAACTGAAACGAATTAACTGATTTTCGTGAAACTTGGTAGATAAACATTTGGACGTACGGGACACAGGATAGGCTACTTAATATTTTCAACACGGACGAAGTCGTGGGCACCAGCTAGTAATGTAATATAATTATTGTACAATATTAGTTACGTGTTTATTTTTCACTAACTGGCGCCCGCGACTTCGTCCGCGTTGAAAAAGAAAAAAGTAGCCTATCCTGTGTCCCGTACGTTATCTGTTTATCTACCAAGTTTCATGAAAATCAGTTAATTCGTTTAATAGTTATGGAAGAACATACATACATACATACAATACCTACACTTACAGATTTATTATTAGTATGGATAAATCAAAAATAGTCTTATTTATTTTTATTATTAAAATATTCTCACTTCTAAAACTATAACAGGTTTTAAAATCTATCGCTTAATGATTTTTAATGTGCAATATTAAAATCGATTACTAATCAAACCTAATTTATTTCATTATTAGCATTCTCTCACTGTTAATACCTAGCGTTTATCATATAAATTAACCAATCAATAAACATTTTTGTTAGGCACGTATTTTTAAGATTATAATGAACTAGCACTTTATTAAATTACAGTCTCTAATATCGTGACAATAAATTTCAAAATTCATTGATTATCGTGAAACGGTAATTTATATCATCAAATTAATCTAGATAGGTGTGATTCTAAATGTAAAAATTGCATACTCATTAACTTATATAAGCTAGTTTAATGTTTTTTATTATTATTTATTACTATCATAATCGTATCTACATTATTATAAGAATTAATATAGTATTATATTTCCAAGTTCAAAGACCACGAATGCCTAGTCAAAATTATATGTATTTTTGTAAATTTCTTAATTTAACAATAAAATTGTATGGTAAAAGAAAAAGACAGAGTTCAATGAAATGTGGAAGTCAATGAACTCCTAAACTACTGAACCGATTTTGATACAACTTCGTAACTATGTATAATTTTGTCCAACTTAAAAGATAGTTTTTATTTTGAACCCGGGCGTGTAGCTAGTTATAATATAATTATTAAAGTAACTCGGTCTGTCTTTTACCTCTTTACGCCTTAATTAATCATGAAATTTTGTATACACATTGTGAGGAATATTGAAAGCACTTATACCTTTCACCCAGAAAAAAAAAAGTTTAAAAATATCAATAATGGCGCCACTGTCGCCAGAGCCCCAGGGCTCTACGGTCGTCACTGCGATAAAGAAGTATTGGCCTTACTCATATACAATATTTTCATTTTCAACGCAGACGAACTCGCGACACCAGCTAGTACTTATTTAATAAAATTGTAAGCATAACTAGTGGAAGTTTAAAGTGGTTACACTTTATGTAAACTTATTGTCCCAATACTATAAAGGGGACTACTATGCAAGTTTAGATACTCTTTAGAAAAAAAGACTTTAGGTGGACATTACATATTACTATTGCTATATCATGTATGAATAATAATAATACGGAATTTGAATTACAATATTTGAAAGTTGATATTTTACCAGATATTTTTTTTATTTATTAATTGAAGGTAGCAGCCCTATTCAATAAATGAATACGATTTTCGTTCAATGGCGAGTTCGCACAAGAGGTGTTGTGAACTTTATACTTTAATCGACAGTATAATCGTTGTCAATTCATTTGTTGACAGCATATCGCATTGAACTTTAAAAATGTTACTGTGGTTTAAATTTACAACGTATACATTATTATATTTGCTTTTGTATTTATAAGTTTAGTTTAATATACACTAATATAATAAATGATTAGCTTTATTTTTAAATGTTTTAAGGTCGGTAGACAGACTGTCGGTCCACTTGATGATAGGTGGCTACCGTCGCCATTAATATCAGCAACGCCATATGTGCTGCAATTGCGCTGCCGACCATAGCCTTCTAAGCCATAGCCTTAAGGGACAAGGAAGGGATGGGGTAATGGGATCTGGCTCTCGATCTGGACTTCTGTAAGGGGGTGGTTACTGTCGCCAAACGGGCAGCCCAAATGACTGCGAACGCAGTGTGCCCTGCCACTACTCAATTTACTTGATGGTAAATCGAAATATTTTTCACATAGTTTTCACATTAATTGAACAAGTGACATGATATATCAAAATGACAACAAGGTTACAAATGTTTGAAAAACATACTTTCAATTGATGACTAATAAACCAAAAAGATACTCATCAATGAAGACATAACAACTAAGATTAACTGTACAGTTTTTGTGTCACTAATTGGTCTAGAAACAGTGACAAAAAACACTATTGTTTAATAGACATAACTGTATTAATATTAAAAAAAATTGGTAGGCGGTACTCGCCTATCGGTTATTCCAAGGCGGCTCATTAACTATCTAAAACTGTATCATCATTCATACCGACACGTGTTATTATCCTTAGGTAAAAATTTCAATGGAATAAAATTCGTACTAATATTGTATATCGTCTGTCTGTCTGCCTATGGTAGGTTAACCGTCAGTCTGTTTGACGACCTTTACATCAAAAAAAAGTTACAGAATTTTAGTAAGAAAGAAAGAAAGAAAGAAAGAAAGAATTTTATTCACGCAACACAAAGACACAAACATAATACAAAAGCCACAAAATAGAAATTATTATACAGTTAAAAGATGTGTGTGTCCTCGCGGCAGTGAATCGGATACTGGCTCAGCATTGTGCTGAGGTGCTAGACAAGCACCTGCAGCGCTGATTTTCAGCGCTGATTTAGTAGAATCGCTTATACGCCCTGTAAATATCAAAATACTTTATTTCCGTTCTAATATTCCTCTGAGTGATCCTTCACTCTTGAATGACCCATGAAAGACTTTCCCAATAAAGCTGTGGTGGCGAGCTTTATTGGGAAAGCAGTATGGGAATGAAGCAGCGCCACCTAGTGGCTAACGTGTAGGGCTAAGTCGACGCTTTTGATCGAGTAGAACTCGCACTAAGCCCTCTGAATAGAGCTAAGCGGTAAAACAATAAATGAATGAGTTACGAGATTGGAGTTAACCAAAAAATAACTGTATTTTTTTAATATTAAACAAACACATCTTAAAATACATCAGACAGGAAAATTATTTCGTCATTCTTGACTCCTTATTTTGATTATAAATCGACCATCATACTCAAAGTAAATGTTATTAATATTGGAATATAACAACAAACCGAGTATAAGTTTGGCAATTCAGTTGGGCAGCTATACCTTAACACATTAATAATGAACCCGGACGTGCAAATATGAACGACTAGCTTTTGCTTGCGACTTCGTACTCTTCTCTCTATTTCTCTCTATTTCTCATATATATTTGTCAGGCCTTAATTTTTTTATAATTATTTTAGACTAGCGGTCCGCTCCCAGCTTCGCACTCGCATCTGTTGAGTAGTTAAGGCGTGAAAGAGTAACAAACAAACTTTCGCATTTATGCAATTAGTTAGGATTTGTCTGTAAAAACTATTACAAAATATAAAATAGGTACCTATGGTATTGTACATAATCTTATATAACAATACATTATTATTTTCCAAGATCTACGGAATTTAAAATCTACTAAATAAACAAATGATATAAAGATTGCGACTTATAATTGTATTTCACAAATATTTCATATCATATCATTCAAATTTAACACTTGATATTAGATTCTACTTTTATTTTACCCTAGCGTTCAGTCTTCGGCTTCGCATGGATCCAATTTTCTCTTGACAAGCAAGTTGCAAAAGAATTAGAAAGGGATAGGGAATCTTCAGTCCGGCATTTCTTACTCACTCGTCGAAACATTACGTCGAACATTCTGTAAGTAGGTTGTTACTGCCGCTAAACGTACCGCCTAATTTATTACTGCTATACACTGTACTGCGAAATGACTGTCTGGCCATTACTTTAAAACAGCCAAAACAGAACCAGTCATGCCGGGAACCGATGGCCTCGCCAACGTTATCTATGTTAGCAGATTTAAAACGCGATATTTGAAAATAATATTTTTAAATAAAAAATAATAATAATAATATGCCAACGCTTCAGTTCAAGAGCGGACTTCTTATTAAGTTGTCGAGTTATATTAGTGAAGTATATTTTTGGCAATTTGTCAGTTGGTCATCGACTGTCAGGTGTGTCGCCCACACAGTCACCGTTCGCAGCAGACAAAGGAGAGATTCGCTTAAATTTCCTAATTAATTTATTTAAATTTGACACAAATCATTTTAAAATTGTAACGGAACGCTAGTTTTAATAGCGAAACCACTTTATTGTAGTGAGTGGATTTTTTCTGCTATATGAATCACAAACGCGTTTTTTATAAGTACCTAGTAGTTCCTACGTGTTCTGAGAATTTGTATTTTTGGAGTTTACTCCTTAAGGATCGATTTTCATATAATATAAGTCCGCTGTATGAAAATTTATGGGAGAAAAATCAAATGTCACATGTCACATGTTACGCGTTACAGGCTACAATATGCTTCAAGTCATATTGATATAATATAACACATATAATATATTTATGTTTATATCCATTGACATTAATTTGTGATTTATTTGTGATTTGAAAAAAATAACAAACTAATAAAGCTAACAAAATGCATTCATTTACCCTCATTTACTTGATCTATGTATTTTATAATCGTTCGTAAGAAGTAAACTCCAGTCGTGCGTCGGAGCTGACACACACACTTTTTTTTATGCTGAGGTCGACAGACAGGCTGACGGTCCACTTGGTCGTAGGTAGCTACCGTCGCCTATAACATATCTACTATGCGGACCATAGTAAGATTAAGGATAAGGGTTTAGGTAAATGAGCTCTAATATCACTTAGGTATTCCCTCACCCAAAGACGACAGCACACATGCTATTACTTCTGTAAAAAACAGTGATACTTCTGTACGACTTGCAAAAGCAGTGTATCCTGCTACTACTTGCCAAACCATACCAGAGGCATCTGAGAAAAGTTTATTTCCAAAGTTGGTCCTGCCGGAATCGAACCCGCCACCGACAGAGCATTAAAGCAAGCTTCTTAACCACTCGATCAAGGGCTCGTAAAAAATAATGGTAAATAATAAAGGATATTTATATAGATAAATAAATTAAAACTTTCACTCAATATAACAGTTAAGTATATGTATTAAAACTACAAGTAGCGGTAACTGACTGATTTATTTAACTCAAAATACATGCCACCTACATGTTACAAACTGCTGTACGTGGGTATATCAAAATACCCAACACCTCCTTACTTAAATAGACATATATATATATGACCCTATTAGCTATTACAATCAATAGTACATTAATATTTATTTATTGTTGGTGGCGGGTTTCGACGGGGGCGCAACTGCATTCGGTGTTTTATTATTGGAGTTTTATAGTCGCTAGTACTCGGCGAAGAATCGTTTGTCGACGCACGCCTACCGATAGCCCCTCGCGTCTTAGGCGAAGGGGTTTGGGAACCTTCGTTAGAGATGACATTAGACTTGCCCGGTTCGTCGTCAGGCGAGCTGGACGGTGAACCAGGCACGGCCAGGGACGTATTCCCAACACTAGGAGTATCATAACGGGTTAGCGAGTATCGGTTTTTCCCCGGCTTTGCAGCTACAATTTGGTCGACATGTCTCCTTGCGACACCATTAGGCAAATTAATCTCATATGAATTAGGACCGACCCTCTCGCCGACCCGTCCTTCAACCCACTTATCCTTACTCCTACTGTAATCGCGAACGTATACATTATCACCGCGACTAACTTTCCGCTGCGTTCCACCCGCTCTCTCGATCTGTTTACATTGAGCAGCCTCCACGCGCCGCGAACCATCTGGGTGCAATGCGTCCAAGCGACCACGCAGTCTACGCCCCATTAAAGCTACGGCTGGTGCGACTCCTGTGGTAGCCTGCTCGCAGTTTCTATATTGAAACAACATTCTACATAAGGCCTGCTCGGCATCCACCCCTTCATAAACCGCCTTTTTTATGCAATTTTTGACCGTTTTAACTGCGTTTTCCGCAGCCCCATTACCTTTTGGTCTATAAGGGCTAGTTAAGCTATGAATTATTCCATTTTTTTGAAAATATATCTTTAGCTCTTGTGAAGTGAAGGGAGGACCGTTATCCGTAACTATTTGCAAGGGCAGGCCAAAACGCGCAAAAACGTCTCTAAATCTCGCAATCACAAACTTCGCTGCTGTGCTATTCATTTTAAAAGCCTCAATCCACTTGCTGTGGGCATCAACAATGATGAAGTAATGTTGCCCACCATATTCAGCAAAATCTGCGTGTAATCTTTGCCAAGGTTGTGGTGGAAACGCCCAAGGAGTAAGAGGTGCGTGGGGTGGAGCGTCTCGCTGTTGCCTACAAGTGTTACACTCTTTACATAATTCTTCTATATTAGAATCTATTTTAGGCCAATATACATAATTACGCGCTATTTTTTTCATTTTAACTATACCTAAATGACCTACATGCAACTCACGTAAGATACTTTCACGGAACTTAGGGGGCACTACAATACGATAGTTATAAAAGATACAACCAGATTCCGCGTACAAATTATTTTTACGATTAAAATATTCTTTTTCCTGTTCTACATCTATGGTGCTAGGCCAGCCGGACACAACATACTTATATATATTACTCAATATAGGATCGGCCGACGTGGCCTCTGCTATGACTACATGACTGATTGGGAAATCATTTTCAAGAAAGTTCACATATGAGAAATCACTATCACACGGCCGGCCGTTCCCGGGCAGAGGCAAACGCGAAAGACAATCGGCAGGCGCGTTCTTTTCGGAACTGACCCACTCCACCGTGAAATCGTACGCAGCCAGGCGAGCGGCGTAACGTTGTAGTCTGCTCGCAGCCGTTTGAGGTATACCTATTTTGTCTCCGAAAATGTATGACAGCGGTTTGTGATCCGTGCGAATGATGAAACGCGTGCCATACAAGTAATGATGATGTTTTATAACTCCGTAGATAATAGCTAACGCTTCTTTGTCCAACTGACTGTACGACTTCTCAGCCGGGTTCAATGTTCGCGATGCGCAACAAATCGGTCTTTCCGAGCCATCGGGATATCTATGGGCCAGGACACTACCTACGCCATAAGCGCTGCTATCCACGCTGAGGACTAATGGCACCATAGGGTTAAAGTGTGCCAATACTAGATTACTGCTCAATATCTCCTTAACTTCCTTAAACGCCGACTCACACTCGGACTTCCAAGACCAAGGCTGATTTTTCTTTAATAATTGATGCAATGGATATAACATTGTACTTAAGCGAGGGATAAATTTCCCATAATGATTAATGAGTCCTAAGAATGCTCTTAACTGATGTACGTCCTTCGGACGAGGCACCATCGACATCGCCTTGATCTTATCAACATCCGGATGTAGGCCGTTCTTATCGATAACGTGTCCAAGGAAAGATATCTTTGATTTAAAGAAATCACACTTCTCTAAATTCACCCTTAACCCTGCAGTGTGTAACCGGCCTAACACCTCACGCAAGTTCTTTGCGTGGTCTGCTATAGAACTACCAGATACGCAAATATCATCAAAAAATACAACCGTCGTGGGTACCCCCCTAAGCACGTCTTCCATTAATTTTTGAAATTTTTCCGGTATACAACATAACCCATACGGAGTACGAAGGTATTCGTAAGTGCCAACATGTGTACTGATGGTAGTACACGCACGCGACTCCTCTTCTAAAAATATTTGTTCATACGCATGCGCCAAATCAATTTTAGAAAAGTACTGTCCACCACTAATTCCGGCAAAAAGTTCCTCTACACGGGGTAGTGGATAGGGTTCCCTCTTCAACTTGCGATTTATCGTGACCTTGTAGTCGCCGCAAATACGAATACCGCCGCACTTCTTAATAACGGGAACGATGGGAGTACCATACTCGGAGTGCTCCACCTTCCTGACCGTTCCCTCACTGACCAGCCGCTCTAATTCTATTTCTACACGCTTACGCAACGCGAAAGGCAAATTACGAGCCTTCATAAAGACTGGTTCCTTATCTAATAAAATTAATTTAAACTTTTTCGTACAGCTGCCTAGGCCGGGAGAAAATACATCCGAATATTCATTAATCAATTGTGCAACAATGTCATCAGTTTTAATAAATGCGTCGCGCTGCTTTAAAAAGTTAAAGTTAATGTAAATATTATTTATTTGTAAACAATGCATCCAAGCGCGACCTAGAAGCGGAGGCCCTCCGCCACTGATTATGTATAGTGGTAGGGTCGACACGGCGTCGGCGGCGCGGGCGGCCGGACGGGGCTCCTCTTGCCCCCCTCCGGTTGTGCACGCGCCGGCGCCGCCGCGCCCCCCTCGCTGCAGTTTCACCGACACATTTATAAAACCGAGAGGTATTATGGTGCCGCCCGTATAAGATCGTAATTTTAAATTATTTTTACAGATAGCAAGATTTTTGAAATATTTATGATATAATGACTCATTAATAGCCGAAATTCTACTCCCCGTATCTATTTCAAATACGACCGGCACCCCTTCTACAAATAGTTCCGTAACATATGGTTTATCATTAACTCCATCGACTTGCATGCCGAAAAAACAGTTTTCTTCCATATCTGAGTCCGTTTCTACATAAAACTGATTACGTCTAGGCACTAAACGACGCGCACTTTTACACATAGCCTTAATGTGGCCTCTTACACCACACTCATCACAATTGAAATTACGACAACGGCACTTGTCCGCTGCATGCTGTCTGCCGCAACGCCAGCACTTGTGCTGTCGCGACGCACTGCTCCCGCTGCCCGTTCGCGCGGCATCTATCTTATGCACGGCCGACGACACGCCCGCCGCCGCCGCCTCGAGCCCAGTGGCCGGCGCCTGTTGCGCCGCGCCGCTAGCTGCACTCGCCACCGCATGCCTCTCTGCAGCCTCCAAAGCCAACGCCAGCTCCACCGCTCGCTTGTAGTCTATCTCGGCTTCCGCAAATAATCTACTCCGCATTTCGTCACTCGCGAGGCCAGATACAAATTGATCGCGAAGATTTTCCTCGAGTTTCTCAGCAAAATTGCACGTACTGGCGAGGTGTTTGAGGTGCTGCAAGTATTCGCCGAGTTCCTCGCCTGGTCTCTGACGTCGCTGACGAAATATGTGCCTCTCCGCGATGTCGGAACGCCTGGGTTCAAGATGCTTCTGCACGATGTCAACTAGATCGTCGAAAGTCTTGTCCTCGGGTTTGTTGGGTGCACAAAGATCGCACATTAAATCATAGGTCGACTCGCCGACGACAGTTATTAAAGTTGCCACATATAATGTTTCTTTAATTTCATTTAAAGTTATAAATTGTCTTACGCGGTTTACGTAAGTTGTCCACTTACGCGATGACAGGTCAAAATGCTCTATTTGGCCGTAAGGCATTATTAAACACTATATCTGCTCGAAAACCGAGACCCTCGTCGCCAGTTAAGTATATGTATTAAAACTACAAGTAGCGGTAACTGACTGATTTATTTAACTCAAAATACATGCCACCTACATGTTACAAACTGCTGTACGTGGGTATATCAAAATACCCAACAATAACCACTACATACTTCAATGGTTACACGGATCGCTATTATCACACACTAAAACAAAATGTTTGGCATTACTCCAACGTGCTACTGATTCAGAAATCAAAATAAAACGTTTCACTGAAAATTTCTTCTTGACCTAATAAAGTAGGATTTTTGGAGTTTATACAAAAAAAAGTGTATTGTTTAATGAAAACTAGCGACCCGACCCCGGCTTCACACGAATGCAATTGAATTTATGTGTGTAATTATATAATTTATATGACATTATTATAGAAGTGAAATTGTATGACATTCTAATTTCATTGACAAATGACTATATAGTTTTTTTTTTTTATGAAAACCGTATCAGTCCGTTGCGTCGTAGAAACAGACAGAGGCTGATAGCGACTTTCTGTATATATAATTCTCGTGTCACAGTGTTTGTAACCAAACTCCTCCGAAACGGCGTGAACGATTTTTATGAATTTTTTTGTGTATATTCGGTAGGTCTGAGAATAGGTCTTAAACTATTTTTTTATACCCTTAAGTGATAAGGGTGGCCCACCCCAATTTATTTTTTCCAAAACAACGTTTGCCGAGTCAGCTAGTCATTTTATAATAAGTATAGCCATTTCCTAGCCTATATTTGTCAACCTTGAGTTCACTGCAAGTCACTGTATGAGATTTGCACATCCCATGCAGTGACTTTTTAAATAAAAAAAAATCGAAAGAAGTATGGTGGTTCTTTTAGCTACATAAAACAAGTTAAAAAACACTTGTTCCCTTTTGTTAATTGGTTGTTTTATAAAATTGGATCATCTGTTGCTATTTTCATCAGCGGCTGCAGTGATCGTGATCCGACATTAGATTTAGATGATTAAACATTAAATTTACGACTATAGCTCGAGATTTACGTATATACCGTGTTCTACAAAAGTTCTTTCGTAAATTGTGTAGCCATGGTTAAAATACGGTAAACTGAAATTTAATTTGCCGTTTTCGTTATGATTTTCAAGAAAAGTCGTCTTATGTTCTAATTTTTTTTTGTAGAATTTACATGTCTATTTCATGTAAATGCATATATTTAGCGTTTGTTTCCACTTTAATCTTTTTGCTTATATCTACGGAGGAATCATAATTTAAAGTTATAAAATCTAAAGAGAATAAAGAAAGGTAAATCTTACAGAAAAAAAAAATGTAGCTTCTAAAAAGTAACACATCGTAACACTATTAATCCTATCATAAAGCTTTCTCTATTACTAAGCATAGTACTCTCCTATCACAACAGAGTTATAAAAAGTGCATTAAACTAACCCACTTTAAAAACTTGGATCGTCACATTTAATAGTCGTAAACGTCCGAATACTTTGAAGTGGGTATCAGTTAGTTTTATAGTTTTTTTTTTTATGTAAAGGCGGGCTGCCGGTTCACTGTCGGTGATGTTAGTTGGCTACCGTCGCCTATTACACAAGGAACCTTATGTGCTGGAAATGTGCTGCCGACCTTAGTAGGATAAGTATTAAGAGGGCAGAGAGAAGTTGACTGGCGTCCCTTATACACTCAACCAGATTGCAATGGTTACTTCAGCCAGACTATCTTCCCAAATACTTGTTGGTTCCTTTCTCCTTCATAACACAAGGGGGGTTTAGTTTTCTTTAAAAAAGTTAATTTCCTTTAATTCTTTCTGGACATCACATAAGCTATCAACTGTTCAAATTCCACGATTTTTTTAACTTAAGTAATTTTAGAAATTTCATCATTAATGAAATTATAAGTTATTCCTTTCTTATTTCCACAAAATATTGTAGATCTGATATCTCACGATATGATGAGGTGTAGAAATATTTAAAATGTATTCGTAAAATAAAACATAAATTCTAACTAATAAATCGTCGTTCTCAAGTTACTTGTCCAATATTAGACTCGGTGGAAACTAATAATAGCATTAACTAGCTCCGTGTTTGTTTCTCTTATTAAGCTCTTTTAGAGTTTTTGAACTCATTACTTAAGTGTAAGGAGTGGCAGGACAACTGCATTTCGCAGATATAAACTTGGCAGCTGTGTTTCGGTGATTGATTAAGGAATACCTAAGTATATTATTAGGGTTAGTTTCTATTAGGCTCAGGTATTCTATTAGGGAATAGAGGGAATAATGAGGGCATTATTCCTCATCATCATCGTCTTCGTCGTCGTCATCGTCGTCGTCGTTGTTTTCCTTACGTTCCTGTTATCAAATGGTATATTTTTATTAAAATGTATTTTTTTCCACTGGATATCCTTAAATAAATAAATTACAAAGTATCTCTGGAACACAAAAACTTCATTAGCCCCAAATCTTATAAGTTTGCGGAAACATCTTATATTTTTAAAAAGTTCCGTTTGACTGACTAGTTTTCTATTTCCATTACATTAATTAGAATGAAGGTCGCGCAAAAAAAAAATAACAATCTATTCCCGCGGGACAATCGTACGTAGTAGATGCGGTGGCCAATTTTTTTAAAACAGTACACAGCCAATTTATGATACGTTAACATAATATGCGATCACCATTGAATAAGAACAACTAACATAACTTGTAATTGTTGGTCTAGAACTAGTTTTGTAACTTTCATCATTCTTATCGAAATAATGATTTTTATATTAGATATATTATTTAAAAAATAGGATAAGAGCGACCCATTCCCAGCTAGGTGGGTTGCATTTTTTTTCTGCAAATTATATACACATAGCTTTCTCCATTAGTAAAAATCATTTTTTTTTTTTAAATTAACCTCCATATAAATTTTTATCTCTATAATATGCTTTTTCCACATTATTTTTTACAACGACTATTGTTTTTTAGAGCTAGTAATATGCCCTTACAAAGAACACTAGTTAATATTTAATATTACATAGAAACAGGTCAACAGGCTGACGGTTCACTTGATTGTAGGTGGCTACCGTCGCCAATAACACAAGCAACGCCATATGTGTTGCAAGTGCGCTGCTGACCATAGAACGATTAACGATAAGGGATTCATTACAACTTGTTCTGAATAATTGAAAGGTGTATGTATTAAATCTCCATTGTTTTAAAAAGCTTACACTACTCGAGTATTTGTTATAAATAACAAAAAAAAGGTGCAAGAAACTAATAAAACGCAAATAACCAGAAAATTATGTTTGGCCTGTAGCCATGTAGCGTCGTCCATTGCAATATGACATTCCCTACTTTATAATGCCTTTAAATACACATGACAGTTCCTGTTCCCGTAATTATTATAAATTGTTTGAAATATCTGATTTTGAGTCACCTCGATCATGTTCTATAATAAGATGCATCAAAGTGCAATATCACATTGAAATCGACTACCTTATTTCACTATAAGATGTAGCTGTTGCACGCGACTTCCTTCGCTCAACTTTATAAAATATAGTCTATGTTACTCGCTGATAATGTAGCTTTCTATGGGTGAAAGAATTTTTAAAATCAGTCCGCTAGTTTTTCAGTTTATTCATAAAAATATAAATCTCTCTGTAATTTTAATATAGATTAGATTCCATATTGTTGTAATGTTCAGAAATTAACTGGTAGTCTCGTTTAATGTTAGTGTTTGACATTTTTATATTAAGATATGCAGATAGTTTGACAGTTCACTTGATGGTAAATGGCTACCGTGGCCTATAATAATTTTCGTTTATATGTCCTAGGTTCTAATCAGAGTAACCTCGAACATAGCCCTTTTCATAGCTCGTTGAGTGAAAATGAGCGTAAGTTAGAGACCACGTTTTAGCGTCACATGTCTCTCTCTCTCTCTCTCTCTCCATAGCTATATGTGTACATTGAATAGAATAAGAATAATAGTAAATTTTATTTGTAGCAAAAGACATATAAAAACTCAGCATAATGCAAGTTGTAAAAATCTGCGCTGCGTAAAAATTGTATTCAGTTTTCCTAAGCAGCCTTTGATTTATATGTGCAGCCTACATGCACTTTTGTATTGAAAGAGCTTGGTAAACAAATAATGTGGTCTGCGGTGTAGGCTGAACCACAACGCAAGGTTATTCATAATATAACGATCAATATCTGTCTCAAGAATTACTTAACTGTAGCACAAAATATATTATAGGATCAATCTAATGCAACAGAGTTACTTCAGCACTAATCCTGTTTTAGGAGAACTAGAACGAGCCCGTTGGATGAGTGGTTAGGGTTCTGTTCGGTTCCCGGCCGGGTCAACTTTGGAAATTAACTTTTCAAATGACTGGCTGAATTCGGAAAGTAGTGGCAGGGCTGCATTTCGCAATTATTTGAGCAGCCCATCTGGAGGCAGTAACCACCCCCTTACAAAAGACTACCGTCAAATAATTTATGTATAGAATAAGGGGTGGCAGAGACCTTTTCCCTATCCCTTCCCAATTCCTATCCTATCCTTAATGATCGGCAGGGCACTTGCAGTACCTGTAGCGTTGCTTGTGTTATGGGCG
Source organism: Synanthedon andrenaeformis (assembly GCA_936446665.2). NCBI lineage: Eukaryota > Metazoa > Arthropoda > Insecta > Lepidoptera > Sesiidae > Synanthedon > Synanthedon andrenaeformis. The sequence goes on from OW387795.2 coordinate 7,799,776, forward strand.
ACGGTAGCCACCTACCATCAAGTGGACTTGTCTGCCCACCTGAACATTAAAAAAAACTAATGCAAAAAAGAGTTATTGAATGGAATAAATTGGGATCGGAAATGTAATAGTACCAATATTTCATTGCACGCGAAATACTTAGATTAAGTTTAAGTGCAGGTTGTCCAGTCATACAATTTGTCCTTACTCCAGGAAGTAAATGTTTCAGTGTATTTATAACATTATTTCGGCAAAATACCTAACTGTGTCCTGGTCTCATTGTACCTATGTGGGTTGATGTATCCTGGTAAACCAAATTACTCCAACATCTAAAATAGGTGCAATTTACATATTTATTATACAATGAGCGCAATTTTTTATATGTTATATTGCAGTAGGGTATGGTTTATTTAATACTAGCTTTTGCTCGCGACTTCGTTTACGTATTTTTATTAATTACTAGCGACCGGTCACTGGTTTTGCACGGATGTATATAGCTAGTTCTTATTATGAAGGAATTAAACGGACGTTTTTAGTTTCACACTTTTTTTTACTAAGGTTTAAAATATGGCCGTTTTAAATTTTTTTGAGTACAGGCAAGTGATACATGGCGCAGAAAAATGTAAATAATTCTTTAAACGTGTATGTATAAAAAGGCATAATAAGTGACGTATATGTACTTGAAAATAGATATTTTATACATCGACTGAAAACCGTTAGAAAATATTATGATGTTAACGCATTGTTAACGTTATTTTATTGCCCGGATAATGAGAAATAATCAAGAAAGTGAGGTTATTAATGAACACGTGAGATTATGCTATATAATACTTAATTTTCATCTCTCAGGTACGCTAATACGTTGAATTTATGAATGTATGTCTTTCCTGTTATATAAAAGATAAACTAAGTATTTTATTACATATCTCTAATGAATATCTAAAATTTCTGAATGAAATGAAGATGTGAGTGGGTGAAGGGGATATGTCGCATATTCAAATTTTGAGTAAACCGAGGTTAGTTTCACTTTTAATTTTTGAAATAAGTCGCCACGTAACTGATTTTTGTACTAAATTATGATGCAAAGCTGCGTAAACAACCTAAAATATTAATTTTATGGTAGCAATTAAACACTTGTATTATTTTTTTAAATAAATAGTGAACATAGCTCCTTCTTCCATTCACAAAAGATAACTTTTCTGCACTTTTTGTTTTTTAAAATTAACTGTAGTACGTATAACACCCTTTTCAACTTTCTTTATCTTTCGTCTGTAATCATTTATATGGACATATTACCTTCATTAACGCAAAAAAAAAACTAAAAACCCCAAAAATGCGACATATCACCTTCATCCACTCACGTCTTCAAATATTTTTGTGATATGTATGGAATTATGGATTATAATTTTTTTAATAATTTCAATAGGTCTGATAATAGTAATATGAGCGACATCTATTGTATGAATAATAAAGATGAACCTAATGTCGCCCGCCCAAACAGAATCCGCCCGCCCTCTTCAATCCTTTCACAGTATACTCCGAGATGTCGCTAGTTGTAGATTCAATTTTCTTTTAATGAATATTACAGTATATTCTAATCAATCAAAATAGATGACTATTAATTTTGATATACTTACTAGTGGCCAGCTCCCGGCTTCGCACGGGTTCAAAATAAAAACTATCCTATCTTTTAAGTTGGACCAAATTACACATAGTTACGAAATTTTATCAAAATCGGTTCAGTAGTTTAGGAGTTTATCGCGGAGACACAACGTGACACTAATTTTTTTATATATAAAGATTGATTTAAATTTTGTAATTTAAATTATATTTTTTTATATTATATAAGATGAAAACGTGTTGATAATGTTAAAACAACAAAGTAGAGCCTATTATCAAAAGTACTATTTTCTTTATGCTATTATGTACATATAACATGATATAGTCCCACTGCTGGGCATAGACAGATTCGCTGTATTAAATATAGGCTGCAGTTTACACTGTATGACACCGAAGATTGCAAGACAAACGCAGTTTTATTCACCATTTTTTTTTCTTCAATTTAATTGAAACATTTATTTGAAAACCTTATTAAAACCTTTATTTATTTACAGATGTGTTCGTAAGGTGCGCGCGCATTATGCGCGGCGTCACGTGACCGTATGGGGTCGGAGACGCGCCCACTCTCGCCGCCAGATGGCGCGCGGAGGAGGCGCGAATTCCCCAGATTCAAAAATATAGACAAAAATGACACAGAGTACGTATAAATAGAATTATTTCTTCAATTCTGAATTTCATAACTTTATTTCCTATATTTATTAATAGATGGCGGGACCGGAGTCGCGGGAAATAACTTTAAGTAAAGTAAGATTTAATATTCCTCTTGAAAATCAGTGACAAAGAAAGTAAATAAATAAGCGCATCTATAAAATGCGAATAATGTTTCAAACTTAGCAGAACGACATTATATGAAACGCAATGCAATAATGTGTGCGACTTTGTTCTTCTCCACTATATACCTACATTATGTTAGTTAAGAATATTGTAAACATTACACCGAGGTCGCCGTGTCGCCAAATTGCCAACGTTCATCTATTTTTAGCAAAGCGTCTTCCGTCTGTCTGTCTGCCACCTGCTGTCCTTAGCCAGACGTGGTTAGAATTTGTTTGCACATGAACAAAATTAAAAATATCACGACCTAATGGATATTTCCTTCAACCGAAAAACCATTCACTTTGCAATTATAATTGGATTGCTAAGAATCACAATTACTGAATTGGTGCAGAGTGGGTCGTGGGGATTCCTCCCGGAATTCAGCGGCGAGTTGCGGGGGACGTTCGGCCGCTCTAAATCGGTCGCACTCGCCGCCAAGCTTTACGGTGAGCTGCGCGTGCGATTGTGACCCACTCTAATTATATCGGCGTCGTGTGCGCAGATCTCCGTACGTGACGCTGGGCGCAGTGCGGTACGCCGTCCGCCGCGCGCCTCCGCCGCGGGCGTGCCCGTGCCGCTGCTGCTCCGACGGGGTGGTGGCAGCGTGCCTTGGACGTGCTAAGCCAGACCGCCGCACGCTGGAACGCTTGCAACGTCGTCTGGGGCGCGGCTCGCGCGAAGAGCGGCCTTCGCGCCACCAGCGCTTGCAGGCCCTCACCGAGCGCCTTCTGCCGCGTTCCCACAACGCTATGCCCCCTAACCCTCCACCACCACCGCCGCCTCCGCCACCGCCACCTCACACAGCTCCAATACTACCCCCCGTGCCGCCACCGCGATCCCGACACCGCCATAGTCCCTCGCGAGGAGTTTCCGTCGACCGCTACGACGATTTCGATCCCAACATAACGCTCGTACGTGTTGAGCCTCGATCGATAGTAGGATCTTATGCACAAAAGACTATACCCTACCGAAGTGCTTCGTTTTCTCAAGGAGATATCGCTCCCGATAAGTATTATCGAGGAGCAAATAGACAGCAGTCGTATTTTGATTTTGGAAGGACGACCACGATAACAGAGGCGGATCGCGCTGGCTCCTCGACTACGCGTCGTGATGTCGAGTCCGTGAGCTTAGGAACAGAGGAGACGACAGAAGGTGGTTCTGTGGCGTCGGTTGATTCTGCTGTCGGATCTGACGAAGGTTTGTTGGCGCATGCTTTGCCAGCTGGTCGCTCACCTCCTCCGGATACGCCACACAAACAACTTGGAACTAGATCACTGACACATCCATTGCCACGCCGTATCCCTCCAGTCCGTGAAGAGGAGTCTGCCGTGGCAGGTGGAAGTCTTCCAGCATTGATGGCTCCTCGCGTACTTCACAAATTGCACGAAGAAAGTGATGGATCGCAAGCAGATAGCGCGCAACCGCATAGTGAAGGAACTTCACCCCTAGAACCAGCACAGCCCTTCGCGTTTCCACCCCTTCCAGACCCTCCGAAAAACGCGTGTGTTAATGTAGACTGTGAATGTTCTGATGGACTGCAATATTCCGTTGAGCGTGGGGACTCTGCGAGTTCTATTTCTAGTTTAATACCTGTGCCTGTGTATGAGTGTATAGTGAAACAATGGTCGAAGGAAATTCACCCTGATGAACTGTTGCGATCAGACGGCGCTTCTGATGGATCTTTAGATCGCGATAAAGAGGACGAAACGATAACAAGTGAACAAGTTGCAAGTTTATTAGCAGCCGTGCAAAATCCGTACACACCAGTGCCAATAGGTTCTAGAGAACGACGACGGCCACTCGATAAAACTAAAAGACGGAAAGGAATCTATATTACGACAGCAAGTGATGACGGAGGTGAGGAGGATCCTCCATCAGTTAATGGGTGCAAACGAGAAAGTAGTGACGCATCACTTCAGGAGATGCGGTTATCCGCTGAAACGCCTACCTCATCAATATTTGGTGATAAATCTGATGACTATAGTTTTAAGGATGGAGACAATGGTTTGCGAGCACGGTTGCAGTCGAGTTCGACCGATACGAGACGAGAAAGAGTACGATTAAAACAACAAAGTTCAGAAGAAAAGGAAGACGACTTTTATCGGACCAGACGTAAGTTTGGAGTTACTTCTCGAGGAGACTCCCCTTCCGAAGAAAGTGATCCATGTTCCAGAGACAGGACTGCTTCTCCGTCGCCTTTAAATCAATCTGAAGTGTCAGATGTTGAAGTGAGACGACAGCAACTAACGACTGGACCTTTTGGAAGAAATTTAGAGGCACCTTCGTGTCGTTCTGTTGAAGTTGGAAGAAGAAGTTTGTCTGATGCGACAGTGCCTGGACGTAAAACAAGTGCTTGTGTAGCTCCCATTGGAACAAGACCTCGTGGATCGACTCATGTGAGAGCTACGTCCTCACCTTCGAAATTAGCTGGAGTAAGGCCCGGAGTCGACTTGCTGGCTGAATTGCTACGTGGCAGTTCAGAAGCTCTGTCGAATTCGTCGACCTTCGACAACGTGGTACTAACCCTGCAACAACACAATGTGAGTACTATTTTAATAGTGTTTTATTTCTAATTTATAATACATCCGCAATAAGCAACAAAGTTATGAGAGTTTGAAATTTTGTTGTGATGTTTATCTTAGCGGGAAATAGCCTAAAACAAACGATCTCGTATGAATGCCAAACTATATTCGAGTTTAGTCTTTTCAATTTTAAAGATCCAACGTTGATCACTTGGTAATTTCATTTACGCTTTTGTTTATCTGTGATCAAATTCAGGGTCGGTGAATTTTAAAACTCGTGGTTCCCGGCATTTTCTTGGTTCAATGTCGCGTGACTCACTCAACAGCTGTTCCAAAAACGTTTATAAAATCTTAAGGGCAACTCGATTTATTAATACGCCTGTCATTCTAAATTCACGAGATGGATGAAGAATGTCCAATATTCACATAAAATTTAGTATTCCATAAATACCCCCTCGCAGAAGTAGAGCATTGTTAATATTAAACAATTTCAAAATTTGAAATTTATATTTCCTGACAAATTAAATATCAAACAATATAATATACTGCTATTTACTATTTGTACATTATGTCACACGAGAAAATTTATATTACTCGTTTCTTTTTTATATAGTATATGCTAAAAGTGCTAGCGACTTCGGACGCGCCTTAGTTCGTTTTTTGAAAATACCACAGAAACCTAACATTTTCCTGGATCAAAAGTATCTTATATGTTAATCCAGGTAATAAACTATTTGTATGCCAAGTTTCATACAAATCCTTTCAGCCGTTTTTGCATGATCGAGTAACAAACATCCAAACATACAAACTTTCGTATATATTAGTAAAATCGAACGAAAATTCGAAAAGGCGTCCTATTACGTGTTAATAATTTTGTATTTTTTTTTTGTTATTCTGTTTTTAAACTTCATGCCAAGTACACGCGTCGTCAAGTTTAAATCTGTTCAAATTCCAGTGTATTTCGGCTTGTTTCATAATAACTATCGACTTTGTCACATATTACGTGTTTACATCAATTGATGAAAGACGGTTACCATCCGGGACCGACTAACAATTTGTGTCAGTATTTTTTTTACTTTTTATTCGATTCTAAAAACAGTTATTTTTGTAATTTTTATGTTATACTGTCTACACGTCAAATCGTATAACAAAATATACGCAATGATATCGCTCATATTTACTCTCTAAAGAATGATATAAAAATATGTAACTTATTTTTTAAATGAACTAAATTATATTACTTAAGAAGAAATAGTAAATACCTATCTATACCAATATTATAAAAAGAAAAGAATTTTGTTTTTGTTTGTAATGAATATACTCAAAAACTACTGGACTGATTTTAAAAATTATTTCACCCATAGAAAGCTACATTATCAGCAAGTAACATAAATAGGCTACATTTTATAAAATAAGGCAGACGAAGTCGCGAGAAACAGCTAGTTTAATGTCAACTTTTTTTTGTTACTATTGTAATTTTACATTATGTTAAAATAAATTGTACTGAAATTTTAAGAGCTGCCGATTTAGAATAAAATAAATAAGTAAATAAACGAAAAAATAAATAAATTTTAACATTGGATTGATAAAATCCGATTTAAATGAAATGTAGGACACTGCTACATTTACAGCATGCAAAGGTTATTATTTAAATGATCAGTGATATATTATTATATGAAAAGAAAAATACTTACTATAAAGGAAATCGTCGCCATCGTAACACGTAATACAACGGTAGCCAAGAAATTCAACTACCTACAGCTTATTTAGTTGCATATTTCAATGGCAATGAACATAGCGATTTATTGCCATGAATGTGCGCCGAAATGCTTGTAACCGGTCGCAAGCACTTGATATTATGACTTTATTTACAAGTATAGGAAACTTACATGCAATTAGTAACTAGCTATCATGATTCGATGACCAAATAGTCTGCATATTAGAGTCCTTGGCTAAAATTGCCTTGTGTTACCTATACCTATTGTAAGTTTTTTGTTTGTGCTGTTGATATACCTTTTGAAAAATAAATAAATAATTTAATGAGGATAGTAATATTCGTAAGACTACGTTTGGTCCTAAACTAGACACTAGGCAGGTGGCACAGAGCAAACTGCAGAGCACTGCACAGAAGCTACTAAGCTTGGGCCAGTTGTTAAAGAGCTGCAAAAACTTCAATTCGACTAAGGGCCGGCCGGCGCAAATTGGAGGTCTCAATCTTTTCTACATACTTTATATTATACCATCATGCATTTACATGTTTTTACTTTATTTTGTGCTCACCGTCACCAAATGGGACAAATTTAATATCTCGTACTATTTCTGTTTGCACCATGAGGATAGTGTAAGATACTTATTTTGCTTCCGGTCCATTATAACTAAATCCCAAATTGCCTGAAATGTGAATACACCTGAATCCCATATAGACTGAATTTTAAATCGAAATCGACTAAATCCCAATTCGACTAAATGCCAAATTGACTTAATTGTTAATTTAAGTAAGGCGCACATTTCTTTAATTTTTATGTTAAGGTCGACACACAGACTGATGGTCCACTCGATGGTAGGTGGCTTTTTTTTATGGCAGGTGGCTACCATAGCTCCCGCAGGCTTATTATCTAAATGCCTCTGCTAGCGACAGGCGCAAAATTTGTGCATAATTTGTGCAATATCACACTAAATCGTGTTTTTGGTATCACGTAACTCATAACAGTAGTGTGGTTTGCGTAAACGACGGTGCTGCTTCTGACGTGCTGCACAAATTATGCACAATTTTTGCGCCTGTCGCTAGCAGAGGCATTTAGACATTTAGATAATAAGCCTGCCGGTCTTTGTGCGTAGAACCGAAGTATTAGTCTCCGTTCTGCACACGAAAACCGGTGCGGGTCTCTCGAATAGCTCTGTCGCTTAGTGGTAGTAGAACAACGCGCGCAAAGACGGAGCTCTACGGCAGGGAAGGACCGTCTGGCAGAATACTGCAATCGCGGCTTTGTGGTGGGTGGTGAAGAATCGGCCTAATAACCGCCCTCTGCAGTCGTCCGGAAGAGTGAACACCCCTGTTGGTGTATCTTAAAGCCACGATTGATGTGGATATGTCAGGCGGAAACCCCCTTTGGGCCGTCCACCCTTAATGCCTTGGAGATGAGCGGCCACACGAGCAAGGGTTACATGGTTGGTGGGGATCTGGTTCGCAGATTTTCCCGCGCAAAAAAAGACAAAAAAAATTAAAAAAAAAAACTTGTCAACTGCAAATAAACTTTTCAGTTAGCTCTGATAAACAATAAACATGCATAATATTTTTCAATCTTCAGTCAATTTAGCACTAGGGCATTTCGGATTTCGGTCATTCTAGGACTAAGACATTTTAATATTTGGTCGATTTAGGAAAGGCCATTTGCATTTCAGTCAATAAGGGAAACAGACAAATTGGTTTTAATCGACCGGAAGCCTTATTTTCATCACTAATTTGATTTCAAAACAAAAATCTACTGAATACAATTAGTCTAAAAATATAATATAATCTAAAAATAGGACTCGTCTTAGCCCATTATCTGATTCATCAAGGCCAATGAACTATCAAGTGTTTCTTATTTTATCAGTCAAGGTGTGTTAGAATACAAAGCAACTGACTGATAATTATTTTTAAATCTTACATGTATTATAAAAAGCGTTACCAACAATTAAAGGATTAAGGATTTTTTTTGATTACATAAATTTCATACTTGATTAAATAACTTATAATGTTCATACAACTAAGTTCGACTTAGTTACAATTTTTTTATTCATTGAATAGATTTCAAAGAAACGCTTTTAATCATTAATCTATTTTTACCAGCCAAGATAATAACCATCCATTCTTTTTGTTATCTTTAAAATAAAATAAAATTAGTGCAACAGCTAGTAATGTATACAAAATTATGTAATCTTAAAATATATAATTACATTATTTCAGAAGCCACGACTAGCAACAGCTAAATATTTAATCTTGGCCCATTTCTCAACCCATATAACGGACGTTGAAACAAAATAACTTTAATCTTATTTGCGAAACGTTGTAGGTTAAGTATTTTGGTAACGACCTATGTAAAGTATGTTTTAATTAAAATAGGTATATTTATATTTAACTTATAGTTACCTTATAGTTATAGTTACCTTATATTTAACTAAAAACAAATGAGATGCTCAAAATACATTTATTTATATACTTACATGATGGGAAAGGGCTATTGCTTAGGGTTACACTGCGAGATCGCATCAGGGGTAGATACAGACACAACCCGGCGGATTTTCTACGTTAAATAGTTTTAAAAATATTGTCTATATAATGGCTGATAGGATATTATGTCTTATTTTTTTTTTGCATAAATATTTGCAAAAAATTCAAGTAGTCATATTGCGTTCTGGACTGTGAGACCAACCCAGGGTATCATTATAACGCATCAATCTCATATCATTCTGTAAAACTTTAGGTGCTGACTGGAACAAAAAAAACAACTATTTATTTGATAATTTTTCAAATGAATTGTTTGTAATACTTTGTTGCATCATAGAATGCTCTATAGAGCCTGTCAGTAGCAACCATAAAACAATGAAGTACTATCACCTCTCAAACCCATGTTATGATTCACGGCTGAAGTGGGTCACCGACGCTGTACTCAGTTTGAATGCACATTTCGTTTCTAGGTTACATCTCGCCCGGCGAGATGCGTATTTACAAACATTACTCTAGATGGGGTGATTGATTTTTTTTTTTATTATTATTTAATTATTGATATCTCAATTGATATTTGATATTAATGTGGAATATAATTTTTTGGGAATAATTTTAAAGCGTTACAGGAAATCATTTTTTAATTTCGTATTTGTACTAAAAGACAGTGTTATGCTGTCAAATATCTTATGATTAGTCTAACGTAAAATATGACATTTGAAACTTCATGTTGTAAAAAGTGTTTAAGATAAAGTTAGGCATCAAATATTTTTTATAAAAGCATGGAGTCCAATTTAGAACTTTAAACATTTCAAAAATGCCAGCTATTTTTTTTCTTATTTCTTTTGACATACGACCCTAAATTTTATCAGAAATTCAATCAGACTATAAAAGTAATACTCATTGCTGTAATACGAAAAAAAACTTGCAACACTCAATTTGGCTAAATTGACTAATTGAAACCATTTAATTAATTATTTCTAAGTTTATAAATTATGTATTACTGTGTCTATTAAAGCAATGAAAACTAGATAACTGAAAATTCATTTCAATTATTCATTCTTCTCAGCAATTTCAAATTCAAAACAATACATTGTAAATGTGCCACCAACAAGTTTCGATAGGAACATTAAGACGATGCATTCCTAGAAACAGAGGATTTAGGTTCTGTTTATTTAGTTAATATTAGATTTTCTAACACTTTGTTTGAAAATGGTTTGTTTCTGTACGATTTATTGTAATATAATTTCTCTTTATTATAAATATTCACATTTTGTATTCTCTCAATTATTGTTCATGAGTATTATCATAGAGTAAATAGTACTATTTACTCTATGATATTAGGTATAACAACCATAATGTTATGTAAGAATGTTTGCTTGCTAATAAGAAGAATACTATGCTTACATAACATTATTGTTGTATTAATAACAACAATAATGTTATGTAAGCATAGTATTATATTAATACACTAACATAAGTTAAGTACGACATAATATACTTTTAAGCAGTTTTTTTTTTGTTTTTCTGTGCGTTTGTGTATATAATCAGCATATATCAGATATATAGAAGACATCGACAAAGACTTGTATGGCACCAGAGCTATATAATGCCATAACAAGGTATTAGATCCAATATTCGACCCGCCCTCTCTCAACATCATTCCGTGATCTTTCATTGTGTCAACAAAAACCGACTCTGCATGAGGTGCCAATAGCAAACTGGGCAATGATTGGACCCAATTTTTTATTAAAAGTGCGGATTGGTACCAATATTGGAATAAACATGACCCAAGTGTGACCTCGGCTTTAGACTAGCGCCGTTTAAATAATCATGTCATCATCACCGCTAAACATCTGAAAAATTACTAGTGGCATCACACGTAAACAGTACACAGGCTCGCATAGGTTTCTCCTTTGCGTCCTTCAGAAAGCCACGCGTTAGTTTGGGTTCACGTTCCGCTGTCTGTACGTGAATTAGTATCGTGCGTCAAGCGTGCGTTTTAAAAATTACTAAATTCGATTGTAGGTGACACTTTTTTTTTATTTGTCGGTCGTTTAATTTGTAACGTCATTTCCGCATATCAAAGCTAATATGATTCAAAATAGTCGCAGGAGATTTGAATAAATATAACATTGTATATTTTATTTGCAAGATTATTATTGTAAAAAAGATGCAGCGTAGGTAGTTTATTTTAACGACTTGTTTGATGAAGAAATTAATTATATACTCGTATAAAGTGAATTAAATGAAAATTATTCGCTTGTGAGCAGTATTTTTATTCGCTTTTTATATAGGGTAACTTCGTTAGAAATGGTCGTACGGGAGAGATGGCCGATAGAAATATCGTTTATGACTAGATTGAGCTAATATACATTGCAACTAGTTTACTTAGGGGAGAAGTCAGAAGCAATAACCGTTGACTACAATCGTTCCTAATTTAGTTTATAAAAAATGAGTAAGTAAATCTCAAAGAGAAAATATTTTATAAAAGGCTCATTTAACTATTTTTTGTGTTGATACGAGTAGTTTGTGTTTTATAGATATTAACTCGTTCTATTAAGGTTTCCATATGAGTTAAGGAAATTTGTTTCTGCAAAAAAAAACTTACTCATTTATCGTTCTTTGTATTAGTGGAAACTTTATCAAAATCATTGGGTGGTTTAGTAGGAGTTAGTGGAGAAACAGACAAAAGCTAACAACGATTTTATTTGTTTAATAATTTTTAATAAAGATATGAAATGGATATAGAGAACATTTTTAAAATACTCAACATATGGTTGAGCCAGCATAAAAAATCAAACCCAAAAAATTTTTTACCACTCATAGAATAAAATATTGAAATGAAAGAACGTTTTAAAATATCTAAATGCACTGCGAAAGTTGCGTTGCGTAGTTTTAAGGACAAACATACACACAAAGTAATATTATTTTACAAATAGTTAAATTTTTGTATTATAATTTTGGTATAATACAAAACTCGGCTGCATTTTGGCGGCAGTGACCAACTCCCTTATACAGCAAACCACCATCAAATAACAATATGCTGTTGTGTTTCGGTGAGAGTTCTTATAATCACTTGTATAGGTTGTGTATAGGTTGGCTGTTCATTTGCAACTCCGATGGCGTTCCTTGTGATAATGGGCGATGGTAACCGTTTACCATCAAGTAGACGATCAGCGTGTCTGCTTACATTAAAAAATCTGTCAGTCATTTTTCGGACCAAGCACTTTGAATTTAGAATTCCCTGCGTTTCCGAGCTCATATAACCCAAATCTTTTCGAAGTTCGAGTGAATAGGCATCTTTTGGGTGAGTTCGCTCCATCATAGGCCTCATCTTCGCTACACGGCTGGATGTTGGCCAAGAGCAAACTTATCTATATAAATAAAATCAGAGTGTCTGTCTGTGATTTGCGAAAAACTGCCTCAAACTAAGCTTAGAGAGTCATTCGCATGCTGTTAAAACGTAAATAACTTTTTTTAGATATAAATAAAATCAGAGTGTCTGTCTGTGATTTGCGAAAAACTGCCTCAAACTAAGCTTAGAGAGTCATTCGCATGCTGTTAAAACGTAAATAACTTTTTTTAGATATAAATAAAATCAGAGTGTCTGTCTGTGATTTGCGAAAAACTGCCTCAAACTAAGCTTAGAGAGTCATTCGCATGCTGTTAAAACGTAAATAACTTTTTTTAGAATGTCTGTCTGTCTGTCTGTCTGTCTGTCTGTCTGTCTGTCTGTCTGTCTGTCTGTCTGTCTGTCTGTTCGGGGTAATCTCAGAAACGGCTGAAGCGATTTCGATGAAACTTTGCAGACATGAAGAGGGGGTCGTCAGGAGTAACATAGGCTACTTTTTGTTTATGTAAATTGCGGTACATACACCAAAATAACATTTTTTACAATTTTTGTCTGTCTGTCTGTTTGTTCCGGCTAATCTCTGAAATAGCTAGACCGATTTTGACGGGACTTTTATTGGCAGGTAGCTGATGTAATAAGGAGTAACTTAGGCTACCTTTATTTTAGAAAAAATACACCTCGGACGAAGCCGGGTGCGGGCCGCTAAATGTATTGCTAAGCGCAAAACTCGAGAACGGGTGGACCGATTTTAATTCTGTCTTCACTCATGGACAGAGGGATAATCAGGGAAGGTTTTTACGTTAAAAAAAATGCACCTCGGGCGAAGCCGGGAGCGGACCGCTAGTCTCTAATAAAAAAATAAAAAATTGCGCAACAATATTTCATAAGGATGTTTTTTGTCTTGTTTTTGGAACGGCAGCGCTCCATCATTTCAAAAAAGAAAAAAAAATTCAACCTGTTTTAAAGTCCTCTTAATTTTAGTTACACGTTTAACAAGAGGTCATAAACACTTTCCAAATTGCACCTCAAATGTCAAGCCGCCGACGACGGTACTTAAATCTAAATTAGTGTTAAAGTTAAATAAAATTGCATAAATTTTCTCTGTGTGGTCAAAGTTATAAGCTTTAAATAATTCATGAGTATATTTTAAAAACGGTATAAAAATAAAATAAAATTACATTACTGCTTATTATTACCTTCATAGCCTCTTGACACTAGCTAGATATTTGTACAAGGTTTTTTTTTTATTAATTTTTTTTATTAATAAATATATTTTATTGTTGAAATATATATCTAGTAATATAATAATTATGGAATATTATATAATACCTAAAACATGAACTTCGCAACGCAATAGTCAGATGTGAAAGCAAAATAGTATATTGTGGCTTATTAATGTATGTACATAATAATATCTATATTATAGCCACGTCTATGCTGGACTTATATTAGGTATATATAAGTACATAATTTTTTAAATGAAATATTTAAATTTAGTTAATAATAGTTGTATTGTTGTGTTTTAAGTGGGATCTTTTAAAAAATATTTATTATTAGTAGATAATCTTAGTAGTGGCAGGGCGTTTCGCAGTCATTTGAATAGCCGGTAGTGCACTTTCAGCACCTGTGGCTGTGTTATAGGCGACGGTTGCCACATACCACCCCAGTGGTAACCACCCAGAACTTAACATAACAGGTCACTATTTTTATGAATGTACTTTGATTGCTGTTAAAAATACTTTTTCAAAATTGACCAAACAATAGATTTTTCGACTTCTTCATAATAGCATTCCATCAGTAGAAATTGGGGGTCAACTTCTTAAAATTCTCCCATTCTTAAATTCTGAAATTCCATGCCAATCTGAAAAGTTGTTCAACGGTATCAACACCTTACCTTCATAGAGTATGCAAGAGAAAACATCAGTAGCTTACTGGTATTCAATAATTGTAAGTAAGTAGTAATCTTTATTGATTTTGTACCATACAACTATCACCATGAATAAAACACTCTTCCATTTTATCCTATATAAGGCGTAGGCAAACCCACAAGGTGTTTCTCGAAGATTTATTGAGCAATTTACTTCTTTTATATTGCCAACACTGGTTCTTTAATTAAATTGAAATGTCACAGTAAATGTTGTAAAACTATCCATAAATACATATAAACAAAAGTAAAGTATATGTGGTTACGTAATAAAGGCTGTTTTCTAAACTTTTGAAACATTAAACTGATATTATTGTATGTTACAAAAACCCTAATAACTCTTGCAATATTTTTTCTGTATTTTTCTGTACCTCTATGGTTGTCTGGATTTTGATCGATTTTGATAAGGTTTTCATTGGAAGATAAATGAATCAAATCGTCCCCTTATGACAATTTATATGACAATTTATATATATAATTTTAAAAAAACAACACAAAGTTATTGACATTATCTGTCACAAGTTTTTATGAAAGGAATCATTCAAAGTTTCGTCTTGAAATCTTTTTGTGGGTTTACCGCCTATGTTTTTTGAAATACAAAGCGAACGGAAGCGTCTTTGGCTCGAAGCCAGTATACGTCGACCATCACAATTTTTTACCGCGACCATTAATGACTAGAATTCGTCCATTGGAACTGCTCGTTGTCATCAAATCGCTAATCTCCTTGTAATATTTATCGTCACTTATTTTGGACTAACTTTCAAAATTCTAAATACTTTAAAAATCGTTTCTTAAAATGTATTCATTTGTTCGCTCTTCGACGATCCCAGAAAGCTTTGAGTATGATTGTATCCTGAAATAGTAATTATTTTAAAAAAAGTACAGAGTAAATAAAAAAAATGTTTTACAGTTCAAAGGTAAAATCCCCAATACTAAACATGCCAATTGTACGGGGCGATCGCCCCTTGTCTGTTATTAATTAAACTGATTTAATTGAGATATTAACTTAAAAAAGATCCAAAATAAAAACCAATAAATAATTTAAAAATTTAGGTTCTTAAAAAAAATTAAAGCTCATATGAGCTTTACTTTTTAATGATTTTTTGTGTTATTTTTGGAGTTTACCATATTGAAGTTAAAATAAGTGAGTGCCCTTCGGGTTAGCTGAATACTATATGATAATATTTTGCATTTTATTTTTGAAACAAGATAAAGCTTGGTTTGAAACTTAGTTCTCCATCATTAGACCTGATGGCATAATGCACGGATATGAAGATATCACTGAAAACCAGAGAATCACGCGGGTATAGCCGCGGGCAAAATATAGTAACGTTTAATTTAAAAAAACACACACACTTTTTTTTCTGTGACACAAGCATCAATAATGAAACATCTGACGGGTGAATTTTCCTATAAAAGTTGCAGTTAACAAAACGCAATCTGGTTCACATTTCTGTGTCCTCAATATTTCAGTTTGGATGTGACTTTTTATTGGCCTTAAATCTCATTAATTTTCACATTAGTGAAATCCGAGTGATCTGTGAGTTGTCGTTAAGAATCGTTCAGTGTGTCGAACAGTATATAAAAGATACAGTGGAGCAACTCTAGCAGTTAGCATTTGTTATTAATAGAATACCTACATTTCTTTTTTGCTTTGAGATAGTTTTTTAATTAAATGCTATTAAATTTATAAATAGCATTATTTTTTGTTTCTTTTTTGTTTTAATATTCATAAAAAGCCTACCTCGTGCACCAGTCACACATCAGTTTTTTCACTAACTGGTCACTGACTGATCGTCACCAGTCAGTCAGTGACCAGTCAGTCAGTGAAAGTTATTAATTATTATTTATATTAATTATTATTATGTCTATTATGAGAACAATTTGTCATTAATATGTGTTTATGGCGTGTATTTTCAATAAATGAAAAATGATTGACAATTCATGTTGAAATAAAAATATTTATCTTATAATGCAGATTTGCTAGTGACATTGAAACTAGTCCTTAAGGCAAGTGTATTTATTATGTTGCGTATATTGGACACATTGAAAGCTTATATGGCTTTTACATGACTCTTATTTTACAATAAGAGCTATTACAATTACTATTTAAAATTTTATTTTTACTTTTCATTGATTTTTGATTGAACAACAATCATCGTCATATTTCAACAAATTTACACAAAACTTAACTTTCTGGAATCATTCAATGATTCCTCAGAATCACTCAGTTGATAGATGAAAACCACATGAAAATCCGTTCTACTGAACGGGTTTTTGAGTTCATAGCAAACATACAATACAAACAGACAGACAGTCGCAGCGTAGGATTTTGTTTTATAATATGTATGAATTAACATAACAGCTATCTGACGTTTTTTATAGTAAAATATTTTTACTACGTGCACCAATCAATAAATAGCACGAAGTACGATCAAGCGTAGCAGTGTGCGTCAGTTATCGCGTTTCTATTTTCGTCTCATGATCAATTACTGTTTCTTCGCAACACTGTGCCCTCACTTTGCTTGTGTTGTTATATTAATACATTTCTACGTCTAAAGTTAAACACCTGTTGATTTATTTATAGTGCGAATTTGGGACTTCGAGTGGTAAATCAGTTGATACGTAGGCAAATAAAGATTTATAACGGCCTCTCATTTATGGTGGTTTGGAGTATTTTGAGATCTTAACATTTTATAAAAATGCATAGTGGTAGGGGAGCTTAAGATGCTAACGGTGGAGTCACTCGAGCGTCATGGGGACCTGTTGGATTTTGAAGACTAGATGGTAGGAAGAAAAAAGGTTATATGATGTTTTCCTTTTTAACTGTGGGTTGAGCGTCTACAGGCGTTCAAAAGTTTGTAGACGCTGTATTAAGAAAAATCCTCCAAATAACCGTCAGATTAAGAATCAGCACGATCAGGAATTCAGGCTGAACCGTGTGTATGAAAATCTGACGCGCTTGAGTATTTCAAAATAGCAATCGCCAAAAATCTTTTTTGCATTTTCAAAAAGCTGCCACGTTAAATGGGAGCTTAGTTTGGGTTCACTTAACATCCTCTCTGAAAATATGACGTGCTCGAATAGTATTTAAATTTTTACCTCAACCCCCACCAACCCCACCACCCAAATCGGCAGATTAACACATATCCCTTATCGGAGACACGTGGAGTTTATACATTGGCAATATCTGAGGCGCTCGAGTAAATCCCAAAATCCCCTCTTGGGCTCCCCTACTATAGTATAGATACTAATGCAACAATGATTACTAATTGATATTTTAAACAATAAATATATCCCGTTGTATCACATACATACTTTTTTTAGTAATAGTAATGCACTGACAACATGGACATTAGTATTTGTTTATTTGAATTCAGTTATTTAAATGCACATACTAAAGTATCTTTTAGTTTTATGAAATTATTTAATATAGAGGGAACATACGGCAATGTATGGAATATTCGTCTTATTTCAACTAATTAGCGCAAACTCGCGAGAGTGGACCGTCAGCCTGTCTGTCGATCTTAACGTTAAAAAAAGTGGACTCGAGGCGCAAATTTTGCCCTGCAACGTGTTAATAGGCGACGATAGTCATGCTATGGTCATACTTATGGTATGGTAGGTACCTATAGTCATACCTGGTATGTGAACTGTCAGTCTGTCTGGACCTTTATCTACATAAAAAAAAGTTACAAATTTTAGTAAAATCGCCTTATCGAATTCTGTCTCTGTTCCGTTTTCCAAACGCCACTGATTTTAACATTGGTGGACATTTTAACATTCCCTGTCGAGGTGCCTTAAGAAAGCACATGTGTCTATTTTCCAATGCGAAACTGCGGGCAAATCAAGCTAGAATAAAATAATAATAAATATACAGTATACACGAGTTCTTGTTAAATTTCAACATGAATGACGATGAACGTAAATATACGAATTCCTCGTGACGTGAGCGTTTACGAAGTGAGTTGTGTTTTGACTAACTTTCTGTGTTCAATTTTTTCTTCGCCTCTCATGAAACGAGCGTGTGAGTGTGCACACTGAGTGCGCTATAAATATATATTTTTTACATTAATACCTATATATATAATACTTAGGTATACTATGTTCTTTTATGATGTCTTTGTCCTGAACATTATCTAAACCAGGGATTCCCAAAGTGGTCGATATCGACCCCTTGGGGTCGATATCGGTTTCCTAGGGGTCGACATAAACGAAAAGTGATTTTGGGGGTCGACGAGGTCTAAAAATCGACCCCTATTATATTAACACAAGTTCTTATTTAAAACTTTCAAGATAGGTAAGTAGGTAGTTACTGTATTGTTTATGTTGTGTTACGTGTACTAAGAATAATTAATATTTTTGTAGGAAATAATGTTCCAGGAATGTAAAGTTTCAAGTTCGTACAAGATGAAAAACTCGGCAAGTCTATGTGGACAAGTTTGTGCAAGATTGAGTTGGAGCGTACGTCTTTCAGCGGCGTTTTGACTTGCTCTCTATTTGACGATAAAGTGCTTATCACACTATTCAATTTGAATGATTCCTATTTAGGAATCTAAGTAGTGAGCTCGTGATCACACTACGCTAAATTGATTTCTAAATCGAAGATATAGAGTTGAAAATGGATAAACTCTTAATTGAATCCAATCTGTTCTAACTGCGATCACACCTTCCGATTTCCTAAATTGGAATCGTTCAAATTGAATAGTGTGATAGCGGCTTTACGCGAATTAAGACGAACGAATTCATGATCAAGTCCAAACATGTTCCTGATATTTTACTATTTAACGAGCTTGCATTTAGGTTGAAAGTTCATTTGCGTTTTGAAATTCGTTGGAGCTTGAACGATAAAAACTCATATAGCTAAGTACTCATTTATTTCAAGAGATTACAAACTTATTACAAAGCTAAATTAAGTGAAGTAAAGTGACTGAAAAAGTGTTAAACACAACATACAACATATTTTAAATAGGTATGTATAATTGTATTTGTAAAAATTACTAACACTTAAGTCTTTGGTTTTCGTTCTTATTCTACCTAATTACCTAATACGAAGTTTCTATACCTAATTACCTACTGTAGTTACTTCCCAATATAGGTATCAAAGTTTATCAAAGAGTAAGTCAGTAATACTTAACAAGAATCCATTAACTGAGTGTGATAAAAATAAGATAGTGTGCAAATTTAACAGTTTATTATTGTTTTTTATTTAGGTTCCTTATTTTTTTGTTTGCAGAATTACTGAAAGTTTTATGATGGCGGACACGAAAAAAAAATGCAGACAATACAGTTTGGACTACTTGAAGTTCGGATTTATTGCATCTCCATCAAATCAACACTTCCCGATGTGTCTCATATGTGAAAAAGTATTTAGTAACGATGCCATGAAGCCTTCAAAAATGGATGACCACTTATCAAGAGTACATGCTAACAAAAAAAGTAAGCCCTTGTCATATTTTCAAGCACTGAAAGAAAAACTAGACAAAAGGCCATCCATAGGATCGATGTTTGCGTCATCATCTATTCGAGACAATGATGGTTTACGAGCGTCCTATAATATATCTTTACTAATAGCGAAGTCGGGGAAACCCCATACAATTGGAGAGCAGCTTATCTTACCAGCCATTGCGGAGGTCCTTAACAATGTATTGCACAAACCCGCACATGATATTTTAAAGAGAATACCTTTGAGCAACAACACCGTTCAGAGACGCATAGATGAGATGGGACGCGATGTGGAAAACATTTTATGCAAGTTCTTACAGACCCGCAGATTCTCTCTCCAGTTGGACGAGTCTACATTACCCGGCAATGAAGCTCTATTGTTAGGATATGTTCGATTTATCAAAGATGAAAATATGTGCCAAGAACTGATTTTTGCTGCATATTTAGAGACTGATACTAGAGGAGAATCGATTTTTCAGGCCGTGGAACATTTTTTTACTGATAAAGCTATTCCATGGAAGAATATTGTTTCTGTTGCGACTGATGGTGCACCGTCTATGGTTGGTCGTCATCGTGGCTTTATAGCTCACTTAAAGCGACAACTGCCTGATGTACTGGTTATTCACTGTGTGATTCACAGGCAGCATTTAGCAGCAAAAAAGCTGAGTCCTAGATTGCATAAGTCTTTACAATATGTAATAAATGCTATCAACAAGATTCGAAGCAATTCTTTGAACTCTCGGTTATTTGCTCAACTATGTGACGAAAACGACGAAGTCTTTACTCGGTTACTTCTGCACACTGAAGTTCGCTGGCTATCAAGAGGCTCTTGCTTAGAAAGATTTTCAGCCCTTTTTGAATCTGTGTTGGAGTTTTTACAAGAAAAAGATCCGAATTTGAAAGAAAATCTGAACAATTGTAAAACAGATATTTATTACTTGACTGATATCTTTGGAATGTTCAACAAAGTTAATTTGCAACTACAGGGTGATGATCTTAACTTGATTAAAACAAAATCAATAATATCGGCCTTCGTGGGTAAACTAGTTCTTTATAAACAAAATTTAGGCAGAAAAGAATATTCGCAGTTTCCGCATTTGTCAAAATTACCAAAAATGCTTCAAGATGATGACATTTTATTATATGTTACTCACTTGGACGCATTACACAAGGATTTTACGGAGAGGTTTGATGATCTTTTAAATTTACAAATTCCTCAATGGATAATAAATCCGTATAACACCACAGCCATAGAAGAAGCCAATGTGATAATGCAAGAAGAGTTGATTACCATCAGCACAGACGAAGAGCTTAAGCAAAAGTTCAACCAAGGCTATCAGAAGTTCTGGTTGCAACGCAAAATTGAAACACAGTATCCTACATTGTGGAACATTGCTGAAAAATACCTTATCGCTTTTCCATCATCATATCTAGTTGAAAAAAGCTTCAGTGTGGTAACAAACATTTTGACAAAACAAAGAAACCGTTTGAAAATCAACGAACGTGGAGATTTAAGGCTGCAACTCACTAATATTGAACCGGATGTAGCTAGATTGGTAGATAGTCACCAGGTTCATCCATCGCACTGAATGTTTTATTTTCTCTTTGCGAATTAATAGTTTTTAAAATATAATTTCCTACCAACTTAAGATGCTTTATGTATTAATTTGTAATAATTATAAATTAAACTTGATATTTACTGAATTGGATTGTCTTTTTATTTTGTTAAATTTTGACGAGAAAATGAAATCAACTTCACTCACTTAACCAAGTGCAAAGTTTTCTAATTGGCACCTTAGTACCTAGGTATTTTGTACCAATAGGAAAAAACTAAAGATAGACTAAGATAGATAGCTGCTTTAAGTTAGCGGACCATTATGAATAAGGGGGTTGGTCTTAAAAGTAGGTAATTTGACCATGGGGGTCTGAGGTAACAGTTCATTGTTGAAAAGGGGTCACTTGTCCAAAATAGTTTGGGGAACCCTGATCTAAACTATATTCACTCGTAGTGATCTTACTCAACGTTTAGTTCATATCTAATTATAAATGATAATTCATTTATTATTTACTAGCGATCCGCCCACGACTTCGCACGGAGTTGAAATTTTCAAAAATTATTTTTTAGCGGATGATCCCAAAACCTATGTTTCAAATTTCAGCTTTTTAGATTTTGTAGTTTTGGGTACCTATTGCTAGTTAGTCAGGACCAATGATTTCATTAAGTCGTAAGACACGCGGAAAGATACATCAAATTATCCTATAAAAATGGTTACAACAAAAACTATTCCCAATCTCTTATGTTGGTTCACTACAGCTAAACCTCTGTCACCATTATTATATGTCATTTAATGTATTCATTTACGCTTTTGTCACTTAATTTATTACTCGAATGTAGGCTCAGCGGGGCACTAATTTTGAACAAGAAAAAAAAATAGAAAGTACAATTTTTTGTTGTATGACTATTATTGACTATATACAAACCAGAACAAAAGGTCCTCATTAATGAAACCGTTTAGATATCTATTGATACATTCTCAATGGATTTTAGAGATTTATTCACGCGCAATAAATAATTCCTCTTTGACAATAACAGTAATTGGTCATTTTAATATTGCGAAGAATCTTTGGTGCGCATTGTTCGTGCCTGCTAAGAGGGTTTAAGGTGTATAACGCCGATTTGGCCTTGAATTATTAGGCTGATTTCCCCGCGCCACCCTCTACAAGAGATCGACCGCACAGAGATGGCAAAGAGTAGTATGGAGACTAGACGACAAAGGCACGACATAGTCGACTGAGCCTACTTTACTGCAAATACATACTACAAATTTATAATTATTTACAATGTAGAGGGATAATTCAGTAACAATGAAGCGTGTTTTGTTATTTAGGTAGTAAATTATGTTACCTAGTAAAAATTTTTACCCGTCTGCGCCACAACGAGGGTTATGTTTTTAGAGTGTATAACGGCGCGCTCCCGGCTTGGCCCGGGGTGTATTTTTTCTAAAATAAACGTAGCCTAAGTTACTCCTTATTACATCAGCTACCTGCCAATAAAAGTCCCGTCAAAATCGGTCCAGCCATTTCAGAGATTAGCCGGAACAAACAAACAGACAGACAGACAAAAATTGTAAAAAATGTTATTTTGGATGTTATTTTGGATTTTTTCTAAAATAAACGTAGCCTCAGTTACTCCTTATTAAATCAGCTACCTGCCAATAAAAGTCCCGTCAAAATCGGTCCAGTCATTTCAGAGATTAGCCGGAATAAACAAACAGACAGACAGACAAAAATTGTAAAAAATGTTATTTTGGATGTTATTTTGGATTTTTTTCTAAAATAAACGTAGCCTAAGTTAGTCCTTTTTAAATCAGCTACCTGCCATTAAAAGTCCCGTCAAAATCGGTCCAGCCATTTCAGAGATTAGCCGGAACAAACAGACACCCAGACAGACAAAAATTTGGTTTGGTTATGTGGTTGGTTTATTTTGGTGTATGTACTCATATATGGTGTATGTACGTATATATAATCATATGCATGTAGTAAAAAACGGTTATTTCAATATTACAAACAGACACTCCAATTTTCTTTATATGTATAGATGTATGTATATTTCTTTATACGAATATAAAATATATGGTAAAAGAGCCAAACAAAAGTTTTTATCAAAACTAACAAATTTTTTAATTTTCAGTAAAAACAATTGAGTTTTTGCACCAACCGTGCAAACTTCGCGTGGTACGTTTTGTTTGGGTAACGCTAATGCCGGCGGTAATAAATTTTTTTTTAATTTTGATATTTTTTTTCAAATTCACCAAGTGAGTGAAGTGACAATAAATTGAAACAAAAAGTGTTTTTTTTTTCATTTTGATAAAGATTACGAGCTTTTTAGAGCGAGAATCTTGCTTCTTCAATTTTTTCAAAAAATCTATCGAGTGGGACAAAAAAGCGGCTGAGTGGATTAAATGGAAACTCTGTGGGGCTTTTTAGGGTATATTGAACTGTAAAAGGCACACTTAACATTTATTATTTTCTCCATATTTTTGATTCAGCGCTTGATTTTTCTAAAAGCTATCAAAAGCCCTTTTTTATAATTTTTAAAATTCATGTCAATAGAATTAAAAAAAAAAAGAAATCCTTGTAGAAAGTTTATTCACGTTTTACATTTTGTTTTCGTTTTGTCTTGTCTTTTGCCATGTCTAATTGTTTTGGTTTGGTTTTGGTCTTATTATTATTAATTATGTAATTTTAAAGGAGGGGGGGGAGTAAGGGGGGAGCGGAGGGGGGCTGGGAGGATGGTGTTGATAGATTACCCTCATCCTTTCAAATGATACCTAACATGGGGGGTCTATTTGTAACCGTTGACCATGGTTACGTCAAATTTTTTATCTCGTCGAGACGTCTTCGATGAACCCAAACACGACCCGGCTGTGACGCGTCGTTTCCGAGTTATGGTCGGGGGGGTCCGAGGGGGGCGCCAAATTTTTTATCTCGTCCAGACGTCCCCGATGAGCCCAAACACGACCCGGCTGTGACGCGCCGTTTCCGAGTTACGGTCGGGGGGGTCCGAGGGGGGCGCCAAATTTTTTATCTCGTCCAGACGCCCCCGATGAGCCCAAACACGACCCGGCTGTGACGCGCCGTTTCCAAGTTACGGTCGGGGGGTCCGCGGGGGGGGGGGGGGGGTTCAATTTTTTTTTATCTCGGTCCAGACGTCTCCGATGAGCCCAAACACGACCCGGCTGTGACGCGCCGTTTCCGAGTTACGGTCAAAGGGGGGGGGGGGGGGGTCCAAGGAGGGGGCTGTCAAAAATCTCGCTTTTTTTTGGTGCCCCGGTAGACCGGATGACACTTTCCTTGGTGACTACCGATCACCCTCTATGACCTTCCGCAAACGCCACCCTTCTATCCCTCATAGTTTCCGAGAACCGCTCACCAACTTTTTACCAGAACGGTGTACCGAGGATATCGGATTTTTCTGGAGGTCACGGGGGCGTCCCCTACGCGACCACCTACAATAGGGAAACCCCCCACCGCTCCTTCTAGGAGAACAATTCGATGAGTCACTAGATACGTGAGTGGGAATCCGGCTTTATAGTGGCTTTATTATTTATTTATTAGGCTTATTAATTTATATGTATTAATTAATAATTAATCATTATTAATATTAATTAATTTAATTAATTAAAATTCATGAAAACTTTCCTTCCTCGTTTGGTTTATTTTTGATATATTAATTACGCTTTTGCCTCCTTTGCTTACTTCCTATCTTTATTAAATTTAGATAACAAGTATATATACAGATGAATTATTAATTTAATATTCAAATTGAATATTTCAGATTATTAATAAATTGAATATTATATTACAACATAATTTATATTTAGTTTTTTAAAGATTTAATTAAAAAGACAAAAAAGAAAACCTATTAAAGTATTATATACACTATCATGCACTGTCTGTTCTGCCACTAAAATGTTTATTCTTTGTTTATTACGTAAAAATTAATAATTTGATGAAGCGCAACGCGGCACAGGTCCGTCTAGCATCGCGACTCGCCCCGCACTGATTTTATGGACGAGAACGGGCTAGCGCTGAGTAAGTGGGGAAATATTTTTGATAAAAACATTATATAAAATTCAATTTTACGAATTTTCAAAAAGCGCTTTCAACAAATCATGCTACATTGTTATCTTCATAAGTGTACAAAATTTCATAATCTTTTGATAAATATTGTAGAAGTGAGATTGTTATAACTGAAAATAAAAGGGGTGAGTTTAGAATTTTTTTCCTGAATCAATTTCAATAAAATAAAAATTTTAATCCCAACAAATCATTCCTCATATCTTGTAGATAAACATATATTTTTTTCGCTGAAGAAAAGGCGTATATATTGTGGCAGGGTTGGCGAGCTGGAGACGAGAGATTGAGACTGCGGATATCTTCTAGACTTTATTTAATTTAGTACAATGTTAAATAATATTATACGTGACGGACACACGACATACATTCTAGATCGAGCCATAGGCAAGAGAGTGTTGCCCGCTCAGCAGTGATGTATTAGTCTATACCTAACATCTTCCCTTTTTATAAAAGAAAATAAAAATAAATGTAAGTACAAAATTGGCTCAAGACTTATATCTAATACTAGGCTTACACAGTGTGAACGCAGCTATATTAAATGACAGTGACAGACATCGAACTCAGGTAAGTATCAAATGTCAAATATCTACTTGACAAGTGACACATGTCAAATTGACAAATTAATTGCTAAAGTACAAATAACAAACATTTGCTGTTTAGGTTACATAATTAATTATACATTCATTCCTCTTTCAAATTAAACAAATGACTATTTTTAGAATCAACAATTTTTTTATAGCATAAGACGTTGTTAAAAGTCTGTTTGCAACTCGGCATAACGCTTGGGCTGTTTAATTTCGCGTCCATAACGTGTAGTGACTGTAGACTGTTTATCTTCTGAAATTTTGTCTTGTGTACTAATTTGTGTTTTTGTTTCAGGTGTGTCAGTAATGGAAGTGAATGGTTTCAGTATGTGTTCCCGATTCCGTCGAAAAGTACCTTGAGGAGATGTGATGATGTAGCTACGTGGATGTGAATCTATCTCTGAAACAATGCCTGGGATCCAAGTGCCATGTGTCTTGTGTTTAAAATAAATTTTATCGCCTTCATTAAGAGGTGACAAGTGTTTTGTATTTTTATTATAATAAAGTGAAGTTTTCAAATTGTGTTTTTCAATATTTTCCTTTAAACTTTTAATATCTACAGTTTGAGATGAAAGTGAGAGGTCTGTAATAGGTAGTTTAGTGCGTACCTGTCTTGACATACACAGTTGTGACGGGGAATAGCCAGTCTTTTTTGGAGTATTCCTATATGTTAACAAAGCTAAATAAGGATCGGTATTGTCCGACTTACATTTCTTTAACATGTTCTTGATAGTGGCAATGGCTCTTTCTACCATTCCATTTGATCTACTTAGATATGGGCTTGATGTAGTATGTTTAATTTCCCATGATAATGTAAATTCTTTAAATTCTTTACTATTAAAGGGGGGACCATTGTCAGAATTAATTACTTCTGGAATTCCATGACGCGCGAAGATTGATTTTAAGTTGGTAATAATTGTTTTTGAAGTAGAATCTGGATTAAGTAAGGCTAATTCTATGTACTTCGAATAATAATCGATGACAATTAAATATTTAAGACGGTCTATTTCAAATATATCTATTCCTACTTTACTGAATGGTATTAATTTATATTCATGATGAAGCAATGGTTGCTTGGAATTATTTCTGCGGAAAGTAAGACAAATATGACAATGATTTATGTAATTTTCAATATCATTGTTCATTTGAGGCCAAAATACTGTTGTTTTTGCTAAACGAATGCAACTATTAATGCCTTGGTGACCTGCATGTACCAATTTTAATATATATTCTCTCATATTTTCCGGAATGATAATGTTATTACCTTTAAATAGTATGTTATTGACTACATGTAGTTCATTCTTTAATAAGAAATATGGTCTGACTGACTGACTGACAGATCTTTTATGTTCAGGCCAACCATTTAAACAATATGTTAAAACTTTACTTAATATTGGATCTTGTTTAGTATTTTCCTGAATTTCTAATAACTTTTCTTTACTCACTGATAGACTTGAGAACATAAGGTTGATGTGAAGGTCGAGATGTTCCTCCAAATCAGTGAGAGTGCCTTCAGGAAGAGCTGCTCGTGAAAGTGTATCTGCGATGTACAGATATCGTCCCGGTTTGTATACTACATTGAGATCATAGGGCTGTAATCTCAACATTATTCTTTGCAACCTGGGTGGAATGTCAAAAAGTGCTTTTTTGAATAGAGTAATAAGAGGCTTGTGGTCAGTTTGTACAGTTGTTCTTCTTCCATAAATGTATTGGTGAAATTTAGTGCAACCGAACAAAACTGCTAACAATTCTTTCTCAATTTGTGAATATCTTTGTTGACAATTTGAAAGGGAAGCTGATGCATATGCTATGGGCTGATTTGTATGCAAAATCACTGCTCCTAGAGCATCTTTGGAAGCATCAACTGATAATGTAAGATCTTTTTTTGGATCATAATAAGTGAGTACTGGAGTTGAGCTAATCAGTTTCTTGACATTAATGAATTCTGATTCATGTTTATGTGTCCATACCCATTCATTTCTATTACTCAGTAGTTGTCTGAGATGCGAAATCTCTTGTGACAGATTCTTAATAAAAGGACTTAAGTAATTAACCATGCCTAGGAATCTTTGAAGTTCTGTTATATTAGTAGGATTGGGCATGTTTTGTATTGCCTCAACCTTAGATGTGTCGACTTGAACACCATCTTTACTAAATATATGACCTAAATATTTTACTTGCGATGAACAAATTACTGACTTGTCATTGTTAAATTTTAAGTTTATTGACCGTGCTCTGTCTATGACTTTTTGTAGTATTTCATTGTGTTCATTTATATCTTTACTAAATATAAGAAAATCGTCCATCATTATTTTCACACCTTTAATGTCTCTAAAATGTTTAATCATCTCACTATGAAAAATTTCTGGTGCTGAACTTATGCCAAAGGGTAAGCGTGTAAATCTGTACCTCCCAAATGGAGTAATGAATGTACACAGCTTGGAGGAATTCTCTGTTAATCTCAGAGCCCAAAAACCCTTGTTAGCGTCTAAAGTTGTGAAGTACCTTGACCCGGAGAGATCGGATTTGATTTCATCTATAGTAGGAAATTGAAAATGTGGTCTCATGATCGCATCGTTGAGTTTACGAGGATCAATGCAAAGTCTTATTTTACCATCTTTTTTTGTAGTTAAAACTATTGGACTTACCCAGTCTGTGGGTTCCTCGACTCTTCGTATGATGTCCTGTTTTTCCAGCTCTGCAAGTTCTTTCTTGAGAGGCTCCCTGAGTTGAAAAGGGATTCGTCTGCAGGATGCGACGACTGGAGTGGCATCTGGCTTGAGTTTTAACTCTACTTCGAGGTCATTGATACACCCTATTCCATTTACTAAATCATGTGGAAGTTGAGGAATGAAGTCTACTTTGTGAACAAGCTTAATTAACTTCAGTGTTTTGCAAGTGTCCCTTCCTATAATATTTTTACACTTTAGGTCGACTATGTGGAAGTTTACAGTAATGTTGTTATTTTTATGCCTAATTTGTATGTTGCATTGGCCTGTAGTTGGTATTATTTCACCACTGAAAGATGATAGCCTGTGATTACTTTTTTGTATGATGTCTGGTGACAGTTGAAGTGTATGGAATGTTTGTGCTGATAGTATATTTGTGTCTGCCCCTGTATCTAACACAAAGTCAATATTCTGATTGTTTATAGTTAATTTAGTTGTCCAAGGCTGTTGATCGCCTGAATTAACACAAAATATAGTGCCTACAAAGAGGTTGTTAACATTGTCTGAGACTGCACTGGCATTTGACTCTATAGACTTAGACCTAATAAATTTTACAGACTTACAAACTACAGCAAAATGATTATATTTGCCGCATTTCTTGCACTGAACTCCCTTCGCTGGGCATCTATATCTATGTACCTGACCGCACCGGTGACAGACGTTTGATGCTATTGATGGCTTCATTGGACGACGTGAAGACGATCTTGTCCGGGACTTGTCTTGCCGTTGCCGATGTCTTGTTCTAGAGACCTGTCCAATTAATGCTGGTTCTTCTAGGGTCTTGGCTTGTGCCCGCGTGGCTTCCACGTTCTTGGCTAATTGAATGGCTTGGTCGAGTGTGTCCGGCTTATCCGTGAGAATTCTTTCTTTGATGTAATGGTTGTTTGAATTTAAATTCCATGAGAAGATGTCTCGTAGGATGCTGTCTTCCAATTTTTCAAACTCGCATTGTTTTGCTATATTACGTAGATCGGTCGTGTAGTCTTCTATGCTCTCGTCGAGGCCTTGACGTCTATTGAAGAGTTTATGACGTTCCATTGTCGTGTTGATTTGAGGTAGAAAATGTTTGCTGAATTTTTCTGTTAATGTATTTAGACTGACCGTGTCGATATCCACGTTGAAAGAGTAGAAAATTCTCAGCGCATCTGGCCCAATGTAATGTAGCAATATGGCGACTTTTCGCATGTCCGTCTCGCTTTCTAGGTTATTTGCACGAAGATATATTTTAAACTGAGTCAGCCAGTTTTTCCACTGTAATGGCATATTTGTAGATTTCAGATCCAACGCTGGTAATTGAGTGGTAATTGTCTTCGACCTTTGTCTTTCTTCGGCCATTTTGTTCGAGTTCGGACTTCGTCGTTGAGAAAATTAATTATGTTTCTTGAATTTATTTTTGACTTCTGACACCATGTGGCAGGGTTGGCGAGCTGGAGACGAGAGATTGAGACTGCGGATATCTTCTAGACTTTATTTAATTTAGTACAATGTTAAATAATATTATACGTGACGGACACACGACATACATTCTAGATCGAGCCATAGGCAAGAGAGTGTTGCCCGCTCAGCAGTGATGTATTAGTCTATACCTAACAATAAACCTAACAATTAACAATAATATATAATGAATAAAACTGTTACAAAATGTTGCAAAAATTTAATTTTTTGGAAGGATAAGCCTTAAGAAGCGAAACTGATTGACTCGATAAAAATCGTGGATTGTATCTAAGCGAAAACATCTGATTTTAATAGAAATTTATTTGCGTTTGTTCTTTATGTGTGACGTTATACCTATATAAATATATTAACGACCCGGTGCAACTTCGCATTGGTGCAGTTTTGTATACATAGGTTAACCTTTCTCATTAGAAGTTACCTCAAAAAGTTATTTGTACTCACTTTACTATATTAGTGCTATATTATGTAAGTTAGGATGTAATTTCCGATATTATTTACCCATAATAAAGAAAAAACAATGTGTTGCAATCCCATATAAACTGTAGAAGATATTTATGTTCAATTACTTAAACTGAAATTAAACGGTGAATTACAATTTGAAAGTAGTTTCCGTACAAAGCAATTTTCGTTAATATCAAAAACTCATGACATAAATGTCAAGTTATTCCACTGTTTAATTCTATTTAATTGAATAAGAAGCTACTGCGTACTGTAAGAAAATATTAGGAGCAATATCAAACGAACGTGCCACTTTTGTGCCGGAAATTTATGAACTCGCGAACTTTGGATAAAACTGGAGTTATTCCGATCCTCTTAAACAGAGACCTTCTATTATCCTTAACATCGATGATATTCTATAATCATATCGTTAACCTATCATTAAGTGGACCGTTTACCTACGGTGTATACACATGCACTCTGTTTTTTAAATAAAGTAAGACAGATCACATCACTAGCGACCCGCTACTGGCCTAGTAGTGATGTAATTTTTTATATACACAACCCTTCCTCGTTTATCCCTTTTTTCATTTGTGAAAACCGTATCAAAATTTGTTGGATGGTTTAAAAGTAGCTAGCGGAAAATCAGACATAGGCGGTGAGCGACTTTATTTTATGATATATTAGCGGGCCGCTCCCGGCTTCGCCCGGAATGGATTTTTTTTAATACACAAACATTCCTCGTTTGTCCCTCTTTACATGAATTAAAAAAGAATAGTTTTGGTTGCAAAATATTTTTTTCTCTCTGTATTCATTATTATGTCTCAAAAATGTCATGATTTTTAATGAATTGCTACGACCAATAACTAATGAGTAATCATGGAATTAGGTAGTATAGAATTGGGAAGCTGCTCGAGTTGGAACGTGAGCTCTTCAGATCCACCCTGTTAATAAATCTGATTAATTTCCTCAAGAACAAAACAGAATAATATTTATTCTTGATGTTATATTAACAAGCGGTAAACGCCAACTCAACCTGCAAATAGATGCTATGAAAACAAATTGAGTGAAACTAAACTCATCAGCTAAATTTGATTATTACACGACTATTTTAGAGGATCATTACTCATGCATTTCTGTTGAACATTCCACAAATATCTAGCTAACGAGAGACGACCAAGCAGATTGGTTAGGTTGTCAACATACTAGCTGGCAACTGTTGTTGTGTTTTACGTCAGAAATTGTTGAGATGTACGTAATAACTGTTGACTTGAGCGTACCTAACACTAAAGGAATTTGAGGTACGACCTATCCTTATTAAGTGAACAGGGTATTTTCGTTTTATTGGTCAAGTTTTATTAAAATTACAGAGTAGCAGAATGGCGCTATAGCAAAACTTCTGCGGAAACCATTTTATCCTTTTAATGTTCAAGCGAGCTGCTGCATGTGGCCGAGTTGATATTCTATTAAATCTTGATTTATCATATTTTTTTTAATGTATAGGTTGTCAGTATTGAGTTATGGGAAGCAATGAAAGATTTAATTTGTAGTAAATAATATTATTTAGTTGGTCACTATTTCGCTTAGCAGAAAGGTGTGTTCGTATTATTTACATGTTTATATAGAACTAACTCTAAATCACAGTCAAAAGTAGAAGGCGCTTGTATGAAACAAAGAGCTATTATATAAACTTTAATGTTTACGTGAAGGAGAAAGAATCGTTATTTTGATTTTTTATTTCCAACAGTCAGACAGGCTGTGTAGGCTACCACCGCCTATAACCCAAGTAACGCCACAGGTGCTCTATCAGTGGTTTCTATCAGGGTTGGTTGCTGTCGCCAGACGGGCTGCCAAATTGACTGCGAAACGCAGTGTCCCCTGCCAAGGCTTACCAGACTCATACCAGAGCCTACTTTGAAAAGTTTATTTCCAAAGTTGGCCCAGCCGGGTATCGAACTAGAAACTCTTGACAAAGCGTTAAGGCAATTAACCTTAACCACTCGACCGATGTGGTCGACATCCTTTTAATGATCATACCTGGGACCAAGTAAATATCGTTTTTCATCTTAAAAAAGATTTATGGCAGGAGAACAGGGCTGTGGTGATGTCGTCAATCACGCAAAAAGGGGTGTCATCTCGTCCTTCATCCCATTTCCTATAGGGGAATGTACTCGTGATTCAATATTCATAACGTTTCGTACGTTCTTAATACATCTATTATATAATATTTAATATTATAAAGAGAAAAGATTTATGCTTTTGTTTTTAATGAATAAACTAAAAAACTACTGGACTGATTTTAAAAATTCTTTCACCTATAGAAAGCTACATTATCATATACGAGTATAATAACATAGACATAACATAACATAAGAATAATTAGACTATATTTTATAAAATTACGCGGACGAAGTTGCTTGCAACAAAATTTTATTATCTCCAAATATCTATATTACAAATCATTTATAACTATTATTACGAGTATAATGACAAATGTTTTAATGAGAAACTTAATTTTATTTTTTAATTTATTTTATATTATGATAAAACATTTTAATGTAAATTCAATTATTATATAACAATGTTTATATTTGCACGCCATGGCCATTGCAATAAAGAAATTTTTTTACTATATTATTATCAATCTTCGTTAAATTCGTATAAAAATTTCGTGTCACGTTGTTTGTCCGCGATGAACTACTGAACCGATTTTGAAAATTATTTCACCTATAAAATGCTATATTATCAGCTAGCTATATTTTATGCAACAGCTAGTAATATGTATATACACATAAATATGTTTTAATTACATGAACATTATTGCATTATAATTACATAAAATAAAAAAAAGGAAAAAAAAATGCAAAAATACTATTGTTTACACATTAAGAATATTAGATTTTTTTGTGTTAATTTTTTTTTCATATACTCTCTCCCAATTCTATGCTATGCTATGTTGCGAAAATGTTACATTTCTGAGTGAAGTGCGTGCACTATCTATTTCAGATGTAAACCGAATGCCAATGCCAAGGAATCTTGTGGTAATTACGTAACACCTTTAAGCGTTATGAAAGACTAAATATTTTTAGTTGTCTGCATTATTGAGTGACTCACTGAGGTTAAAAGTGAGGAGTGATGATAGGCGTTTTTAATGCAGTTTATTTTCGGAATATTCTTTGAGATCAAGGTCTTTGCCCGGCGAAGACATACAACGTCAATACCGAAATCCCTTTAGACTTCGCTATCGGAAATTAGGATCAGAATGCCATCGACCTTTTCCTATTAAGAATCAACTCATGTAGGTACACTGTGATTTAGGAACAAAGAAAACATTGTCACTAAACCTAGCTTATATTATAAATTAAATGCGAAACTGAGTTTGTTTGTTACGCTTTCACGCCTTAACTACTCAACAGATCGCCATGAAATTTTGCGTACACATTATCATACAGAAAAGGACATAGTGAGGAAGTTGCTGGCAAAAGATGGTTTGTGTTATAAATAGCACCCTTCGTATTGAATGTGTTTTTATTTTTAAGCTCGTCTAACGCCGGTAACAAGCCTCTTAGGCTGTACCCGCATTGCGAAATTCCACCGCGCGATTTTATCCGCAAAATTCTGTGATATATAGAAATTGTATGGAGCTACACGCACTCGCGAATAAAAAAACTCCATACAATTTCTATATTGCGGAAAAAATCGCGCGGTGGAATTTCCCAATGCGGGTACAGCCTTACAGAAGATAGTGTGTGAGAGGTTTCCCTATACCCTCCTTATCTTTATATCCTTTTAGAGCATTTACGGCTTTGCTTGCGTCAAACCTCTGCAACCTTCATGGTGCTGCATGTGCACGATGATTAGACGTTTGTTTGACTTGCTTGTTGATGATGATACTTCGTACGCCCCATTTTATGCATCCCGCTATAGTTCATATCAAATTTGATTAAGATAGACTATGTTAAAAACAAAAATAACTAACGGTCCCTCAGTACATCACTCTCGTTTACGTTTTTTATAATATCTGATATTTTTTGGAAGTAAAGTTTAGATTTATTTTCACAAAAAAGTCTTCTATGTTAAATTTTTGCTTGTCACTTTGACCTAGAACAAATGCGAAAATAAATCTAGAGTTCATAGTTCATTAACTGTTACTGATACCGTGATTTATGGTCTCACTATATTTCGGCAGCACAAATAATAGTCAATAAAATTGCTGACCTAAATTATTTTACTGGTATTTTATATTATTTGAGTATGGCTCCGTTTGGATGCCTTACATTTTATAACTATTGATTAGAAAATAGTTCAAATAAAATATTCAGTCGACGCCATTAGAGCTAAGTGTTTGTCGTCAACAAGTAAATCCGTGAGCATATGACGCTTTGTGGAAACACATATCTATTCTAGGAATAGCACTTGTACTAGGAAATCAATATGAACAACCCGACACATCCACTTAGAGCGACCTGCTTTATGTTGAAATTAATCAATTCTACTATGTTTGTAACCACACCGGCGTCGAGAAATGTTAAACCGTACATATTCAAAACTTTATCACAAACAAATTATGTGTCTTCTGAATGAAACTTAGATGATGGGCAAAAGAGAAAGCAACGATCTTTCAGGTCTTTAAAAAGAAATACGATTTATGTGTTCTTTTTAAGGACTTTATCACTTTGTCTTTTTTATATACCTACTATTATTACAAAGAGTAAATATTTGTATTTTTGTTTGTAATTTATAAACTCAAAAATTACTGAACTTATTTAAAAATTCTTTCACTTACATAGAAAGATACATTATCAGCTAGTAACATAGTCTATATTGTATAAAGTAACGCTGACGAAGTCGCGTGCAACAGCCAGTCTTTTATAAGACTACTAAATTTAATGGCGTTTCTAGTAAATAAGCGAATAGCAACCACATGAGACTGCTAATTTTAGATCTACGACATTGCTTTTAGTGTCGATTCATATCATAATTCGCAACATATAACTGAAGCCACGTAAGAAAATCAAAACAGAAAATTTCAGATTCAAGTCGGTTTGTGGGATAAAAATAACCAGATGTTTTCAATTGAAGTATAAAAATAACAGTAGTAATGTAAAGTACGTCTAAAATTGTGGGAATACGGAGCTTATTTCCCTCCTACTCTATTATCAGTTATCCTACTAAGGATATTACTACTTGCAGCGCCTATGGCGTTGTTTGTGTTAACAGGCGACGGTTAGCCACATACATTGAAAATTTACATAAAAATATAATTGAATAAAAAAAGAACGTACTAGTACTAGTTCGTACTAGAATGTACTAGTACTAGATCGTACTAGAACGTACTAGTACTAGATCGGACTAGAACGTACTAGTACTAGATTGTACTAGAACGTACTAGTACTAGTTCGTACTAGAACGTACTAGTACTAGATCGGACTAGAACGTACTAGTACTAGATCGCACTAGAACGTACTAGTACTAGTTAGTACCTACAGGAAAACTGGAAGCGATTTCTATTTGAATGCTAGTTAGTATTGAAATAGAAAACGCTTCCAGTTTTCCTAGCTTCAATTGAGAGATAAAAGACGGATGTTTGAAAAAAAAAGGGTCCAACAATGGGCGACATTTTGAAATAATGTGAAATGGACGTTTGCAATTTTTCACCGACACTAGTTTTCGCAATATTTCCTCGTGATTTATGGCTATCCTTTTTATGAAAAAAAAATAATAATAATAATAATCCCAGACCAGATGTAGCGCCTACATTGTTCCTCAAATCGAAATTTCAAGCACTACTTGCTATTACGAGATTGGAATTCTCTGTTGCTATTTTTTTTACTAATTTTAAATGTTTGAATTTTTGTGCCTTATCATTTAAGTTTGACTTGTCCAATATATATCTTAAAATATATCTATCATTTTATCTTTTTATATTTTGTATGTACCTAATATTAATATTATAATTTATTGATTTGAAATAAATGAATGGCCAAAACTAAGACTTATTGGGACTTCGTTACGCAAAAATATAAGTTTAAAAGTTTTAAACTTAAATTAAATTTAAGTTACGCGATTAAGACGCGGTTTTCATTATCTAAATTATTATGTAAATGATAATGAAATTGCATCAAATTTCCTTTGCGTGGTTTAGGTACGAGGCTAGCAAATATCTCTCAATTTCAGGTTTTTCTTAACTTACCTTTTCGGTTGGCCTTTTCGGTTAAGTTAATCATAAAGGAAATTGGCAAAATTATACCTACCGCATTGGACATTCTTTGAAGGGTTTGTGTATACGTCATCGATAATATTTCTACCGTGAAAATGCACAAGGTAATCAATCTTATGGAATGTCTCCTGCAGACAATGTATGATTGCTTTGTGAACTGTTACAGCTGCGTCTCATAAGAGAAAGGACTTAGTCGCTGTGAAAGAACATTGTTGCTCGTGCTCGATCGGGCAACGTACTATGGTACTTGTGCTTATGTGATACTAGCGACCCGACCTCGGCTTTGCACGTATGCAATTTTTGTCTGGAAATTATATGCAAAAATAGAACCAAAATTCCGTTGGGTTAAGTGGTTTTTAAAAAGTTGGCGGAGAAAGAGATAGAGGCGGACAGCCACTTTATTTAATATCTAGCTATTGCACGCGACTTCGCTTGCGTAGCTTTATAAAATATAGCCTATGTTACTCGCTGATAATGTAGCTATAGGTTAAAGAATTTTCAAAATCGGTCCAGTTGTTTTTGAGTTTATTCAGTATTTTTGTATAACAAAAATCACACTTGACTGTAATCGTATATATATAGTTCTATTCTACATAAATCAATAATTACTATTTAGGGCTGGCCTTTTTCATACATTGTTTCTCATCGTCCTTTGTGGGTGTAGTATATTTAGCAAGTGACATTTAACTAAAAATAAGATTATGTTTTCACTGTGTTAAAACAATAAACGGATAAAAATAAGGCATAATTTACAGGACTTGCAGCTGGTAGAATACAGATAACAATGTGACACTAATGTGTTTTAAATTTTCATATTTGACGAAAGGTTGACTACTTAATCTAATTAATTTATGGGCTACTAGAATGCTATATTCACTCTGTATAATATATATTTATATGTATATGTTACGGCTAATGATAGGTGTGAACATAAACTTAAGATTAGCCGGCTAAACTTAGGTTTATCTCCGAGGAGATGCTAATGTTAGTTTCATCTATCATTAGCCGGCTAAACTTAAGTTTAACTGCAGGCCCTTGGCTAAAAATGTAGAAGCAAATGAGAAAGGAAACGGTATAATAATGTTTACCATTTCGACACGAAAACTTTTATTAAAAGATAATCACTCTCATTATACATACATACTTATGTAGGTATACAAAATTACAAAATAAAACTTCTGCAGTGTTAATAAAACAATATCTAGTTATTAAAATAAAATAATAAGAAGCTCCATCCCTCCCTTATCCCTTATCCTTAATCCTTCTATGGTCGGCAGCGCACTTGTAGTACTTATGGCGTTGCTTGTGTTATAGGCGACGGTAGCCTACCATCAAGTGGACCGTCAGCCTGTCTGACAAATAGCTCCTTTTTTATGATAAGTGACCTTATCATAAAATCGACGACATGGCAACAGCAGAGGCCTAACCCCACGTTTACACCAAGGTATAAAACATGTATTTTACATGTTGTATACAATGTTTTCGTTTATTGTTCACACTAAACACAAGTTGTGACAATAGTTGTAAATAAAAATTGTATAATACTTGTCACAAAAAAATTCGGGTATGAAACATGTTTACAACAAAGTCACAAGTTCACAACAAGTCAGACACAACATGTTTTTGACAAGTATTGGAAAACTACATATTTGTTTACTCTTGAATGTACTGTATTTCGTGATTTAGTGTCTTAAAATCTTTAATATCAGTCAAATTGCTGGTCATAATGGAAATTCAAGATGCTAATGAATATTACTTTATGTGTGTTGCAAATATGTATTTACAAACACATCAAAATACGAGAAAAAGACGTAAATATTGGTCACGATCATTTTTAATCAGGAGACACCAAGAAGGAGCTTATCAATCTATACTAAATGATTTACGAATACAAGACAGAAGCGGGTTTAAGAATTTCGTTAGAATGACACCAGAAAATTTTGAGTTTTTACTAGAAAAAGTTGCACCATATATTGTTAAAAAGGACACACGCTTTCGAGATGCCATCTCCCCAGTAGAGCAACTAGCTGTGTGTCTGAGATTTTTAGCTACTGGAGATTCTTACTCCTCTTTGATGTACTTGCACCGAATATCAAAAGCACGAATTAGTAAATGTATTCCAGAAGTTTGTGAAGCAATTATAAGAACATTAAAAGAATATTGTAAGGTAAGTTTTTATTGTCACATGGTAAATACAATGGATGTAATCATTTTAATTTTAAGTATTAGTTTTAATAAGTAATTAATATATTTTCATCTTCAATATATGTGTTATCTGGGCTGTCGACTACTTGTGTTGAGGAACTTGTCATTTGATTTGATGTAGTATGCTCTATAGGTATATTTTCACCTTCTTCAGTATTCTCCTTATTTTCTATTTGTTCTATTTTTTTGTAATATATTAAATCTTGGATTTGTTTTTTTATGTTTAATATATTTTTTTTCCCCTTGATGCCACGCAGCTCCGATGCCACATATTCGCCAAAAATGTCAAAATCATCTTTTTTTTTGCAGTTTACGATGTTGTTTCTTGCCTCTTTTATCATTTCAAATGCTTCTGCCTGTCGATCAGGTTTAAATCTTTTTGCAGATTGATTTATTACTGTATTAGGACTTAATATTTGTAACACTTCTGACGTGCTTGGAGTTGTACATATTTCCACATTCATTGGATTGTTAATATATTCGTCTTCACAGTTGTCTTCCTGTAAATAAATTAATAGCAGTTATTTATAATTATAGTATTTTTTCTACTAATTACATAATAGTGGTTATAAACTATTTTTGTTTCAGTTGCCACAAACTACACAAGATTGGTTGAATATAGCCAAAGAATTTAAAAATAAATGGCAGTACCCTCATTGTCTTGGATCTTTAGATGGCAAGCATATACAATTAGTAAAACCAGAGAACAGCGGCAGCCAATATTTTAATTACAAAAAAACTTATAGCATAGTGCTTATGGCATTAGTTGATGCTAACTATAATTTTATTTATGTCGATGCTGGTGTACAAGGAAGGATTTCTGATGGAGGAGTTTTTAAAAATTGTTCACTCTATAAAGCTCTCAAAGAACAAAGACTAAATGTTCCAGAACCGAGACCGTTGCCTGGTAGAACAAGTAATACACCTTATGTTATGGTGGCTGATGATGCATTTGCACTTGAAAATATGTTAATGAAGCCATATCCTGGTTCACATATCCGTGGTTCAGCAGAGAGGATATTTAATTACCGCCTAAGTCGAGCAAGAGTAACATCTGAAAATGCATTTGGTATCCTATCAGCTGTTTTCAGAGTTCTGCTGAAACCTATCCACTTGGCTCCCAAAAAGGCTGAAGTTGTTACTTTAGCATGTGTTCATTTGCATAACTTCTTGCGTCTAACTAGCGAACAAACATATTGCCCACATGGTTCCTTTGATGTAGAAAATGTGGATAATGGAGTTTTGATTCCTGGTTCTTGGAGATTAAATTCAGCAAGTCTGGTACCTCTTCAACGCGTTGCCAGAAGAGCTAGCTACTCTAGTCAACAAGTGAGAGATGAGTTTGCTGCATATTTTCTAACAGATTTAGGTGCTGTTTCATGGCAAAGTCGATATGGATAATAATAAATTAATATTGTCTTCATTTAGTCTTTCATTCATTAACAGTATATATTTATAATTTATTATTTTTTAAGAGTGGCAGGCCATTTTCTAGTAATTAATTGGGCAGCCCATCTGACAGTAGTGACCACCCCCTTACAGAAAACAGCATGTTTATATATTTAATAACAGCACATGTGCTGTTGTATTTTGGTGAGTGTGAGGTTTGCCAGGACTTGTTAAACTAACCCCTCCTTATTCCTTTTCCTATCACGGTCAATAGCATATAGTGTTACTTATGTCAATAGGCAACGGTAGTCACCTACCTTCTAGTGGTCCATCAGCCTGCCTGCCGGCCGACCTTTACATAATTAAAAAACAATTATTAAACTAATGTTAGGTACTTAATATGTATGTGTATTAAGAATCTACAAAGTTTGACATACAATACATATGGTAATTTAATAGTAATTATATAAGTATGGTAATTATAAATGCATAGATAGTATAACTTATATGCTAAAAATATGCACAAATTGGATGGAGCCACAGATGATTGTCAGTAAAATTAATTAATAAAATGTAATTAAAATCTAACTTTACTTACCTCTATCATAGAATCAGAGTTCCTACTCTTTCTTGGCAAATTATTACTTTTAAGGAAACTTAATGCTTTGAAAGCATACCAACTGCTTACATAAACATCTTCAGTACCACATCCTGATTTGGTTTTAATTTTATTAAGTTCTCTGTTGTATTGATTTTTTAGATTAGTAATTTTTTTTTCAACGTCATTGAAACTGATCTTCATCTGACTAGCTATGTCTTCTATTGAGTCTCTTTTCTTTTGACGGTCTTTGTAAGTTTCACTTTTTACATTCCACAAGCAATCGTGAATGTGTATCAGCTCAATAAGGTCCAAGGTTTGTTTTTTCGACCACTCCATTATACTGATTACAAAAGTAAAAAAAATTGCAAACTGCTTCAAAATGCTTAACTAACCTAAAATAAATATTTACACTACAAGTTTTATTTAATCGGTTATGCACGGATACTGTAAAATACTTGTTCAAGACTTGTTTGATACACAATTTGCAAGGAAAAATCTATTACTTGTATAAAACATGTATTGTTTCACTTATGTGAACCTAGTGTGAACGATGTCCACAGATAAAACAAGAACAAGACATGTCACAGACTATGTGTAAACACAGGTTGTATCTATACTTGTATAAATACAAGTTGTCTGTTGAATGTGAACGAAAGATTGACAAAACATGTTTGAAACATTGTCACAACTAGTATATGACCACTACATGTTTTTGACAAGTTTTTTACATGTTTTGTAGAAAACTAGTCGCCAACTTGTTTGTAGGTGTAAACGTGGGGTAAGATGCGCGCGTAAGCAACCGCCAAGAAAGATGACGCAATACTAATTACTAAATAAAAACATTGTCACGTGCGCGCATCGTCTCCCCTCCGCCCCCTCGAGCGACATGTTCGCCCC
Organism: Synanthedon andrenaeformis; assembly: GCA_936446665.2. Taxonomy (NCBI): domain Eukaryota; kingdom Metazoa; phylum Arthropoda; class Insecta; order Lepidoptera; family Sesiidae; genus Synanthedon; species Synanthedon andrenaeformis. The sequence continues at coordinate 7,841,799 of OW387795.2, forward strand.
GGCGCATCCATCGAAACATTTTTAGCCGTTTCGTTTCGGTTAATGTGCACATTAGCCGGCTAAAGATGGAAATTCACGATGCAAACTAACATGATATCGAACTTTAGCCGCCTCTCGAAGATAAACTTAAGATTAGCCGGCTAAACTTAAGTTTATGTTCACACCTATCTTTAGCCGTAACATATATATATTAAACAAAATCATATAGTCCGTTTATTAACTGACGAAGGTTGTGCCCTCTCTGAAACGCCATGGTGACACCGACCACCTACTGTTTCCACTCTATTCTGTCCTCAGCTTTCCTAATACTCCTATCATTTGATAACTCGCCGGTTTCAGCGACATAAATTCCAGCGAGTAGTCTAGTAACTCGTTACGGCGTCTTGTAACTTTGTGTGTAGTGTCTGTAGAGTCTGTTGCGAATCAACCGATCCGGCCTAAACGTGAAACAACCTTTTGCGACGTGACATGACTTTTTTCGAATTGTCAGTCAATTATTTAATTAAATTCAGTTTAAGCATGTCAATGAAAAGGAGAACATTGTTTAGTGCAACCAGAAAACTTGTATTTAATGTGAAAAGCACTACTGCGCCCGCGCACGCTAGGACGATTGACTTTTTCGAGAGACTCATAAGGGCAACGAACTGATCTGTCCATCGGTTAGAAGACAGCCACGTAACCTCTTGCCATCCACTCTTTCAACCACCACAAGCTTATCCAAGTTCACTGGACGGATGTATTTGAGATCTATCTGATAGATGGTGGCGGATAATCTTGCCCGAATCAATCTTCCTGTCCTCCTTTGTTTTCCTGGCAATCCATGAAATGCGCAGCATCTGTCTCCAGCATCACATCTCAAATGCATCTTGCGCTCCAGTCATCGAATCTAAATATATCACATTATAAAATAAAGTCGCTGTCCGCCACTGTTTCTTCCCTAAATTCTTCTAAACCACCTAACGGATTCTGATACGGTTTTCACTCGTGGGAAGAGCAACAAACGAGGAAGGTTAGCGTGTATGACTTGCAGAAAAATATGGATGTGTGCGCATAGCCTTGAGGCGATTCGCTAGTTATGTTTAAGCCAAGAATAGATCCCGAAGCAGTGCCTTATAAAACTGATGAAAGAAGTAGCCTACTGTCAGCTCAATGTTTACGCTTGGCCGTTTGAGTAACTGCCAACGTTTGTGGGTCACGAACGGAGCGGTTAAGTATAACCCGCAGTTTAATGATGCACGTTATGATCGGGGATCTGTTTGTTTGGCCGTGGCGGACATTGCACAATGATTGGTCGCCACCTGTGTTACGGTGGGTACCTGGGTTAAAAAGAAAAATCTCGTATAGCATCAACCCGTCTCTTTGCACATATAACTGTTGAATTAGCTTTTATTGTGTAGAAATAAATTAGGACTGTTCGAAGATACACAAAGTCCTTTTTTTACGTTGGAAACTCCTCCTGGTTAGCGTAGGGGATTATGCTGGACTGCTACCGGGTAAAACTCAACGACTTTCAAGGCGGCCGTAGGTGGGTGGGATCGTGGGAACTTTTTGATAGATCCGTGACAAGATACACGAACTCCTGCCAATACGTAGTGCAAAACCCATATATATTTTCTCACGCCGACAAGCCTTTGACTAACAGTGGAGCATAAGTTTCAGAGGCCAACTTTGTAAACTGAATTTTCATAGTTGGTTCTGCTATGAAAATGACAAGTAGTGGCAGCGAACACTGCGTTACGCAGTTATTTTGGCAGCTTATCTGGCGCCAGTAAGCACTCCTTAACAGAAGACTACGTGAAATAATAACGTGTGCTTTTATGTTTTCCGTGAGTGGCTAAGGGATATCAGGGCCCATTACAATATCCCCTCCTATCCCTTGTCTTCAAACCTAGTAAATATGGTCAGCTGCGCACTTGCATCACATGTCGCGTTGCTTGTGTCATATAGGCGACGGTAGCTACCTACCACCAAGTGGACCGACAGAGTATATCTGATGAACTTAACAAAAGGAAAGCCTATTCTATTGTACTACTAGTAAAACTGGTGAAGGTCTAAGGAAGAAACCCATAAGACATTATATTGTAAAAGTAATTGAAATAGACAATTCTGGCTGTATCGATATGGAACTAGTACAAGAATCTAAACGATTCGAATGATATGCTGCAGTTGACAATCTCGTTGAGAGAATGAGTCAATTTCCGTCAAATATCCGCAACCGCCGTCAACATGGAAATCAACTTCTCTCGATTTGGTTTTATTGAAGACTTTTCTCATTATTACACTAAACGTAGAAGTACTTTATACAGAAGCATTTGTATAGTGAAAATTAATTGCTTGTAAATTCTAACCTCATAACAAAACTACATAATTTTAAACAATATTTGTACAATGACGAAACGCCTCCTGCTAATGTTTGCGAGAGAGTTTGCAATAGTAATCTAAAGGTCACGGAAGCTACGAACTGTAGACACAAATCGTAGACCTCGTAGAGCTATGAACTACAAGTTTCATCAAAAAAAAAAGCAAGGTTTATTTAAATTTTAAATATGAAATAAGGATTGTTATTTAAAAAAAAAATATTACTATCGCACATTATGTGGAATATTTATAAAGTATGGGCCGTAAATAAGGCAATTGTCGGTCGAGTAGTTCATACTGGTAATAAGAAGCGAAGTCGTGTAATGTTCTGGTAAATTTAAAAGGTCGAGGCGTTAGCCGAGAACCTTTTAATACAAAGGAGGCCGTCAATTGCTATTACTGTACAGAAACAAAATTTAATTCATAAGTTAAAATATATCGACTTATACAGGTCGACAACGATAACAGTCAGATAAAATTCATTACTTCCGATGAAGTACTCTTTTTTTTCTGTACAAATATTATAAAAAGAAAAATAATGTGTTTTTGTTTGAAATGAATTAACTCAAAAACTACTGAACCGATTTTAAAAATTCTTTCACCTATACATAGCTACATAATCAGCGAGTAAAATAGACTATATTTTATAAAGTTACACAGACGAAGTCGCGTGAAACGGCTAGTATTATATATGTAAGAAATTGTAAACAAACCGTATTTTGATTTTAATTAAGTACATGCCGTTACCGCTTTCACCGTACTGTATTCTATTTATAAATATTTCCAATTGACCTGTTTCTCGCGTGTTGGGCACGCTAAGTAATTTATATTTCATGTTCTGAATATTCATTGTTACATGCTTTGTTGTCAGAATTATTTACACTCTAATAAATATGTAACTTACTAACTGGTGCCCGCGACTTCGTCCACTTTAAAAATAAAATATATATGCCTGACAAAATATATAAAGCAATATAACGCTGGACATACATTGACGACTGACATACTTTTGCCAAGACTTCACCCGCGTCGAATATACAGTGTCATTGTCATCCTTGTCCATCCTGAAATTCTATCCCAACAATTGGTGAAAGATTTTTTAAATTTAATGAGTATCTAGTTTTAAAGATTACCTCCTAATACATACCAAATTTACTCTCTTTATTTAATATTAAAGCTTTTCGCGGCGTACTAGACGAGCTTTGCTTTTGTCTGCGTATTTACCTCATGTTTTAAGAGTTTTACGTATTGTAAATTCTGCTTGTAGTTATATTGTGATTTCCGTTAGAGTATTCACAGTGAAACTGTAAAAACAAAAGAAAAAGTCTTAAATAAAAATACTTAAATAAATGCCCCTTTTTTGTACTGTATACCGAGTTATTTATTAATTTCTATCTATACTAGTTTATACTATAATACTATAAATGTGAAGGTAACTATGTCTGTCTGTCTGTTACCTTTTCACGCCGTAACTACTCAACCGATAATCATGAAATTTTGCATACATCTCTGCTTAAATTCAAACGTACCACAAATCAAAATTCCACCTTGTTACAGGAGAGCTAATCGAAGAAAAATTAATTATTTTTTGTCTACTTTTTTCTTATTAGATGTATATCAAATACATGCATATTTATGTATGTATGCATTTTATGTAGCATTAAATGTTTTAAGTACTTTTATAATAAACTGAATACTGGAGGAGATATAAGCATATAAATTACTTTTGAATATTAAAAAAATGTCAAAATATACTAAATATGGAATAAAACAACTATAAGTCTTTTTGCAACATACAATATGAAGGATTGTGATTGTATTTTTGCAATAAAAAATTTTTTTGAAATTTTTTATTTGTGGTACTTTTGAATTTAAGCAGCGACATGTCAGAAATACCGGAAAGAATATCCAGGAAAAAGTACTGTTACCGAAGGATCATTTAAAATTAAGAAAACTAACGCCTGGCTAAAGTGTAATAACGATAAAGATATGTCAGGCGTTATATGTATTGCTTATATATATTTTTTCAATGCAGACGAAGTGGCGTGCACCAACTAACCTAATATAACTAATTAAACCATGCTCATAAAACGCATTAATTATCCTCGTAGAGTGTATTAATTATGTAAGTGAATGCTAGCAACAAAAGTTTATTTTTTCCCAACCCTCTACTTAGGTCTTTCCTGAAATTCTTCCCCGGCCGGCATTTCCGCAAGTTCTCAGGATTTCTAATTTTTACATGCCTCGTTTCTTTACTAACTTTTTTATTACTTTTCTTCAAGTTGGACACACTAACTTATTACTGTTTTACTTCTTTATTATTATTTTTTCTGTGTGTTTCTTATTTCATTCTTTATTTCACTTTTTTATTTAATCAAACTTATTAAACATTCGATTTTTGCTGGAGTTACAAATTAGTTTTTTTTTTTGGAACAGGAAACAATGTAAAATATTGTTATGTTTTTTGGCCATCGTTACATTTTAGCCATTTTTCGTTACATTTTGGGCATTTTTTGTTGTGAGAAATGAAAAAATGTTTCTTTTTATTAATATATTAATAGTGATCAATTTGTTTTTTTTTTTCTATTTTTATTTGACCGTTTAGAAAATAAAAGAAATAAAAAATATTTTAAATAATGAAACATTTTAATGTAACCAGAAAGAACACATGTTGACTGTGATTAAACCGTACAATAACTATACAATTTTATAATTTACAAATAACAATAACAAGCCCACGGAAAGTATTTAAAAATGACAAACATTCCAATTTCATTTATTTGTATGGTTGTAAGTTTCTTAACGTCGAAACATTTGTTACTCTATTTGTATGGAAACGTGGCACACATTTATATGTGTGCCAGGTGTCACCTTGTGACATATATTATTGTCAATTTTTATCTTATTAATGTGAATGCTATCCTATTACTGTGGTCGCTAATAAGAGAAATTTCCCAACTTCAGTATTCAAAGACAGTACCAACTAAGGATACAAAATAAGGGAAAAAGTAAGGGATGCCAGACACCGTTTCGCAATTACCTTCCAAATCCCTTATCCTTAATACTGCAAAGGTCAGCAGAACACTTGCAACACCTATGGCGTTGCTTGTGGTAATAGGCACGGTGGCCACTTACCATCAAGTTGAATGATGTACATAAAAAAGTATATTTTCACTTCTGCATATCAAACACAGATACAAACTTATAATATGAGCTCCAGCAAATAATATGACTATGTAACACCAGTAACGATATATTTCCCTATCGCCACATATCTTTATCTTATCTCTAGGGCGGCAGCGTAAGTTAAAATCCTTCTAGTGTTGCTAGTTTATAGGTGTTTACATTCCGAAACCATGTTGAAGCCTTCAGGTACTTCAGGGTATAACTAAAGAAATAAGTAAGTCCGCGTCATATTAGCCTACGTCGATGCTTCTGTCCTATCAGCATTGAGCTATTTATAACAAACAAAATAATATGGCGTAATTTCTTTTTTTATGATACATAAGTTTTTTATGAGCGCCTTACTACCTCACCTACCTAGTTAAATCTAGAATACAAATCAATATTCCCTATTTAAAAAAAAATCAATAAGAAAATTCTAAACATTCCATGTTCAATGGTTTTAACGAATGAAACGGAAGCCCAATAAATCATTCGTTCATTTTAATACTGTAATTAATTTAATGTTAATAATTATACGGCGTAAATGAAACAGAATACGAAACAAGCATGTTTTTCACAAAGAGACATCCAGATACTAATCTATAGCTGCCGACCAAGGTTTTCCTTTTGCTGAATAAACAAAAATGAACCTTATCCCGTTGCATTAAAGTGGATGTTGGGTGAATATTTGATATTGCAGGAACGGAACGTTCTCCTGTAGGCAAGCCCGGTGATTTTCACTCAGTGCCGCACGCGGCGCCACTGTAGCCGGTGGGCGACCGCGACGCTCCTGAAAACAACCCCGTCGCGTTGTGTTATTTAGAAAATAAATTCCAAATTTGAATTGCTTTCCGAAGTACTCTGTGCGGTTTTTAAAAATTCGTTCTTATTTTAAATAATCACGTATTAGAGCTCGGGTATTGACAAGATTGGAAGAGTTTCAAAAATAGTATTATATTTGACGGTATATATCGGCATGGATGGCGTTGTTTCGCATTGGAATTATTGCGTGTGTTTCATTTACGGCGGCTTGCTAGGTGATCAATGGTTCACGAATTTGTTTTTGATTTCGTACAGAAACGATTTTCCATAAATGGAGGCCTTGAATTTTATGTCTAACAACATACGGCAGCGGCGTGATGAGTACATTTTCTTCGCAGTAACTTGTGCGCGGTATTTGGTTGCGTTATAAACAATTGTTTTTAATACTTTACTAGTAATTGAAAATACAGAAATAAATATATTTTTGTTAATTTTTTATATATTTTTAAAGTTTTGTCAAAAAATGTGTACGACCCAAGAAAAACGGTACTTATAATTAATTGGTTAATTATTTATTTTAAATATTATACAATATTATTCATTATATTTGTTTTATCTTCTAATGAGGTGGGTGAAAATGAGATAATACGGATCAATGCTTTAAAATTATATAAAAAAGTAGTATAGTTATATTTGTTCAGCAAGAAGATAAAGGTAAAATAATAATTTAAAAATAATTCTAATAAAACAAAATAAAAATAATGAAGAAACGACAAAATTAAGTTTTACGGGAAAAGAAAATTGAAAGTGTTTGTTGACAATAATTACTATTTATTGTCTTATAATTATAAAACACATTATAATACACTCAGATATTATTATATTATAATTTTATCCCTAAAAATAACATTCTTCATCTGTTCCATTCAGCTGAAAAGACTTTACGTAGGCTGTCAAGTACGGTGCGAGTTAATACCTCACCCCTCCCCAGATAAATGTCAGAGGTGATCGCGTAGGAATTTTCTCCTCATTAGATATTTTCTTCGGGATCGTTATAACAAATATGTGGAGATATTAAATTATATTTCGTTTTATTATTATTTTTTTATCTCATTACTCATTTGAATATCATTATAAAAGCTTTCTAATGTAATCAATAATTATGCAAAAGGCATAACAAAAGCTTAAGTCTTTAAAAAGTAGTAGCATGATATATTGCGTTCCGCAGTCATAAATATCCCCATACAAAGTATAGTTGCAGAGATGTTGATTTTATCCCCAGGGATAAAATCCACACATGCCACACATTTTTTATTTGGCATTTGACATATTCGATCAAAGAGGCGTAATCACGTTTTTTGTAAACGTTTTCGTTGATGTAAAGGGTCTGTGTAAAGGTGCGCTAATCTCACTTTTCATGGAGACTTGCTTGCGGTACCATACTGCTTGACGTTCCTTTGGGTCGCAGTATAATGTTGTCTATCAACATGCTTGGTATGAACTTATATAAATATTAGACACTAGAACAAACCCAAATAAAATTTCAAATCGGGTTGGGACATCCTGAGCCTAACAACTTGAAACTCATGTCAATTAGCGAATTTATTATACTCTTTTAAGATAATTAGATATATCAATAAAAAGTCGTATTACAGACGTTATTTTAGATAGTTGACATATTTCATGTTGCAAATCTGTTCCTCTTTCTTGTCCAAAAAGGCCTAAAATCAGACTCTAAATACCAAAAAAGGGCAGCACTAACACTTTCGCTATACAAATTTCACTGCGCCAAATTGAAGTATGGAGTCCCATAATGCAATGAATATGAGCGAGCTGATAACAGATAAGGGCGCTAGCTTCAACAACGTTTGCTACATTTAGCCTACATATCTGTCACTGTGCAGTAGAACTAGTTGGAATTTTTTTGTCCAAACAGTTCTATCGTAGCACCAATAGAAGGTGTTTGAAATAACCCAGAGGTACATAGGCTTGTTAACCTACATAGGTGTACTCTAATTGTTGACGTTAAACAAAATGTTAGATTACTTTTGAATACAGAAAATCAGAATTAGTTATTAAAATAAATAAAAGCTTTCTTTATATCTGTGGCTTCTACAGCTATATGGCGTTTTTTATCTTAATAGACGACGGTAGTCAACTACCATCTATTTGGAAACTTTACATTAAATAAGTTTGACCACATAGCCCATAATATTTGGTAAAGAGGTTCATAATGTTTAAAAAAATTCATATCTAATAACCTAATCCTGTCTGAGTGAGAAGTTTTATGGTTTACTTGTTAACACAAGTAGCACTAACAGAGGCAATTGTGTTATATTATGTTATATGCAATTGTGTCTGTTTTATGGTGCAATCTTCCATTTTGGCAAAAATACTCTAAAGAAAACTAGACTAAGTTAGATATATTATTTACTTTCTATTATAAAAAAAAGTATCTTAATGGAGCCGAACATTACTAAGGCATCTTCTTCTTGCAGTGCATCTCCAACTGGTGAAGGTTGGCGATCAGACTAGAACAGTCTGTCTGTCTGTCTTTTGTTTGTCGGAACAGCGGAACAGGTTTAGCTATTCCGGTCCACTCTCTGATGTTCTTCTTTCTTTGCCCAACTTTTTACTTTCCAGTGACTTTGGCAATCACCACTAACTGAAACAGGTTGTATCGTGTATGTCTAAGAACCCAGGTAAATTACTTTGCGTCTAATAGTTTTGGTCCATTAGTTGCAAAACTATTACGTTAGTCACTATGTAGTTCGCTAATTTTTTTCTCGTCAAGGATTTCGCTTTTAAAAAGAAAAAGAATTCGTGCTATGCTCAGTTTTATGTTAAAAATTATTACAATATGTCCTTGCGTCTACATTTATTGTTGTGGTATTTCAAGGTTCATTATCATTGTCTTTCACAATTCTCTTTAATGTACCCATAGGAAATACGTTTTACGTTTAATAACGTCTTGAGTGTATCTCAAGGTGACATTTTTTGTTTATTTTCTCGCTTGCATTCCAAGAAAAGCTCCTTGTCATATGTCATTACCACACTGTTTAGTTCCTTAGACATAATAAATAAAATAAAATAAAAATAGCCTTTATTGTTGAAGTTAATTTACAAAAAAAGTATATTATTTAACACCAACAACTCCAACTTGTCTTGCAACATAGGTCTCTTCCAAAGATTTCCACTCAGTGCGGTCCCTTGCCGTTTTTTGCCGAACTCCGTTCTTATCCAGGTTAGTGGTCTTATCCAGGTCATCTGTACATCTGAGATGAGGTCTTTATCTCTTCCGTAATGATCCTCTCAGGTACCATTCCACAATTATCTTTAGTCCATTTATTCACGTTTTGTCTAATCATATGTCCTTAGATATAAATTTACATATTTCTAGAACAAGTCGTACCAGTACATACTGCGAAATCTATACGTATTATAAAATAAAGTCGCTGTCCAACTTCCTCTAATTCTCTGCTATTAACTTCTTTTAAAGCACCCAACGGGCCAATATCCGTCGATCCTTTGGGTACGGTCAATATGTTTTTTACTATTGGTAAGAGAAATAAACAAGGAAGGTTTATGTTTATAATTCGCAGGAAAAAATGTATCAATGCGAAGTCGGGGGCGGGTCGCTAGTCGGTTATAAAACACTTCAGCCAATATATTTTTTAATGTTCGAAGTAGGTACGAGTATTAATGGAACTCTCACTTTGAATTTGACTTCAATTCCTTCAGGGATTCGGTCTTATCTCTTCTATGATCGCGGAACGTCTTTCTTCCCTTCATGATATTCGCGGAGGCAGTAAGAAGTCTCATGGGGCAAGTTCGAATCAGTTCAAAACCGTCGCTTACAATGAAACATGATTTACTAATTTGTCTTTAATAAAACAACAATGTATAATCTACTGGACATAGTCGGGTGGACAAATACGCAAACAATAATATGTAGGAATAATAATATCTTAGTGATGTAGTTAGTATGGCGTTACCTTGTACAAGGCCTATTGTTTCTGTTTTATTTACAAATCTCCCTTAACAATGGGAATTTGTACCAGACCGGTTGTGTAATTCACCCTCAGTGTCAGGTTTCTGTTGCGTAATAAATACAAGGTTAGGCCAGTGCCTAAAGTATACACGTCTGGGACGTTTAGGGTTCTCTAAACTTTGTACTTTTTACTTCATATTATGACGGACAGGCTGACGGTTCACTTGATATCGTCTCCTCTACTTTAAAGATCTGTTCAGGTTTTTCACATGTTCAATTGATGTTAAATTTGGTATACTGTTACTTCAGTGGTATTTCCATGACATGGTAACGTTGACCTGTACCCTTACTATGGAGTTTAAAATGACGCACTCGCTAGCGAGAGCGTAAAACATTTATACGAAAAACTGTCAACTGTCAATGTCAAATTAACAATTATCCATATAAATATTTTACACTCTCACTAGCGAGTGCGTTCATTGTAAACTCATGGTAAAGGTACTGGTGCTGCAACATAAAGTAGTCTGCGAAATACCCAATTCCTCAGCAACTTGCAGCAGATATAGCGTGTTTCGGCTCAATAGAAAGTCGAGGGTTAGTTTATAATTTTAATTATTGCTTGTTTCTATACATTACTTATATATTACATTACTTGTATATTTTCTTATTTTTGTTTTTAATGCTCTTCTTTTGCCTATTTATCCCGTCGTATTTATTTTTATAGCTTATATCAATGATTGTCAATGTTCTTGTTACCAAATTCTAGTAGCTTGCCCAGTCTTGAACTATTGTAGGTTTATATTAATTGGCTATTTTGTATCTAATTTCTCGAATCTCTAATAGGTCTTCCTTTAAAAAGTAACGTTAGCTCTGCTGGCTTGCCATCGATCTATTATCAGAATGTCAGGGGATTGCGATCTAAGACACTAACATTTTATCGCAATTTGATTAAGTCTAATTATGATATAATCGTCCTTACGGAGACGTGGCTTACTGATGGCATATCTGACTCGGAGTTATTTACGGATAGATACTTGGTTTGGCGTCGCGATCGCGATTACTCTCTTACGGGTCAAAGTCGTGGAGGAGGTGTTATTATCGCTACTCGTCGTGACCTATTAGTAACACCTAATGTAGAATATCACTCATCTGCCGAAGATCTGTGGGTTACTTTGACAATTACCTCTCAAGATAGTCGTCCATTGGTAATGAGGCTAGGTGTTTTGTATCTTTGTAAACAAGGTAGGGGATTTTCATTTTCTCAGCAGCTGGCGAATTACCTCCATAGACTTAATGATCTCATTTTACATCATCCCAATGATTATTACTTAATTTTAGGTGATTTTAATATGAGCTCTATTCAATGGGTGTATTCGGATTCTTCCAATGCCTATCTACCGGTGGGTTGTGGCGGAGTTGATGAGCAAACATTTATTGATGATATTGCTATGTACAATCTTAACCAATACAACGGGGTTCTCAATCACTTGGGTAAGATCCTTGACTTGGTGCTGTGTAGTGCACCTGTTTCTGTCAGTGAGTGCCATGATCCTCTGGTTCCTGTAGACCCATACCATAAGGCCCTATTAGTCTCTGTCGATTTTATGACCGTAAAGCCTTTGAAACCTAATCCACGCCTAAAGTATCTTTATAATAAAGGTGACTATGAATCTATTAATTCGGAATTGCTGAGTACTGACTGGGATAAGGAATTTTCCAACCGGTCACTTGATCATTCAATTGACTTTTTCTACAATAAATTTGTATACCTGCGGGATAAGTACATACCTTCTAGGTTAGTCACTTCTAGATCATCTCCTCCATGGTATTCCCCGGCACTTATTAATGCTATTAAAGAGAAGCGTAAGTACTATAGAAAGTATAAAATATACAATAACAAGAGTGATCTCCTTTCCTTTAAATATCAAAGGGTTAGGGTTTCCCAAATGGAGAGTGATTGTTTTAACAGTTATATATCTTCTACTGAGTCTTCAATTGATCGTAATCCCAAACACTTTTGGTCATATGTCAAGTCTCGCAGAAGCAATAATGCTATTCCTAGCTGTCTACATTATGGGGATGCGGCTCTCAGCTCTGGCATCGACATATGTAACGCATTCTCGGATTACTTTAAAACTACTTTTCTGCATCATACGGATCGCTCAGCTCCGATAGTAACAGTCCAACATACTGCAGTGGCTGATGTTTATTCGATTGAGGTTGATGATAGTTTGCTAGTTAAGCTGCTGGAAGGATTAGATCCCACGAAATCTGCGGGTCCTGATCATTTGCCAGCGGTTTTCTTGATCAATTGTGCAAAGAGTATCGCGACGCCTATCAGTATTCTCTTCCGGAGGTCTCTTTCCGCAGGTATAGTACCTGATATCTGGAAGAGAGCTTACATTACCCCTGTTCATAAGAAAGGCAGTAGGAGTAACATCTCAAACTATAGGCCCATATCTAAATTATGTATTATTTCCAAATTGCTTGAGAAATTCGTCTACACTCAGACGTACTCTTCATTAAAAAATGTATTTAATAGTAATCAGCATGGTTTTATTAAGGGTAGATCAACTGTTTCAAATTTAGTTCTATTTAATGACTACATTTCTGAGGCCATGGACGGGGGTTTTCAGGTTGATGCAGTCTATACAGATTATAGTAAAGCTTTTGATAGAATTGATCATAGTGTACTTATTACTAAATTGTATAACCTAGGTATAAGAGGCAATCTATTGAGATGGTTTGCGTCTTACATAGCTAATAGGTCTCAGGCTGTTGTTGTCAACAATTATATATCTAGCTGGATAGTTGCTCCGAGTGGAGTACCGCAAGGATCTCTACTGGGTCCTTTGCTATTTAATGTGTTTGTTAATGATATTACTGACTGTTTTCATTATTCCAAGCTACTTTGTTTTGCGGACGATATGAAGATCTTTTGTAGAATCACTTCCATTGAAGATGTTGACAACCTCCAGTCTGACCTACGGCGCCTTGATAATTATTGTCTCGTCCACAGGCTGGATCTGAATCCCTCTAAATGTTTTACGATAACATTTTCACGTAAAAATATAAATGTTCCATCGTCTTATACGCTACAGGGTCAATTTCTCCAATCTCAATCGGGAATGAGAGATTTGGGTGTTTTTCACGATTACAAATTGCATTTCAGCCTGCATATAGACCAGATTATTTCGAATGCAACTAAAGCGTTAGGGTTTGTTATGCGCAATACTGCTGAGTTTACTAGGGCTAAAACCCTGAAAATATTATATTGTGCTTTCGTTCGAAGTAAGCTGGAGTATGCATCGCAGATTTGGAATCCCTGTTATCAAATACACATTGATAGGCTTGAGAGGGTTCAGAAAAGGTTTGTTAAATTCTTATGCTATAGATTGTATCAACCTTATAACTCTAATGACTACCGTGACATGTGTAAGCGACATCATTTGATACCCCTTAATATACGCCGTGAAATTTCTGACATTTCTTATTTAATTAATATTATTAATGGTCGTGTGGACTGCCCTGATATTCTCTCTCTGATTAATTTTTATGTGCCCACTAGGTCGGTTAGGTCATACAACCCAATTTCAATATCAATTGCTAGTTCAAATTATCGGCAGAATAGTTTTCTTTGGCGGGCTAGTAGGAACCTCAACATGTTGTTCGGCGGGCTGGGTGCTGATATTGATATTGATATATTTAATTGTAAATCGGCGGAAGTTAAGAGTAAATTGACGGCTATACTGTTTAGCTGAGCAGTTTTCTTTTTTTTTTCATTTTTTCATTTTTTCTTTCCTTTTGTTATGATTTTATTTTAATATAATTTAAGTTATGTTTCGGTTTTAATATTGATTGTTTAGTTGCTATGCGTTTGTTATCGCTCGTCTTAATTTCTAGTTTGTAGTCTATCTGTGTATACCTTAAAATTGCCTTGTGTTGCCTATATATATTGTAAGTTTATTGTTTGTGCTGTTGGTGTACCTTTGAAAATAAATAAATAAATAAATAAATAAATAAATAAATAAATAAATAAATAAATAAATAAATAAATTACGCCATTGGCGTATATTACTTTTTAATTAACGAACTGACTTACTTTGGTCACATGTACGTTCACATAACCCTTGCTAATATGGATTTCAATTGTATACTGACACTGTTAGCAGCTCGATTGACATTCGAATGACGTCTGTTTTAATTAGTTTTCAACTTGTTAACTCGTAAACTGTCCCAATCAATTACCGAAGGTCGTTGGTGGCTCAGTTGCTAACCAAAGGGTAACATTAATTAGAGTACAGTCAGTAACATAATTGTCACAGTATCACAGTGACTATGGCATAATTTTTAAAAGAAATTTCTTTTTTACATCTTAATTTCACTATTCCTTTCAACTGCCAACTGTGGTCGGCAGTGCACTTGTAGAACCTGGCGGCGTTGCTTGTGTTATAGGCGACGATAGCCACCTACCATCAAGTGAACCGAAAGCCTGCCACTGTTAAAAAAATGTTATTCAACTATATCAAAAATTCAGTGTGTAATGTCAGTAAACAAATTGCCGAATAATTCGTATTTTTTATACGAACACGAGTTTTTTATATATTTTCATATTCAATCCTCATTCAAAACAAAAGACGTATCACACATTCGTAGGCTTTCTGTCTGTAAGAAAACAAACTTGGTTCTCGTATCACAACAGTATCAACGGGTTAACTGGAATATAAACCAGAAAACATTATACAATTTAAATAATCACCCATTATCTATAGTAATAAATGAAATTTGTAATGTCTAAATAACTGCTTTATACAAAATGTATATCAAAGTATATGTGGCACTTAAAAAAAATCCGAATGGAATGAACACTTAATGTTACGGGAAGTTTGCTAAAACACATTAGTGAAAACCGCACTCAAATCAGTTAAGCCGTTTCTGAGATTAGCGTGCACAAACGCACAGACAAGCGACGATTTTATTATATGTATTAAGTATATTGTATAGATAGGGGAATAATAGTTATTGATGTAGGTAATTGAGTAGTAGGTATTGTATAAAAGATGTAGATTTAGGGCGACTTGCACCAACGTTCTTAATATTGTTTAAGTATTATTTAAACGCAATTTCTTATTTAAGTTCGACAAACGTCTTGCACCAACCGCTAAACACATTTAGCGATCTGTCAAATTTAAATAACCAAAATTTGCTGTTTAACAAGGTTAAATACGATTTAAATACAATTTTGACATTTGAAGGATCGAATTCAAATAGGTAATTATTTGCCGAAATGGATATATGGGAGTTATATTCGGACGATGACGAAGAAATTATTGAATTTATAAATAATCCAATTCGAGAAATTACGACAAGAACAAATTTATTTTACACACTCAACGAAAAGAAATTTATAAGAAGATTTCGTCTTAAAAAAGAAACAACAACTTTAATGTTGACAAACAACAACAAGTTAACAATAACTTTAACTAATTGAACCACAATTAAAATTATTTTATTTTAGTTAGTTTAGGTTATGTATTCAGCAAAGAATATATGAATATAGTACTCTCTAGCTGTCCCTAGTTTAAAAACATTCTAGTTTACGCAAGATTTTTTACATTTCGTTACGAAATCGCTACAAATAGTTGTCTGCATTTGTCTTGCCGTAATGTGCACGTGTAACGAAATGTATACGGTAAATTTGCCGTCTTCTTAAACGCGTTTAGCTAAACAAAGTAACAAAGAGCTTGGTGCAAGACGAGCTTAAACGAAATTAAAGTAAACACATTTAACGACTTAAATCAATTTAGCTAAACGTGTTTTGTGGATATTTAAATGACATTTGGTGCAAGCCGCCCTTAGATAGATAGATAAATTACGTGACGTTCCATTTATGAAAGCTTTCTCATTCATTCGTAATTGAAATGTACACACCGTCGTTATACAGATATTCTGTAGAAAGACTCACCTTGTTTACGTCATTGATATAAATATTTTCTTAATAATCGTGTATCGCTCTCAGAATGGATATCTTCTTGGAATTCCCAAGCACAGAGATCAATAGTAAATATATACCTACGCATTATGTTCTGATTGCTTGCACCTGCTTCGTTATATTTTCTACGTTTCTTTGTTAAATATCTATTCTTACTTATATAAAAATCAAATTATATATAACTAAGACGGTTGAGTGGTTAAGGCTTTGACTCAGTGCTCTGACTTAGGTCCTCGATTCGAATCACAAAAGAGCCAATTTGGAAATGAATCAAAATGAGGGTTGGGTCATTACAACCATGGGCAATGGGCTCAATCACACTGCCCTATTCCTTTCTAACCCTTTACCCTTAATTTTCAGTAGTCGCCAACGCACTTACATCATCTGTGGCGTTACTTGTGTTATAAGCGACGGTAGTCACCTACCATAGCTTCTAAAAAAATAGACATACAGGTCACGGGTCTAACTTTACTTAAAAATTATAAAAAAAAAACTGAAATGTAAATTCAGAAACAATCTCATACACAAAAAACTTATTAAATCGACAATAATACGTAGTACTGGTTGAAGTTTTTAATATTACAAATATAGAAAGCATATCAAAAGTGTGTAGTAACGAGTTCTTTTAAGAAAAGCCTCCTTAATAAGGATAAAATAACATGATTGGGTTCAAATATCCAGAATATGCATTTTGTCTTTTCGCGTCGATAAACAAAATACAGTGTTCAAACAAATCTACACGCAGGAAAGTCGAAACAAGGTCAGCCAGGCCAGTTAGTAAACGTATCTATTAAACTTGAAACATTTTTATTTAATTTTAAAATAGCTATGTTATATGAGAGAAATATAAAAGATTCCTCAAAAAATAACCTTCTAAATGTTCAGACGTTTATATATATTTATTGTTTACTAAAACAAAACATTCCCAAAGAATTATGCCAAAGTAGACAAGTAGGTATAGTGTGAAATAGATTAAAGTTGTGGATACAGTGTAATATATAAGTAGTGATACAAAATGCGTCGAGATGGCCTAAAGTTAAGGCTGAGCGATCCAAGCCCAGGGTCAGTTAGTTCTTCGTTTCACGCGTCAGACTCTGATGAGGAGAGCTCAGACAGAGGCAGCAGAAGTTCGAGAGCTGGTGTTGAGGAGAACGCTTTGCCAACGGCTGTGTCTGCTGCTCAGGTAATATAGAATTATTACTTTTTATGAGGTAATTTTCAAATTTTTTTTTTTACTTAGTTATGCCTTATGTTGGCGTAACAATTGGCGTTTTCATCCGTTCTTCGGTTAGTTAGTTAGTTGGTCTGCTACATACACAAATTGAATGGATAACCCAATAACTTTTGTACAACTTTATCCATAGTTAAATAATAAGCTGTGTGATGTTGATATCATTGTAACACTGTGATTAAATAATTGTAGGCTTAAAAAAATAGTTTCGATTAACATTACTTACACATTTTATGTTCTGTTGGACATGTTTTAATAAAATCTTAGGTCTTACATATGTTCCCTAAACATAGTATCAAAAAATACTCTTTAAATGAATGATAGTCTTAAAAAATAACGCTTAAAAATGTTTCGGTACTTCTACGTTTAAAACATCGATCTCTACATGTTAAAAATCCGTAATGTCTGTTTCTTCGCTAAATACCGGGCGAAGCCGGGAGCAAGTCGCTAGTTATACTATAAATGCTAAAGTTTGTATTTTTATTACATAATCACGCAAAAACGGCTAAACGAATTTGGATGAAATTTGGCGCACAAAAAGTTCATTACCTGAATTAACAATAAGATACTTTTTATACCGGAAAAATTTTAGGTTCCTGTGGGATTTTAAAAAATGAACTATAGCGCGTACGACGCCGCGGGCGCAGCTAGTATTTTTATATATATTCCGGATGGAAAGAAATAATAGGTTGCCTTTGTCCTTCTCCAAGTATCCAGTTATATCCACTTCAAATTTATTCAAAATCAGTTCATCAGTCATGAATTATTAGAGAGTCGTCCTCGAGGACGGTTTTAGAACCAAATTATACATTTAGGTACTAGGGTATTTAATATCCCTCGCTCATTAAAGTTTCAATTAAAGTTCATTAAAGTTTGTGTAGGCGTTCTACACGGGCAAAGGTATACAAGCCTCATTAGTATTTAAACGGTACAGTCGTGTTGAACATTCTTTGAACGGGGTCATCAGTCACAGGTCGCATTAATATTAAACGGGGAACATAAGCACAATGGCTTCGTAGAATCGACAATGGTTAAGGATATTGCAGCCTTAAAATAACCACTATATCGGTCGAAAAGCCCTAATAATCGAAATCAATACATCGAAATATACTGTACTAGCTTTTATCCGCGATTTCCCATATCACAGTATTATTTTTACTTACCTAGCAGTAACCGAAACTCAGCAGCACAAATGCTGTTATTTCACGGTGGTCTTCTGTAAGCGAGTGGTCTTCTGTCGGCTGCCCAAATAACCGTGAAACGCAGTGTGCCCTGCTACTACAAATTGCATAGAGACTGGTTTTCTGGACATCCAGACTTAATAGGAAACATTTCACAATAATTTTAAGTACGAGTATTTTATATTACATATTAATAAATATGCTTTACATAAAAATATCCATGATTAATGAGCGAATTATGTCACAAAACCGAAAGTAACTTGATCTTTATAAAAGTTTAACAACCAAATATTGTTGTAATTAATTTTTATTACCTTCATTACGGAGAAGTTAATGCGAATTACTGGGCTTTCATCGACGTGCATTTGCGAAATGCCATAACATTGTAATTTACGACTGAAAGGCTTTTTATTTACTCTCTTAACACAACAATGCTAACAACAGTAAACAATCTACTTTAACGGTTGTAGAATAAACTTCCTTTTTGTAGCGTGACTTCGTCCGCGTTCCTAGGGTACAGAACTTTTTTCTGGGTGAAACGTACCTTATGTATGTCCTTTTATATACCTCTGACTACGTGTATGCATAATATTTTCACTCTACTTTCGCATTTACAGTATTAAGATACTTTAGAGTAAATATACTAAAAAGTATATTAATAAAAAGAAAAGCAAAAATGAAAATATTGACATGACTTACCTTTAAACAAACACCACCACAAATATTTTTATATGAAGGTCGTCAGAGAGGTTAACGGCTATTGGCCTATAACACAAGCAATGCCACATGCTGCAAATACGCTGGCCGTAACGGATTAGGAAGGGATACCGAAACGCACAAGCACACATGCTGTTAATTCACGGTGGTCGTCTGAAAGAGGCCCCCAGACGGGTGCAATAATATTTTATCAAATATTAATTACTGCCTAAATAATACTTTATAAAATTATTTAAATATTTAAACAAACGAACAAACTAAAATTAGCATTCATAATATTATTAGTTAGGATGAGGGTACTAATGTGTACATAAGAATTAAAAAAGATTAATATTCAAAATGGAACCACTTTATTACTGGTCAATGAGGTCAATGAGCATTTGCTCACTCCTTGTCATAACGTCCTGTATTGAGAAAATGCAAACCGATTGCAATTTAACGACATTTTTTTTATTAAAGAAATTGCATGTAACTAGTTATTAACATTCACTATTATTACTGGCCATCCATGGCATCTATGTGGAAGAGGTAGCCAGATACAAATTTTTTTTCACACTGCATTCCGAGCAGCTATATTTATGGCCATTCATTATTGATTGGTTCAGAATTTTGCTTCGAATATTCATTCGATCATCATTTATTCAGTTCTCGAAATTCATTCAGTAATGGAACGCGTGTCAAGAAGTTACAACTTCGTACGCTATGTATTGAAAATATCTTTTTTTTATTAGAGATGATTTGCTCTTGATCAGCATCCAGCCGTATAGCGAATCTGACATCTTGATCTCTCGCAAACCTAATATTTTTCCATGCTAAAAAGTATGTTCAGTAGTTCTTATATTACTTACATTTATAATACGAGTATTGCTTGGATAACTTATTGTAAACTTATTTTTAAATAATTACACGTTTCGATAGAATCTAGAAAAAATCTTGAGTATAGTTCAATGTATCTTCAATACATCTTCAATGTAGAGCAAGTTTTTGAAAGGGATTATTCTACTTCGTCCCCGAAAGACTTTTTCCCTGACGGAGACTAATTTTGCAATTAAGTGTCCGTAGTCCCCTAATTTGTGGGGACTATAGCGACTGTAATAAATAATTTATTTTTAATTCCACTTCGTCCCCGTGTTAATTTAACTCACGCATTATGTACTTTAAAAAATACATTTTCTTATTTTGACATTATTTAATTTTTTCTCTTTTGTTCATTGCTGTTTTTGTTTTATTGACTTGATTTTATTTTGATTGACTGATTTATAATAATGTGTTAGTTCTTCTAAATATTTTTTACATTTTTGATCTCATTAATATTTGTTGATTCATTTATAATATAATAGGTATAATTTAATTAATCTCTAATAATGTTGTGCTTTCCTATAATTTAAATTCATACTTGTAATGTTCCTTTCTGTAAGTGTTGTGTGGTGATTAAGTATGTCTTTAGTTGGTAAGCCTTTTGAAATAAATAAATAAAATAAAAAAATAAAAAAAATACATTAGTAATCTTTTCAGTTCTACTTGTGACAGTGTCTGCGTAATCAAACAGTATTAAAATTTTATTTATTTAGTTTTCAAATCATACTTATTTGTAGTTACTTTACCAATTTAAAGAAGACTTAAGTATACTGTGATTTCACTAATCTTCTAACTCTGTAAACGAGCGAATATGGCGTCTATAAACCTTTCAAGGGAGAGTATTTAAAATGAATTTAGACTCATTTTATGGCTTTTAATATTTACGAACATTAAGTTGATATTTCGAAATGCTTTTATATTTTAAACGTTATTTTTACAATTTCTTTAGTTTTAATGTTCTACCCTATAGCTAATAGAGATTGACAATAAATTTCTAAATTTGTGTTCGGTAAGTACATAGCTGTCTGCGAATTAATCAATGCTTTGTGAGAGGATTGTCTTTTAATATACCTAACGTTTTAAAATGTCAGAAAATTGGATTATTATTATTATGATCATAAAAGAATGTAATTTGGGAAAACCCTTTGGCGGCAGTAGCCACTCCCTTACAGAACACTACCGTAAAATAAGAGCTTGTGAGCTGTTGTGTTTCGGAATATACTTAAGAGTCCATTGCTCTATCGCTTCCCTTATTATACTGTGATCGGCAGCGTACTTGCAGCACATGTAGTGTTGCTTGTGTTATAGGCGACGGTAGCCACCTACCATCAAGTCGACAGTCATCCTGTCTGTCGATCATAACATTAAAAAATTGAGTTTAAGTGCACACTGCGTTCGCATTCATAACCTGGCAGCGCCTCCCTTTCCTTATCCTCATCTTACCTTCATTTTGGTAAGAAACATATGTATGTTTACATATGTTTCATACCATTACATATTCTTGTCCGTTACATATTAAAATAAAAAGTTTATTTCATTTAACCTGAACCTCGTGAATAATGGTAATTTTTAATCCATGCAAATCTAATTTTATCTGCAGAAAACACCTAGTGGCACCGTATATGCATTAAATTTCACCAATAAAATAAATTGAGCTCACATTCTCGCAAAGTGGAGAAGTATATTGAAGTAAGTGGAATTTGCATAAGAACTCGGTCAAGGAAACTGGAAGGCAGCTCGGCGGGAAGTCTTACGACAATTCATTTATCAGATAGCTTCTTACACTGACGTCAGTTTCCATTTCGCTCATTTCGAGGTCAGGATGTTGGCGTAATAGCTTTCTGATGACATAAATTGCATTTTATCTTACCCTAGAGGAGTAATTAGTAGAGGTCTCTTAATACTGGCCATGCGGAAATGCATCGATGCACGAGTATGCTGAACTGACTTATTTTGATTCGGCACAGAAATTTTAAAAATTATAGATCATGCAAGATTGTCATTTTCGGTTGAATAGTATTAAACACTAATGGATATTATTGTCTTAGTAAGAATTATGTGGTCACTTCATAAAAAGGTGAAATTTTCCATTCATCGAAGAGCAAATTTAAAAAAAAAACGGTTTAAAATAATGTATTTCAAAGGTTTATTTGATACAAATGTTAAAAAAAATTACTGAACATGAGAGGTCACAATATTTGAGCACGCATCGTTTACTGCAGCTTCAGACGATTTTAGAAAATAGACAAGACCAGGCAGAAGACTAAGTGGACAGCATTTCTGTGGTGTTCAGAAGAAGTGAGAGTTAGCTGAAGCCTGTTTCTCTAAACTCACTTGGACTTTACACTAACCAATAGCTCCATTTGATTATTGCCTGTTTTCATAGATAATTAACTACTGGAATCGATTGAAAGGCGAGCTAAGAAACTTATTGGAAACGACAACCTTGTAGAGTCTCAACTTCAAAGCTTACAACATCGCCGAAAAGTAGCATGCCTATCGATTTTCTATCGTCTGCACTATGGAGAGTGTGCATCCATTCTATACGATCTAATCCAACCGGAACCGTTCCACTCGCGGACCACGAGCAGGGGCGGGGGTTTCATCCATTCGTGGTTGATGTTCCTCGGTCGCGCACGAAGCGTTACAGTTCCACCTTCCTTGTCCGAACTGCTAAGGAGTGGAAATCATTGCCTGCGTCCGTGTTTCCTCAAAATTACAATCTCGGGGTCTTCAAATCTAGGGTTACATAGGCACTTACTATGTAAGCGTTGTCCACCTTCAGCCGCATCTGCACCTTAGAACAAGTGAGATCGCGGCCAAGCGCTACCTTGACTCAATAAAAAAAAACTACTTAAATTGAACTTTACAACAATATTATTGTAAAGTTCAATTCTAATTTAAGTTGTATTTTAGCTGCTTCACCTTTTTTTCTCTTCGTCAGAAAATTACATCTATAAATAGTAGTAGTTGCAGGGTACACTGCAACTAAACTGCAGGAATTTTAGTCATAAACTGGGTCGTCATTTTGACGGCAATAAAGCGCTTTTTACACAAAACCGCCGAGAAATAGGGGCGCGTGTGACGTTGCATTTCGGCACCTGATTAAGGGATTTCAATATTGTTACTCTCGCTGCATTATCCCTAATCCGTTGTCTTAACAATAACGGTCTACATCCCTGCTTTTGCAATTCCTAAGCACCTTTAACCTATCGTATCAAGCAAGGACTCTATTAGCCTGTCTGTCATCTCATATAGAAAAAAATCTATAAAAATCGAATGATAAAATTTTTCAATAATCCTTAATGTCCTTATTATTTTCTGATAGCTTACTGGGTCATTCATAACAGCATAACAGCATAGTACACTTGAAAACTTAAGATAAATAGAATATGCATTTAAATTGTTACTAATTCTAATCACGCCAAGGCACAGTACGCATTCAAAAAAGAAATTACCTTTCAAAAGAAGTTATAAAGAGCCTCGGTGTGCTCTCAAAGGCTTTATTAACTTGGAAATTGTTGTCCAATATAACTTGAACCCTCTACGAAACTTGACTCCGTAAAAGTTAGGTTCAATGAGGCCTGAAATTGTTTTCTCATAGCTCAAGTTTAGTGGATACTGGAACGAAAGACGCATTTTTAATTAGATAAATTGTTTGTTTTATACACAATAATAAAATTAGGTCTGTCGAATATTTTTTAACTGAACTTATTGGTTACCATAAATGTTGTAGATAATGTTTGTGACTAAATTAGTTTTTCAATTAAATAAAGAATACCTCAAGACCTTTAACTATTAAGTGGTGTTATTAAATTTTGGATGTAGATGATAGATATGTAGCTAGATCATCAAACTGTATCCCCAATTTTTGCTACCATCACTTTATCCTACTATGGAAGCAAATTTGAAGACGTATTCAATTCACGTTAAAAAATTGTACTTTACTACTCAATCAGATCACAAGAATAAACATAATTCTATATTCAAGCAAATTGTAGGATAGGATAGGTACAGGTGTAGTTCTACGAGTATATATAATAAACAAATCGGGTTCATTGCACGTGTGCCGTAAACTTTTCATCGCAGCAAGGCCGAAACTCGCGAATAGTCTAGGAGTCGACAATTAAATTATTGTTTGATTGAAAGGTCCATTTTGAAACTTTCATTACTCATGTATTTACAATTTTTAGGCATTTGTTGAACTTTTTAAAGTTACTTTCATTAAGGTCTAAATCTGGCAAGCAAAAGCAGGCTACACTTAATTTCGCAGTCATTTTGACGCCCGTCTGGTGGCAGTTACCACCCTCTTACAGAAGACAGACGTTTAATAACACCATATGTGCTGTTGTGTTTCGACATGTAAGTTATACCAAAGCCTTAGCCTAAGGGGAACACATCTCTTAGCAGTCTGTAATTTGTCACATTTCTCACGTAATGTGACATAAATTCTAAATTAATGGGAATAAAATCAGATATATAGTTCAATAGACGAGAATAAGACGTGCGTGGGGTAGAAAGGATGTTAGAGCGCGTGGGTTAAGTATCCACATATTACTGGGGTATTTTTAGTAAAAGAGAAACATTATTAGATAAAATCTGTAATCTATAGAATTTTACCAAAATGACCACGAAGAGAAAAATTGGAAAACGTCTATAAAACAAAATGAATAAAAACATTTAAATCAAATATTGACGTCAAACACATAAATCAAAAACAAACTGTGAGTTCGAGGATTTTGCATTTTATAGTCTAATTCTTGGCAAGGCCTAATTCTTAGGTACTAAGAGCCGATTTTGGCATTTTAAATTAAACGGCGGCGAGTGAAACCTCGTGATACAGCTAGTTAATAATGACATTAAAATGAACAATGACACACTTGCGTTAATATGAACACAGGCACATAGAAATGCACTATTTTTTTTTCTAAAAAATATTCATAACAACCCTTAAATATGTTTACAAGTTTGTGAAAGCTAAGAAGATTTCACTTCTGACGTGCAGTCTTAAGACTGATTTGTCGATTTGTATATTTTTGTCTATATTGTATATTTTTGTCGACTTTTTTGTCGATATTTGATATGAGTCCAAAAAAATAAATACAGCTTGTAATCATAACCAAATTGCACGTGTGAAAATCATGTCCAGAGTCCAGGCGGAGTGGCCGTTATCTGGCCCAGTCACCGACCTCGGTGTATTCGCGGACCGATCGATATACATAACTAATTACGGACAAGCCGCCTGGTTCACTACCGATCTTATTTTATTGCAAAATGCCAATAAATCGACCACTTCATAATTATATTTATTAATTCGTTTACAGCGGTTACAGCTGGGAGCAAACAATATCTCCGAGAGATTTTCCGTAATATAGAACACTAGCTTTTGCACGCAACTTCGTCCGCGTAGCTTTATAAAATATAGCCTACTCGCGGATAATGTAGCTTTCTATAGGTGAAATCTTCTAATATATAAAATTCTCGTGTCGCGCTGTTTGTTGTCAAACTCCTCCGAAACGGCTGGACCGATTTTGATGAAATTTTGTGTGCTTATAGGGTAGGTCTGAGAATCGGCCAACATCTATTTTTCCATACCCCTAAATGTTAAAGGTGGTCCACCCCAAATTTTTTTAAATATATTTTTTGGCAAAACAACGTTTGCCGGGTTAGCTAGTAATTTATAAAATCGGTTCAGTAGTTTTTGAGTTTATTCATTACAAAAAAAAAAATACAAATATTTTCTCTTTATTATATTAGTATAGATTTAAGTTAAATTAACATATAAATTTATATATAAACATATATATTTAAATAATAATATAGAAATTCCTTCAAATTTGATGGTTATATGTTCATTATTCTTAATTAACTAACAATTCGCCTTCGACTTAACGGTAATAAAAATATTTCTGAAATTATTTACTCAAAGATTCTCGTTTATCGGTCTTTCCATTAATGAAAACCAACTAAAGGATTTTGATTTTGATTTGAAACAAACAGGGGCGGATCGCAGTTTTATTTTATAATATGTATAGATGAAATATAGAATAGATGCAAAAATAGAATGATATGAAAGGTAGCTTTGTGTTTTTTATCTGGTGAAATTTTATAAATTAAGCTTTATGGACAACGATAAGATAGGAATATTGTTCATATATACCTATAGGTACATTTTTATCAAGCTTTATTGTCGCGCAATTTATTCTAAAACTGTAATTAAAATACTCCTTAGATTCCTATACAAAATTCCTATACTTCAAATTTAAAATATATCTATACATCTACAATAAAAAATAATATAATAAAATTATTTTGTCTGGTTGGTAAATTAATAAAACCACTTGGTTTTATTAATTCATGAGTATTATTCTTTATAATTATTATATAAAAATTTAGCTTTCTTATGTTTGTTTCCACAAAACTTGAAAACTAAGTAAAAAAAGAACTAAAAAAATTTATTACACATTTTTACACATCGTATTTTAACACAAGAATGTTTCTATAAAATATATATATATATACATGAAATTTCTAAATAATATCAAGCTCAGCCATAGCGAAGCGTGGCCGGGTTCAGATAGTAATATATAAAATAAAAATATATACATATAAAAATCAATTGCTGTTCGTTTGTCTCGCTACAACTCGAGAACGGCTGGACCGATTTTAATTCTGTCTTCACTTATTCAACTTCACTTCAAATTCACAGGGAAGGTTTGTACGTAAAAAAAATTTGGTAGCCGGGCGAAGCCGGGAGCGATCCCTAGTTAACAATAAGTATGAATTTTTCCCTTTAATTTTTAAAATTATTAGTCTGATTTGAAAAAATCTTTTTGCGTTTAATAGCTCAATTCTTATGGGAGGTACCATCACGTTAGGTCCCTTAGAGGCCGAGCAAAAACAGAAAAAAATAATCAGAAAAAACGCTAAGCAAAAATAAAGTAACAGCGCCGTTGGGTCTGGAGACGAAGACAAGAACCACCAATTACCGAGAAGGGTCTATATGCATGTCTTTGTCAATTTAAATTAATAGACGAGTGAAACCGCGAAAAACAACTAGTTTAGTTTATTTAGTTCATAAATAATAAATGTGCTTGGCAATCCAATTTTCTCTACAAACTCACTGGCCGGAATCACGCTGCGATTGGAAAATCGTAATAAAGTCCCTAACGTATAAGTATTGATATAGGAACTCACGAATTTGAGATAATATTGTTCTTATATATATAAGAGACTATATTTTAGTAGTAGCGGATAATACTGTGTTTCATAGTTATAAACTGGCAGCAGTAACCAATTTCTTTTTCTATTAGTGACAACCTTTTTTCTTTTTCTTTTTCTATTAGTAAAGTTTAGAAGAAGTTAGTGGAGAGCGCCTTTTTTTAATAATATGTATAGATATCAAGTATCTTATATCTATATATATTTTAAATAAAAAAGTCGCTGTTATAAAGATATAGAACATAATTAAAATAATAGTAATAATCAATAATATAACTTGTGTAAATAACATGATAATAATTTGGCATTTACATTCAGGCAAAATCAAATGCGGATTTGGATTCAGTAACTTGATAAGTAGGATAAATATCTGTCACGCAAAAGATTGAATGATCGTGTGATATCAGCAAATCTTGAGAAATGGTTGGGTCGGACCCTCGTGAAGGATTACAATGTCAGAACAAACATACTTAGAGCCACATTTCGTATGTCTGAAAAGTGTTTTGTACGAATCTTCTGCAGTGAATAAAAACATGTGTTATGGTTATGGTGTATTTATCTAATAAATGATCGTATTTATAACCCCCGACACCCGACGCAAAAACGGGGTGTTATAAGTTAAAAAGTTTTACAGTTTAAAACTACTATTACGACGCAGAAATTGCTTTCTGAAGTTCCTGTTATAATGTAAGGTCCGTTTTGTTTCAGGACACGCGAACTCACGTCGTCGTAGAATTGTACGAGACGGAAAAATCTTATGTGGAATCACTGGAAATATTAGTAAAGGTTAGTATTATTATATTTTTAATTCAAAAAATCAAAGTGCCATTGTAATAAGAACTCACACTTGATGGTATCGATTGGTAAAATCGAATAGCCCAATAATACAAAATTGGGCCTAAAATGTTAAATGTTTCAATAGCATGTTTTACAATTTAATTAGAAAGTTTTTAATAATTTTAGACGTCAACTCCTCTGCAATATAATAAATCAGCCGACACACCTACGATTACATTATTTCTATTAAACTTTTACACTTTCAAAAATGTTTATTAGGTTAAGTGCGAAATAACTATTAGCCCAATATCAACATGACTTGGTAATTTTGTATTTGTCCTTGGCCGTTATTCATAAATATTATAATTTTATCCAAATTTGATTTTTCCTTTAATATGATTATAGATTTGGAAATTTCCGAATATAATCACATTTATAATAATTTCATTCCTAAATTTTCCTCGTGGTCCGACTACTTCGTCTGATTGATCGGACGACGCGGTGCTGGAAAATATATAATATTAAAAGCAATTTCCTTGCCATATAGAGGGTGTTTTTTTAAGCCCGATAGAACTTACAAAAGGGCTAATTGTCAAATGAACTGTCCTACTGCGCCCACTTTTTGACATTTATGATCAGTATACTCTGGCAAATCATTATGAATAGATTGATGCTTGATAAGCGCTACCAAAATTATCCAGATTTACTTTGAAAATCAGTCATCAATTCGTGCAACTTATTAGACGACTTAGTGATTTTTATGGCGCAATAATCGTCCATCTGAGCAAGCCATCCGTCGAACTCACACTCTCTAAATGATGCAATAACACCAACGCATCGAAGGAATGTGCGTACTGAAGAGAATATCGAAAGTGTGGAAGAAGATCCAAATTTATCGATTCGTCGTCATTCGAATTGGGGCTCTGTCCGTCCACTACGTGTAAAATTTTGCCCGTTTAAGATCTAGCTGGTGCTGAAATTAAAGCCACGAGACCATTTTATGCGTCATTCTTTCGCTGATTGGGCTCTAGAGCAGTCGGAAACTGATCCGATGTTTTATCGCAGAATTGTGTTCAGCGATGAGACTCATTTTTGGCTTTTGTCTGACTCCACTCGATTATTTTCTGTGGGGCAACATAAAGTCACTGGTTTATTCTGATAAACCAGCAACGATTGACGCCTTAGAGGCCAACATTGTTCGTGTTATTCGTGATACGGCCCAGCAATTCTCGAAAAAGTGGCACAAAATTGGACGTCTAGAATGCGCATTGTCAAGAACAGCCGCGGTGGTCATATGCCCAAAAACATTTCCAAAAGTTTTTTCCATGTATTGATCTTTCGAATGAAAAAAAAAATGGATAAAAATTTATTTTCTGGTGTTATTTTTTCCAATTTAAAGTTCTATCGGGCTTAAAAAAACACCCTTTACATACATCGGTAATATTATTCGGACGATTTCGCGGTGATTCGCCAAATAAGTGTTAATTTGGCTAATGAGGAAAGTTGGAATGTTTTTAATTTAATTACTGTGTTAATTGCCGAAGAGGGATTTTGTGGATTGAACCGGCAACTTTGCCTGTGCCCTCTTTTTTTATCAAAGACCATTTTCATTATCTTTGTCTATGTTATTATCGGCATCATCATTGTTATCGTAACTTTATTTTGATACCTCTTCAGACTTTCTCATTGGAGATCATTCTATACTAAATCGAGATAGCCTATGTTGTTCTGTTAATTGTTCTGATAATTATGGGATCCCAGCGTTCGCCAACTTTTGAAAGAGATGTCAAAAAGCATACCGCGACACCACTGGTGACCGCTAGCATTGCAATATAGCGAGGAAATGCTGCCAGCATTTTCGGCACCATGCCGCGGGCGCCCAATTTTTTAGATATTTTTAGGCTTATTTAGTTTTAGATTTTAGTTTAGTTTTATTTAGGATTTATTTTTAATTTTAGTTGTATAGAATTCCCACTTAAAGTGGGATAATAATTAATACATAGTATGAAAGTGTAAAATAGGTTTTTACAGTTTCTTATTTTTGTATTCTGTAAATTCTTTTCGTCATCATCATCATCCGCCCACAAGCGTCCACTGTTGAACATGGGCCAATTTAATTAAATCGGTTTAATTTAATTAATTAATTTAATTAATATCAATTGATAGCCACCATAAATCCATCTACTGCTAATCGCTTCATGGTTAGCCCACATAAGGCGTTTAGATCGTGGTCTCTACTCCAAAACTTCAACACTCATGAGCTGCTTGTCTATTTTCTGCAATTCCAAATTTAGATGACTGATTCTTTTGCCTATGCAATCTGCCTAGGTCTTCTACAGATCTCCATGTTTCGATTCATATTCTTTAGAGAAATTTTAAGTTTTTCCTCACTCATTCGCTTAGACTTGTAATTTCAATCATTCAATATATATTTATTTGAGACTGTTATAAAACCATACAATTAAATACAAATAACAGTAAAAATAATTATTATGAAAGTTGCAACAATTTAAAACTGTCAATACACAATTTTCTTGCTTCAGTTGTGAACGAGACATTTTTCGTCAGTACGTATCCACCTCTCTCAGCACTGTAGGTCCAAACTGTTCAAATCTCTTCTCGTATTATAAAAAAAAAACAAAAAATAGCAATGTTTTGATGTTGAAGATTTAATGCGATCCTTATTCTTCTTTATTCCCTAAACTTCCTTCAAACTTTATTTTGAGTGAACGTAAAATGTCGTAAATGTCAATCTGTATTATTGCGTTTTTTTATTATTAATAATGTGTGAAAGTAAATGAGGGGTAAAATTAACACTCCTTTAATTATCCGCGTGATTCATTGGAGCTCCAGTTTCGTTTTGCGTTGAATTACTCGTATTTTAAATGCTACGTTTTACAGGAATGTGTGCTTGATATTATCGTATTTTCGGGAACGATAGTCATAGGGTTTATCACTTGTCGGATTTGTCCAGGACTATTATCTATCTATCCGCTATCAAGCGAACAATCATTTCACTATCCCTGTTTTTTTTTAAGTTAAGGTCGACTGACAGACTAACGGTCCACTTGATGGTTGATGGCTACCGTAGAAATTCTCTTTATTTATTAAATTTTCTTTAGAAAAGAACTCTTACAAACCTTTGTAATTTAAAAATATATAATTATACATAATATTTTAAATACTAAATCCTTTAACCGTATCACACAATGCTTTTCAACAAAAAGGGAAGATACTACTTCATAGCAGGTGCATTGAAAAAGGAACCCTAGTACTTTACATCTGAATAGCCTTTATTGTTTGCATTTTATTTTCCGCTACAAGATTCCGCAGTGCGTATTCTCCTAGCTTTCAGTGTGCGCATAAAGTTAATGATTTTCCACTTTAATGCGGAACGTTATCCTTTTCTTCTTTTGAACATTTTTCTACAAGAGACTTTATTGTTAAGGCTTTATTACTTTTAACACAAGTACGCTTGAATACTGCTAAGCGCTTCGTCATTTAATATATTTGTATATTATACTGGTGACCTCTCCCGGCTTCGCCCAGGAAAATTTATTATTAGGTTTATTAGGTTTTATTGTATATGTATATAAAAATTTCTTGAAAAAATATCTAACTGATGGTGAAAGCTGTATCAAATTCCGTTGCGTGTTTAGGAGGAGTTAGCGGCCATATACGGTTTAGTAGTCATGTCGCACAATTTTATTTCGTACGAAATGTGCGAAAGGCCAACTTTAAATTTACATATATTTTTAGTACCTAGTCATCTCGCACACTTTCAGAAAGACGCGACAAGCGATTTCAAATTTATATAGGCGAAAAGCGACTTATATAGGAAATTTAGAATAGATAACTATAGTTTTCGTATCTAGGTATAAATAATAGCTAGACCAAAATAATGAAACATTATCGCCGACCTTTGATCCACGTGTGCGAAGCTATGGAGTGGGCCAAGTCGAATTGGCTGCTTAGTCGCCATTACACTTACTGTTATAAACATCAATGGTTGAAAATAGCAAGTTTTTCTTTAAAAAAAACTATTGTTTAAAAATCTAAACATGTTTCGTTATGTAGGTAACAATAATTATAATTTTATTGCTTTATAACAAAGACTCTATTTTTGCTATGTAAAAATCTACTTAAGTATGTACGTAGGTGTATACTTCTATAGCGTGAAGGTTCTTTATCTTGTAATGTTCAAACACTGAAAACATGGAGTGGGCTTCAAAGTTATTTCGAAGTTTCTCTCCTTTGTGAGTAGGGTTATTGTGATGTCAAAGTTAGAAGTTGACGTTTGTGACGTGAATCGTTGTCGCCTCTATTGATAACACAATGACATTGTCATATTTTCTCGTGGAATGGAAAACCGCTGTCCACCGACAGTACCTAGTGTATTTCCGACAACAGTGGCATAAATAAAAGTTGTTCGAAATTCGAAACATTGAATAATAATAAATACAATAGTTACATTGTAGTCTTAACATACAAGTAATAAATAATATCTTAATTATCTTAAGAGTAGGTAACCTTTTGGAACCAAAAATTAAAAAAATATGTTAACTACATTTTCGAGGGCGTCCTCTGTAATTAGTTTTCTGACCTTTATGATTTTTCATGTTGCCCGGTTAATAGGTTAGTACCATCGATAAAATATTACTCAACCAGTATGTATACTAAATACTACTTGTACATCGATTTTGTAGTCAGTACCTACCGTATTTAAAAGCTCCAAATACAGCTTATACTAGATGGCGCTACTGTAGATTGTTTTCATACGTTTCCATAAAAATCCACCAAATCAAAGATCATTGCAGTCGAATATATTTAAGTCAATTAGCACAATTCCCAATTGATGGCCAAAGTTTCCTTAAGATACTAAATAAAGTGGGCACGTCGTAGCATCCCCGATTTTTTCCAAGGCGAGCTTATTTGTCTACTTTTCGTTCAGTTCTAAATTAAAAATTTAATTTATTTATTTTATTTTGTATTCGATTTGCAGAAATACCTTCAACCTTTGAAGAATCCAGAGAACTCCTGTCTCCTGGACGCCGGGGTTGTTGATGAGATCTTCTACCAGGTGCCAGCCATACTGAACGTGCACCAGGTGTTTTTGGAACAACTTAGAAGGCGACTGGAACAATGGGATCTCAATCAAAAAGTCGGCGACGTGTTTTTAGATGTGGTAAGTCCAGATTGTTATACTGATGAGTAACACTAAACGGTCCTATTAACCTCAATTAAGTAACGAAGTACAAAGCAGAGTTGTACCATTACTCAAATTGTTTTTGAATAAATATAGCGTATACTTACTTAACATTACACTGTACCAAAACTATGAAAAAAAAAACCCCATTTATTGAACATATTAAACGGTATCATAAAATCTCATCGAAACACAACAGCACACGTGCTGTTATATTTTTATGGTGGTCTTCTGAACCTACTAACTTTGGCTTGTTGCTTCTCTTGCATTTTTGCAATTAATTAGTAAAAAATTGCTATTTTGTCACAATTTTAAAGCAATCTAAAAAAGAGACAGACCAAAAAAATTACATATTTTTAATTTTATAAAAAATGGGTAAAGAGATAAATATTTTTCATTATAAAATGACTTTTCACTTTTCAGTTCAAAAAGCCCACCGTGATGGATACGTACATGTCATTCATCAACAACTTGAAGAAAGCAAAGGAAACAATAAAAACCGCTGCTGCATCGCGACCAGCATTCGCCAAGTTTTTAGACGCAATGGCAAGGGACCACAAAGGAAAATTATCATTAGATAATTTGTTAATAAAACCAGTACAAAAGTTCCCAAGTTATAAGTTACTTATACAGAGATTAATTAAACACACGGGTAAGTTTCCTGTTCACCCCAAAAGTGTAATGAAGAGTCCACTCAAGATATCTAATTAGATGTTCCTTTCTCGGTAGTTTGTTTAACAGATTTTTCGATATATTTTTTTACATGACACTAGATAAGGTATTGTATTGCAAATGTGTTTTTTTTTTCTACGTTTGGATGAGGATTTGAACATCCAGGACGACCATGCCAGTCTTATGTGTTCTTTATCATGTCCCTAATTCAAGGTATATATCAAGTATTAGTATAATCTTACAGCTTTCCTACATGCTTGATGTAGCTTTATTTAGAAGACCTCTATCTGCAATGTTACTTCGTCTAACTAACAACAAGTCAAGAAGTATAACAAATTTCTTGGATCTTATTCTCTCTTTTCAGCATCTTTGAATTCTCATCAATTACATATGCCAGAATATTTTATGGTCAGTCTCGTTGATAGCTGGAGCAGACGAATACTAGTTTTTAATTAATTTATACAATAAGGATTAGGAACGGAAAATACTTAGGATTGTCTTGTAACTCACATAGGTATTCTTCATCTGTCCTGGGGTCTCTGATGTGTACCTGAAGACTATCTATTAAAAAGTTTCATGAACCATTACTGTTGATTTCAAATAGGACTTATTTACAGACCAAACCCATCCAGACCACAAACTACTTCGAGAAGCGCAGAAAGAAATACACGAACTCCTAGAACTCATCAACTGCACTGAAAGAGAAAGTCTTGAATTGGAACAACAACAGCAAACACTACGAGAATTGGAACAAATGATCGAGGGCTTATCCAATCTAGTATCTCCGGATCGGATGTATTTACGACAAGAAACCGTAACAATGCCATCTGCTCAAGGCACCATCAAAGATAGAGCTCTTTTCCTGTTCAATGATACTCTTCTGATAACAAGTGTTAAAAGGAGAACAGGAACCATTAAGAAACCTATTCCGTAAGTACTTTGATTTACTGTTTTGCTTATGGTAAGGTACAATTTGTGGCTGATGTCAAAACCTTTATAATAGGTGAGTACCGTCGTCAAAACACAAGCAACGCCGTAAGGTTGCAACTGCTCTGCCATAAGCATCCCAGCCACAGCCATACACTATTTCACTAAAAGGTTAATCTGAACTTCAAAATGGGACCCAATTACTTGTATGAGCCACGCGCTCCTGGCTCACAATTGAAACCAGTTACGAGTATGGCATTTTTACTTTTTATTTTTCAGAACATACCAAAGTAGTATAGCCAGTCAAATGGAAGGTAACAAATACAAACTCCTCATGAGGATATCGCTTGCAGATCTCGAAATTGTAAAAGGTAAAAATACGTAATTTATTTAATTAACTCAACGATGACACTAACCCAATTTTGTTTCTTCACTTCAACTCTTCTTTTTCTCGAGAGACATCTACTTGTGTTTGACAAATTCTGTTCTTCGCTCAAGGTTTTGAACTAACGAACGTCATCTGATGAAACACGAACTTTTTAGAGCGCATCTCGTAGGAAACACTTAAGCTTAATTAAAATATTTTAGTTTTAGTAACAAATCATTGTTTTACTGCAATAAAAATTGGCAACAAATTTACTAGGTCGTTATTTCGCGAAAAAAATCTAATTACTTTATTTTATTCTTAACATTCGTTTAAATGTCGTGAGACTAATATATAGGTACTTATTATATTCATATTTAAGTTTTCACTAAGTGGTTAAGAATAATAAATGCATAATCACTTATATTATCAGGGACGATTGTTTTGACTAAGTCCAATCTCTAATCTGTAGGTTGGTGATCAGC
Source organism: Synanthedon andrenaeformis (assembly GCA_936446665.2). Lineage (NCBI taxonomy): Eukaryota > Metazoa > Arthropoda > Insecta > Lepidoptera > Sesiidae > Synanthedon > Synanthedon andrenaeformis. The sequence continues at coordinate 7,877,706 of OW387795.2, forward strand.
CTGGATGGAACAGTCCTCTCTGTCTTTTATTCGTCTGAACAGCTCTACTGCTTTAGCTAACCCGGTCCACTCCCTGATGTCCTTCATACACGACTTCTCTTCTTCGCACAACTCTTCTCTTTTCAATGTCTAAAATATTTATTTGTAATTTCAGCAAAAGATGAAAACTTGAGGAGGATAATGCACGAAGTGGAAACGTTGATGGAAGATGTGAACACGCTCACACAAATATCAGAACACGTTGCAGCTTTACACACGCAACACACGCAGCTCGAGGAGTTGGTGAGGGAGATGCTGCATTCGCTTAACAGGCAGTTGTCTGACAGACAAAACAGCGACACACAACTCTGTTACATGGAGCTCTGCTTGAATACTTCGTAAGTAACCTTTCAATTGCCTACACTTTATATAGAATGACTGGCGGACCCAGCAGATGTTGCCTTGCCCGAACTCGAAAAAAAATGTTAAAAAAAATCTATGTTGTCCAACATAAATAACAAAATATGTTAAATGTTGTGTCAATAAACTAACTTACACCGCCACTTACAAAATATGTATCTTATAAATAAAAATTATAAGTTGGTAGAGTATGTATGTGGACAATAATTATGTATTAAAATTTTAATGACAATTAAATACGAGTATATTACCATATTCAGCAAATAAATGGTTTTGAATTTGAATTTGAAAAAAAAAATCTAAATAAAATAGCACCTACATAATATGTTTCGTTTTATATCAATTTATAGAAACGGTCCAGAAAATCTGACGGTAATATTTCCTAAGACAGACAAGAGGAGCAGCTGGGAAGAGCTGATAAATGAAACCAAACAGAAGTTGTGTAAGTTTTAATAATTCAATATAAAAGTGCTATTTCCCACAAGTGTTTTTACGAAATTCAGATCTGAATTAACGAACCTGTTGAGGTCCTTTTTAAAAAAGAATGTATTGCTGAGAAACTTTACTTTTGACCTTGTTATGTAGAATCTAACAGACTCTTTTAACGATTGATTGGATTTAACTCTTATTCCGATTAAGTTTTTGGGATTACATAACATTTTAATAGCTACTTTTTTGGTTAATTGAAAGCTGGCATATTATTGGCGATTAATAAATGTCCTTGGAAGTCATGTTACAAATCATTACCTCAATTTTTTTCAGGAGACTTAAAACGGTGTAATATTTTTATGGACTACTTAAAACAAATTCATAATTTACTTTGATTATTGTACATCAATGATAAGAGCAAAAGACTTTGTCTACCAATGTAATTTTAGGTTTCTTCATAAGCAATCTATAAAATATAATATAACATTATGTGTTTCCTGAAAATTTTATTGAAATGGAGTTAGCTGATTTGCTTAGAACTTTCTAGTCTTTTTAGTTTTAATGTTGAAATAAATATTTTTTAACATTACCGCGTGAAATGAATGAAATTGTTGCAATGTAAGTCCTCTGTTGAAAGTGATAAGATAATGGTTAAGGATAATCAAAAATCTGTCATCCCTGTTCATTTCAGAGCAGTCAGTACTCCAAACTATTGTGAGTTCCAGTGTTATATTTTAGTATCGTTTCCAAATTTCAGGTTTATATGGTCAAGAAAGGTCTGCACCAGAATTCCTTTCGCCAGTTCCTATTCGAAAAACACGAGCTGGTCTACAATTTACATGTGCAGCACCTACTTTGCCACCAAAAGGACAATCACCTGACGTTTGGGTAAATAAAATATTTTATACAATTAAATCGCAACAATTTAAAATATACTTACCTATATATTTTAAAGCCTAGACTATTTGAAAATAAAAATAATAATAATAATAATATGAATATTTGTGTTTAGTGTCTTCACACACTAAAAAAACAAAAAACAAACGGGACTTATTTATGCGGCATTCTAAATTCTGGTTAATTTATCATTATCAGCCTGTGTATCTACTGCTGGATATAGGGCCTCTCCCAATTTTATTATTATTATTTAACCCTTTAACCTCTTGGTTTGTGTAGGAGTTGTCGTGCCTCTAACGCTCGACTCGTATTTTTTTTAAGAGAAAGCAACGCAATGATTTAAAAATAAAAATTATACAAGTAGAGGAATTTTTCGTATACATACGGCTCTGGCGAAATGGACAAGCAAATAATTATCCGACTCTGGCGGCTAAAGGATCAAAAATATATATTCTGGTATTTTTTCTATACGATTTTAACAGTATGCTTGATTTTTGTCAGGTGTGCAACAGCGATGGCTACGTGGGGCAAGTGTGCGTGCTGACGCTGTCGTCGAAGCCGCAAGTGTCGTCGTGCAATGGCGTGTGCAACGCGCGCATTCTGTGCGTCGCGTGCGTCCCTCCGGCGCCTGCGCTCACGAGGCAACAAACGCTCGATATAGCGTCAGTACATCTTGAGCTTTGTTAATTGCGAATTAGTAATTAATTCACATATCGAAACTTACGTCCCCTCCCCCTCTAGTCATCACGCAGTAATTCATAAATATGGTTTTTTGAATCATTTCTTACAAACGGAAAGTAAAAATAATAAGAATTTGGCTCATATTTGTCTTTATTAATACGGCGTTTGCCGCGTGACGCCAAGAGCGCGTGCATACTCTATAATTATAAGTGAAAAATATATTATCAAGAAGAAAAAAGTTATGTAAAAACAGACTGGTATTTTGAGGACCCCACTCCCCCTCTTGAACGGGTCACGTAGTGTGGGTACGTTCTCTTAGGGTCAGTTCAAACTAAAGCACGACGCAATATGACGTTAAGATGCTTGAAGAGGTAAGATCCTTGAGGCATAGTTTTACAATCCATCTTGAGGATGCGTATCGCGACATTACGATACAGATAGTGCAAATATCTCAAACTATATACCTACAACAGAAAGAGTAAATAAGCTTAATAAATCATCAAGAATGCTTTTACAATACATAAGACACTGCTAAATATAAAATAATTTAAATTCACGTTCTATTTTTAAAGCTACCAATTATTATCATGTTTTAGAAGTTCAAGTTCCAACAGCAGTAGCTCAGTGAAGCCAGGGATCAGTATATCTGACGCCGACGACAGCTGTAAGAACATACGACTTGACAGGTCAGTTTTAATCTTTATACTCATCACTAATAATTTTAAGTTGATTTTTGACGACAGTGCTTATAAAGAAATTGTTCTAAGAAACTATCTTAATATTATTATAAAACATTCTTCTGCCGCGTCTGTCTGTATGTATTTTTGCGATAATAATAATATCTTCAGACATTCCACACAGCACCATCTAATTCCACACTAAGCAACTAATGCTTGTATTATGGATACCAGACCAGACAGTTGATATAATACATAGATTACTTTTTTTTTTGTAAATACATACATATTATAAATACAAACATCCATGACTCGGGTACAAAGGTGAAATGTTAACACATAAACATTTGCCCCTAGCGGGATTTGAACCCGCGATTGTTTGGTTAACAGCTAGGGTAACTAGCCACTAGACCAAACGTTTCGTCAAAAACTACTTAACTGGTTTTCATGCGGTTTTTATTAATTAATACCACTTTGCAGTTCATCTTCAAGCGATGATGAAGACGAGGGTTCGTCCACCAGCGAGAACCAAGACGCTCAGTCCGAGAGGAGTCAAGAATCAGCAAGTCGCCTCCACTGTAACCCGTCTGCCAATCTTGGAAACCACAGGAACACCACCTTGACTCCTAACCACAGCAAAAGCTTAAGCACGCCTTACACAGGGCAGAGTATTCAAGTTCATCCGGTGATGAAGTCTAGTTCAAACCCAGCTGTGGATAAGCAAGCCATGGGAATAAATACAGGTAAGAAAATTGAATTATTTGTAACAAATAAAATAGAACCCTCATTTACTATCTTAAATGTTTATATTAAATACTTTCTGGAATTTTCATTTGAATATACCATTTATTAAGCTAAATGCTGATTATAAACTAAACCTTTCACATAGTAGTATAGATTATTAATACTCATCCCTTGTCTTACTTAATATTCAATTTACTTTCGTATTTTCATTCCAATATAAATGTGTAGTTAAATTTTCTTTATTCTCTAATATATTACATATTATTTTTGAAATTAATTATTGGCTCTTCCTAATTTTATTGCAACTTAGTAACTGGACGTATGTTGGGTAATATCTTATTTTATTCTCTCACTTTAGAAATGCATGGAATTTACAGTACTAACAACATTAAGCTTGTAAATTTAATAAATATCAATAATATAATTATGAGATTGATGCATAAAAAATTTTGAAAATTCTGCTTTTCATCCCGCACGTTACTAGCACAGTATTTCCAATTTACAGTAAAAACCAATAAGTACACAAATAGTGGCAAATGAACAGGTGATTCACATATGTTTTCAGGAACGTATTATAAATCTTATGGTTATTATTTTAAGGATTGATTTTGGAATATCTATTATGGCGATAGCTCTTGATTGCACATAATTCGCTATAGCAATAGCATACGTAATATATTACTTTAATATGTTGCCATAACGTTTGTAGTACCTACTCAGTTAAACCATATATTTTCTCGGCTTCTATATCAAAGTATGAGTTAGGGCCGGCCCAAATCGGCGCACTTTTCATAGTATTTTGTACCTTAAGGGCTTTTAATATATTGTATTATGCTACGGCAACAATAACACGCTGCAACATTCCGTCGTAGCATTATGCAATTAAATTTGAATTATATTAAATCCCTTAAGGTACAAATTACTATGAAAAAAATTAATACTTTACCGGGTCGTCCTCCATTGTGCGCTGGTCCTAAGCGTGAGTATCGGTGCCTCTGTGATTGCTAATTTTTTTGATGATTTTTTCATTAGCTTTTCTTTTCTTTTTCGTGGCACGAATTTATTATGCTGACATTTGACATCGGTGTAATATAACTTATATTTTATAGAATTATTAAATAGTTTATATACAAAGTATGATTAAGGGTAGTGCTACATTCATTACACTCAATACAGTTTTAATTCATATAAACAGGCAATTTTGTATGGACAAAAGCTGAACTGTTCCGCTTCTATCAGCCGCGTATTTTTATTATGATATAATATAGGGACCCTGTCGTCACCAGCCAGTCGGCAATCATCGGAGGACAGCGGGACGATGGCCAACCAGCCGACGATGTGGCTCGGCACCGAAGACGGTTGCATACATGTATACAATTGCCTCGACAGCATCAGGTTGAAGAAGAATAAAATCAAGCTGCAGCATAATTCCGGCGTTCATTCCATTGTGTAAGTACTTTATTTGAATTGTGATATTTGTTAAAGATAGTTGGTATTTGTAATTTACAACAACATGGTGAGTAAGTAAGAGATGCAACAGAGAATCCCTCTTTCTTTCACACAATGCTAGTCTAAAAAATAATACATAATGTCATTAAACTAATTTCTTGTTTTTTTTTTACAGATACTTGGAGGGAAAGGTGTTTGTTGCACTTGGTAATGGCGATTTAGTTGTATACTGCAGGGATATTGGTAAGTGCTATTATATATCTATCCTTGTCATATAATTATGTAACTAATTGCATTCAAAACCTTGACATAAGAGAATGTGTTTTAAGCATATATAGGATCACAATATTTACTTGTTAATTGTTTTTATTTGATTATTTTTAAAATATTGACAATGTTGTGTCACCTATAGAGGTAAATTGTTTATATCAATTTTACATGTCACACTAACTAAACATTATCACGAAATTTCGATTTATAAAAGTTTGTTATGTTTGTTTTGTTACTATTGTATTACGTATTGTTTTGTTTGAAGACTACTGAAAACAGCATAGCATGAATGGATAAATAATATAAGTACTTACTAAACTGGGCGACCGAGCTTCGCTCGGGCCAATGAAAGGTTTACAGTTTTTTACATGTAAGAAATAAAGTCTATGAAACATTATAGAAAAATAAATATCAAGAATACTTGATATTTTTTTAATAATTCAAAATATATATACATAATTCAAAATATTATAAAACGAGCAAGCGGGTATTACTTTTGTAACCGTTCCATTAAAAAAAACTACCTAAAACGAATTTTCTCGAAGATAAGACCTTGACAGATCGATTTCTAGACCTAAAAAACCTCTAACCCTAGATTTTCGTCAAAATCGTTAGAGCCGTTTGCGAGATCGTCGTGGCATACAAGAATTCCTCGTTTAGTATTATAGGATAATAAGATATACGCGTTTTCAGACGGCTCCTGGGCGGAGAAGTCTACTATCCCGGTTGGGACAAACAGTAGCCCAGTTGGCAGCATGCTTCTCTCTGAAGGCAAGCTATGGTGTGCGACACACGCCTCTATCAAGATCATTAACCCGCATACATTGCAGGTAAACTTTGACTGCGCTTTTATTATCGTATATTATATTGTCTAAAGTTTATTGCATTAACATTTGAAGTACAATTTAATTTAACATACAAAAATATTAAAATTATTTGTTTAGCGCCATCTATTGTTGATTACTGGCTAGTATGGTTTTGAACGATGCGTTATACATAGCACGCAAAACGAAAGCGAGTAATCAGTTCGATTTACGTCAGAGATCGGTTAAAATGTCGAATCTCTGTGCATTAGTGATATTGTATCGAGTAATGTAAATTAAATTTCAGGTGGACGAAACATTCCAAATAAGTTCCGAATCGAAGCCAATCAGCCACATGGCGGTGGCTGGAGGGACGATATGGCTGTCGCTGCACAACGCCGCGCAGTTGCGCTGCTACAACGCCAGCAGTCGGGAACAACTCGCCGAAATCAACATCACGCCTCAAGTCACTAAAATGCTGCACAGTGAGTACAAACAATAGTTTAAAAAAATTATGTAAAAGTTGATTGTAGGTCAAGTGTGGTTAACGTACCAGTAAAGTGTCGCTACTGTAATGTACAAGTTAGGCTAAGGCCGCTTTACAAAGAGCCTCGCTTACTAAGAGCCAAGCTACTCGCTTAGTGACTAATCCTAGTGATCAAACGTATTGCATACATCGAAATAATACATCTTTGCGCAATTGCATGTAGTTGGCCACACTTATTCTGACACAAAATAAACTTAAATTGACTGACAAACTGACAATAAATAAACTTCTTTTTTTTTTAAATTTTAATACCTAGTGACTTTACCAAGCAAGTCGCGTTACGAACGAACGTGATGGTAAAGTCGCCTAGTGACTTTATAATTTACCATGGAACAAGTTCTAATTGTTGTTTTAAAAGGGAACCACCATGGGTACCATCAAATAAACACTATAAACCCAAAATATACATAGATTTTGAATTGTATTAAATTTAAGTAGTATCGAGTTGTCAATCAACAGTAAATTCTTAGAGAGTGACATATCTGTTCTGTTCACACCAAAAGACGGCGAGAATGTGCCTTTTATGCGACCATTTGTATCTTGTACACAAGCGTAGCTTCTAGGTTAGCTCTAAGTACCATATAGTGTGATTTTAGTCTCAGGGCTGGCTATCTTTATAAATTCATGTTGTAGCCTATAAAAAATTGTGTGTTTGTTGCGAAGGCTGTGACGACATAATCCGGCAGCACAAGGCGGCTTGCTTACGCGTGACGGCCCTGCTGGCTCACCGCGACACGCTGTGGGTGGGGACGAGCGCCGGAGTGCTTCTCACGGCGCCTTTGCACAACGCGCCCAACGCACGAACTGGCGCCTTCACTACGCCACACCTCACCGGTAAGAGCAACATGACATAGTCAATAGTCAGTCGTTCATTGCTGGCCTTAGGCTGCGATTATGAAAGCTACGGAGCGGGGCGGGCATAAATGTTTGAAACTGCGATCGGAGACAGTGTGCTGTGTGCCGCGAACGATACGCCCCGCTCCGGTCGTTTCGTAACCTCAGCCTTAACTCGTCCATAGGGCCGCTAAACAACTGCAGCCCACATCCGCTGTATTCTCACGACTTTTACCAAGTAGTCATCGAGTGTGTTGGCTGTTACTTGAGAACCTATATATTTTCGGTTCTACGACCTATTAATTTTTTTTTTATAAAAATTGCTACAATCTTTACATACTTATTAAGAAAACGCTTAAAGAAATAATACTTCGGTATATAAACGTTTACATAAAATATTATATTTTTTTATCAATTTGTTGATAAACTCGACACAGTGAGTTTAAATAAAATAGAGAGTTTAATTATAATCTGCTTTGAAACTTTATTATTATTTACGTGCAAAAAGTACTTCACACCTAAAAATTTAGACAGAACTGCTTTTTTAAAAGTGTTTTTTACTATATATACAACTATACTTACTATCTCGGTTTAGTAAATTATTGTTGACATTATTTTGTATGATAAATATACCTTGTGTCTAGTAAAGTTATACCAATGAAATATATGTAGGTACTAATACAAAAGAAAATAAATACTGAACATACAAGAAAATCTCCTAGTGCGCGCGAGTCTCAATGCATTACTTTTTACTTTAAAAAATAATAATTATGTTCTTCAGGTATAACATATGGTCACACCGGCCACGTGAGATTCTTGACGGTTGTCGAAAATCCAGCACCACAGAAACAGCCAGCGAAACCTGCTCAGTCTCTGAAGACGAAAGCGCTAAGTCGTCGTTCAGCTAATGCCGAGAAACTGCAAAAGCAAGCCGAAAACGTTAAGTCTGAACACAAGGAGACCTTGATCATCTCTGGTGGAGACGGCTATGAAGATTTCAGGAGTTCAAGTACGACGGAAGACGCCGGAAGGGAGGATTCGACCAATCATCTCTTGCTTTGGAGGGTTTGAACGAATTTCGACGGCCTACAGGGTTCTAGCAGTAACCGCGAGGTGTCCCGAGGGAGACTTCTGGTGATAAGGTAAACGGAATTGCCCATTATTCTTACTATGTGTTTATTTGTGCACATGTAATCTTAGGAAATATATTTCCTAAACGTTGTTTTACCTTATGTTTACTTTGAAATGTGAATGTTTAGTATTATGTCAGCTTCGTTTCGACTTTTAAAATAAATATTTAAAATAATCATGTATAGAGTTTGATGAAATGTGGTGGAACCTTGAGATTATTAAGGATAATGGTTACTTACGGCATAAAATGTCAAATTTTATCGGTTAGTCTCTGACAGTTGCTTTCTGAAACTAGCTAAAATATAATCGCAGTGTATTGAATGTAATAAAAAAATGTGGATACAATAATATGAAGTGAATACAGTATTAATGCAGTTTCTCAATGTTATTGAGTAATATTGATAATGTTTATTGTGTTTATGTATGTATGTATGTAACGTTTATAAATTTTATAATTATATATTATAGCAGAAAAATTTTAGAGCCATTTATATTATACACATCTACCGTTAAAATTCATATTTCTTTTCCATAATTGGATGCGGTATTAACTAAATTTTTAGGGGATGTTAAAAAGTTAAAAATCAATCGAATTATAAAGTACCTACCCTCTAGAAACTTAAACAGATTGGTGTGTTTTTTGTAATGTTATAAGAAAAGAAATATGATTATTATACAATCATATCAAATTGAAATTATATCCAAAATACCTAGATATTGAAATATTACCTACGACAATGTCTGCATAGTTATTCGTAATTAATAGATATTTTTGCGTCTAAAATGTATTTTAGATTCTTTAAAATATTTGTTCAATGTTTAAATCTAACTATGTGAACTCACAATTAAAACAATATTGAGGATTTAGTGTGTGTCCTGAGTGACGGCTTATCGCGGAAGCGAAATCTGCTGCGTACGAAATAAATACTCGTTCTCTTTGAACCTGACCGAGTGCGAGGCGAGCGGAACGCATCGCGATTATATCGTGCGAAGCGGATTCCGCACCCGCCTTACGCCGTCACTCAGACCACACACTAAAATTCTAACTCTCTAGTTTTTAATGCTTTGAACGTTTAAAAATATACTCTATTCCGTACTCGATAAAGTTGTAAATGTGAGTTCGCATAATTTTAAAATGAAAACACGTTTACGCCTATAATATAATATAATTTGATATAATAGATGTTAGTTAGAACACGAATCAATGTAATTTACAAACATTGAATATCCTTATTTAATTGCTCAAAATATGAAAATGTTTAACTGTCCGCATAACAACTAAATGTTTTGAAACATAATGTTTGGATAATGTATTTCAGTGTAATAAAACAGAATCCCACTAATGCGTTGTGTATTATTTTTTAGTCTCTAGTTTGTCCCTACAACAAATACTTTGAGAAAAGTCAACCACACAAATTATTCACAGGAAATAAACTATAACTTGTACGCAAAGATTAATTATTTATGGATGTACCTTCAACAAACAAATAGCAACAGATAAAGTACCTATTTTACGTGGATAATTTTTAGATCAATAAATTCGTTTTAAAAGACGTATATTAATTTATGCGAATGTAAAATATTCAGTCAGGGAGTTGAACAAAAAGATGTAGGTATATACAACAAGCCTGGAAAATTCATTTACCTAGGTTTAGGTGATCACGTTGCTAACTTGTTGCTAATGGGACGAGTGCTGAAAATAGATAACTGGGAGAGACACGGACTGACGATGATGATGATGATGAGTATTGCATTACTTAAATGCGTTAGATCAATTATTTGCATAATTTAAGATAAAGTTATCAATATCAGGTCACTTTAATTTAATTGCAGCAGTACGCTCAATGGAACAATAGAAAAAATTAAACTTCGTCGTACCTTTAATGGGACTACGACAAAAAATATTTGCTTCAGTTCCATCAATGGAACTATGTGATGATACCATGGTCTCATCCTTTATCCTGTCAAGATCGGCAGCGCAATAGGAATCACTTGCGATGCATGTGATTTATGCTCGTATATTATTAATTATCGACAAACTGATCCCAGGGTAAACGCACAATAAAAATGTATATCCACAAAGATGCATAAACCTAACAAAATTGCATAGATATAGAATGTTTTTTACGCCGGAAATCGAACATGATTTCTGGAATGCAAATTAATTTAAAATACCGTTTCTGTTAGAAATTTAAATTCAATTATGAAATAATTTTGAATTAATTTAAAAAAAAAGGGAATATTGTAATATTAAAACCAGGAAGTTTTCATTGATTCTATAATATTTATTCTGAATGCCTTCATATCGAAAAACAGTAATTTACTAAGCGCAACTAATTTGTGGAAAGAGTAAGTATATTTGCTGAAGATTTGTAAGGTTACAATTATCTAAATTAAATATATTAAAAATGAATTCCCATTATCTCCTAATTGTTTAATTGAAATGAATTTTTAGCTATAATTTTTACCAAATATTTCTAGGGGAAATAAAAGAAGAAAGCATTACCATTTTCGTTTAATGCAATTAGGTAAAGTAGGATATCAGATTACATTACAATTACAAAAAATATTTTTATTAATATTGATAATTAATTCATCTAGTAAGTATATATTTATTAATTAATAATCTCATTTACATTAACAAAACTTTTTTTCGTTTTTTCGAATCGATTGCATTATTTTTTTTCTTTCTTAAGTTAATGCTCGTCTCGTGACACCCTCGTCTATTCTAATTACACATTCCAGCCACTTGATTAATAAATTCTTCTAAGCTGTCCTCGTTTAAATCATTTTTTTTACCCCTGCTAACGAAATATGGATCGACCTGCAACTGTGCAGCCAGCTTTTTTAAAATGGCTCGTCTGTCCCTATCATTGTCATTAGCTTCCCTCTTTTCCTTATTCTCTTCATTTTTAATCATCATTAAATCGATCGCTGAACAGATAAGTGATTTTGCCTTTAAAAATTCCTCACGAGAAGCCATAGAGTTTTCTATTTTAATATAGTCATTATCTTTTTTGCCCCTAGCAATATAATAAGGATCATTGCGTACAGATTTAACGATTTCTTCTATGGAACCTCGTCTGTTTCTTGATGCATTAGATACTAAATCAAAGGTTATCGTTTTCTTTTTACCCCTAGTTATGAAATAGGGGTCGACTTCGCCGGAAGATCGACTAGTTCGTTCAACAATTATGAAATGTGGTTCATCAGCAAACATTCTGTCATCAAAAACTTTATTCAATTCGGACAATTTCGATTTTGTGTCACAATTTGTTTTTAAATCTTTAAATGAATTAACTTTATTTTGCTGTAAATTATTTTGTTGAAACAATCGTTTTAATTGACTCTCTCGTCCTCTATTATACCAAAATGATTGTCGCTGACCGTTACTTCGTCTCAACCTAGAATGATTTTCTGTGTCGTAATTATTGGCGTTAAAGACGGATTCCTTTATTTCATCATTGAGATTGCCCCTTCGCCCTCGATTACCCCAAAAAGGTTCAGACTCTTCTGTTCGTCTACCTCTACTTCCCCAAAATCTTTCGGTATCTGTTCTGTCCCTATTAGCCCAAAATGGTGAAGGTTCTTCTCGCCTACCCCTACTTCCCCAAAATGGATCTAAATCATCTCTTCTACCGCGATTTCCCCAGAATGGTTCCGTCTCGTCACGTCGACCACGGTTCCCCCAAAATTGTCGTCTGCCACGATTTCCCCAAAAAGGTTCTTCATCTCGTCTTCCTCTAGTGCCCCAAAAAGGATCGTCGTCTTGCCTTCTACCCCTAGCTCCCCAAAATGGATCACTTTCTTGCCTTCTACCTCTGGTACCCCAAAATGGATCCAAGGATCCTGATTCGTCATTGGATTCATCAGTATTTCGTCTGGCTTGTTTACTCCAAAAGGATGTTAATATATTTTCTTTTCTTTCGTTCAACTTGTCAAAGTCAAGCATTTTGTGGTTCGTTGTTTTATGGCAGTTCTTGCAGGAATTTCCTAATTTTTTTAATATAATACTATCCATAAAATCTTCTTGGGAACCACTTTCTCGTCTTCCTCTATTGCCCCAGAATGGTTGGTCTTCAATATTACTATCCATATAATTTTCACTCAATTCTTTTTTTCCTCTATTAGCCCAAAATGGTCTCTCGTCATCGTCATGCGACGATCGTTTTACGCGGTCATTATTGGATTTCTCTTTCACATGATCAACTTTCTTTGGGGCTTTGGCTAATTTTGTGCCATTGGCTTCTTTGCTTAATGCAATGTTTGTTGATAATACCAGAAGAACCAACACCAATATACATAGTTTCTTCCTCATTTCGTCGGCCTAAAACAGTATAAAGATTCTGAAGTATTGAAAATTGTACATTGTACATGACAATATCTTTTAACAAATATAGAATTTGTTTGTTATAAGGTAATGCAAAAAAGCAAAATTTTGATATACATAGCTTGTGTAACTTCAAAAATACATTACAATCTAAAATATAAGAATATTTTGTGATCCCAAATCACACAACGGACTGGAGAGGAATTCTCCACACCCAGACCAAAAAATTATAATACTTAATTCCAACAACTAGGATCATATTATGTTAGTAACAACTTAAATCTATGGTAGTAGTTATACGTGTTGAATAGTCAGTACATGAACTATACAACAGTGGTTCAGGAATTGACAGTGAAGCCTAGTAGTGGAGTGCAGCAAGTGCACTCAGGATATACCTTGAACTGGCCTGAACCCAACGCACCAGTGATGAACACCGAATCCTCGTGGTCGTATAGAAACCGCCGTAAACACACTCCACCCAAAGGCTGCTTGTGTAGGACTTACAAAAGCTCCAAATGGAGCCTCTATATAGGAAACTGTTCAAAAACTTACTTTTATTTGACGAACTCGTTAATATCCTTTTAATATCAAATGTCCATAATATCAAACTAGTACTGTTCTGGACTACGCGACTGTTGTTTCAGTTCTGACGAATAGTTGTGTGTGTTTCTGTTTTTATAAAGGAAACGGGTGGAGGCGTATGTCCCTAGGGGTGACACTGTGACTTTTATTTTTTCGTTTTCTGCTCCAGTTCTAGTGGGACCACGCTATTGTTATTAAATTAAAACAAATCTTGTTGCGTATTGCTTTGGACGTGTAGCAAGAGCTCAGTGGTAAAAAAAGTTGTTGGTAGTTTGCGGTTTGATTTTCACTAATGAAATAGATTAGTGTATAATAACTAGATTCAACTAGTGTAATAACTACCACGAAAGAAATTCTGTTTAGCTGTACCTACTAAGAACATCTTATACCAACATACCAACATTTACTTTCGAGTGTTTCATGACCTACAGGCGGTTGAAGTCGCAGGCATATATTTCTATACTAAGTAACTTTGACAAAAATATAATCTATTTATCTATTCAAGGATAAGTCTGTCTAGTCAAAGAATCTTTGACCATATTACAGTTAGTTACAGCTAGTGTTGGTACATCAGAATTTCTTACTGGAACTTGCCCATGACTAATGTGTAGGATAATCATATTATATGCCTATCCACAATTTTATTATGAATTCTATCTAAAACATCAACCTCCGTAGGCACTTCATAGCTTTCAGTCCCTTGTTCTCAAAAATTCTCAAAAATCGCTAGACAACAAATACCTTGAAAAAACTCCAATATTTCATAATTAAAATGAAGTTAAAATGCTAAAATTCAAACAAACCTTTCGTTTGTGTTAAAATACCTACTTTATATGAATGTTGTTTTAAATGCATGTCCAAATTAAGATTTTAGCCACATAAAGATTTGTACAGGTAAAGTATCAAAACTTATTTTGTACGACTATATTTATAACCTGTAAGGTTACCAAATTTTATGATTACCAAGAAATTATTCGCAGGTAGAGCGAATTGCCGTTGGAATATACAATAACATCCTCAATTTTACAACCCTAACGGGATTTGTTTATCAACAGAACAGCGCAATAGATTCGATGAATATATTCTCGTAATACGATGCAAATTTTATTTATTGATACGTCTATGACTGAAATTTTATTCTTTGGGATCGAGCAAGCAATTCACTTTTGTTGCACAGTCAACAAAAGTGACCGTTAGTGGTAATTGACCCTAAAGGTCGGTAAATTTATTTGTTTTTGTTAATTTTTATTTTATGTCAAATGAAAAAAAAAATGCAGGTTTATAGGCAGAAATACATATGGTATATGAAATAAGTACAATTATAAATGGTGAAGCTACTTGGAGTTACACATTGTTTCCCTGAGCGGTCACTCAGTGTTTGCGTCTTGTTGCTTTTGATTACAACAACTGAGGCCAGGCAGGGGCGGACGGTGCGCCACCACGCGGGGAAGTTGGGATAAAAGAGCACACTACATTTTTTTTATTTTTATTTTTTATAGACATGCTTGGCCAACATCCAGCCGTGTAGCGAAAATGAGGCCTATGATGGAGCGAGATCACCCAGAAGATGCCTATTCAAAATATATATGTTAATAGATGGGGACTTTGTCTTGTATTGTATTGTATTGTATTGTATTGTCTTGTACGGTCGCAGCGGTTTTTTTTTATCCGCTGTATAGACGTCATTTCGTTGGCTCTCCAATTTACCTCAAGATGTCTAATATTCTGAATCCAATTTAATATTTTGACATTATAAGGCTATTAAGTACTTTATAACGAAAGAAAATCTGAGTCTGAATTTTTGTTCTAGGTTTAATTGCACTTAAGATAAAATTACTTTGATATAAATTACAGGGTGAGTTCAGTAGAGAATAATTAAAATGATAGAAAATTTCCACTAAGATTTTTGAGATCTACTAAGATTGATTAAGATTTCCACTAAGATTTGCTGACTCCACTAAAATTCACTAACGTTTCCAATGAGATAACAAAATTCAATTTATTGCGTTGAAAGATTTTTAACCCAATAAATTGAATTGTGTTCAAAGAACCATTTTTCATTTGGTAATTTAAAAATGTTTATTGCAAAAATCTTTAACGGGTCGTTTTTCCCTATCCACCCTTCCGAGATTCCTACATTTCATAGTAAATACGATTGCCATTGTTCATATTATACGCGCTGGTAAACAGGGGCTGCACCCTATCATTTATAAGAGAGAGATTTCCAGAAATTTTTCCTATTTCTACTTGAGATCTCTGTTAAGGAAGACCTATTCAAGGACACTATTCAAGAATAGTGAAATACCTTATTAAAATATTTCTAAACTGTCTAATTTAATAGGAATTTGAATATTGAAATTGAGCTGGAAGAACACGAGACTAGGGCGCCTTTGCTAGAGAGGTAGAGGGAAGCAACCTAACAAATTAAACAAGATACTTGCCGCAACACAGGTTTATTATAATAAGTAGTAATACAAGTTTACACAAAAGTACGTTATACAATATAATGTCTCAAGTAGCGTTATATCTAGTTATATCTACAATATTAAAGTGGGGGTGAGATGCACTTGATCTTCCTCCTGATGATTTACAAGTCTGCTACTGAGATGGTAAGTGCACGTTGAAGACGTGAGTGATGGTATAGGACGAGCTTATCCGTCAAGAGACCCCTAGGGTGGCTGAAGAGAGTCAGAGTATAAAGAAGGTTACTCAGCTGAATGGACGCTCCACGGGATCGGCTGAGACAGGTCCCCAGCTGCAGCCGTGGAGACGTGGCGCCAACCCAAACGATGCGCGGAGAACAGGCAGTGGCGTGTCGGCGTGGCGTAGATACCGGAAACCGGAGACAGGTGACACCAACGTAGTGGTGTCCACTGGAGCCTTCCGTCGACCTCCAAGATATCAGCGCGAGGGGCACAAGCACCTCGGCGATGTTCCGTTCAGATTTCCAGCGGATCGATCGTATTATTACGATACAGCTAATGGTCCTCGAAGTTGTCGAAGACAGTGGGTACAAGTAAAAATGGCGGTCAGCTTGACGTGAGGTGTTGATTTTGCTCTAATAGTAGGTTTTCGTCCGCAAGGTCAGAGAGAGAGCTTCCCGCTCGCGTCCGCGCTTATATTGCCTCGGCTCCCCCTCCACTCTCACGCTTGCCACCTCTTCCGACACATGGCATAGGCAATCACATTACTTTGATGTCATAGTTTAATTGACCAAAAGTAGTCTATGCACTGGTATCAAGTATGAATGCATTGCACAGACCACATTGAGTGGTGTGTGCAAATTTTACATGTTACAATATTAATATATTTAGTAACTGTTTAGTGTGTGATATTGGCTAAAAATATAACGTGAATATAAAAATATTAATAAACATAGGTATATTCTGTAAATATAATTTATATTTACAATGAGTTTAATCAGTAATTGAATTAAATTGTATGAATATTTATGTCCACACAATGAAAATAATTATTTAAAAGTTTTTCTTTTTACTCAGGTGAGCTTTCTTCCAGGTTAGATAAGAAAATCTACGAAAAACGATATAAAAAACTGTATAATGCGTATAATAAATGCGCATGAACTACGCTTCTATATGGCAAGCAGGATTTCTTGATAGAGCTCAGGCATTCTCTGGTTTTAATTGTCTTAAAACATTAAAACTTGACATTTACTGTCTGTCCTGGGTGAGATATGTCTTTTTTTTTAACGTTGGGAAATCCTCTTGGATACCCGGCAGTGTAGGGGACACTGTGGGGTTATGCCGGATTTTTTTAAAATCTTTATTTAAGGCTTTTCCTTGGGGATATGTCGCCTCATTGGACAAGGTCTTATATACACGACTAAACTATACTAAGGGTCACGCCAAATATGTTTCGGTAAAAAGAGGACTGTATTCTTTATATGGTGCGTGCAATCAAAGGGGCAAGGAAGAGATTTGGACCGGACTTGCAACACCTACCTCGTATGCCGTCGGTAGCTTACGCAGATACTCCAGCGCCGATGGAGACGGGGCGGGCCCGCCACACACACGTTCTGGTATCGGAACTGTCCTTCTTCACCTAACTGCACTCGCGGGGCATGACTATTTGTTAATTACAAAAGCACAATGCTTCAGCGTTGCGATATGTGAATGATCGGATTTAAAGTTATTATAAATCCGCGCGGCGCGATACACATAAATTTCTTTTCTTTTTTTTACACTGCGGAGTTCACACTGAGCGTTGCGTTGCGTTCTAAAGTCACCAGAGGGCGTCACTAGGCGTGTGCGGTGGTTGCATGTTTGCTGGCGTGGATTTGAGGAATTTGGAACGCACCATAGTCAGTTAATCATTTTGGCGCCACCACTAAGTACTACTCTATACTTAACTATTACTAAACCTGCCATCATCAGATAACGGGAAAGCCAGGGCGCTGTTCAGGCCACCTACTAGTGGCCTAAATAAGCCACTGAAGCCTCTCGTTATGGACATTCCTTCAAAACATGGTTTATGCCGGATTCATACCGGCTAAAACTCAACGACTTTCTAGCGCGGCCGTTGATGGGCGGGCTCGCGGGGACGATATGACACGACATCGGTGTCCCGCCACGGAGGTGAGGTATGCCTATTAATAAAGATGATGAATTAAGAAGTACAGGATTAAATTAAAAAAAAAAAGATTTTTAAAAGAAAAGATGCATCCTATCAAGTTTAATTTAACTGAAATCATAATTCTAAATAGTACGTTTATAAATAGAACAGAATTTAACATTGGTGTGTATATTTGATCAAAGTGATATTGATAATCGACCGTGAAACAGGATTAAAATAGAAATCTGAGCTATCGCGTTAGTCATGGCTAAAGAGTAACAAGGAATAACATTGATTTACTTGTAATTATATTTTTATAATGCGTACAGTATCATTGAATAAAAACTCCAAGTATTATATGACTTTCATTTATAGCTACCAATAAAATATGATTGTCAATTCAAAATTTGTCGACGTTAATGTCCCCTAGATGGTATAGTAGGAGACTACCGTCGCCTATAACGCAAGCAACAACGCCACAGGTGCTCAAAGTGCGCTGACGACCCATAGTAGCAAGGGACAGACAAGAAGGGATAATTGGGCTCTGGCATTTTTTATTCACTCATTGAAACACAACAACACACATTTCACGCTGTTTTTCTGCCGCCGGGAAATAACGTGGATGAAATTATATAGGATGGTTACTGCCCGCCAGAGACGGGCTGCCCAATGAAAAACTCAGTGTTCCCTGCCACAACTTGCCAAATTCAAAGTAATTGATAGAGTCTTGAGTGGAAATAAGAATTAGCACCAATTGAAGAAAATAGAGTACAATAATTATTATTCTATGGCGGTCAAAGTTTATAATAAATTACCTAAAGATGTTAAAACATTGACTTTATATAAATTTAGAAGATTTTTGTTCGCTTTTTTGATGATATAGTGTGAATGTATACCTTAATTTTAAATAACCTTTATGTCCAGACATTTTGACTTATTTTGTTTATAATGATTGAAGACGTGAATAGATAAAGGTGATAAATAGCTTAATTCCAATTTTGAGTAAATCGAGGTTAAAGTTTTACTTTTAATTTTTGAGATAAGTCGCCACGGAAGTGATTTTCGTACTAAATTATGATGAAAAGTTGTGTAAACAACCTAAAATATTAATGGTATGATAGCAATTAAACACTTGTATTATTTTTTTAAATAAAAAGTGAACATAGCTCCTTCTTCCATTAACAAAAGTAAACTTTTCTGCACTTTTTGCTTTTTAAAATTAACTGTACATAACACCTTTTTCAACTTTCTTTTTTCCAAAATATGTCTTAAATCGACGATCTTAAGGTCTGTAATCATTTATATGGACATATTACCTTTATCAAAGCAAAAAAATTAAATCACCCAAAAATGCGACATATCACCTTCATCCACCTACGTCTTCAATTGTTAATTGACTGTAAATTAGTTTTTTTTTTTTATCAAATAACTATAATCTTTATTTTTATAACAGACGTTTCAATGTTAGGTTATGAAGTTTTTTAATATACACAAATTATTTTTCTAATCAACTAACATATTATATTATAATCCTAAGTTAAATATATTTACACATTAAATAATATAAAGCATCGGTCCCTTTGGAAGGGTCCCAAGCATGCTGGCTGCATTACCTCGTTGTATGGCAATGCTAATTTGTTGCCCGACGTAATGGCCAGCTCTATTATCGCCGGTTATGTCGACCAAACGTTTCGACAAGATGTTAAAAAATTTAAGCGCGTTGGGACCCCACGGACCCAGAGATTCGACACCGAAGGGAATGAATATGTAGCCAGTGCCGATATCTCTGTATTTTTGAATTTTCCGCTTTTCGGCCGCCTCCGCAGCAGCACCAGCTGTGGTAAGTGTTCCATGAAGGTGGGACGGTGCCAAAGTGACGACGCAGGTGGCATCCCACACTAGTGGACGACCCATCCTAAATTAGTTTAGTTTTATGATTGACTTCTAATATACATTTTTTGCAGAGCAAATGTGGCTATTACGCTATTATATTAATTTTGTAAGGTCTGGTTATACACCCATGTACAGGCAAATAAATGATTGGATTTGATTTAGTATATTATACATATGTACTATATAACGTATCTATCCCACGTATATAAGTGGTTACATCCTATGTGCAAATACTTGTAAACATCCATCATAGTGTGTAAGCAATATAAAAGTAAAAATGCAAGCCGATTGAACTAATCTGTCATCTAAACTCAGAAAACATCAATAAAATAAAGTGAATCTGCCAACAGTTGTATGTAACATTTGTGGCCCAATTTACTTTCCAAGGCGTCGCTTATAAAATTGTTTGTCCTGACTGGCTATCAACGCACAAACAAAAGTAGATAGATAGATAGATAGATAGATAGATAGATATACTTTATTGTACACAGAGTAACACAATAAAAAAATAAAAAAAGTACAAAATATGACAATGTACAATGGGCGGTCTTATCGCTAAAAGCGATATCTTCCAGACAACCTTTGGATGGACAGGATTAGTAACAAATAGAACAAGGGGAAATTAGCGGTGTACTTCAGGAGATATATACATACCTACATTATATACATACGTTGTTACATTATATATATATATATATATATATATATATATATATATATATACATTATATATATATACATTATATACATACATTACTTACATACATCGATACATATATATAATAATATTACATATAAATATAATAGTTAAATATATGGTGACAGGAGAATACGGAAAAGCAAAAGTTTAAATGAAATTATTGAGTCAGGTAATGATTTTTAACAAGCTTCTTAAAGGCAGGCAGTGATTGAGCTTGTTTTATTGACAGAGGCAATGCATTCCACAAACGCGCTGCTTCAACAGTAAAGGATTTACTAAAAAATGACGACGAGTGAGATGGCATCGCAAGTCTCAGGTTGTCCGATGATCTTAGGCATCTGGTATGTGTGTCACGAAGGAAATCAAAACGCTCTTTAAGATAAGGCGGGGACTTAGGATTAAACAAAATATTGTAAAGTAGGGAAAGTATATGTAAGTTCCGGCGAAGTCTAATAGGAAGCCACTTGAGTTTATTACGAAATTCAGAGACATGGTCATATTTGCGAAGACCAAATATGAACCTAATACAAAAATTCTGGAGCCGCTCAAGTTTATCTAGCTGTGCATTAGTTAAATCAAGATAGCAGACATCTGCATAATCAAGTATTGAGAGGAGAAGTGATTGCACAAGTGCAATTTTAGTGGCAGTGGGAAGAAAATTTCGCAGTCTTCTCAACGAGTTCCCAGACGCAAAAACTCTCCTGCTCAGTTCCCGCATCTGTGAACCCCAGGAGAATTCGCGATCAAGATATATGCCCAGACTTTTTACCTTGTCACTGAATGGAATAGCCACACCGTTAAAGAAAACTGAAGGCAATTGTGACCAATCAACTTTAGATATCAATCTGGAACTACCAACAACAATGACCTGGGATTTATTGGGATTCACGGTCAGCCCATACGCCATACTCCACCGGTGGATAAGTGTGAGATCTGCATTTACAATGCCGATTGCATCTGGCAACCCTCCAACAGGGGACTGATAGTATACTTGCATATCATCGGCATAAAGATGGTAAGAAGAACTAAGCCCTTCAGAAATGGAGTTTATGTATATTGCGAAGAGCATTGGTGATAACACTCCACCCTGAGGTACACCGATAGAGGTACAGCACCATGTGGATTTAGTATTCTCAATACAAGTACGTTGTCGGCGACCACGCAAGTAATGACCGAACCAATCCATTACCGTTGGAGATATGTTAAGAGAGCGAAGAATAGCTAGCATAACGTCAAAGTCCACAGTATTGAACGCATTGCTGAAATCAAGTAAAGTGAGCACAGTAAGTTTCCCATTATCCATACCACATCTAATATCATCTGTGATCTTGACCAATGAGGTAGCAGTGCTATGACCTGGACGGAAACCGGACTGGAAGGGGTTAAGAATATTATGTTTGGTCAGGAATAAACTAAGTTGAGTATGAACTAGCCGTTCAAGGACTTTGGAAAGGAATGGTAAAATGGAGATAGGGCGGAACTCAGACGGAGATTTAGGATTAGGTTTTTTAGGTAAGGGTGTGATTTGGGCATCTTTCCAAGATGTGGGAAATACACCAGTAGAGAATGAAAAATTGAAGATATGGCAAATCACAGGAAGGATTACGTCCAGAATGGGTAAGATCATCTTTCTGCTAATGCAATCACTGCCGACACTATGGGAGCTAATGGATAGTATGCTCTTCTTAACATCACAAGCGGATAAATGGCTAAAAACGAAAGGAGAATAGTCAGGAATTGGAAGTGATGAAAGATGAGATAACGTTTGGTTTTTAACTGTCCTGTCAAAGTTGGACGACATAGAGAAATGAGTGTTCAATAAATTAATGTCCACGTTATGTTCAGGAGTGCTTTGACGTGATTTTCCAATTCCCATAGACCTAAGAAATTTCCAGACTTTCGCCGGATCCCCACCCTCCACCGAAGTGTGAATATGGCGGCGTTGAGCATCCCTGCATACCTTGTTGCAGCGATTGCGTATGGCGACATAATTATCCCAGTTACTAGGCGTTGGACGGCACTTATAGTTGGTCTTGGCCGCTGCCTTTTTGCGCAGAAGTTCTTTAATTTCATCACTAAGCCAAGGCGAAGGATAATGCTTCATTTTTATTGCCCGTGTAGGAGCATGCACATCGTATAATTTGACAAGACTTGATATGAAAATATTAAGCTTATCATCAACAGTCGAGGCATTAAACAATTGAGTCCAGTCAATGCTATTGGCATCCTGTCGCAGATCATCAATATTCATACCACTAAAATGGCGCTGCAGAAGTATTTTAGGCTTAGTCTTAGGAGGACGAAAGTAGGTACTTACTAAGTCTAAAAACCTAAAATTTTGAACGGTTTTACGCTGATTCTCAAAAGTTAAAATAGATTTTGAACAAAAACCCTAGATCCTTGATCAATACAGCACACAATTGAGATAGCATTATTAATTACATTTCCACTTACAGGGTTTCATTATGTTAACAGATATAAAATTTCAAAAATCAAATTAGTTCTAAATGAGGGGGAGAGGATCTTTATAAAGTGTTATAGTGTGTGTGTGTGTTTCATATAATTATAGCTGAAGGACAAAAATGGTTGTGTTTAACTAATTATCCTTCAGCACACTCACACTGTCTTGTGCTTAAAAGAAATTTTCGGCAAGTGGAAAATGTTCAAGTATATATTAACTTATCATTGTAAGGTTTTCAATCGGAATTTCTGTTATTATTATTAAAAAAAATTTTTATCTTATAGTCGGCAGACAGACTGGTGGTGTCAACTTGATGGTAGGTGGCTACGTTGTCTATGACACAAGAAACGCCACAGGTGCTGCAAATGTTCTGCCGACTAAAATAAGATTAAGGTTGAGGGATAGGGAAGTGATAGCACTTCACGGTGGCCTTCTGTAAGGGGGTGGTTACTGCCACCCCCTTACTGCTGCCCAAATGACTGCGAAACGCTTTGTGCCCTGCCACTTCTTTCAGATCCAGACCAGAGTCAACTTTGAAAAGTTAATTTCCAAAGTTAAGCCAGCCGGGAATCGAACCCGGGAACCCTGGAACAGAACGTTAAGGCAACACTCCAATCACTCATCTAACGGGCTCATCAAATTATTTAATCATTATAGGATAGTTAAGGTGTTTGTAGGTTCTCTCACAAATTGTGAGAATTTCCCAATCACACCCCCCTCGACAACAACCTTCAGAAATCGTTTCTGCTTCCGATGGTTTGCTTCAAGTTAACAAAAGCGGCACTTCGGCGTTGTTGCTCTAGGTAAAGTTACTAAGTAATCAATTGTAAGTAGTTTGTAAGCAGTTTAGTACAGTCAAATTAAGCCGAATATCGGCAATCAGGGGAAATAACGTGTAGTTTGAAAATTGGTAGTTAATATTCATTTTTACTCTACGGTCAATACTAAAGTATTAATTTTTTGCAGATTGAACCCATTTTTGAGCTAAAAATCTTGGACTATTTATATAAGCAGTAGAAAGGACGACGAATCAACCTCAGTGGTATGCATGGACCTCAACCTCACCGTCCGCGCCGCGCTTACGCCCGTCGTTGCTCGGTATCTCGCACGCTCGGCCCTTGTTTACATTATCTTCTTTTTTGTTTAGAATTCTTAATGGATCGACATGAGGTTTTTTATGTTGGGTCGGCAGATGACTAAGCTTGCTTATTTTAAACTAAAAATGGCGATAAATAACGCTGAAAAAAAACGGCACCGTTTGCTAAAATCGTCTATTTTTGTCTCTGTAAACTTACACAGCCTGTAGTTCCTAAAGTAATGATCGTAAGGTAAAAATGAATAAATCCAAATTTGTAGAAAATTTTATGTAGAAACTCTTGTCAGAAGTAATCATGCTATTCCTACCGATATTCGCGATATGAGCAAAAGCACAACCCCCACCCTTGAGGACTTTTAGTATGTTCATCTAGATACTGTAAGGTATAATTCTACCCATTTTCAAAAACTACACGATTTATTTCAAAACTACACGATTTATTTCCCCTGATTTTTCTAATTTGACTGGGCTAGTTGTAATTTTATTTGTTTGGGACGAACGCTTCAACTTGTTGACAAGCCGGTGTTGCTTTGAGATACCTTAATAAAATGAGTGATGTTCTTCATAGAAACTTTGTCCAACCTTAATCTCGAGACAAATATACTTGCTCAGCTTTATATTGTTCTTTATTAAAATATATTACACACGGCGCCAAAATAAATAATAATAAAAAATTTAAAAAAAGTTACCTTTATGGATACAAATTTACAAGTAAGTATCAGTTTTTGATATTACGAGTATATTGACTCAAGGATTAAAACAACAATGAACTAACAATTATACATAATTTATTTCAATTTTTAAAAATAGTCAATATTACATTGTTTCTTATCTAATACAACAAACGATTGTTTGTTGTAGACTTGTGAACTTAATTTGCATATTGACATTTTCAAAAAGGTTAATGACATTCTGTAACCGTATTGTTTCATATCTTTGTAAAGGCAGGCTCGTCAGACAGGCTGACGTTCCACATTACTTGATGGTAGGTGTCAAACGTCGCCTATAACACAAGCAACACAGGTTCTGTAAGTGCGTTGCCAGCCATAGTAGGATGAAGAATAAGGTATAGGATAGGCAGGGATAGAGAAATGTGTTCTGGCATCCCTTACTCACCCACTGAAACACAACAGCACACGTGCTGTTATTTTACGTGGGCTTCTATAAAGGAAGTGGTTACTGCCGCCAGACGGGCTGCCCAAATGACTGCGAAAGCAGTGTGCCCTGCCACTTATGTACTTCGCCACTCGAGTCCCAACGCGCAGGTTACTTCGAGCAGTGAGAGATTAAAAACAAGTGAATTTTTAATTTGCCTTAATAGTTTTAATTGCCTTTTAATATTTAAAAAAAAAAGCAATCGTCTGTGGACACTTAGAAATACATCTTTACTGTAAATAATCCAACACGTCATATTAATTTTCCTTCAGTCTACGTCACAAGTCCACAATGTATAGATTAACATGTAGGTGAGTGTGCGGTTTCAGCAGTTTTCGAGGGCGCACTCGTGAAATATGTCTATCTCTTTCGCACTTGAGTGAATGGTATAACTCCATCTGTGTCTAACGTCGACGCGGGAAACTCTGTAGCATTGCGACAGACCTGTAGATTCGCGCGCGTTGTTCAGACGCTTTTCAGCTCAACTTTTAGCTGTCTTCAGGAATTAGTTCCCGCGTAGTTTTCAAACTATCTCTCCGCTCTTTCTTAGTGCTTATGTATGTGAATAAATGTGTGTGAATGTGTTGCTTATTTAGTGTAATGTAGTGCTTATGTATGTGAATAAATGTGTGTGAATGTGTTGCTTATTTAGTGTAATGTGTCTATAAAAAGAAAGACGTATTAGTGAGGTAAGTTTGGGAAATTCTTCTTACTTAGATTAATATTCAAGTAAAGAAATAAGATAGAGTAAAGAGTAAAGAAAGATAATATATTTTATTTAAATAATATATTTATTATTATTATTTATTACATGCCATTTAATTAAAGAAATCTTTATTTTTATACTAAATCTTTAAAATTCTACTAATCTACGTATAAGCAAATACTAGCTCGAAATTAATATTTTTATTCATTTTTATTATTAATAAAAATATGTTTTATAGGTAAACGTTTTTATATTACTCGGATTAAGTATAATATATAATATAATAATCTATACTATACCAATAATTTTAAAGAGAGAAGATTTGTATTTTTGTATTATAATTTTTTTGTACTCAAAATCTACTGGACCAAATTTAAAAATTCTTCTACCTTTAGAAAACTACATTATCAGCTCAGCTAGTTACATAGGCTATATTTTATAAAGTTACGCTGATGAAGTCGCGTGCAATAACTAGTTAAAAAAATATATTTATTTGAATAACACTTAAATCCCTATCGCCTTACTGTATCCTTGACAACGTGTATGCGAAATTTCATGATGATCGGTTGAGTAAAAAAAAATAACTGTTCTCGAGGGATCATCTAAAAAAATATATAAAAAATCAACGCCTAACAAAAATTTATGAGCAATAAAGATTGAATATGTAAATACCTTAGAGAAAGGGGCTCAAAGTCGCGGGCGGGAATGGCGCTAATAAACCTTGTGCAACATTTTCTTTACAAAACAAATTTTGTATTGGTAATTATTAGTTAGTCAAAGGTTTTTGTTACTTATACGCAACGTACTATCATTCTTGTAGTAGACGGTAATAGCAATGGGAGAATAATAGCCACTGCGTTACGCAGTCATAAACTGCGCAACTCGTTTGGCAGAACTATTTAAAATCTCCTTACAAGAAGACCACTATGAAATAATAGGACGTTTGATACTGCGTTCCAGGGAGATCGTGTGGGATAAAAGCCTATCCATTCCTTATCCTATCAAAGTCGGCAAGGTTTCTGTGATAGAATAAAGAGATAATAGAGTCCATTCCCATATATTTATCTTGACCCATGTCCTATATTCAATCGAGGTCGGCGACGTTATTATTGCATTATTCTACGGGTGATGCATTCTTAGAATATATAGCCGCTTAGTACTGAGCGGAACTACATGATGCGCTCTTTAAAAATAATAGGATGGTTTTATTAAAGAAATATTAATCTGTTATGTATAAAAAAATGCGAACATTTAATATTTACGAATAACAGGATCAGCTGTTTGGTATTTTCATTTTCTTTTTCTTTAAAAACGAAATTGTTTGTATTTTTCCACTTCAAGAAATATCAAAATTTCATTAACACGTTGATTGCCAAACCTAAGTGCTGAACTTAGCTAGATGACCGAAATAATAAAATCATTGAATGTATTTCCCTAGTGGCCAAAACAAATACCAGAAGCCAATACGCTGCGGCTGCTATTTTATTATTCGTACATTATTGTAAGGTACCACCACGCGACGTCGCGTTAACAGCCACATCACAATAGCCCGCTTCACGCGACGTCGCGTTATGTGGCAAGTATCGTATTAACCAACCCTATATCGATTTTTTTTCTTAAGAGTTTCTAGGCCCTTATACGTTTTCTATACTAATATTATAGATTTGTTTGTTTGTTTGAATTGAATAGGCTCCGAAACTACTGGACCGATTTAAAAAAATATTTTACTGTTGGGAAGCTATATTATCAGCGAGTAACATAGGCTATCAATACTAATAATAAATCTGTAAGTGTAGGTATTGTATGTATGTATGTATGTATGTATGTTCCTCCATAACTCTTAAACGAATTAACTGATTTTCATGAAACTTGGTACATAAACATTTAGACGTACAGGACACAGGACAAGCTACTTTTTTCTTTTTCAACGCGGACGAAGTCGCGGGTGCCAGCTAGTATCTTATAAAGTTACGCGGACGAAGTCGCGTGCAACAGCTAGTAATTTATAAATAACTAGCTTTTGCCCGCGACTATGTCTGCGCCCCATTTTCTTAAGCATTGAAACATTAATTTATTCAAACTTCATTGCTTTAATATTTTTTTAGGTGTTGAGTTTTACATATTTATTTTTAGAGGTACCCCCAATAAACAGAGTACCTACTTATTATGGACTAGCGGTCCGCTCCCGGCTTCGCCCGAGGTGCATTTTTTTTTAACGTAAAAACCTTCCCTGATTATCCCTCTGTCCATGAGTGAAGACAGAATTAAAATCGGTCCACCCGTTCTCGAGTTTTGCGCTTAGCAATACATTTAGCGGCCCGCTCCCGGCTTCGTCCGGGGTGTATTTTTTCTAAAATAAACGTAGCCTAAGTTACTCCTTATTACATCAGCTACCTGCCAATAAAAGTCCCGTCAAAATCGGTCCAGCTATTTCAGAGATTAGCCGGAACAAACAGACAGACAGACAAAAATTGTAAAAAATGTTAATTTGGTGTATGTACCGCAATTTACATAAACAAAAAGTAGCCTATGTTACTCCTGACGACCCCCTCTTCATGTCTGCAAAGTTTCATCGAAATCGCTTCAGCCGTTTCTGAGATTACCCCGGACAGACAGACAGACAGACAGACAGACAGACAGACAGACAGACAGACAGACAGACAGACAGACAGACAGACAGACAGACAGACAGACAGACAGACAGACAGACAGACAGACAGACAGACAGACAGACAGACAGACAGACAGACAGACAGACAGACAGACAGACAGACAGACAGACAGACAGACAGACAGACAGACAGACAGACAGACAGACAGACAGACAGACAGACAGACAGACAGACAGACAGACAGACAGACAGACAGACAGACAGACAGACAGACAGACAGACAGACAGACAGACAGACAGACAGACAGACAGACAGACAGACAGACAGACAGACAGACAGACAGACAGACAGACAGACAGACAGACAGACAGACAGACAGACAGACAGACAGACAGACAGACAGACAGACAGACAGACAGACAGACAGACAGACAGACAGACAGACAGACAGACAGACAGACAGACAGACAGACAGACAGACAGACAGACAGACAGACAGACAGACAGACAGACAGACAGACAGACAGACAGACAGACAGACAGACAGACAGACAGACAGACAGACAGACAGACAGACAGACAGACAGACAGACAGACAGACAGACAGACAGACAGACAGACAGACAGACAGACAGACAGACAGACAGACAGACAGACAGACAGACAGACAGACAGACAGACAGACAGACAGACAGACAGACAGACAGACAGACAGACAGACAGACAGACAGACAGACAGACAGACAGACAGACAGACAGACAGACAGACAGACAGACAGACAGACAGACAGACAGACAGACAGACAGACAGACAGACAGACAGACAGACAGACAGACAGACAGACAGACAGACAGACAGACAGACAGACAGACAGACAGACAGACAGACAGACAGACAGACAGACAGACAGACAGACAGACAGACAGACAGACAGACAGACAGACAGACAGACAGACAGACAGACAGACAGACAGACAGACAGACAGACAGACAGACAGACAGACAGACAGACAGACAGACAGACAGACAGACAGACAGACAGACAGACAGACAGACAGACAGACAGACAGACAGACAGACAGACAGACAGACAGACAGACAGACAGACAGACAGACAGACAGACAGACAGACAGACAGACAGACAGACAGACAGACAGACAGACAGACAGACAGACAGACAGACAGACAGACAGACAGACAGACAGACAGACAGACAGACAGACAGACAGACAGACAGACAGACAGACAGACAGACAGACAGACAGACAGACAGACAGACAGACAGACAGACAGACAGACAGACAGACAGACAGACAGACAGACAGACAGACAGACAGACAGACAGACAGACAGACAGACAGACAGACAGACAGACAGACAGACAGACAGACAGACAGACAGACAGACAGACAGACAGACAGACAGACAGACAGACAGACAGACAGACAGACAGACAGACAGACAGACAGACAGACAGACAGACAGACAGACAGACAGACAGACAGACAGACAGACAGACAGACAGACAGACAGACAGACAGACAGACAGACAGACAGACAGACAGACAGACAGACAGACAGACAGACAGACAGACAGACAGACAGACAGACAGACAGACAGACAGACAGACAGACAGACAGACAGACAGACAGACAGACAGACAGACAGACAGACAGACAGACAGACAGACAGACAGACAGACAGACAGACAGACAGACAGACAGACAGACAGACAGACAGACAGACAGACAGACAGACAGACAGACAGACAGACAGACAGACAGACAGACAGACAGACAGACAGACAGACAGACAGACAGACAGACAGACAGACAGACAGACAGACAGACAGACAGACAGACAGACAGACAGACAGACAGACAGACAGACAGACAGACAGACAGACAGACAGACAGACAGACAGACAGACAGACAGACAGACAGACAGACAGACAGACAGACAGACAGACAGACAGACAGACAGACAGACAGACAGACAGACAGACAGACAGACAGACAGACAGACAGACAGACAGACAGACAGACAGACAGACAGACAGACAGACAGACAGACAGACAGACAGACAGACAGACAGACAGACAGACAGACAGACAGACAGACAGACAGACAGACAGACAGACAGACAGACAGACAGACAGACAGACAGACAGACAGACAGACAGACAGACAGACAGACAGACAGACAGACAGACAGACAGACAGACAGACAGACAGACAGACAGACAGACAGACAGACAGACAGACAGACAGACAGACAGACAGACAGACAGACAGACAGACAGACAGACAGACAGACAGACAGACAGACAGACAGACAGACAGACAGACAGACAGACAGACAGACAGACAGACAGACAGACAGACAGACAGACAGACAGACAGACAGACAGACAGACAGACAGACAGACAGACAGACAGACAGACAGACAGACAGACAGACAGACAGACAGACAGACAGACAGACAGACAGACAGACAGACAGACAGACAGACAGACAGACAGACAGACAGACAGACAGACAGACAGACAGACAGACAGACAGACAAAAATTCTAAAAAAAGTTATTTACGTTTTAACAGCATGCGAATGACTCTCTAAGCTTAGTTTGAGGCAGTTTTTCGCAAATCACAGACAGACACTCTGATTTTATTTATATAGATGAAAAATACCGTCCCTACAACATAACCGTGTATGCAAAATTTGGTGGTATTCGAAAAACGTACATTACTTTTTCATATATTTAGATATATAGAGTATGTTAGTATTATAATGTTAGCATTGAAACGCCAATAGCGAAAAAATTAATAAAGCTTTACACAATGTGTTAAGGGGTAATCCCAAATAACCTTTAAAAGGTTGCCTTTCTTTACCTATGGGAAATTCTGAGAAAATGCTAAAGTCGATTTAAAAGCTGATACAATTTTTTGACGAAATGCTTTAGCAAAGATCTCTTGATAAATTAATACAATATTAAAATAACCATATAGAAATATGGTAATATTCCATAAAATACCATATAGAAATACATACCTACGTGCAGAAGCCGGGGACGGGTTGATAGTGGAATATAATATGAGATTTTTTACGTACTAACAATTATTTGAAAATAATCTTGTGACTTATTAAAAACCTGAGTTATTGCAAAATTAAAAACCTGAGTTATTAAGATGATGGAAATATTGTAAATTGCCAACACACCATACCTTGTCGAAAGGAAATTGCGACAGGAAATTCTTCCTGCAATGTTAGTAGGGAAAAATAAAATTTAAAAATACCTACATTAAATCGTACAGTTCTGTTTTCAGGTTATATTAGAAACCCATGTTATATTTCACCCTAAGAAATAATAAATATTAGAATTTTCTTTCGTGTGGTTCTAGGTGAACATTTAAGTCTCAATAAGGCCATCTGCTATTTTAGAAGTATTTAAGTGTTCGACCGTAAGAGGCAGTAAAAACAAAGTTACATTTTTGATGGATTTATTATCCTGTCTCGCCCATAAATAATTTTGGCAATGATAAATTATTGACAAAGTCGCAACATGAGAACGCTCGACAAAATTTTGAATAAGATCCATTTTTGGTAAATCTCGGTGTGTTAAAACGGGTAGGTAGTATTTTAAAATTTTGCTGGTGTTAACAGGCGACGGAAGCCACCTACCGTCAATTGGACCGTCAATCTGCTATCTGCCTGCCGAACTTTACATTCTTCTTCTTCTTCTTCTTCTTTTAATGTCTTGGCTCCATCAGATTTTCTCCGATGATTTTGCCAGTGTCATTAGTAAAAATAGCAATTTGTAAGTCTTTTTTAAATAAAAAAGACTAAATTGAAATTAAAATCAAAAATAGCAGATCCCGAGACTAGTCAGTCAAGTCAAGTCAAGTCTAATTTTTCTAGAGATTTCCAAAACAGGTCCGTCAAGTCCAAAGCAGTCAGGTCAAGTTCGAACTTTACATTAAAAATATTAATAACTACTTGACGGTAAAGAGACAGTAAGATTGTAGTTGACAGTGACTAGCTTATCACGTGACTTCTTCCGCATTTGCTCATATATTTCTGTATGAAAGGTACCCTATGTCCTTTCCTGCATCCCTGACAATGTATGTAAAACTAATTTATATATTTTCTTCTTTTCAGGTTAATTAATAAAAAATACTCCAAAGTGAAACAGCCCTAGTAATATTTTAAGTAATTACTCGTACGTTCATTTAAAACCAATCACAAGAACATTTTCATATTTCGCACTAAAACTATTTGTTATGAACAAAATAATGTAATTGCTTCGTTCGCTATTTAATTGTTTTCGATTTAAGCTTACGAACTCGTTTGTAAATATGCTCTACTTTTGAATATTTATTTAAAAAATAATGTAAAAATAATGTATTCATTCAAATTAAAATACAAGGTGGCTTTAAGATGGAAATTTAAAAAGTGAATGCGGATCAGAATCGTTGTGGAGACTCGATTTTTAAAATCGTATTCGAAATTCAAATAAGTACAAAGATGGCGACACCGTCGACCACGCCGAAGGCGCCGTCTCCGCCCCCGCCTGGGCATACACCGAGTAAAATAGAACGAAGAATGTCCCACTTTAAGGAGTACAAGTTCTTCAGGAGCTTCAGCGCAAAAGTGGAGAACTGGCCGATGAGAAAAGCTGAACAGCTGTGGAGGAAAATGAGGGAACGAAAGATAGCAGGTAAGAGACCATACTATTGTATATTTTTGTATCTAATTTGATAAAAATGATTCTTTTATATAGAATATTCTTTAAGTATTTGAATAAAGGACTACTTTGTACAACAATATAATAATTTTACATATGTAAAAATATTAAATATTTGATGTAAAAATATCAAATATTTAATATTTTTACATTTAAATTTACCCACGTCAAGTGGAGCCGAGTAAACTTTTAAATATAAATATATTTTTTTAAATAAACCTTCATGTAAAATTTTCAGGAAAACCTTTTTTGTCAATATCTCAAAAGTATACTTTTTGCACATAGCAGATTTTGGTTTGACAACGACAATACGTTAGTCCTCCGTAATTTTCCATCGCTTGAATTTAATAAACTAAAAACTTTTTAAATTAAATTTGACAAAGCATTTCTTGACAAATTAATTTTCTTGTTGCATATCGAACAGGAAACATTTCAACTTAAATATCATCTACTTAATACAATTTCTAAAGAAATGAGAAGCACTACGCCTGGAGAATAGAGAATAGCAATTGTACAAGTATGCATGCATGCTTGCTAGAAATAAAATCATAACGAAAATAATAGTAATAAGTATAAAACATTTTTAATAATTGTCAAAATATTTTTTTTGTCTGTACCAAGATGGACAGCTTGCCTAACATCTGTAACCGACCTCGTATAGAAGTAATCACTAAGTACCTACGTGTGCTTTTTTTGTTCCAGTGTTTGAGTAAGGAAATATAGAGTCCATCCATTCCAAAACTCTCCCAACTTATAAGTTTTGGCATTATAAAGATTGCATAATAGCTTTGCTAGCGCCTCTAGGAAATAGATTATAACGTTAATTTTGAGTTTCAAATGAAGATGTGTATCCAATCAAACTACAATCCTAACTTTATATTATAAATGCGAGAGTGAGTTTGTTTATTTGTATGTTACGTTTGTCAGGGATACAGAAAAGAATAATAAAGGCTAAAGCTAGATTATATATGTCGAGATATTTTACCAGAGTTCGTTCCCAGTCGTAGTTAATTCATAGTGTCTGTCTTGAAGATAGTACACAGTATTAATTAGTAATTCACTGAGCATTGTATCAGGAAAAGTCGTGTAAGGTTAACATACAGAAGGGATAAACATAGGAGAGGGTTAATGACCGGCGTTCCTTACTGACGATGAATAGGATGACCATGATTTTAATGTTTTTTTTTTTAATAGTTAAACATATTATATTTTATTAAGTTTTATTTAAAAAATTGCAGTCATAAATGGGCCAGACTTTCTGGCGACAGTAGGTAATATAAGAAAGACTACCGTAAAATTTAAACATTTGCTTTGTTGTATTAGCTTTTGATTTATCTTTTAACCTTTCATTGTCTGCTCAAACTTACATATTCCACTGGTGTTACATGTATTTATGGGCGACAGCCATCAAGTGGACTTAACATTTTAAAAAATTGTTTTCATAAAAGCAACTTATAAACCGGGCCAACTAGGGAATTTAAATATTTAAAATCAGCTAGATTAAAGACTAAACCCTTTTATCGATTGTTAGTAGGCATTGCATATGATTTACATTTGATACCTAACTCTCATTATTTTTCAAAAGTGCAATATGCTCATAGCCATAACACGATTATTGCCGTAATCTAAAATAAAAAAAGTTAAATATTATTTCTTATTTTATGCCAGAGAGAAAATTGCATGACTTATATCGGAAATGATTTTTTTATAATAGCTCAAACTATTTTCGGTCAGTAAATTATTAGAAAGAAATTATCGGATGCGAACATATGTTGTTATTTTGTGATATAGATATTAAATAATATCAATTCAATACTGGCTATGTAATTAAACCTATTCCACCTTACACCTTCCACCTTTACCCAAAAAGGGTGTATAAAAAAGTTTCCACAAAACATAGGTGATCATGGTATACCTAAATTCCCATTGATGCGCGGGAGCACGCACTCATTGTATGGTAATTGTTGAGCGTGCATCGCGTTGTTAGCACTCGGAAGGGTTAAATCAATTGTTTTGCCTCTTTAAGGAAGTAACACCGATGATACAGTCAAGTATGCCGAAGAATTTAACCGAACACGAGTTTCTTACAGTGTTTCTCTTCAAACAGAAACTTTTCAGTAACACAGTAACACCCAACGATATTGATATGATTAGGTATATTGTAACAGCCATTGCATTTCGCATATAAATAAGATTTTCTTATTATAATTAATGTGGAACACGTGGCCAGTCATGACGATTGTACAAAAATTTAAAACTTCCATAACACATACAGTAGTAAATTATAATGATTTGTTATTATATTGAACTAGAATACAATTTGAAACATTGTTATTAAAAAAAAATGTCAAGCACACTGTTGTGTTAATTTAAGCTTTTTGCGGATAAGACGATATTCGCAAAAAGTATAATAAAAACAAGCTCTTGAAGTCCAATTTTAATAAAGAAAACTTGAAAGGTATTTATTATGTTTGGAGTAAAACGAAAAGCGAGTCCTTGCGCAAAATATTTAATATTAAAAACACAATTTTTTTTTATTTATTTCTCATTCAATTACGTTCTTCATTTGGAAATTTCTTTTCATATTGTAGGTACAATTTTTTCCATATTAGTCTAAGATAGGAACTAGAAACGACCTTCACCTATCTATTTAATGGATGAAAATTATTTTATATCAAATTTAATATATTAAAAAATATATCTCAAGTGGGTTGGCAAAAAAAATTCCTGGCTAGACTATTATTAATTAAAAATTGAAAAAAAAAAAAATGACTTTTTGAAATTAGAGGCTTTGGTATTAAATTCATTCGTTAAACTCATGAGTGCAATATTTGATAAAAAGTCATAGAGAGAAGATTTGTATGTTTGTAACGAATAAACTTAAAAACTACTGGATCGATTTTGAAAATTCTTTCACCTATAAAAAACTACATTATTAGCGAGTAAGATAGGCTATATTTTATAAAGTTACCCGAGCGAAGTCGCGTGCAACAGCTAGTTAATAATAGCCTGACCAGGAATTTTATAGCCAACCTACTCGAGATATATTTTTTAATATATTCAATTTGATATAAAATAACTTTCAACTAATAAAACAGATGGTGAAGGTCGTTTCTAGTTCGGATCCTCTAAAATATGGTCTACATAATATACAACCAAATTCGTACTTCTTAGTATGAAGAGGAAGTCTCTTTATACTAAGTGCATTCCTGCACTTAGTAGTCCTTTTACTCATAAAGCCATGGCTGAAAATTCCCTTTGGTCCAGGTAAGCAACCAATTTCCACAAACAATGAAACCAGTTATTAATCAAACATATTTTAACAAGATTCATAACTACATTTCATTATGTAAGAGGAATTCATTTTCGTTCTATGTAGTTATGAAACTACATAGATATAAATCAAGAAGATAATAATTCAAAATTCAGATTAAAACCATGTTCCTTCAGCAGAGCAAAAGCGACTGTCGTCGGTCTTTGGCTTTATTAGACAAGGCCTTCAAATACAAAGTATATGTAGATGTAGTACAAAGTATATATAGACCTCTTTCCATCTAATGAACAATAGACTCGTGTGTCGAGTTGGAACATTTTATACATTTGTTGTATCGGCCAGGCCTCCTTTGTTATCCTTCGAGAGTTCCAAAAGATTAATCTTTTCAGTGTGGTTTAATTACATTCAATATTATTATATAAATGTTTAAATTCTACTAAATTTCATCCTTCGCAATAAAGAATTTTTCTTTTATTGTAAAATATTACTTAATTTTTTTTTATGTTAAGGACGGCAGACAGGCTGACGGTCCACTTAATGGTACGTGGCTACTGTCGCCTATAACACAAGCAACGCCACAAGTGCTGCCATTGCACTGCCGAATACAGAAGATTGGGAGGGGATAGCGAAATGGGATCTATACCTAATTATAGTTTATTTATAGACCCACCTCTCCTTCCAATTATACATATAATTATATATACACCAATCTATTTAACTCTGTTCATTAGTAAAATTCGTATCAAAATCCGTCGAATGGTTTAAAAGATGTTAACAGAGAAACAGAGAGGTAGACAGCGACATAGTTTTTATAACAGGTATTGATTATTCTTATGGTAGCAATGAACTGATGGTCCGTTTAATATAATTCATACCTGCAGTAATTTTTGCATCCGCTTTCTACTTAATGATATTTGATTGGACACTCACGAAATTTAGCTAATCCAATTAATAACGTCCGCAATTTATTCTCATTAATGTCAGCAATAGTAATAATTTGTTAAATTGTTACTAGCGTCGAGTTCAAATAAGAGTTATTTTATTATCATTAATCATAATTCACTTAGGTTAATTGCTTTTTTTTTAAATTGTGTACAAAAATGATCTTCCTACTATGGTCGGCAGCTCTTGCAGCACTCGTGGCGTTGTTTAAGGCGACGGTAGCCACCTACCATTAAAATGGACCATCAGCACTAATGGTCTATTGAACGACTGCGGTTATTGACGATAATGATACATTGTACTCTAAATTTCCAAACTCATGGAAACTTAATAGTTATAGTATTTAAAAATGTCATAGAAACAAGTCCTTAACTACGTTCCCAAGCAAATCAGTTTTCGTATTATAAACTGTTCATATTCATAATTAATAAACTGTTCGAAATCTTCAATATAAATATATACCTAACCAAAAAATATTCAAACTCCGCTCAAACATTTGTGTCTGCACGACTGCTCCTTGGGAACGTCCTTAAGTATTTAAATTCTAGTTGATTCATTTCTAAATATATAATAAATCAATAAAAAAAATAATTTTAAAAAATGTACCAGACCGGTTGAGATGCTATAAGCTTTCCTTGTATTATTTTCTACTTTTTAAATTTGAAATGTTCCAAGCAAAACCTTTACAAATAGTATAAACTACCATCTGGCGAAACTCGTACAAGCCTTCAATAAGCATTTCTTTACCAAATGAATCATAATTTCACACGACTGATCTTCACTTGATTATATAAGCACCTTGACAAAATAATAAATTAATATCAACCTGTTCATATATTAGTAATTTGATATTAGTCGCGTGAGTGAATGGAAAGCAGGCGTCTATTTGAATCGGCATTAGACTGGTTAGAAATCACCTCTTTTTGTGTTTATAGATATAGACAAATTGGTTAGTTAAGGCGAAGTTAAATGCGAAAATTGAATATATTTGCCTGGCTCTACCTGAGCCTGGTTTCGCCAAACAGATTGTTTAAATAAACTAGGTGAGAGTCAAAATTAATAAATTATTCCGACCATCCATCCCACAAATTCTGTGGATTTGTGGATTGGATTCTATCTTATAGTATGGTAAATCATTTCGCAAGTCACACTGATACTGACTTCGATGAACCTCACGATATTAAAAAAAAGACAGCTCTGTCCGGATTCAGTAATTAGGGCGCGGTTTGACAAGGCCATTTGCTATTCCGTAGCAGTTGAAGTAGCAGTCAATATAAATAATAATGAGACCTTGAAATTGATTTATATAGTTGTTGATCTTACATTTTTTTTAAATTTTGATCACTATATCCGTCAACGTCATCAACATGAAAACCCGTACTTATATTAAGTTTACACAAAATTAATATCCAATGTCTAATGTTTGTATTATCTAAATATTTTGGGAATTCCAAAATATTAAATTTTTAGATAAATATGGGTAGGTTTGTTTGTATGTATTGGAAAAAAAATGCATCCTCTTATATTTTTCCCTTAAATAATAACAATAATTACTTTTTTTTAAATAACTAACATTTTTCTATAATATAAAGATTGAAAAATTACAATGATTTTAATATAATTCATCAATCAAACAACAAAAAACTAAGGGGAGACATCACCTTAACATTATGCAAATTGTAGAGTTCAAATTAATTTAACATTTTATATGCTGTCTTC
Organism: Synanthedon andrenaeformis; assembly: GCA_936446665.2. Lineage (NCBI taxonomy): Eukaryota > Metazoa > Arthropoda > Insecta > Lepidoptera > Sesiidae > Synanthedon > Synanthedon andrenaeformis. Next base: position 7,917,358 of record OW387795.2, read on the forward strand.
TGATTTGATTAACAGCTTTTCGATTTGTCCCGATCATTTCAAACCTTTTATTTTATTTAAAACTAGCTTTTGCCGGCGACTTCGTCCGCGTCCCATTTTCTTGTGGCGTTGAAACATTTTGTTTTGTTTGTTGTGTTTAACGTCAATATTTGATTGAAATGTCAGCTGGGAAATTTGGACGTTCATAAAAACCTTATCCAGACTTCATCGAACTATTATTTGAAAAAAATAATTAGCCGAATTGGTCTTTTTTTTTAAATAATGGGTTTGCTCTTGGCCAACATCCAGGTGTGTAGCGAAGATGGGGCCTATGATGGAGTAAGCTCACCCAGAAGATGTCCATTCACTCGAACTTTGAAAAGATTCGGGTTATATGTGCTCAGAAATACAGACGTCGGCAGGGAGTTCCAAACCTTGGCAGTGCGCTAAATAAAGGATGTTTTAAAGCGCTTGGTCCGAAATAGAGGGAAAAGATGAGTAACCAGCCGTATGTCTGTATGTCCGATGGAAGAAAGGGGAAGGCGGTATGAGTACTCTCCGAAGTACATCTTATAAAAGACACATAGACTGGCAATTTTGCGTCTATGTACCAGGCTCTGCATCTTAGTTTTTAAAAACGTACTGTCGCCAATGAGTCTTCTAGCTCTGCGTTCCACCGAGTCGAGTGCGGCAAGTTGGTCAGGTCGTTCTCGAGTTTTGCGCTTAACAACGCATTTAGCGATTCATTTTTATTTATATAGATTTTACTATGATTATTTAAAACTTTGATTGATAAATTTTCTTTGACTCTGATGACATTGTAAAACAATCGTGGATACCAAAAAGCTTTTTGGTGGAAAATTCAACGAAAAGTTTTGTTATATGTACATACGAGTAAATTATTCTAAAAACTGTCAATTTGTCAATTTAAATTGACGAATTCCAAGTAGTTCCAGAGATAAAAGCGTTCAATTAAACAAACGAACTTAATTTTTACAGATTTATTTAAATTTACTTATTCCATTCGCTTTATTCACCTTATAATGTTTTTTGTTTTAAAAAGGAAACACATAAATTAAATAAATAAATACATAAATGTGTGTCATGCCGGAAACATAAACTAATTACTTCTCTAGAAATTGTTGGCAAATATTTTGCTTTTTGCAGTCGAACTAATGACCTACAGATATTATATTTCTATACTAGTATACTATATACTAAATTACTAATATTATAAAGAGAGAAGATTTGTATGTTTGTAATGAATACACTCAAAAACTACTGGACTAATTTTGAAAATTCTTTTACCTATAGAAAGCTACATTATCTAGCGATTAACATAGCTTAGAATTTGTAAAGTTACGCGGGCGAAGTCGCGTGCAACAGGTAGTATGCTATAAATATAGCATTTGTATACAAATATATAAAGTTATAAAATACACGATTATATAATACAACACGCTACAACAAAGTTACGTACCTTAGGCCTTATCTAAAACAAATTACGATAGATACCAACAAACGGAACATTAAAAACAAAGCAATAAAAACACAATAAAATTTAGACCACCCCATCTCGGACCGATGACCTACGACAACCTCGCTGTTTTTGCCGTATAATTACCTAACTAGTTTATAGTCTATAAAGAACATTGCCTCGTCGTAAGAGCTTATATTATTGGCCTTTTTTATGACGGCAGTTAAGACACTTACGTGACCGTCGTAAACTATTACACAAAATTTGCATCGCTATTCTCTGTCATCTAACGAACACTCAAACCGGTGCTTTTTTATATTCGCACATGTAACTATCTATTACCAAGTTAGTATTGAGAAGATCATCATTATCCATCTCAACGTTAATTTCAGTCGTAGGACGTCCCCTGCTGGTCATAGGCCTACCCCATGATTTTCAGGTCTGGTCTAAAAGCCTAATCATCTACAATATCTCAAAGCAAAAAAAAAACCTTTTGTAAAAATGAAAATTATTGCAGTTTATAGGCAGCGGTATTAGTCAACCAATTTCAATAACTTAGGGATGCTACTGTAAAACAACAAAAACAGCTCTAGAACGGTAGCGTAGTTACATTCCTAACAAATAGGATATCAAATTATCTGTTCAACTCACAGTACAAAAAAGGCAAAATATAAAATGTAAATGATTTAATAATTGTCCATAATGAATAATAATTGTGAATGAATGATAATGATGAACATTAAATTGCGTATTTTATCAAATGGGAGCCCTTTTGATAAAATACGCAATTTAATGTTCACTTCCCGGAACATTTAAAATGTATGCGACCCTAAAAAAATAACAGGACAAAATTGAACAAATCTCAGCTTCTTTACACACATAAAATTCACGAAACAAAAATGTCGCTATTCGTTACAAATCTTGCATGTTACACTGGAACGTAACTCAATTTATTCCCAGCATGTTTCATTTACCGCAACGTACGTACAGAAGGTCGCATTTTTTTATTCCCCTTTGAGATACTTTGCCACGGTTGTAATTGGACACAAAAGGTCCTCGTCGGGATTTCATACTACGAGGCTCTTTAAGAGGCGTGGAGGCGTGGAGGTTTATTTCTGTCGCGTAATTTGTACAATTATATCGTACGTTTAGTTGCGTATTTTAATTTTAAGGTAACTCGCACGTGGTGTATTACTCTTTTCTGTTATTTATAGCCGAGTCCACTCTGCGGTGGTTAAAGTGTACGACAAGGTCGTTTTCGTTTTCATTTTGTACAAGGAGCCGTTTTATTTATGGACGTAACGTTGACTTCACGCTGATTTAATAAGAAATCGAATCCATCATTTTTAAATTACCCTTTTTTTCATACGTCAAATGAAATTTTTATAACTTTTTCTTGCCAAGTTGCAGCCAGATGGGAAGCCTTTTTCTTGAGTATTGAAAATAAGTCTTCGCAGGTTTTACTTCGGGGTAATTTGGAATGTAAAATAAAGCTAATATTATGAAAGCTCGAAGTATGCCAATCTGTCGTTCTTTCAGTCATGCACAGCAGCTTTCTTTGTATGTATTTTTTTGTATTTTTTTTATATTCATAGATATGAATTCGGCAGCAATGGGATGGTACGTCTGGACAGTATCTATTTTTTTTTTTAACTTTTTTTACTGTAAATGTCTATTACTTTACATCAGTACTAAAATTGATGTAAATGACAAGTTCACATGGTGGTAGATGGCTACCGTTGCCTATTATCATAAACTTTGATGTGAACAATTATACTAGATTCAGGTTTACGTCACTAAAAGTGGCATTGTAGAATTTCACCGCACTCACAGCTTCGAGAGATATTTCAAATTAGTTACACAAAGTTGGCCTTAAAGTCAACGTCGTGTCCTTTATCAAAGACTAGATGGTGCCCGCGACTTCGTCCACGTTGAAAAAGCAATATATCGCCTGACATCATTATTGCTATTACAGTTAGCCAGAAGTTAGTTTATTTAATTTTAATGATCCCTCGGGAATAGTCCTTTTTTATGGATGAAAGGTAGGTACCCTATGTCCTTTCTAGTGTCCCAGACAAAGTGTATGCAAAATTTCATGGTGATCGGTTCAGTAGTTTTTGCGTGAAAGAGAAACAAACATCCATGCAAACTTTCGCATTAATAATATTATATATTTTTTAAGTACGGATAACAGCACCTATGGCGTTGCTATTGCGCTACCTTAGTAAGATTAAAGAAAAGGGGTTAGGAAGGGATGGGGAAATGGGTTCTGGAATCGAAACATAACAACAAACATGACCGTTGTTATTTTACGGTGATCTTCTGTAAGGGCATTAAGTGGGTGGTTATGGTAATAATAAAATTGATTTCAATTTTACGTGTTTTAATGTCTTACTTTTTAAACTTCATTAGAACTTCATCTATAAAGGTTTTTTTCTAAAATATTATGAATTTCTGGCGTATGTTTTCCTATTTTTGCTTTTCTTGCGTCAAATTCTGTCTTCGGTTATACGCATCATAGTGAATTGAGACTACAAATTCTTCCAAATACCGCATAATTACTTCACTCGTTCGTACAGGGTGCCCTTAACATTGAAATTAGAAGAAAATTTGCATTAATTTTTCACTGAATATTTGAGACATTATTTGTGAGAATTGTGAGAAAAGAAGTTATTTTTTTATTTTATTATTTTACCAGTGGGGTACATTGGTAAAAATAACCTCTTTGAAATCAAGTTAAAGGAGGGCCTGGGGAGGCATATTCCCTTATTTTTGCTTTGCCTGTTGTCTTTCGTCACAAATCAAAGCCGTTTGCGTTTTTGTATGCCTTTGGTGTTACCTGTGTTTTTCGATGACGATAGCCATTTACCATCAAGTGGACAGTCAGCCCTACGCCCCTACGCGTTCTGTCGTAAAAACAAAAATTTAAAATAATTTTTAAATTTATCTCGTTTTAATTCAATTTTATTAGTTTTAATTTCAATTTTTCAAGTGTTTAAGCCTAACGAAGACTCTTATAACTTGTACCACACTCCTTAATGACTCAGTTGGTTTTAGATTTACTTTTCGCACACGTGCCGAACGCTATGTTTCCTGTCGTAACATAATCTCTATTTTAGTAACCGAATATGAAAATAAAACCCGGTTTAAAGTGGATACAATAATTTAGAACTTTATTTTATAAGGCATAAAGTATTTATGCAAGAGATACATAATTTAAAAATAATTAAATATGATTATTCAATGACAGCAATAGCAATACCTATGCCTTCAGCAAGAGAAAGTAATGTTTTCGTGCGATACGCATAACATGGTTACATTTTAATATGTATCTGGCAATTTATTACGCATTTGTGCGACCATATTACTTAGATCCCTCTGAGCACTCAAACACTGTTTGGAACAAATAAAAGAAGAATGCTTCGAATCGAGTCTAAAGGTCTAAATTAAATGGGCGGAAAATAATTCACGCAACGTGCGCGTCAAGTAATTATTTTTAAGGTACATACTTAATTCAACCTATCTACTTTCAAATTGTTTACAACGCAAATAAAACTCAGTAAACGTGTTGCCATTATGCTAATATGACACGTCATAATGCGTATTACCCTTTCCTTTAAGAGAAGTTTGTTTTACAAAAGCCCTCAACATTCCAAAGGAAACAGTTCTCAGGAATTCCTACTAACAGAATTTCTACATATTTTGAACCATGCGTGTTAGTTTTAATGTTTTGTAAGAAGATGTATTCTAAAATTATTTTAACACTAATTAAATTAACTCTGAAAACATTTATAATAAAAGGTTTAAAGGGCCTCCAACTATCGCAACACCCTATTTTTGTTTATCGGATTATTATTATTATAATATCCTGGTCATATAAAAATATAAACGTATTTACTATTTAATTCATACTACATATCAGCAAAATTGAAATGTTAGAAATTATTATTACAGCGAGAAACATTACAAGAAATTGAATGAAAACAAACAGAGTAACAGCTGGATGAATTAAAGTTTTGTCGATAGACGTATCCCGGAACCGAGGCTAGGCTTGTTTCTTGTAAACCGCGATGGAGTTGATCAAACAAACTTTAGACAGACGTATGAAAGGATATGTGTTCTAATTGAGAATAGTTTAAATTAGGTATTTATAGACGTTTGAGTTTAACTGTACCCTTAAGTTTAGAAAATATGAAACTAAATTAATGCAATTCTTTACTTTATTATATTGACTTAAATAGGCTACTACCTTCCAATAAACAATGTTAGAAAATTCGTATTTAACTCATCAGCATCCATCAGGTGTTAATTTTATGTCCTTAGCATTACAAGTATTTTGCTTATGTTTAGGTAAGGTTAGCCTTTACCAAGGGGTTTGTCAGCCTGCTTGATGACTTTAATCGTTTTTAATTGTCAATAAATCATTTTCATCATTAATTTTATGAACCAGTATATTCTGACCTCCGTGGATAGCCAAATCTCAAAAGAACATTCGCTATTGCGTAACTTTCATTAGTTTATGTTATAAAATTGCTAAATTAATTAATTTTACAAAAAGAAGATGTACATATTAATTAATGAATGTTGAATATATCAATTCATTATTCGAGGTGTTGAATTGAAATAAATTAAATGCGCTGATGGAATTCGCGACCCACATTTTGAATCGAAACGACATTAGAGGCAACATTGTGGTAGCATCTCGAGTCTCTTTACAAATGGCCAAATCCATTTACTTCTCCTTTACATCGTTAAAATGATTGTTGTGTGGTTTAATTCATGGACGTTTTCAGTATTAGACAATATAATACAATTTAATTTCGTTAATAATAAAAAAAAACTTTATTTTAAAATTTGGAAAAAACACTTGGTCGACATTAACATAATATTCACATACTGTATACATATTTAGTTCTGTAAAAAACAACTTGCTAATAAATATTTAGTTTCTGTAATAAATTTAGAATATTAATTAAAAAATAACATACCTACATAATTATTCCACTTCTGTGGAGCATATATACCTACAAATAATTATATTATAAAAATAATCTTTAAAAATGGGTTTGAAACATGAAAAGCAGTCTCAAGCAAGTCCTAGTACGAATTTAGATGCATTTGAATATAATACATATACGATATGTTTGCAAGATGATTAAACACAAATGCCCAACCGCGACAATGGTAGTATGAAAAATCAAGCAAGAAAAGCAAGTAAATTCAATGTCTTCATATATATATGAAGTTACCTTCAATATAATTGCAGGTAGTAATATGACATCGTTGTTGTTATTTGAATAAAACCTAATTTACTGAACTAAATGAGGAAACAGCTTATGTCTTGACGACTACATTGCAAACATGGAACGTTTCGTTTCCAAGTTTAAAGCTTTCCTTTTCTGCTTCACACTTGATTACAGCCACATAAAATGTTTTGTACTTGTTTTTTGTAATTTTAAACGTAGGTGCCGTATCAACACCTCCAATTTACCTATTTTTAAACAAGAATTTGTCGCAGTCGTTAAGAGATTCCATTTGAAGCTATGTGTAGGCGTTTTGTAGTATAAATATTTTCATGATATTTCTGTATAATATTGCTACATTTTTATTTTTATTTAATTATAAAAATAGTAATATACTTACCAAAAAAGGTTACAGTTTTGAGTTACAGATTAGGCGAGTGTGTCTGGTGCTATATACAAATACTTGCATTTTTTATATATGTCGTCGATTTCGATAGCTTTATAACAATTAGTTACTCAATTGATGTTTTTGCGACGGAATGAACGGAAATGAGTGAACGCCGTGACGTCACGAACGAGTGATTGATCGTGAACGGAATCGTGTGGGCGGAGAGGAGAGCGCCAGCGACCGCGGAGAGTCCTTGCTGAACTGTCGCCCGGGTCGGACGCCTAACACGAGACCGTTGGTTTGTTTACTCGTATCCGAAATAATTGATTCGTCTTTGGAATACACTTATGTATTAACTGTTTTAACTCTCGAATTTGATTTGCCTGAGATCTACGCCATGAACCCTTCACCAGAAAAATCTGATATCGGCAATGCTGTCGCTCAGCCATCCATATGTTAAGGTCGCTGACTTGATGAAGGTCCACTTGATAGTAGGTGGCTACCGTCGCCTATAACAAGCAACGCCACAGCACAAGATGCTGCAAGTGCGCTGTCGACCATAGAAGGGATGAGGAAAAGATGGGGTAATGGTCTCTGACATCCCTTACTCACTTACTCCAAATCCAGACCAGAGCCAACTTTGGAAAGTTAATTTTCAAAGTTGACTCTGCCGGGAATCGAACCCGGGGCTCCTGAAACGTTAGGCAATCACCCTTACCACTCGTCCACGAGCTCATCAAATTGTCATACATGTACTCTTAATATTTTATGGACCTCTTAATATTTATATTCCCTTCGGAAATTAATAAATCTGATTATCTGATTTTCTTTAATAAAGAAATTTTATGTCACTCCTATTATTTTCACTCCTACGGCTGAGATCATGATAATAATGGTGATGATTATTGGTTATTTTTGAAATAAAATTATTTGAATTTAAAATAAAATTACATATACAATTTATAATAAATGGCTTGATAAAAATGTTTCTGTTATATAAAATTTAATTACCATGACTAGTTGAATTATAAACGGTCACGGTTGAAACAAGATTTAATATACATGGAATTATGCATTATGTAACATACTACGTTAAGACAGTAGCAATTAAGCTGCCAGCGAATGTATTAATCCCGTTTTATAGACTTCCGTACTTTATTGTATTATTATTTTTTTATATAAATAAAATACATTTTAACTCCTATAATAAATGGATCCATTTTCGTCATCACTAATCATTATCTTATGGAACTCTTATGGAAATTTATTATTGTAGTTATAGAACTATAACTAAGATGGCCTACACCCATCCTAGACGAAATATTTATTATAGAATTTAAGAATAAATAAACAATAGGCGAATTTATCTATCATTTTTTTCAGCCCCCGACGCCTGGCGCAAAAGAGGGGTGATATAAGTATAATCTGTGGATCGGATGGACCAATCAATAGAGGATAGACCAATTTTGATCCGTTTTTTTTTTGTAATCCAACGTCATCGAAATGATTTTTCCTTATTATTATTATTATTATTACAATGGTCTCAACGGAATATGGGGGGTTAGTTTATAATTTATAATTTTAGCTTGTTAGCGGCCTGTATTAAGAGTAAAGGGTGAAAAATATTATACTAATTTACTCATACCTACTACTTATATTATTTATATAAGTAGTATGAGTAAATTTTATTTTAAGCATTTATTTAAAATATTTTAAGCCATTATAAATAACAAAAATTAAAAATTATCATAAGATAAAGAGCGCGAAGGTTTTATCTTTACTGCCTCACATTTCGAAATATAATTACACAAGTTTTATTATTTCTTGGTGGTCTTTTGTAAGTGGGTGGTAATTACGTGAAAAGTTTCGATGAACTAAAATTATTTTACTAATTAAAAAACCTAGTAACCAAACGTCACGGTACCCAATCATGCTATGTGAATAAAATTAACTGTTTTAGTAATATGACCACTCTTTATCAGTGTTCGATACCATAAACTTACATAAGTTCACACGATTTGCTGTTAAATTTTCGTGCAGAAGTTATCGATAAGGTATCGTATGGTATCGTTTTTAGTACTGTATCATACAAATCGGCCCCCCGCTTAGTAGTGTAGCGAGTTGTCCACATTGGTTGTTCATCCGACTTGACTTCGCCTTCGCGTTCATTCAGTTAGCAGCGAGCGAGCGCGCTGCGCGGGAGTATTTACCTTTGCGCAATTCAACGGCCGAAGTTTACGGCGAACTGTCAAAAGTGACTTCGTGATTTACGGACGATTGACGCGTGAATCTCAACCTCCTTGGTTGTGACCGAGTGGTTTTTTTTTAACCTAAGACAGTGTTAAGTGCGAGGTGTTATGGCGCGAGATTTGTTTTTTTTTAAATGAATAATTCAGACCGCGTTAAAATGTTTTGACGTTCCGCTGCGCGGGTTTCTGTGTTGTGTGGCGCTCGATATCGGTACAGAGTCACAGTGCTATGTTTTTGGTGTACGAATCTAATTAATTAAAAATATTAATTAGTGTGTTTGTTCGCTGTGCCGTTATCATGTCGCATTGATGTCGCTCGAAACTGATATGTCTATAATAAGCGAGCTACAATGGCTTCAAGAGTTGGAGGACGACGAAATGTTTGCACTTTCATTGCAAAACGGTAGGTAACTTATTTCAGTATGTTATTTCACTTGACAATCACTTTTTACTTCCCGTCAAGACGGCAGCGTTTAAGTACAAGTTACAACAGATCACTTGACTACATAAAGTTACGAACTGTACTGTATATTCTATGCTTGACTACCTGAGCGTGATTACTCGCTCCTGTACCGCGGACAGAAAACGGTTTGACGTCACAATTTTTCGTCATTTTATCTCGTGATAAATATTGACTTGTCTGTAGTCTTTATGAACGAACTATGAGTACACACTCATGTGTGGGAATTCACATTTATGTGAATAAATGTGATAAAAAATAAAATTTGGCGCGAAAAATTGGTTATATTGATCAAGTATAAGTAGGTACCTACTTACCTATTTAAAATATCTTGAGAAGTCGCTATATAGTTAAAAAATCAACTGGCAATGCATTGATGCTTCGTCGATTATTATTATCTAATAATATTAATAATAATATTAGTTATGTGCATTAGTTATTTTCAATAGGAGTTATTGAAAATCTATTGACAGAAGTTAGATACTAAATTACTAGGCTTAAAAGTAAACTTGGAGGTACCTAGGCACACTATTATTAAAATATTTTAAAACACATCTAAAATATAAGTATTACCTACTACGGTAAGAAGCTTACTGAGGTAAGAAGCTCATAGAAATAGATGGAATGAATTGTCATTAGACGCAATACATTTATAAATTATAATTAAATTTATAAAAATAAAGTTCTTTATTGTTTACATAATTTATTAAAAATTAACAACAGGGATAGGGCAATGGACTCTGGCATCCCTTACTCACTCACCAAAACACAACAGCACAGATGCTGTTATTTCACGGTGGCTTACTGCAAGGGGACGGTGATGTAACCATCCCCAGTGTGCCCTATCACTACATAAAACTATAGCAAATATTTCAAATCTTTATATAATACTAGCTACACACTCCCGGCTTCGCCTGGGTTCAAAATAAAAACTATCCTATCTTTTAAGTTGGACCAAATTACAGATAGGTTACGAAGTTTTATCAAAATCGGTTCAGTAGTTCATTGGCACCAAACAACGTGACACGTAATTTTTATATATACCTATAGAGATAAGAATGTTAATTGTGTAAGTTTAATTTTAATTTTAAATCGGTTTTCCCATTATGTAAAGAAGCTGGGAATTGCACCCTGGGCGAAGCCTGTAGGTGCTTGTTTAATATAAAAGTGTGGCACATATTCCAAATGTAAGGAGTAAGAAAGAAAAGATTACATAATTTAAGACAGTATTTGGCGCGTGTAGACGAACCACGCGTGAAGTGGTAGAAGCAATGGTATACGCGAAACACGGTAGGTAAGTAGGAAATAATACTCCCAAGGTGAGCTAGATTCTTGCAGGCGGCGACCCGCCTGTTTGTTTAACTTGAGAACTTCACTTATAAAACACGCAATATTGTCGAGTGACATCGTTCGCGCTCGCTGCGGAATGTTGCTTGGCGGTCACTTTAAAATGTATAATGGCAGGCCGTAAAGTCCCTTTATTATTTAAGTCCTAAGTGTTGAAGTGTTCAATAAATTATAATCACGAATATTAAATCCCTATTATTATAAATTTCAAAGTAAATCTGTCTGACTGTCTGTGACATCATCTAATTTTGCAACGTTATCAGGTATACAGAAAAGTACACAGGGTGCATACAGAAAAGTATTTACTGTTCCGGAAGGATCAACTAAAATAAAAAAAAATAAAAAAACTAACGCCTGACAAAAGTGTAATAGCAATTCAGATGTCAGGCGTTATATTGCTTATATATTTTTTTATTTTTCAACGCGGACAAAATCGCGATCACCGGCTAGTAATATTACATAACCTTTTCCTACCTACCTAGGGATCATCTAAAAATTAAAAAAATAACGCATGGGTAACCTAGTTATAACAGTTATAAAGTTGTTAGGTGTTATTTATTTTGTCAGACATACTTAATATATTTTTATTTTTCAAAGCACTTGTATTAAAATAACAATATGTACGTAATAGAGTACACTTCAACGCGTTGTTTTTTTTTATTATTATTTTTAAAGAACGTGCCTTATAATAGTTGCTATCAACTTTTATTTTCTTATAATAAGGTTCTACCTGGCTAGACAAACAGGCGCCCGCCACATTCTATTGAAGTTTAACATGCCGTAAAATGTTTCACCTTTTTTTTTTAAATAACTTACTCTATATTAAGAAAGTTTAAAAAGCTTTCAGTCCTTTAAAGTTTAAGGTCTTTTAACTCAATTAATACTGTTGTTGCACGCGAATTCGTCTTGTTAACTTATAAAATATAGCCGTAACTTTATGAAATATATCCAACTATCTGGTGCCGACATGAAAAAAATAAATATATTCAAGTAACTAATATAACGCTTGACAGTAATACTTGTTGCTATAACACTTTGCCATGCGTTAGTTTTTTATTTTATTATAGATGATCCCTCGTGAACAGTACTTTTTTTTTGGATGAAAGGTACGCTATGTCCTTTCTTGTATCGCTGATTTCGATTAATTGGTAGGTATGCAAAATTACATGATGATTGGTTAAGTAGTTAAGGCGTGAAATGGTAACAGACAGACAGACAGAATTACTTTCACATTTATAATTCATTATTTTTAATTTACAGTATAGCTAGGATGTTTACATGCAAAAACTTTATTGACTTTTACTCAGTAAGTAATATTTTAGTCAACAATTACCACGATAACTCTGTATACCTACTATGAAATTTTCTCATTATTTTAATTTTACATTAGTACATGAAAAATATAAAATTTCTCACATTATAGAGTTTTAATGTCATATGGGTATGGCCTTAATCGCCTATGCCGTGATGATGCAGATGACAAAATAACGGAATGAGTTACATTTATGTGTATGCAACATGAATAATTAAAGAGCTACTGTGGGCTGCACTAGTTAGTTTTTTTTTCTAATAGTTAAGTGGCAGTCAGGCTGACGGTCCATGTGACGGTTATTTCGTCACTGCCGACTTAGAAGAGGCTCATATAGTAGCTAAGTGGAAATTCCTCTGAAGGGAGATTGTTTTAAAATTCGCGCATCCTGTAGATACAGTTTCTACTCATCCGGACTGAGCGCAGTGTGGAATCGCGAATAACATTTTCTACCCTATTCTATACACACAAAAAACTATTTGTACCTACACGTTGTACTTATGTTATCGAGGTCAAAAAAATAGTTTTTTGAATTTTTGTTTGTGCGTTTGTGCACACTAATCTCAGAAACAGCTTACCCGATTTAAATGCGGTTTTCACTGATGCATGATGATTGCCTGGATTAAACTATATGATACTTTTTATCCTGGAATAATGTTAGGTTCGTGTGGGATTTTCAAAAAACGAACTACAGCATGTGCGAGTTGCTGGCAGCATCTAGTCTAGTAATACAAACGAACTCTGCATCCATGGCACTCAATGCGGTGGTAAATACTCGGGGTAGACACATTAATATTCGCATTATTCACATTAATATTCGGGGTAGACACATTAAAAGAACAACTTCTTTTAATAACTGATAGTGTTAAGAATCACATCCAAATACGGCGACAAACTGTTTGCCAGCATAGCAACTGACAAAAGTACTAGAAATGATGCAATTCTATTCTTCAGTTGGTGTTGAAATTCTATAGTTTATAATTTATAAAATATATTAACTTAATATCTTTAACAGGAGAACTAGGCAATTAAGGAACGCTAAAGGCTCTCACGGGCACCGCAATCTACACAAATTGTTATAAATATCTGCTAACTCGAGTTTCTCGCGGTAATGATCATTTTTACTCGCAAAGATGCTATCGCCACAGTATAAATACTTTAGCAGTAGCAGAAGTGTGAACGACTCTAATATGTATACAAAACCTATGTCGAATAGTAAACCTATGTCGAATAGTAATTTTTGAATAGTAAACAAACTGCTTATACGACTTCGAGTTTTGATATAAATTTTCCTTTTCCTGTGAAACTGACAATGGTTATATATACTCGTACATTGTTCATTTAGTGAATGAATACAGAATTCTATTCGAGAACAGTGTTTTATAAAAATCACCATATTAATATTTCCTAACGTTACAACCGGAGGCTTATTATGAACTAATACCCAACTTTCATTTTTACATGAAAATGGGTAGGTAAGGGTAGAATGTAGTGAATTTCATTTATTGAAGGATCATTATAACATGCCCCTGTTTGACAAATATTGATTATTATTACTATTACATTGCTATTTTAATTTAATTAATATATGATGATATTTAAGGAAAAATGCCTGGCGTTTCAATCTATGCTGCAAAAAGACTGGCCGAAATCACGTTAGAATTATGAGATCCTATCTGTTTCATCACTGCATTTAATTGTATTATGACTAGGTGAGGTGCAATAATTATGTACCTATTTCGTAGAGTAAAAGTAAGGTAACGCGTTGTTAATGACACTTGAAGCACTTTGCGCTGCAATAATCTCCTGCAGTATGCGTGGATTTTAATAGGTCCAGCTGCTAAAAGGTCAGCGATCAGAGCGAGTTCGTTTAGGTATGTATGTATACAGACTTGCTACAGTTAGGATACGTTCCAGTAACTACTGACGGTAGCAAACAACGAAAAAATCTTAATTATTTTCTGCCACATATGTACCTGAATATGTAAGGGGTTCAACACTCAACTGCTAATACAGTTTTAAACCTTGGTCAGGCCTGCACCTGACTTATTGTGTAGGTCCACTCTTCATCTAACTAGAGCCCACTCTTCATCTTCTTTTCTGCTCCGCTTGTAACGAACGCCACTATCTATCATACATTGTTAAAAAATATTACAGAAATACTCCATGAAAAGTCGCAGTAAGAAAGCTCGTAGCAACAAACAAGAAATGGGAGCGCGTTCAACTCTTGATATTACATAAGCGTAGTTATCAATCAAGTCTGTCCGGAATGCGTCCGCTTGATAAGAATGTATCTAATGTTTTCTATACGTTTTATCATTCCATTATGTATCTTTTATATAGACATACACACACAAACTCTCAGATAGCTTGTTTATCTTAAATAAGGGTCCCATTTTAGGTTTACGGAATCATTATTTTTTTACTGATATCAATAAAGCTCAACACTAAGTACTAGTGACAGGGCACACTGCGTTTCGCAGTCATTTGGGCATCACGTCTGCCAGCATTAAGTAACCACCTTTTTACAGAAGACCACCGTGAAATAACAGCACGTGTGTTTCGGTGAGTGGGTAAGGGATGCCAGAGCACATTTCCCTATCCCTTCCCAATCCTTAATCCTAAAAGTCAGCAGCGCACTTGCAGCAGCGCTGCTTGTGTTATAGGCGACGATAGCCATCTACCATCAAGTGGACCATTACCCTGTCCGCTGACCTTCACTTAAAAACTCTCTCTCTCTCTCTCTCGGTGCCTCTTCAGTTCTGAAGGTTGGCCGTCAACTCCCTGAACCAGTCTCAAGAGCCAATCCACTCCTGGATGTTTCGTAACCACGACTTCCTTCTTCGCCCAGTGCGTCTCTTGCCTTCGGCCTTACCCATCATAATTATCTGAAGCACACATTTGTTCTCTCTTAAGTATGGGTCAAGATATTTATCCACAAACTCAACCAAAAAAAAAAAAACAAACAAAAGAGAAAAAGTATTAAACTGTTTGTCTTCACTTGTTCATTTCATAGATAAACTAGCGAACCGCCCCGACTTCGCGTGGATGCAATTTTTTTTAATTTTTTTACAAATCATGTACACAAACCTACCTCCTTATCCGCTCTTTGCATTAGTAAAAACAGTATCAAAATTCGTTGTTTTTTTTTAGAAGTGAGCGGAGAAACAAATAGAGGCTTACAGAGACTTTATGATAATATGCGTATAGATTTAGACACATACATCACAACAATAAAGTCAGTATAAGTAAGTAAAACGGTATTGATATTAAATCTGATAAAATATTTTTTGTTACTAGAACAATTTTTAATTAAGTCTTTGTTTTAAGTAGGGTATCGCATAAAAGTGCTTCCCATGACTCCGGTGTAGGTTCATCGTCCTTAATGTTTGCGGAACAAATATTACGGCACAGAATACTCTAAAAGTGTCACTCATTATGTTATCATCTTTCTCATACATTTTGTTTAATATTACAAAATAATGTTACTTCTTATTTATTTAGAGTACGCTGAACCCTCCTTTAGTAATTAATGTTCATTAAAATGTAACTGATACTGGAAACAAAATTTGTATCCGGGCATGACAAGTTTAAGCTGTATCATATTTTAGGAAAATTGTAATGACTCTATTCCTTTTTTTCATTATTATTAATAATGGGTCTGCTCTTGGCCAGCATCTAGCATTGCAGAAAAAAAGAGGCCGACGATGGAGCGAGCTAACCCAGAAAATTCCCATTCACTCTAACTTTAAAATGATCTGGGTCATATGAGCTTTTCTGAGCTCATATAAAAAAGAAGCCGGCGATGGAGCGAGCTTACCCAGAAAATGCCCATTCGCTCGAACTTTAAAATGATCTGGGTCATATGAGCTTTTCTGAGCTCATATAAAAAAGAAGCCGACGATGGAGCGAGCTTACCCAGAAAATGCCCATTTGCTCGAACTTTAAAATGATTTGGGGTATATGAGCTCAAATCATTTTAGGAAAGGTATCCTATGCCTTTCCTGTATTCCTGATAACGTGTATGCCAAACTTCATGATGATCTGTTGAGTAGTTAAGGCGTGAAAAGGTAACACACAGAGTTACTTTCACAATTATAATTTTAATAAGTACCAGCTGTTGCACGCGACTTTGCCCACGTAACTTTATAAAATATAGCCTATGTTACTCGCTGATAATGTAACTTTCTATAGGTGAAAGAATTTTTACAATCAGTTTTTGAGTTTATTTATTACAAACATACAAAATCTTCTTTCTTTATAATATTAGTTTAGATGGAAGTATGGAAATATGAATTGCTTTTTTAGACGAGACTTAAAGGCATTAAAAAACGGACACACAATAAATTTATCCAGTATAATGTTGGTCATTCGTTTATCAAATTTTTGTTTAAGGACACAATAAAACGACATTTCAGGCGCCCTATAAAAAGAGCGTTAAGTAAAACAAATATCAGTCAGTAATATTTTTAATGATTCCATAAAATCAACGACGGAAACAAATGAATTAATGTCCTCTGGTCGTCTGTGCTGCTCATAAATTATTATTTACTTATATATGTGTTGGTTTATGGGATAACCGTTATCGCAACAAATCAATGTTGTTCGTGTAACAGCATATCAAAACCTTATCTTTTCAGTTTAATCTGTTACGAGGCATGCATGTGTGTGTGACGTGTGTGATGATTATAAATAATGGTCAAGTTAAATTCAGAAACATAAAAAAGCTTTATAAGTTATAACACAAGCTGTTGCTCGCGACTTCGTCCGCGACTTCGTTATAACACCTGAGAAAATAACGCCTTTCAGCCTATATCGCTGTGAAGACGGTGGCGCCGAATCTTTAATATTTTTAGCCCTATAACTTGGGAACATAACATTTGTTTTCAGGATAATATGTATCCTATGTCAATCCAGGTAAAAAACTATATATATGTGGCAAATTTCATCCAAATCCTCCTAAACCATATAACGGATTTAAATGCAGCTTTCACTGGTAGAAAGAGGGATAAACAAGAAAAAGAAATGCATCCATGCGAACCCAGGGGCGGACAGTACTATATTAAACCATAAAACAGAATAACTAAATGAAGCACAAATTTCTAAAACGTTTCTAAGTTGAAACGAGCGAGAGCTAAAGTTCCATTCCGCTTTACATAAACACCGTATTGTGCTATTTTCCAAACCGTCGCTACTGAAATACGATACGACACAAGTTAAGGCATTGCATATTTCATGCCCCGTCTCCTTATCCAGTCACAAAGTAACGGATCAAAACTAATAAGTCTTCAAATCCAAACAGAACGGCACCAACAATTGTTTCCGTATTAAAATCTATACCAAAACTGTAAAGTTTATGGGCAAAACGTGACCTCAGGTCTGCAGCGTGTGCTGCTATTTATAGAAAATATTCAAAGTGCGGTCAAAGGGGCTGCCGTAACTGTCCCCAACTTTTATGGTATAATGATTGTTTACATAGTATCTGGTTATGGTTGGCAGTATAGGGATTTGGTGAGTCATTGTCCTAAAGCGATATCAATGGCTTGAGGTCAATTTGCTTTACAAAACATAACACAAATATTCAGTAGTTGCTACGTCCGCTACGTCTCTCAGTCATAAATTAAGCAGCCCGTTTGATGGCAGTAACCATCCGCCAGAAGATCACCGTTAATTACCAACATGTGTTTCTGTAAGTGAGTACTAGTATCTACTCACTTTTCACTGTGTCGTCCTAATCCTTATCCTACTACTTAATCCTAAGTCTTTGTCCTTTAGATTAAACTAACTTGCTCTACCTATGGCGTTGCTTGTGTTAAGGCGACGGAAGCCATCTTCAATCAAGTAGAACCTGTGATGGAATGTCATCTGTTTACCGATGTTTCCATATTATTCGCGTCTTGAATTGAAGTCGCTATCCGCGTCTGTCCCCCTCTGTATGTATTTACGCTTAGATCTTAAATTACGCAAAGGAATTTAATGCGGAGCGTAGATTTTGATTAAACAAACATCTTTCCATCAAGATACAGAAAAAGAAAATTTAAAAAAAAAGTTGTCTGCCCATAATATTGTATATTGTAATATAAAAATTCATACATTTTTATAGCAAATATTTAAATATCAATGTGAAACTTTTATTGTACGGTCTATCGATTATTTGTATACCTACTCAGTTTTTCTGTGTAGTATAAAGAGTCGACCTCCGCCATTCTTACGTCATTTTTCACATCATTTGCATATGTGCTCATGAATATCGGATTTTCCAACTTAAAACACAAGTTAGTAGCCGAGTAACACCGTGTAAGTAATTAGCTAATACGAGTTGTGATCAATGAGTATTTTTCGAGTGACACTGTGCCTAATTTCTGTCTGTTGGAAAATGAAATCTTCCAGATCGATTACTTGTTGGTCGTGTTCTTTAAATGCGAATGTTTAAATGTTTTGTGAAATACTTTGTATGTAGTGTTACTAGATATATTTAAAAAAATGTTTTTAAATGTACAAAATTTAAAAACAATACTTAATAGGCCAAAATGAGATCAGGGAGAGTTGATAGTACTGAAATCTTTAGTCGACTATAATTATTCACATAATAATTTTGTCAGATATCGGTCCAAAAGGATTTAAACGAGTTTCATAATAGTGTTTATGAAATGTTAATTAGGTAACCTGTTTGCGAATCGTTATATTCCCAGTTAACTTTATAATGACAGTTAATTTAGTATCAATTATATTTATATTGTAACATATTGTATAGTGAATATGTGCATAATTTTTTTTAATCTAATACATTTATTACAGTAAATACACTAACTGATTAACGCACGAATAGTTTAAGGAATAAAGTTAAAATTGAATTAAAGTTTTTTTTTTATTAATTAAAATAGATTAAGTCACCTATATTTTGTTAGGTACTGTATACCTGCTATGCCACTATATGGCAGTCCCATCACACTTTCTGTGTGTCTAGTACTGTGATTAGTAGTGATTAGTACTATGATTAGAAGATTAGTAGTGGAATTGTATCAGTAACAGTAACCACCCTTTACATCTGTAAAACCGTACATCTTACGTCTGTGTTACCGCGAAATAAAATAACGTGTGAGTATGTTTCTGTGAGTGAATAAGTTATGAAAGGGCCCATTAACCTATCACATACTTATTCTTTATCGTATCAAGATCGACAGCACATTTTCATCCCTTTGTGGTGCTACATGTGTTTAAAGGCGACGGTAACCATCCACTGCCAAATGGACCGTCTGCATAAAAATAAGAAAATAACATAATCATATTAGTAGAAATTTCTTACTTTCATGGTAAACAGAATAATCATTATGTTCAGTAATCCGTCTGTGACGTATTACATGGGTAAGTGTGGCTGCACTTTCGTTAAACAAACAAAGTAGTGGAAATAAGTGTTTGCACATTAAACCCGAAGTATGAGAGAAAATGGAATTCATCATTGTTGTTCGTGTGAAAATCCATGATCTGTTCTTAGCTTTAATTTTCAACCGTGTTGTCAACACTTACGACAGCTTTTTAAAAAATAAAATTGCATAGTAATAAAGTCTGAACACAATTCGGATGCGTTATTATAATTGCCAGTTAGTCACTCAGGAGATTCTCTCGAATCACGCCGAAGTTGTAAATATTTTAGACGCTATCACAAATTTGAAAGCTTTTATTCACTTGTGTTCTTATCATACACTAGATAATATTTAAATTTGATATTTTTTTTTCAATGGACTTGACTAGAAGATTGCGACTTTAAGAAGTATGGTTATTCTTAAGTACCCAGGATTGTTATTATCTGTGTATTAAGTAGGCACATTCCAGTATTCAAGGTTTGATTGAAGTCTAGTAAGATATTCTTACTTGAACCTTACATCCAATATTGCTTATGTTATAGCAAAAATTGTTTCGTTTATTAATATAGAAATGTAAAAGTAGAACAAAAAAGTACAAATAAACGCTTTTATATAGTTTATATAGTTTTTATATAGCTAAAACTGGCGCAGTTTCCATTAGTGAAAACCGTATCAATATCAGTTGAGTGGTTTAGAACAAGTTAGCGGAGAAACATACAGAGGCAGATAGCACTTTATTTTGGCTGTTC
Source organism: Synanthedon andrenaeformis (assembly GCA_936446665.2). Taxonomy (NCBI): domain Eukaryota; kingdom Metazoa; phylum Arthropoda; class Insecta; order Lepidoptera; family Sesiidae; genus Synanthedon; species Synanthedon andrenaeformis. Next base: position 7,937,923 of record OW387795.2, read on the forward strand.
TAGAGACATCAGGAATAACACGTAATTTTTTCGTTTCTAACCCAATTAGAATGAAACCAACTATTTAGCTATTTTTGTGATAAAAGTGCACTAACAACGATTTTATTACATGTATGACTAGCGACCCGCTCTTGATTTCGCACGGATGCAATTTTTTTCTGCAAATTATTCCTCGAAAACCTTCCTCTCTTAACGTTCTTTCCATTGGTGAAACTTGCATGAAAATCCGTTTAGTAATTTCTGAGATCATCATGAACATACAGACAGACAGACTTTGTTTTATAAGATGTAAGGATTTATATAATACTAGCAAGTGCCTGTGACTTCGTCCACGTTGGAAAAAAAATGTGAACAATATAAAGCTTATTATTCCTTGACGTTTTTTTATTTTATTTTAGATGATCCCTCGGGAACATTACTTTTTTTCTAGATGAAAGATACCCTATGTCCTTTTCGGTTTCCTGACAACGTGTATGCAAAATTTCATAATGATCGGTTGAGTAGTTAACGCGTGAAAAGGTAACAGACAGACAGACAGGTACATACTTTCACATTTATAATAATATTAGCAAGTATGGACTAGTATTGATATGCTATGCTATGTGTATAAATATCGTAGTTATCGTATTGCTTAATAATAAACATTAGCTGCGCGATGTTTAATGTATGTCAAGAGCATGGCGGAAATTAAGGGGCGGACGTTTGTGATTTCGCAACCCAAAAACTGAGGAAGTGAAGATTTCAAATCGTATCTTATAATTTGAGCCGTAAATATGTAGGATTAAATCAAAAAATGAATAAACGTCAATGACTTGTAACCTGATAAATCACAGTCGTTGACAGAAAGCAAAAAAAGATGACAGCTAATTAGATATCGCGATTACGGTCAAGCTAGTGTCATGGAATTTTATTTTTTAAATTCATTTTAGAACAACTACTAGCCTTTATCTATAAGTATCTTGGATTTTTTTGTCCAAACTGTTCTATCGTAGAACTAATAGTAGAACTGTTTGGACTAACCCATATTTTCTGCTATATTTTGTCTGCGACTTCTTATGTCTGTGTGTGAGCCCTCTTCAAGATTTATATATAGGCTATCAAATGCAAAAAGATCTTTTTAAATTCGACTGATAGTACAATATCAGAATACGAGTACAATGCGTTCAACGCGTTTGTTTACGAGAACTTACTTAATGAGCAAGTAATTCGGTTATATGCATTTGAAGATAAGATGTTTATTGAAGACCTGATCATGTTTCAAATTAATTTTTTTTTCGATCCCAACGCATTTAATTTTAATATATTTTGTCCACTCTTGGAATATACCTGGTTATAAAAAATACCTGGAGACTCCATAGCCTGGCTACGAGGTAACAAGCAGCTGGAATACTTTGAACTCTGCCTGAGGGACTCAAGCTTGATAATATATAATTTTAATTTGTAAATAATTAATATTAAAAAACATTTAGTTCATAAATTTTAACTAGGCTTAAAAAATTCATACTTAAAAAGATTTTCGAATGTCAAAATGGCAATGATTAAACGAATTTGATACGAATTTTAATTTATTTAAATATTATTAGTTTAAAAAATGTAAATTATAATTTATTTTATTTTATTTTTCATTTAGACGCAAATATTCACCATCACATTGCGAAATTATTTCAAAGGTTTAAGTCGTGTCTGTACATTAAATATTTAAAAATATGTACACGTTGTTAAATATGTTATCGAAGTCAAAAATATCCCTTGTTCCCCGTTTTTAGAATTTTTGTCTGTTTATCTGTGCACGCCATCTCAGAAACAGCTTAACCGATTTGAATGCAGCAAGCTTCACGTAAGATTTAGTGTTTGTTACATCCCAATCGGTTTACAAACAAAACCGAATACCTAAATACAAAGCTTACGAAAGTTGCTGGCAGTGCTAGTTAAAAAAAATGTTCCAAACGATCCCAAGACTTGAATAGCGCGATAATTTGCACAAACCATTTATATATTTGTTAATAAAAAAACAAGAATACTATCCAAAAAGTTCTCGTCACGATTACCATTGTATACGAATTAATGTCGTTCACTTCCAATAAAAAAACCGGTTCAAAGATTATGCAAATCAGAAGCGACAAGGAAGAATTACTGTCAATCGAGATGTTATTATCTCTCCACTAGATTAATGCCTTCGAGTATTCACTTACAAACCTTATTTACTGTCAATACACAGAATTTCAATTCAATTTTGAGTCTTAACTGTTATTAAATAAGGTTTAGCTCTAATTTTTAAATGAGAATTACTTATATTAGGCGTGACTTATTATGAAGCATAATCATGGTGGCCAATTGTTGGGAGATATCTTGATTTGTAATGTTTTGTGTGACACCACTTTGGAACTTATATAAGAAACATAATATTAAAATAATAAATAATAATATTCAAAACAATTTTTTTTATTAAAATTTAATGTATTATTATTAGGCTTTATTGTATGCATTTAGGCGAGTTGGTACCTATAGGCTACGATGACGTCTTATTGACATTCTGGTACAGTGTACAAACAGGAAACAAATAAATACATTATATTAAGATTATAGCATTATATTCTAAGATATAGGTATTCTAAGATTATTGAATATTTTTTTTTAATATTTGCAATCTTTTTTTATGTAACCATCGTCAGACAGGCTGACGGTCCACTTGATGTTAGATGGCTACCTGCTATTAACACAATAAACTGCACATGTGATACAATCACCTTGCTGACCTTAGTAGGATTAAGGATTAGGAAAAAGAAAATTTACTCTAGCATCCCTTAGTCTCACTAAAACACAACATACAAATCTGTTATAGCACGTTGGTCTCCTGTAAAGGGGTGGTTGCTGCGTTATTTAATATATGACTGCGAAACGGAGTGTACCCTTCCATTAATAAATTTTCTAGTCCTAAATATTATTTAATTTTTCATTATTAACATTCTCATGTCAAAAGTGAAAGCATTATTATTCCTTGAAGTAGGTACTAAAATAGTTTCTATTTAGATTCACATAAAGCCTATGCGATTGGGCGGAACATAATCAGACAACTAAATACCGCTGATCACGAGATGTCTCTTTTAAATCCTTAAACAAAAGCCTATTGTTTTTGCTTTCGTTAATGAATGAGAGATAATGGTTGTGGCAAAAAATTGTTTTCAAAACACGCTGTCCTGATTGAGTGCTTTGTTATTTTGATACATAATAAGTAAATAATATCGCCCAAATTAGTTTAACAAACTGGTTTATAACCAATCTGTTTCATTAAAAAATTCATGTTAAAATTTGGTTACAGAATTAGTCTTATTTATTACCTAAGTATGTTTAAAAGTATATTTAAGTTAGATGACTTCACCCGTATGTTTAATAGAATTATATAGTGACTAAAGATGATTTTATCAGTCATTTTATACTGTGCGCCATAGATGCGGAATTTAAATTCCATCTCCCTTCTGAGGTATTCCCTTCTAAGCCTTAAATAAATATGTGCAGGGTCGGCAAGGCATGCACTTCCAATGGTGTTGGTTTTGTCCTTAGACGATGGTAACCACCTACCATCAAGTGTACGTAACCTGCGTGCCCATAGTCTTAGTAAAAAAAATCTGCCTGATTATTTAAAAACTAGATTTTTCTCACCTTTTCTTAGGTGCTAAAACATTTTATTTATTTCTCAAATATTGACAATAGTATAATGTTTCCGGATAAAAGATACCCTATTTCCATTTATGAATCCCTGAGACAAGGTGTATGCAAAATTTCATGACGATCGGTTGAGAAGTTAAGTCGTGAAACCGTAAAAAACAAACAAACTCACTCACTTTCGCATTTATTAATATTAGTTAGTATTACCGGAAACCGTTGCACCGCAAAACAATAGCACATGTGCTAGAAACACAATTTTACAATGTTATTAGTGTAGATGATGTAAAAATTAAACTAGCAGCTTGTTCACATATATAAACTCGATATGATGTCATGTCTGTTAATATTTTCAGCATCCTTGAAATGCAACTAAGTGTGATATTTTGCAATCATAAAATGCATCATGGCTGCTGCTTTAATGTTACTAATAAGATATAACTGCGTACATTATTAAGAACTAGCTGGTGCCTGCGACTTCGTCCGCGTTGAAAAATAAAAGACATAACTCCTGACAAAATATGTAAAGCAATATATAATATTGCTTTACATATCTTCACATTCCACACAGCACCATCTAGTTCCACACTAAGCAACTAATGCTTGTATTATGGATACCAGGTAGTTGATTACTTTTTTTTGTAATACATACATTATTATAAATACAAACATCCATTACTCAGGTGCAAAGGTAAATGTTAACACATAAAACATTTGCCCCTAGCGGGATTCGAACGCGCGAACGTTTGGTTAACAGCTAGGGTTACTAACCACTAGACCAAACGTGTCGTCAAACGAATATAACGCCTGACATACATTGACGCCTGACATTATAGTTTTTCCAAGTGGTGGAAAAACTATAATGTCCTTATTTTTAGATAGCTGGCGCTCGCGGCTTAGACTGGCAGCACCTAAGTAGTACTGGTACTAAGTACTAACTAAATAGTATCTAAGTAAAGTAGTACCTATCTACTGCAGAATTATTTTTCTCAAACAAAAAATTTAAATATTGTTTTGCAATATCATTGTTGCTTTAAATCATATGAAATGATTATTTATAACACTGTTATAAAAAATTGAAACTTTGATTTATAAACTTTGTATAGTCGATGAATCAGCGTTAGACTGTAAAAACCACACACGCTTCTGAGAAATAAGGAAAAAATACAAACATTAAAACACTTCCATCCCGGCCTTTGTTTTGATTTGATATAACTAAATAGGTACAAAATCTTTTATGAGTTTACAGTAAAATTTATATGAAACTAGCTTTTTCCAGGGTATTCGTTCGCGTCCTTGTTACTGCTGCCTACTCTGAAACTTTTACGCGAAATTTTTCTACCAACACTCATTTCGAGAAATTTCTTTTCTACCAACGAGAAAACAAACACTCATTTCATAATACGCATTCATAATACATTTTCGCTCAATTTCGCCCGCGTAACTTTATAAAATATAGTCTACTAGTGGCCCGCTCCCGGCTTCGCACGGGTGCAATCTGTTAGATTGTCTTACACCGTCATCTGTTAGATTGTCATGGAACTCACAGATAATTTTAACAAATAATTGCTGGATTGAATAGGTATCAACAGATGGCGCTATGTTAATAATATTATATAATTTGCAAAAAAAATGAGATAAAAACTATCCTATCTTTTAAGTTGGACCAAATTACATATAGTTACGAAATTTTATCATAATAGGTTCAGTAGTTTAGGAGTTCATCGAGGACAAACAACGTGACACGAAATTTTTATATATGTAAGGATGTTACTCGCTGATAATATAGCTTCCCAACAGTGAAAGAATTTTTCAAATCGTTCCAGTAGTTTCGGAGCCTATCAATGCAAACAAACAAACAATCAATCAAATCTTTCCATTTTATAATATTAGTATAGACTAGCTGTTGCACGCGACTTCACCGGCGTAACTTTATAAAATAATAGCCTTACTCGCCGATAATATAGCTTTCTATAGGTGAAAGAATTTTTAAAATAGGCTCAATAGTTTTTGAGTTTTATTCATTACAAACATACAAATCTTCTGTCTTTATAATATTAGTATAGATTAATTTAAAAAATAGGTTTACCCACAGTAATTAAAATAGTTTAAGTTCTGGGTGTTATACTCAGGGTTAAAAAAACGATAAGAATGTGTTTGAAGTCGAAAATCTTATTTCTCAACCTCCGCATATTTCGCAAGCTTTTCAAGATAAATATGCTGACATGAAAAACAAAATGCCTTTGTTTTCACTGATATAATAAGAAACAGAGTATGAAACGACTACACATTATGTCAGCAAAAGCTTCCTTCCTTATGCCAAATTTTTTATGTTACTTTCTAAATGCTATTCTTTTAATATTCGTTCAAAAGTTCACTTCCAAAATCCCGCGACTTCGTCCGCATTGAAAAAAAGTAGTAATATAATGGCTGGCAATTTTATCACTGTGACGACATTCATATGTGACGGCAACAGTGGCGCCTAATATTTTATATTTTTAGAGGATCCCACGGGAATTTAACATTTTTCTAGGATAAAAAGTATCCTATATGTTAATCCAGGTAAAATTTGGCACACTAAATTTGTGCGTCGTTTTTTCGTAGAAGAGTAACAAACATCCACATATGTATCCATCGATGCAGCCTCACAAATTCTCGCATTTATTCATTTATATAATTGTAATAATAATAAAAAATAATGAAAAGAAAAATAAAATTAAATTAAAAAACAAACTATACAATTACCTAAGTCACATATTACATATAAATACACACATATATAAATACATACATACACATATACTCATATGTGTGTATATATGTATAATATTAGTAGTATGACACATCAATCAGGAGGAGCTTTACAATGTTGAAATAGGTAAATATAAACTAAAGATGTAAAGATATAAAACGGTCTATTGATTTCATCTCCACTCTTGAGATTGAGCAAGACATTAAAGCCAATACGAGTTCAGTTGTCGAATCGACAAAGCGTCGTTGAATCGAGGGCGATTAATGGAAATTGTGGTTCATAATGTCATTCCCATCAGATCTGCGAATGACGACGAATGAGTCATTACTACCACATTGGAATTATTTAAGTCATACTAGATTTATATTAGTACCTCTGTGTCAAACATTTCGAAATACGAATAATCCTAAGTTTTTTCGGGATTTCTTTTAAGGTTCGTCATCATCTTGGTTAGTTTTTTGAAAACCTTATCTATCTATAACATATAATAAAATTGTAAATTATATTGCAGGTTATATTGCAGATTGTTTTAACAAAAGAGTCGTACACCAGATGCATAGGTACTAATATTATAAATGTGAAAGTAGCTCTGTCTGTCTGTCTGTTACAGGGCATAGGATACCTTTCATTCAGAAAATAGTACTATTTCTGAGGGATCATCCAGTATAAAATATAATAAAAAACTAACGTCTAGCCAAACTGTTATAGCAACAAGAGGTCAAGCTTATAATATTGCTTATTATTTTTATTTTATTTTTCAAGGCGGATTAAGTCGCAAGCACCAGCTAATTCTAAATAATTCTTCTATAATATACCTGATAAAATTAATTGTATGGGTGTACCGCACCTAGCTAAAAGCCCACGCAAACACTCAAGTCAAACCTTAAAACATCAATGCTGTATTCTATTATTGAAAACAGATTTAGCCGTGAGAATCGGACTGTTTTGTTGAACATTATAAATGCAGATTTTGCTACGTACCTCTGCTAATATTACCATAAATGTAGAACTTTGTACAATTGTAAACTTGTAGTTTAGAAAATGTTGTAAAATTCGTACAACATTTTCTAAACTATAATCATTAGGTCTGTTCTTTTTAACACCATCATGGTTTACCATGATTAATGATTCCCATGTCTATGAAATTAAAGAATAATTTTCGAAATTTCATGTCGTCGTTATATACATAGTTTCCTGGATTAACACATAGGCCCTATGTCAAAGGGTATCTTTTTATTTTACTCTAAAAATATAACGACAGACTGTATTAGTGACGCGCCCCTGGCTTCGCACGGCTACAATATTTTTATGCAAAGTTTAAACGCAAACCTTCCTCGTTTATCGCTTTTTCTTTTAGTGAAGGCCGTATCAAAATCTGTTTGGTGGTTTAAAAGTTAGCGGAGAATATAGCTAATTTAAATGTATGATAAAAAATAAAATCTATAGTTAATATAAAAATGAATCCCTAAATGTGTTGCTAAGCGCAAAACTCGAGAACGGCTGGGCCGATTTTAATTCTGTCTTCACTCATGGATAGAGGGATAATCAGAGAAGGTTTTTACTTAAAAAAATGCACCCGGGCGAAGCCGGGAACGAGTCGCTATTACTTATAAAGAGAATATCTCGAAGAATCTGGACTCAGTATAAACTTGAATTTATTAATTTTATTAATTTATTTTTAATTTAGCTGGCATTTAGCTATTTCTACTAATAAGGGTATCATTCACCTTAATAGTAGAAATCAGTGGTTCCATAAGGCGTAGTGGTAGGGGGAAAAGATTTTCAATAAACACCTTCTTATGTTCTATATTTAAACGAATGTTTATTGGTAAAATAAATAAGGCCTTTAGTTGGTACTTGGTGCACAACCGTTTACATTATTTTCAAGTATTCATAACTGAACATTTATATTTTTTATGCAAGACACGGCGCCTTTTAACAGTTGTTACCTACGTCTGAGTGTCTCGAACGATTTGCAATTTAAATAGTGTTTTTACCTATAAATGTAACCGCACTAATGCCACATTACACCGCAGTTCACAAAATCAGTATTCAACTTTATTACCTTGAAATAAAGTTTAAACTTCACTTTAAAAAAGGAAAACTGTAAATGAACTCGTAAGTGGCGATTGGTTGTAACTGAGCAACCAGTACGAGATATAATTCGAATGATTTTGTTGGAAATTTTAAATTTAAAACACGTATGTATGGTTGTCGCTTGTTTGTAGTGTTGTACACACTGCTTATATTTCAATCAATGCCTATTATTCAATAAAATGAATAAGTCGATATGTTTTTTTTTTACATTTTATTATCCAACTGTGGATTCGCACTAATGAATTTTTTTTCTGCAAATGATATACACAAAAATGTTCCTCGTTTGACGCTCTTTCCATTAGTGAAAACCGCATCAAAATCCGTAGCGTGGTTAAGGAGGAGTTGCGAATATACAGACAGACAGACATACGCGAAGTATCTTCAATTTATACTAAGTAAGGATAGATTGTTATCAGAGTCATATGATTATTGCCTTATTAACATCATGATTCATCTATATTATAAAAATGAATCCCTAAATGTGTTGCTAAGCGCAAAACTCGAGAACGACTGGGCCGATTTTAATTCTGTCTTCACTCATGGATAGAGGGATAATCAGGGAAGGTTTTTACGTAAAAAAAAATGCACCCCGGGCGAAGCCGGGAGCGGACCGCTAGTATAGTATAATTATTGGGATTTTACTCCCTGTCTGACACTGTGACTTCGTCAAAGTAAGTAAAACATCGACATGAACAGTCCAACAGTGTACGCTGTTCTCAATTTTAAATGTATGTAAACATTAACTACATATACATGTATATTGAAATAACGCTCTTTCGCAGTGTAAATTGATTGTCAATTTTACCCAACACTATTTGAAGACGCGTTCGTTATACAAACGAGGTGTTTCAGAGCGTGTAGCAATTGATAATTAATGTAAATTAATTTCGGTACTTATTTAGGACTTGAATTTCTATTTACGACTTGGTAGTACAGATCACAGACTTACAATAACAGACAAATCATAGGGCCGGTTATGTTTGGCTTAAAAAGTGGGTACACATAGAGAAAAAATACAAAATATTTATATACTTGAAGGTCTATAATGTTTGTTTATCAAATTAATAAACAAACATTATAGAATTAATAACAAAGCTCTTGGAAAAAAAATCCTAACTCAAACGTGTGATGAAGTTATAGTTATTGTCATTTAAATTCAATATTTAATCAAGTAATATAATGTTTTATTTTATTCTTTATTAGCGACCCTCTACAGTTTCGTACAGATGCAATTTTTTTTCTAAAAATTATATAATACACAAAATTTCCTCTTTTATCGTAGTTTTCATAAGTAAAAACTGTATCATAATCCGATTTGTACTTTCGAAGCAGTTAGAATTTATTCTATAATACGATATGTATATAAGATATAGATAATTTATATCAAGCATAATATTTTCAAATGTTATGCTAATATTATTAAAAAAAAAAATGAATAATAAATTATATATATCTGTGAACTGGGACGTAGTGTCGCACGCCCTAAATAAGCTGGTTGACATTTGAGCCCAATAAAACTTATTCATTCTAATTAGTTTCAATGCCGACACCGAAGCGTTAGATCTTACTTCATTTATGCAGACAATAAAAATAATTAAAACTGTATAGCACCAATTATATGAGGAAGCATCCTAAATAAGTAAATTATTTAAATGAGTTTGTTACGCTTTCACGCCTTAACTACTCAACCGATCATTTATGTAAGGCAGGCCATCGTCATTGCAGTGTATATTATAGGAAAAAGTACCGTTCCCGAGGGACACGAGCGAAGTGGGGGGAAACAGCTAGTGACAGTAAATTTTAAATTTAAAAGAATAATATGTTATGTAGTTTTATTTATAGTGTTAATTTTAAATAATAAAAAATAAATTAAATATAGATGCTTTAAGTAAACATAAAAAATATATGAATACTTTGCATAGTGGTCGAATATTTTTTGCCATTACGCTGGTAGGGAATGATTTTGATTTCTTTAAAATTCGTGGGTTAAGGTCGATAAAGTAGTAATTTTAAATCGGTTTTTTATTTTTTATTTAGATATCTTATTTTGATTTACTTCCGAAACCTTTTCATTATTTTGTCATTAACGATTTTTGGGATTGCAGATAATATGTTGTACACATTTGAATGCGTTTTTGCCTTAAAAAACGTCTTTAAAGGGTACTTTGGTAATTACAGAATAAATGTCTTGCATTCTTCTTGGGACTAGTAGTAGGATTACCATACTAGTAGCAGTGCCGAATTAAGATGCGCGGGGGCCGTGGCAAATTCTATCAAGTGGCCCTTAGTTTGTATTAGTATCTTCAGTTAAGAGTAAGTGTTTTAAATGTTAAAATAGAGCGTATTTTCTCATTTTTTTTTTAAATATAATATAAAGATAATTTTATTTAAACTTTTAATCACATTGAATCATTTCAAAATATTGGAAGTTTAGCTGTTTTTGATGAAAAAATTATTTTACGTTTGCTACGTAGCTAATCCGGCACTGACTAATAGTTAGATCTACCGTAGAACTAAACAGAAATTAGTTCTAAATAGTTCTATTTGACTGTTGTGATAGGTATTTAGATTATTGAAATAAAAATATATTCAAAAAAAGTGTTTGTAAAATTGCCATAAATATAAATATGAGGTTGAGAATTTTTTTTTTTTAATAATAATGTATGTCTTGTTAAGTCTACCTTATCGAATACTATTGTTTCTTTTACCTATTATAAAAACTAAAAACACCTCTTCAAACATAACGTCATGTAATAAATGTTTACACAGTTATTTAATTCTAATAACACATGTTCTAATTTACAATAAATATTATTTTAACAAGAGATTTCGCGTTTTAAAGTTACGCGATGAACCTTATTTTCATATGTGTATCTAGGTATATAGACTATATGATGCCTGCGACTTCGTTCGCGTTATAAATAAAAGATATAACGTCTGACAAAATATGTAAAGCAATATAACACCTCACAACACTGACGCCTGATATTTAACCTTTATCTTTATCTTGTATTTTTATCTTTGTTTTTATATAGCTGGGCACCAACTTATTTTGCTTATTCTTTTCTAATTTTTTTTAAAGATTTTTTAAAATCGTATTGTGTTTCTAAGATTACTTAACATGTATACATATTAAACAAACATACAAATTTTATTACGTTATAATATTAGTATAGACATACATTTTGAGTTTCATACACTTTAAAACGATAAATATGTATTTAAGTGTTACTTTTGTCATAATACCTACCTGTAAGAAAAGCCAATTTTATTTTAAAACAAAAATTAGAACAAGCAAGTATTTTCTTAATATTTCTTATGGAATGTAATTATAAAACGTCGAAATTTTTATATTTACAGGAAAAAAATTACATTTCAATATAATCTAATATTTTGTAACGTTCTATAAAGATCCAAATTCCAAATTATAACCCTAATGGATACTCGAACGTTCGAAGGACCCTTAAGAATAATTTTGGAGTTCGGGGCATTTCTTCCTTATTGAATTTCATAATTTAATTTCATTCGTTCATTTCTTTTTACTATACTCAAAGCTGCTTATATTAAAAAATAATATCTATTAGATTAAAAAAAAATTCACTAGTTTACACAATTTGTTAATGTAACAAAATATGAAGATTAAATAACATTACATAATAATAAATTAATTTATTGACGCTTTTTCAATAAACTAAATAAATATATATTAACCTTTTCTGAGAAAACACTAAATTAGACTAAATTAGTGGTTGCGTTATACCTTATAACATTAACGTTTCTATGTGAGGATTCGAAATTAGTGGTGGTCACACGTAAATAATACGCTCCGGGTCTAAATTAAATAAAGGATTCTAGCAGATAGATTGTTTATCCCATAAGCCAGCTTCATATATTCAGTATTTTACCGGCATACATAGGTCAGGTTAATGTCCCATAGGAAGTTAACCCACTTCTCTCTGTCTAAAAAAGTATTGCTGGAAAACGAACATTAAAAAAATAATTTAATTAAAATTTGGTTAAAACAGTCACTTCTCTGAACACATTTCAAAAATGCAGCGAGATTGAAATGACAAGGATAAAATTACTCGCACATTTAGTATTTGATCAGAGATCACACATGTTTTAACCGGATGCAGTCAGTAGCGTTTATCGTGAGGAGGGCACAACAAAACGCTTGTACACACTCATTTAATACCAGAATTAGAACTCATTGTGAAATAAAATAAAAAAAGTCTCTCAAAAGGAAATGGCCCGGCGTCCTCAATTAATAATTTTCCGGCACGGACCAACGCCAACACACCATTGTTCGACAAAACAATGAAAAAGTGTTCGTGGCGAGCGATAGCACAAAGAAAAATTGAGTAAAACAACGTAACTCCGTCTAAAAGTTAGTCTGTTTACCGTGATGCAACTGGTTGCGGCTAGTGACGCGCAAATGATCTTATCGATGTCGATTTATCAACACGCTCGGTCGACTTGACAGCTCGTTTGCCTGTGGCGCCACGGGTATTCCTATCTGTCTCCTTAAACTTGTTTATGTAACGCGTATTGATATTATTTTAATAAACACTTTCTTTTGTTTTCAGGTAAGCCTCAAATATGTACCTACACACTGGACATTTGGTAGACTGTACATTTTGATATTTTGGACTGAGTCTTATGTTTGTTGGGTTAAAACACTCATGTAATAATACTTCCTTTAAGTTAACCACATTTTTTAAATGGAAAAAGTCTTTTGGCATGTGGTAGATAAGACATTTTGATAATTTCTGAGTCTGGATCTGAGTTCTGAGTACTTTAAACAGAAGTCCTTTATAGTAAAGAAGTCTATTACATCATTATAATTACAGTTAAAAAAAAACAGCCTCTACTAAAACATTATTATAAATTCTTATTACTTCTTAATCTTAACACACTTTTTATTATAAAGGACTCCTAGCTTAACATTCTGATTACAATTTTATATATACATTTTATGTATTTTGTATTTTTTTTATCGTATAATGAAGTATTTCATCGTGGGCAAGTCGTAAACAGGAGTCCCATCATTATTGACTTCGGCGTTGACCCATATCGTCGAAAAACACGCTTCCTCTTTGATTCACAATCGGTCTACTGTTCTGTGAGTGCTGTAATCGGTATTTGGGGCAATGACACCGAAACGCAATGCAGTGTGCGTAATGTAGGACAGTCAAGTGTATTCGAAAAAAGAACTTCAATAAGCTTCAAATTTAGTAACTGCGAATTGAAATTGTTTTTATTAATTTTTTTCTAATACATATTTTTTTTATTAAATAATTTGTCACAGTACTGTACAATTTTATGGCAGTGGACCGTACGCTGTTTATTGCCTTCAAACTTTCACATTATGTTTTCTTGTCCTAACTTTTCCACTTCCAATATCAAAATTATTTTATGTTACTTTTCCCGAGGCATCCCCTTCTTAATAACTTACTGCTGATTTGAATTCGATCCGAAATTAAAATATTGTTTCCATTTTTTTATTATAAACAGGCTTACGTTACACTTGATAGTAGATCGTCACATACGGCGTACCTACAAACAACATAGAGGGATTCAGGTGCGCACTGAACTTGCAGGAATTTGTTTCAAGTTTGCTTGAAAAGCCCATATTGCTAGACGGAAACTCCTCAGAAGTTAAGATTCTAGTATTTTAAAAATGGATTTCAGACTAATGTATGTAGATATTCTAATATACGTATGTATTGTATACACCGCAGCCGGTGCTTAGTGCGTAGGTTGACATTTTTAACACCTCCGTTCACACTCGTAGTAAATTTGAAGGTCTCGCGTCACAATTTCGTCACATTGCATTCATGTATCAATTATCGGTACATAGAATGCTTTTATTGACATATGTGTGTTGGCACATCATTATGTAACGCAACGGTAAAAGAATACAAAAAGAGATCCAATGCAATACAAATAAGAACGAATACAGTTTGTCCCACAGTGACATCTATAATAATTGTATTATTAAGTCTTTAGATGACACTACACAAAATAAATGATTATTGTAAGCTATACTGTGAGTTGAACCCATCGTAATTGTTTATCTTACAAAATAAGACACAAAAGATATAATCACATCATTACCATCGTCATTTCCACCATAGGACGTCCACTGCTGACACAGGCGTCCCCCTAATAGATGCTCATTATGAATATTTCGTGAATTTTCCGTCTGTTTGTGGTTTTCCATTATAAGTACACGTTATCACGTCTAAAGACATTGCTCGCTTAAGTCACGACTTGTGCTAAATTGACATTATAAAACACCTTTGTCGGCGGAATACCAGTTTTTTTTTTAATTTTTTTTTAACTTTTATTACCTTCATGCGGTAACCGAAGTGCTCACCGTCGTATTATTCAATAAGATTTTATGGACACAAAATCGCAACACTGCCTCGGAATTGCATTTTGATTTATCGCTTCGCTTATTCTTAGCTTTTATTGTAGTAACGCCGACCGTCATTCGTTGTTGGTAGGTATTTCGAATTCTTTTTTCTGGCAATACAGCGCGAAAAATAAAAAAATACGAATTTAAGCTGTCCAGGTCGAAAGAAGTGAAAAAAGTTTATTTGTTGCCAAGTTCTAAATATGAATATTGTTAAGATATTTTTTTTTGTTTCAAGACGAAGGGTTCGACTTTTAGGGTTACGTCTTTAAATGTTAAAACCCACATTTTTTGTAAATTATACAAAATACTAGTTTCTGCACGTGACTCTTTTTTATTTATTAAAAAAAAAACACAATCTAATAGACTAAACAAAAAAGTTAGATTAAAAAATACGAACCGGAGTTAATATCTAATCAGCTCTGCTGGGAATCGAACCCAGTACCAATGAGTCAGACTCCTGAGCAAGCATATTAACCACTCTACCAATGGGCTCTTCATAACTACTTTTTCCCCTATCTTTATAAATTATTCCCTATCGTTTAAGTTGAAACTACTTTTTTCTGCTAATTGTAACACAAATATTCCTCTTTCACAAGTTAGCAAGGAAACAGACTGAGGCATACAGCAAATTAATTTTTTTATAATATAATTTTCATTTTGAATTCTGAGATAGTTAAAATATTTCACACTGCTAAAATAAATAATATTTTATACTTACCTAAAAGAATTTTATTTGTTTACTTTTACATTAGAAAATGGTTATATTAAATAGCTAAGAAGAACAGAAAGTTTCTTTACTTGAATTTTTTCTACGGAACCATTTCGTCCTATTATACAGTAATGTAGTTTTATTTTTTTGACGTGGCTGTTTACATCGTCGAAGTTGGCATCCTTTTCATTATAATACTTACCGCTTTACGATTACTGCATTGAATAAAAGCAGTAATTATGAATTATCATTTTATTATTATAATTATCACCAAATTATAGTTAATAATTAACATTTTTTATTAAATCAATTTTCAATTAAAACAACTTTGATTTGATAACAGTGCTGATAAGAAAAAAAGACATTCTTTGGTTCTCTAAAAACAATCGTTTGTTTAAAGGTTTCATATTTAGATGTTTTTTTAGGCATTGGACTTCCAAGCAAATAAATAATGTTCACGCTACCTTGAATTATTAAATTATTACCTTTATTGATTATTTCTTATCTGTTTAAATAACGCAACTCAAAATTTAAGCACAACAAAATAATTTATCTTGACCAACCTTTTGTTTTCCGTCTGTAGTATCATATCAATACACGAAGTAAGTTACTTTGTTTTCAGAGATATCGTGTTTACAGGCTCTATGATACTGAAACTAAATTGACGATTTTTAGATTTTTTTTCTGTATGTATGTATGTTCCTCCATAACTCTGAAACGAATGAACTGATTTTCATGAAACTTGGTAGATAAACATTTGGACGTACGGGACACAGGATAGGCTACTTAATATTTTTCAGCGCGGACGAAGTCGTGGACACCAGCTAGTTATTTAATAAATTCTAAAATGGATGAATTCGCAGAGCTTCAATTATAAAAAAATACTCCTAGCTCAAAAGTTGCACATAGTTGTACTCAGAAAAATTGTATTCTATCACATGAAATACCAAAAACAGTCTCCTCTAAGTAGAACCTAAAAACCAATTATGATTTCATCACGTATAGTGTAGTAATAAGAATACCTATTACTTACCATCTGGCCACCGCCGATTCTAACGCCCACGAAATGTCGTAAGCGACGAATCTTGTTTTTTTTTGGTCCAATGGACCGGTAGTATAATCTATTGTCTTTAGTACGTAACTATTGTCACAGGTTGACACATTATTGTCTAATGAAAATATTTAATTACTTATCTTCCTACAAAATCCCAAGATAAAACCATAAAATTATTTTCATATAAGTAGGTAAATGCCCTGTTGTTTATGTTGTTAAGTTTTAATAGTATTTTTGTGTTCCCCCTTTCTTTGTAATAGTATGTGTCTGTTTTTCTTCAAAGTGTTATTTTTATATCATTGCTCTACCATTTAGTGTCCTTTTAAACTTCATTGTAATATCATCATCCATAAAATTTTATTCTTATATTATTGGAAACTAGCGACTCGCTTTGCAAGAGTGTAATTTTTTCTAATATACAATTTATATAAACTTCCTCGTTTATCACTTTCCATGAGTGAAAAACGCATCAAAATTCGTTAGATGGTTTAGTTTAGAAGAAGTTAATAACCAAATTCATTTTATAATGTCCGGTTAGGTAACCTAAAATGTTCGTTTTTCTATTGCTGATTCAGATTCGTAATCAACACCAGCCATACCTACGAATATTACAATAAATAGGTACTAAAAGTTTATATTTCATCGGATCTGCAATATACGTTAAAAATGTCAAAACGAAAAAGCGTTCTTAGAATATAGGAGGTTGTCTAAGGAATTTCTCATCCGTACCATCGCAAGCATTTTTAGCATATGAAGCCACAGACAAAAGCACGTATTCTACAAGTATAATAATGGTACAAAAATGAATCATTCTCATATATGACCTTCCATACACTGCTGACCACAAAATAGGCACCAAGCGTGTCGAAGCATTCTATAGGAATGTCAACGCGAGCGGTGATTAACAATTGACCTTTTAAGGAGAAGCCGTTTTGTAACCAAAACAAATACAGTCGAAATTTAGAGAATAGAATAAACAAAACAGTTTGACCCTCAACTTTAGAAGATTCATGCGTTTTAAATTTGAAATTTTATATGTCGTCACCATAAATTTGGTAAAGTTATGCTTGATATGGCGAGCTGTGTTTTAGCAGTCCTTTGGATAAATTTGCACGAGCTAGATTTTTTCTAAGGTGCTGGGAATTGATAATAATGGATATTTTTGAGAAATTGTATTTTAAAATGCACCATTTTTTTTTATTAGAGATGGGTTTACTCTGTATATCTATTTAATATATCTATTTGAACGTTTTTATATTACCTATGTGATGAACTTCTTCAAAACTTTTCAGGTCAATTTGCAAGATGTTCAATTATTTTATTATTTTGAAATGCTTTAAACCTTGAATAAAATTGATTGAGTCAATTAAATTAAAATAGATTTTAAAATGAAATTTGTTTAATCCGTATTTACTTCAAGCATTTTAAGCTTGTATTATAACATCTTATTATATTTTTCTCAGTATTTCTAATTTAATGCAATAACAAATAATAATTCTGAAAAGATTATTTATTAACCATTGATTTCCTATAGATTTTCACTGATCGTAATAATTTAAAACTAAAATAAGTGACTTATTTATCTTTTCAAGTTAAAATATGTTAATGTAATTTTAAATATTAATCATTTTTTTTCAACATTTCATATAAAAGTATAATAATAGTATCATATTTAGTCAACTGGCAATAATACAAGCTATCCTTCCATAGTATAAATTGGTCGCTGTTCGCGTAGGTATGTCTGTCTTTACATCTGTATCTATGTTTGTCTGTATATGTCTGTAGGGTTAGGTTATGCAACGGAATGTATATAATTTGCAGAAAAAAATCCGTGCGAAACTGGGAGCTGGCCGCTAGTACATACATATATTATTATAATATTTTTCTGCATAAACATAAAGCGTCAATTTATTCGTAATATTGTTGAAATTTATTACCAAGATGTAAATTTCATGTTCAAAGACAACTAATTCCATGAATAGAGACCATAAAATTGACTTCGCCTTAAATGCTCAATTCTATATTCAAATCTCGTATACATCGCGACGACACGCTTTGTCGGACCGTCTAGGCGACATAGACAAAGGATTTCATATTATTTACTTTGTATTTAAATCGTACGACTATCTTTTTCGTTTTAACCGCCAATATATTAAAGATGTAAAGATGCCGCGACTATTTATTATAGAAAATAATAAGCGACCATCCCTTAAGTGAACAGTTATATTAGTCGCCAAAACTTAAATATCGTATTAATGTAACCAATGTAATTAGTAGAGCACCAAGTGGAACATTAGCTTGTCTGACGACTTGTATATATTAAAAAAAAAAACTTTTACTGAATATTATATTATAAATGTGAAAATAACTGTCTGTCTGTCTGTCTGTTGCCATTTCACGCGTTAACTGATCATCATGAAGTTTTGCATATTCGTTAACAACATATAATATGTATCTATACCGGAACCAGCAGTGAAAAAATTAAATATCACGAATTTGATTCAGTTCAAACTAATCAAACTTCGTTTCAGTTATGTCTTTGTTTTAAGATTTTGTACCAAAAACAAAGCAATGTCCTAGATCTTGTCACAATACGTTCTAAATGGTAGTAAAACATGTAATACAGTTTTGTAGGTGAGTGTACACACACATCTTCGTCTTTGTACCTCTTTGTGTACAGTCTCAAACTAAGGTCAGTAAGTTGACATCCATTTTTCTCGTCTAACTGTGCGCGTCAAAGTGCATTGTTGCGACCGCAACGCGACGATTCGTTGCCCAATGGGCGAGGCCAAAACATTACGGTGTCACAGACCACTTACAAATAAACGCTGCGTTTTTACTAATTCTTGTATTACTTATAATTTGTGTAGCAAAACACCGAGGAGTTTTTCTGTGCATATTATTTAATTAAGTAAATGTTTATATTAAAATCTAAAAATATTATTTAACAACAAAAAGGAATAACGTTTAAATAAGTTAATAGCTTTTAGTTAAATTAAATAATAAGGTGAAGTTAACTTATTTGATAACATTACTTTTTCATCCATGACAAAATTGATCTCATTTATTTCTTTCCTGACTTCTTTTATAATTGTATAGTATGACCAGTTTACATAATCTTAATGCTCTTAATAATGCAACTAATGTGTCTTCAAATCTTTTTCTTAGATGTTAAAACATTTATTCCATCTTTATTGCTCACATATTTTTGTCAGGTGTTGATTTTTTTTTGTTTTATTTTTTTATGATCTCTCGGGAACCGTACTTTTCTTATCCAAAATTTCATGACAATGTATCCAAAATTTCACGACGATCGGCTGAATAGTTAAGGCTTGAAACTTAACAAACACACTTTCGCATTTATAAAATTAGTTAGGATTTCTATTTTGGTTGCTAATTAATAAGTAAACTTACAGAATATTTATTTATTTATTTGTTTAAATTGTAACGTTTCCTGTCTATTTATTATAAATTATTATTTACATACAAAAGTTAATTTAAAATAATTTCTGTTCAGAAATATATTAATGAAATAAATCAACACACTTTTATATTTAAATGAAATATAAATTTTTAGTTTAGCGAAAACGTACTTTATAGCTTTTCGTGTGTAAATACCTTAAAGCGCGAACTCGTCATGGCGAGGCGGCGGCGTCGGCTTTTTTGTACTACATCCAGCGAATAACGGAACAGCTTTTTCATCAGTTGCGTAACATTTTTTTGCTATTGGAACTACTTTTTTTTTTCAACAGAGTACTCTTTTATTGGAAGGTCAGATGTAATAGAACAAAGCTGTATTCATATGCTTGATGAATTATCGGTACGAAACATCATGGGTTAACAAAAAAGTTTTTGTTTCACCAATGATGTAAGGTTATTATGACGATGACTAAGTTAAATTTATTATTACGTTCGGGTTCAGTTATGGTACTGTTTATTCAATACAGTGATTATGACGATAATCGCACTAGGATCAGTCTTCAGGCTGAGAGAACAAAAGAAAAATGTTTACCAATTAAAAGTGTTGAAACTGTGGTAATGTAAGGTTTTCTTGTTTTTACTATAAAGTTTTTATAAAAAGTTACGCGGGCGAAGACGCGTCCAACAGCTAGTTTATTATATAAAGAGACATTTTATTTACTACTAGCTTTTGCTTGCGACTTCATCAGCGCTTCTTAGTCTTAGACAATTATTTAAACTTTATTACTTGTATATTTTTGTCAGCAGTTGAAATTTTTGTTTTCAGGCAATCCCTTTGGAAACATTACTTTTTTCTGGATGAACGGTACCTTATGTCCTTTTCTGTATCTCTAATTACCGTGGTTATACAAAATTCCACAATGATCACGGTTTTGTAGTTAAGGCGTGAAAGCTGTACAAACAAACTCACTTTCACATTTATATGAAAACAGTCTATCTGATGCTAACAAGGATGTAATCAAAAATTTAAAGGGCATTTTTAAGTACCTAACATGACCCTTATGTCGCGGTTGGTAATGGTTCTCTATAAGGTCATCTATAAGCCTCATTTGTACAAATGTGGGCGTGAACAATAAAAGTGTATGTGTTCCTATGAGGTCATAATGTGGGTGTATTGAGATCTTACAATGTAGACGATTGACGTAGCATCTGTTCAAATATTTGACATATTTGAATATATTTTTGAAGTTCTGACCTTTAATGCTGACATTTAAGACTATCATCGCCTACAGAGACTGAGGGAATATCTATAATATATAAAATTCTCGTGTCGCGGTGTTTGTTGCCAACTCCTCCGAAACGGCTGGACCGATTTTGATGAAATTTTGTGTGCTTATCGGGTAGGTCTGAGAATCGGCCAACATCTATTTTCCATACCCCTAAATGTTAAGGGTGGTACTCCCCAAAAATCAGCTAGTATGTTATAATTATAAGCTTATGTAAGGAATGAGATGAGAATAAGATTGTTTTTCTATTTAAAAAAAATTGGTAGTAACTGAACACCATGACATATGAGTGTTCTAAAACCCATTTTTATATCCGAAGACGTGGTCAGGAATAAGCAACCTTACATGTTCAATTATGGTTGATTTCTGTAACTTAGCTAGTTAGGTTCATTAATTTTTTAGATAATCTCTTCTCCATCCTGTATAATTAAAGTATAATATAAATTTGAACCACATAAAATAACTGCAATACTATAGAAACATATAAGTTTTGTAAAATACCTACTTGCGACCCGACCCCAACTTCGCACGGATGCATTTTTTTCTGCAAATAACAAACCTACACCAAAGATTCCTCGTTTATCACTCTTTTCATTTATAAAAACCGCATCAAAATGCATTGACTACCTAAAAAGCTCGTCGTGAAATATACACAATATTAAAAGTTTTTTCATTTTTCCGCATAAAAAGTCCTCAAACGTCGCAACCACGAATTAGGAAACGCAGTATCGAGTACTTTTTTAAATCAGCTCCAATAATCCGTACGATTACAAAACTACTCTACTTTTTACCTACCGAAATCTGTAGCGAATTGCAACCTTAAAATTAAACACGGAAAAGTGCGCAATCAACTTACATCGCGCGATACAGATTTGACGCGGAAAATAACCGTGTTTACGTCTTGATGGATTTCAGAGAAAAGCGTCGATTAAATGACGGTGAAGAAAAATATTGATTATAAAACTAATTTTATCTTTAGGACTCGAGCACCAAATCTACTAAGAACACCTGTACTAAGAGACTGATGCACTATTTCACAAACAGAGCTTAACTTTATTCATTCTCTATTTGGTGTCACGTTGGTTGACGCCAATGAACTCCTAAACTACTGAACCGATTTTGATAAAACTTCGTAACTATGTATAATTTGGTCCAACTTAAATGATATCATAGTTTTTATTTTGAACCCGGGCGAAGCCGGGAGCGTGTAGCTAGTATT
This sequence comes from Synanthedon andrenaeformis, assembly GCA_936446665.2. Classification (NCBI taxonomy): domain Eukaryota; kingdom Metazoa; phylum Arthropoda; class Insecta; order Lepidoptera; family Sesiidae; genus Synanthedon; species Synanthedon andrenaeformis. Next base: position 7,960,544 of record OW387795.2, read on the forward strand.
AAAAAGAGAAAAGATTTGATTGTTTGTTTGCATTGAATAGGCTCTGAAACTACTGGACCGATTTGAAAAATTCTTTCACCTATAGAAACATATCAGCTACATTATCAGCGAGTAACATCTTAGGCTATTTTTTATAAAGATACGCGGACGAAATCGCGTGCAACAGCTAGTTATATAATATATCTCAAAAGAATTTTCTAAGAAAAAGACTCCTGATAATTGCAAATATGGAATTATTGATAGTTATGCTAAGAAATTCGCAATTGTTCAGTGTTCTGGTTGAACATTATGATGAGTGTACAATAGCCCATGTTAATTTGTGATTGAAATTGTATACAGAAATCCTTCTAGTCTGTGATGTCATTAAACATTACGATATTATGGTGAATGTCTTGATTAGTCAGTGAATAGTGGGCGATCCCATTTAGTCGGTGAGCCTAGGATATTAGCAGGCTGATGTGGTGGTGGGCGAGACCATTTCCTGCGTAACTATCAACTTTATCTTCAATGAGAAATCATTGTGCATAACTCTTGTTTGCTCTAGCTGAGCATGGCTTATGCATTAACTATTTTAAGATTTATTTTTCATTTTTACTAGCAATCAACAATAAATAAACTGCAGATTCTAATCAAATAAAGTTCTATCGTATATTGTTTTAAATGTTTCAAAGTCATATTCATGTTGATAATGTAACTTTTAAAACAGAAAATAAGAGCTAAAATTTGTGTTTGTTGTTTAGGCAGTTTAATTTTCAAAATGTCACGTGACATCAACTCGAATTTTTAATAAAAAAAAAGAAACCTCTGTTTGGTAATATTTCAAGAGAAAGTATTTTGAATAAAAGAAAAAAATGGTTATAGAAGACTAGAAGTAGAGTAATTAATTACGATATCTTATTATATATTATTTGTGTATCTTTCTAAATGCAAATCGTCCTTTTAGCATGATTTTGAAAATTTTTGTTCTGTAATATTTTTGTAATCGATGATACATTTAGAAATACGATATCTGAAAAATACTCGTTTTAGTGTGAACGACCAAAAAGGAACATGAATTTGTAAAATAAAAATGACAATAATGGAATAGCTGTTAAAGCCATTACCATTGGTATTTCTAACCAGCAAATGTACGGAACCCCGTTGATTAAGTAAAAGGTTACGTCGTGGGGGACATTCTATTGCTTAGGGAAAGAATTGACTTTTATTGTTTGTGGGAAACAGAATGAAGTTATTCGTAAAATTTATACATTTATTGACAGGCCTCTTTAGTGATACTAAGCTTTTTAAATAATCTGCAGTCTGATACATAGACGCAAAATCGTCTGTCCGTGTGATATACTTCGGTGAGCGTTCTCAGGAGCTGCATGAGCTCATACAGCGTTCCTCTTTCTTCTACCGGACATTCAGACGTACGGCTGCGGTTACCATCCTCATCTTGTCAAAATCCTTCTTTTTCTTCTAAATCTAAATAAAATAGCAAAATACAATCTGTAAGTAACTTTAAAATAGTACAAACACTTTCTCCTTACTGGAAATGCAATATATACCTACCTACATAATTCCAAATAAGGTTTCAGAACGAAGTGCCGACGAATGTCCGATGCGGATATTCTCGGAAGGAGAAAAGCGCGATTATTTACTGCCCATAACTTTTCGCTGAAAATTTTACCCATTAATTACCCATAATTAGTATAATTACCTATTAGTTTACTCATTAATTAATCATCATCATTTATCCATATACTTCAAATGTTTTTAAAATTTGAAATACCGCGACATTATTGAAGAAGAAGAGCGGCAAGCAGCCAAGTCTACTCGATGGTAGCTACCGTTACTTGTTAAACACAAAGCGAAGTTACACTGCTGATGTTATCAGGGTAAGGGACAAGTTGAGAAATTCATACCGTAACATGAGGGCAAGCATATGTTATTTTACGGGGTTCTTCTTCTATAAGGGGACGTCCAAGTATTACGTAACGCGAATGGGGGGGGGGGGGGGGGGGTGTTAAAAATCTTCAAAATTGCGTTACGTAATACTTGAACGCTCCCTAAGAGACTGGTTCATCTCTCTCTATTGGCACTGAGTGGTATACATAGTAAGGGAACAGTGTAAACGATTTGTAGCACTGACTCTCTACTCTTCCTTGCATTCACTTATCATCCCAATGAGCCCTCGTAGCGTATAAATTAAGTCGAAATATTTTAAGGTTTCGGACTTGCCAATCGGTAACACTTTTTTGGTGGCTTCTTTTTTTTGGTGCGGACAAGAGAACGTCTGCTGGATTTGATAGACATATAAAATAATTATATTTTAAAATAGTTTTACTTATTCATTTAAGCATTAAACATTGTTGGCGCGATAAAATAAGAAACTTATGGCTACACATGAAACTAATGACCAAAGAAAGCATTTACATAACATAAATATGTCTTCTAATTGAAAACACCATTTCCATACAACATTGTAAACCTATTGATTTAACCGCAAAATAAACTATGAAACACGTAAATTCTATCTGAAAACGCCATTATAATAATATTTTATAATCTTCATGACCATAAACACACATGTTTAAATGCTACATCGCTTTAGGAGGCAGAAAATAATTGGATACAAGAGATTTAAGATTACACCATAAAGATTAACAATTACTGGATAGAAAATGTGGGATTATCGCTGCAAAATCCTAACTTTTAGTCAAAGACCTCTCTGTCAAATAACAGCACGCGTACTGTTGTGCTTCAGTGCTCAAATAAGTCACTTTATCCTTACTAATTGCTTAAGTATGTACTTTCGTTTGTAGATCAATATTTGGCGAGGAATATCGTTACTTTGTACAAAGTTTAGGGTGGTTTAGGTCCTATCTATACCAGTACATATTATAAAGAGAAAAATTTGTATTTTTGTTTGTAATTAATAAACTCAAAAACTACTGGACCGATATTAAAAATTCTTTCCCATATAGAAATCTATAGATACTATAGATATAGACAGATATACTCGTACTATAGATGGATTTACTATAGATCTATAGATATCTATAGATTTTATCTGCGAGTAACATTAGGCTATATTTTATAAAGTTACGCGGACGAAGTCGCATGCAACAGCTAGTAATGAATAAAGGAGCTTTTGCAATACGTATTATAATACAAGCTGTAACTTTGGTTTACTTTCTGACACAGAGAAGACTCTTTTGTTATAAAATATCTAAAGTAGATTTGAAAATTTGTGTTTGTCTTAAATGATCTCCCAAAAAAATCATAACGCAACTTATAATTTCTAACAGCCAAAGTAAACAAAGAATCACATCCAGCTGTGTTTATTTGATTAATTTAGAAGTTTTGTAATAGGGAACCATTTGGTACAGTCGGCGATAAAAAGTTTTATGATCCGGATAAAATTATTTACAAAATATGTGTGATTTTCACACCACCCTTAAAAAAACTATTTCTAACAAAAGGTAAGCCATTTTTTGGATAATTTTTTTTTAATGAATAAGGTAAACCGAGATAAGGTTTCAAATTTAACTTCCTAAGATTATATTTAATTTTCTAATCAAAATTTACTAAATCGTACAATCCAGGTACGATCGAAATTATAAAGAATACAACAAATGAATTATATACATTTATCAAAAATATCATGCTATTTGACAGGACATTCTTATCACACTTGATAAGAATGACTTCGCACGGATGCGATTTTTTGTGCAAATCATATACCTTTCTCGTTTAACGTTCTTTCCATTAATGAGAAACTTCAAAAGGCTTATATATAGGTTCAACCAGAATAAATTCTGTTGCCGAGGGATCATATAATAATAAAAATCCATCGCTCGACAAAACTATAACAACAATAAAGATATGAATATTTTTTTTAATTTGAATCAAATTGCTCGCATATTTTCTCAGGCTTTATGTTATTTTTAGTATTTTGCATTGATATTATTTTTATATTTGATTCACACTGTTTTTGTTTTGCATATTACAGACATATCCACAAAGATAATAAGAGATAAGTAAGTAAAAAAGTCAGCAAAGGAAATTTATTAAAACAATTGTGTCGCTGACCGTACAAATGCAGCAGTTAAGTTAGACAAACGTCATGTGTCCTCTCGCGTGTGGTCGCCTTACCAAATTGGACTGATCGCTCATTTTGTATGCCTTTAAAAACATAATAGGAAAACAGACTACAGAATTAATGGTGATTTTAAATGGCTAATTTATTCTTAGTGTTCCTGATTTATGCTCGACAGTTAATGAAAGTTATTTTACATATTATTCAAACATTTGCATAATAATTACTCTCGGCTGCTATAAACATATTCCGCTCCCGGCTTCACGCTAATGAAATATTTTTCTGCAAATTAAATATGTACTTACAAAAACCTTCTCAGTTTGTCGATTTTTCCATTAGTGAAAACCTTATCAAAAGACGGGGCGGATTGCGATTTTATACATTTTTAATTAAATAAATGTTAAGCTATTATTTTTTGATGTACATATATGAAAAATTACAAAAAGCAATAATTTCGTCTAAAGTTTCAAATGAAATGTATCTGGTCGAAGTGGCCCCTTTTAATTTATTTGCCCGATTGTACGACCACAGTACATAAGCTAAAGAGAAATACAGAAGACTAACACGAGTACAACAGTACCTAATGACCAGTGTAAAATACAACATTAGCCTTCTGTCGTTCATATTATAGTACTCCCTAGGGGGCCTACTAGACCCCATGCCCTTAATATTGGGTTACGCATGAGTCACACCGCCGCGAAGAACAATGTACATGTTTTAATACATGCATTGCTAGATATTTTATAAAATAGTTTTGTCTATTTTTTATATATCACTTTAGAAAAATTAACATTATTTAATTCTACGAGTAAAGATTCACCCATAAAAAAAATCTAAATTTAAACTATACAATTTTGTACACGAGATGATTCTTAGTATTGTATCTAGTTGCTTCAACAATTTTGCTTATCTCGTTGATAATAATATATTCTAGCCAATTTTCAAAAGTTGTTAATAAATAGATTATTGTCGTAAAGTTTTTAACATTTTAACAGCCATGTTTGAGCTTATTGTTTTAGTATACAAACACTAATTAAATATATCTTAATAATAGTTATTAAAATTTGAAATTAAATCAAAATCAATTTTAATTTCGAAGTAAAATATAAAATTAAAAATAACATTAATTTAGTAAAAAAAAAGTAAGTACTTACTACAAATAATAAATGACATTATTTGTAATCCGAACTGAAACACTGAGATTTTGTTCCGACTACCTAACGAGCTGTCACTGCGAGCTAATGAGCAAAAAATAAATCCTTTTGTTTCGTACGCATAAGCTTACATGTTGGTCATTCTTTATGGCCGTGTGTATCATCGACTATAGTTCATTGAAATATGATCACATTTATAATCTCACAATATTCTAAAGTTGAAATTAATTGTTACCGCGACGTAACTAATTTCATGTAATTAATAAGTAACATGTCCGTACATTATTGTGGTTAACTTTCAGATGGTTCTTACTCCACCTGATATTTATCTTAAAGATATATCAAATCCTTATTTTTCAAAGATAAAATGATCTTTTCATCTATAACGTTAAATTTCTATGCGTCTCTTAGTTTCATTAAAAAATTCAAATTTCCGACATAAATGCGTGTGTAACGGTTGAGTCGATTTTTTGCTTTCGCCTATAGTGCGAAAGATAAGAGATAATATTTTGGTGAATTTGAAATGCGATTCTTCATCCTTTATACACTCACTTAAAGGTTTCGGTTTTTTTAAAGGGGGTTGTTACTACCATCAGATTAGCTAGCCATTATAAGACTTCTTAGCTTATACCAAATTTATTCATTAATAAAATTATTACCTAAACGTGAGAAACCTAACGTAGCAACGCAAATGTGTTAGAAAGGATCTTTAATCGGATACAATGAAATTAAGGTTTAATAGTCATCTCGCACAATTTATTTTATTTCATACGAAGACAGCAAATTCTTTTCTTTCTCATTCATAATATATATCAAACACCTGTTAAGCAATTTTTAATCTTTTTGTGATCTATTGCATGATGGAATAGTAAAAAGAAGTATACAGTTCGTTGTATTGTGTTCATTATGTTAATTTCGTTTAAGCCAATCGCAACATTACAAGTTATTAAAATAAAATTATGACCGTCTACCTTTAACAGCTGCCTTTTTACAAGTGTAATAAACCTGTATTACAAATATTACAATCATAAGTAATAGCAAGTAATCATTACATGCTAACAGAAATTTAACTGTTCATGAAATGAGTGGACGTTCCATTTTACTCTCGACTGTGTTTGTTTTAACTCTATTTCTTATAACTTTTACTTACTATTTAATTCGTGTATTTTTGTAAATTATAATGCTATCTTTCAAGCTAGAATCAACCCAACACATTAACAAAATTCCATTGAAATCATTTGGTTGGTTTCGGGGATTAGCGTGAAAGAACTCCGTGACATAATTGTGTTTTTATATATTAAGATAAGAAAACGAAAATAATAAGACAGTCTACTGTAATTACACGAATAAGCTGTAAATATTTGTTTTATTTAACTTAATACGTTTATCGACTTCCTCCCACAAAATGGACTGACTACTTAATAAGGCCACGGGCTGGATTCAGGCTACTTCTAACCGGTCCTACTCAAAAAAAAAAAAGAAAAAAAAACCTGGGGGAGGCCTATGTCTAACAGTAGACGTCCTACAGCTGAGATGATGATGGTGACTATCGATTTTACAAGTGGCATGAATGGTTATTAATGGTCTTTTATTTTTTGAATAAAATAAACATTAGCATGTTTAAAAATATGAGTAGGTCAGATTTAATGTGTCAGATTAATGTTCAGGTTCAAGTTGATATTTCATTTCAAGTATAAAGTGTCAAAGTGCCCTGCAACAATAGTCAGAAGACAAAAAAGGCAATCCATCAAAATTTTCAAATTAAAAATATCTTGAGTATTTTTTGTGTAAAAGGATGTCCATTAATTTATGTTAAAAGGTTCTAGCAAGAAGCGGTCACTGCAGGAGGCTTATTTTTTAATAACTCGTTAATGTACCTAACTGTAATTAATTCTGAATATTACCTTTAATTATATTGTAAAAATTAATAATTTTCTTATTACGACTATACGAGTACAGGTTCTAGTAATAGATTTGTTAATTACAGTAATGATTAGATTACTATTAGTAATAACTTGGGTAGCGAGTGAATGAAGAACAGAAATAATTTATAAATATCAAAATGTTCGCAATAAAAAATCATATCCAATAATTACCATTTTGAAATGAAAACTTCTTTAGGCGCGTTGGACATTTTCGAGATGGGAAAAAACAATTGAACTCGCGACCTGTTACCGTAACGTAACCGTGTAACCGGCACCTATGTATATAAGTATGTACTTTCCTGACAATTCAAAAAATACACACGTATTTGTTCAAGTTTTCACTTCTCACTGTTTTTTTTTTCTTTTTTTTTTCTAGTTGCTAGACGTCGATCTGTCAAGAGTTATTATTGAATTGTTTGAATTGTCAGCTAGGAACTTTAGACGGGAAAAAGAAAAATGGGGTTTTTACGTCAATTTTTCTCTAAAGAACCTTTATCGGACTTCAGCCAATCTATACTAATATGAGAGAAGATCTGTATAATGAATAAACTCGAAAACCACTGGACCGATTTTGAAAATTCTTTCACTTATAGAAAGCTACATTATCAACGAGTAACATAGGCTATATTTTATAAAATTACGCTGGCGAAGTCGTGTGCAACAGCTAGTATTAAATATAAAAAAATAGCGAAATTGGTCCAGCCGTTCTAGAGTTTTGCTCTACACATTTGGCGCTTCATTTTTATTTATGTATATAGAATTTAAAAAACCAATAGAAAACATTAATGAATTACTACGTGACGGAATTAAAAGAAAAAACCTATATTTACCTTGTAGTAGATGCCTACTGAATATACTTATGACTTTATTGCTTGAGTTACTCAATAACTCAATAGTATGCGGAAGCAACAAGTGGGGTTTCTTTCTTCAATTTAGGGTTGTCGCGTTTGGGTGAGTATTTAAGTAATTAAAAAAAGGTTTTTGAAAAAATAATAATAATTTTAATGTTACAAATAAATGTGTATTTCTTTATGCGATTTTTTTTCTATGAAATGGAAATCCGGACTAACGTTAGGTCACAAAGTTTTTGTCAAATGAAACAAATTATAAATAAATTATAACAATTATTTTCTAATCATCAATGAAGTTGTAACTCGCGACTAGCGACTCGCCCCCGGCTTCGTACAGAGTTGAAGTTTTCAAAAATACTTTCTTAGCGGATGCTTACGTTATAAAATAAACTTATGTTCCTAATTTCAGCTTTCTAGACTTAGTAGTTGACTGTGCGTTAATGTTGATGGTCAGTTATGACTAACGATTATATAAGTATTTATAAAATAAAATAGTCGAGTTACTTTTATTTTATAGACGATGTAGTATATTTTTATTTTCAAATCTAAAAATTTAATATTAAAATTGTTTGAGCAACCCTCACTACAACTAAAATTACACGAATATATATTACTCTGTCGCGTCTATCTCACTCTTTCTCGAAGTCTTTTGAACATGACTGCACCCTTCTCTCATTTCCTTAACGGATATAGACTTCCTATATTGGCACATATTCACAGTGGAAACATATGGACACGGCTTCTTCAATCTACACGTTAAAGGCTTCACGGTTAACATGGAAATGTAATTTAAGCCGGATTTAATTAAACTCCGCACTTAAAACATTGGCTTGAAACGTGTTACGTTACTTTTTAAGGCTGCCCTGTTCGTCAACTTTTACACAAAACTTTTTCTAACCAAAAAAAAAACGTAATATTATTTTCCTGTAAAAATACAATGAAATAGTAACAGTTTCTAATTCTATGTTGATAGCAGAACCTCAAAATATATAGGTACTAATACTAGCGTAAGAACGCAGTGTGCGCAACTATTATCAACACTATTAATTGTTCGCGCCATTTTGTCGCTATATTGTTGTTTCATACAGAAACGTTTCTGATTGGTCATATCAGATGATCGGACCAATCAGAGAACCGCTAGCCGGCCGCCATCTTATATTGCAGTCGTGTTTTGGTCTTAGCATCGAGCTGATCGTATGCATCGTATATGAAGTGTTAAGATTAAGACTTATGTAAACCGCCGTAAAGTGTTCAGTAATCCGATCGCTATCCCGCTAATTCATCAATCCGCTTAACCCGCTAATATCCAACCGCAAACACCTATTTTCACGAGCTGAACTCAAGTGATTCGCGTCGCGAGTGCTTAAAGAAGATCCAAAGCTTTGGCAGAAGATTGAAGAAAGAAGACTCCGCGGATCACTGAGGTAAGTGCGTAGAATAGGTGATTTATCCCGCTTTTATATACAGTCCACTATCCGCTACGTTTGGGCTCAAAACCGAGTATTAAATTCGGCAGCCCTCACATTATTTTTGGTCCTTTCGAGCACGGATTATTGAACACATTATTTTAGTAATTTCGCATTGTTTTTAGTTTGAGATTAGCTCCGCTTTATATTTCTTATAAACCCGCCCGCTCATATATTTCATCATTTTATTATTAACATATTCACGCATACCTACGTATTTACGTTTTGTTATTTACAAATTCATAAGTACCTACTCGAATAAAGATTTAAATTCTTTATTTAATTGTAAATTCCCGCTTACCTACTTCTACAAAAAGTAATACATATTCTTAGTTACAGAAAAGAAACAACCGCTAGATATTTCTATATTAATTGTCGTATACCTACCTACCTATATCATGTCCGCTTAGTTTGTTGTTGGTTGTGTTCGCTTTGTTATTTATTTACGATTTCAATTATTACGTATCATTTCTATTCCACTTTCCGATTGTCTGCAATTATTACGTAAATAGTATAATTTATATCGCTTATAGAAAAATAAAACAATTTATTTAAATAAATAAAAATATAGATTGATCGCACATATTTGACAATTTATAATAAGTCAACGCCTTGCAAATTAAATTACCGCATATCTAGAATTTCTTTGCAATTGATTTGCTTTGAAATATTGTTCTTATCGTTATACGACATACCTAATGTCAAAAGCAAGTACTACGGAAGGGACGGATGAGATGAGTTTAACGTTAAAGAAGCTCGTAGGCAAACGCGATGCAATTTTCGCTCAATTGCAGACTATTTACAAAAATTCTAAAGGGGATCTTGACGATGAAGTGTCCGCAGACATGTTTTTGTCCAGTATTGTTCTGTTGGATGATTATCGCTCTAAGTTTGAGACAATTATAGACGAAATTAATGACACTCAGTTACGCATAAAGCCCTCGCAAGAAACAAATTATCAAAGTATGTTAGCCTTTGATGATCTATATTCACGTTGTAAACATGCCGCTAACAAATTGAAAGCGTCTCAGAATCCTATTGTTCAGACATGCACCACGCAAATTTCTAATAAACAAGTCATTAATTTACCTAGGCTTGATTTGGTTAGCTTTGATGGTGAATCTATAAAGTGGCCTACCTTTTACGAGACCTTCAAGAGTACCATACATGAGAATTCTGACCTCACAGATAACGAACGAGTCCAGTACTTGATGGGTAAGTTAACAGGACGTGCCCTTGCAGTATGCTCCGGTATTACGCCTAATCAAGCTAATTACAATTTAATATGGAATACGCTGGTAGAAAAGTACGAGGATAAAAGGCGCCTAGCCTCCGCATATTTAGATCGAATGTTTGAATTTAAACCCTTTCAAAGGGCTACGTTGCAGAATATGGACGCATTTTTAGAACAGTTCTGTCCCGCTGTATCAAGTTTAAAAGCTTTAAATATTGATAATTTATGTGACTTCATTTTATTGCACACCGCTTTAAAGAAAATAGACCTAGAAACCGCCCGCGCTTTTGAAATGCTAAAGAGAGATACGAATATACCATCTTATGATGATCTAGTAAAATTTATACGTGAACGGTCAAAAATCATGGAGCGCTCGACAGAGAATCGAACTCGCAACCATACGCCCGCATCTCCGTACAATGGCGCTCGAAACAATAGTAAACGAGTTATGCATTCATTCGTTGCCGCGCCATTGAAACATTGTTTATTTTGTAAACAAACAAATCATGTACAATTATATAAATGTTTTGAATTCAAAAATTTACCGCTAGAAAAAAGGTTTGCATTTATTAAACAGAATAATGGTTGTATTAATTGTCTAAGTCTTTCTCATTACATTGGAAAATGTAAATCGTTGAATTTGTGTAGACATTGCAATTATAAACATAACTCGCTTTTATGTAAACATAACGCTTTAGGTACTAGACCGCACGCAACGCATCCCCGCTTCCCCGCCAGAACGCTCCCGCTAAATACGTCCGATCATTCAATGCGACAACAAACGAGTGAAAGTGAAATTGATAAGGAAAAGGTGTCTCCCGCGCAACCGCCTATTAATTCGCACAATAAAAATATTTCTTTATGTAATACGCACACTAATACAACGCGTTTTGAAACTTGTTTGCTAGCAAGTGTGTGCGTCAACGCATACGATAATTTAGGCAATTTGAGAAGTGTAAGGGCACTTATTGACCAAGGGTCAACTAATAACTTTATTACTGAATCTTGTTGTGAAAAATTAGGATTGAGTTATGATAGAAGTTTTAACGCCATCGTTAGAGGTATTGGCTCTTCAACTAAACCTGTTAAGGGTGCTACTTCGCTTAATTTATTTTCTCAATATAATGATAATGTTTGTGTACCACTTGATGCGTATGTTCTTGATACTATTACAGATAGATTGCCCGCAATTAAAATTGATATTTCAACGTTTTCGCATTTAAAAAATATACCGCTCGCAGACCCCAATTTTTATTTGCCCGATGAGATAGACATACTCATAGGAGCACCGCTATTCTCAAGGATATTCCGCCAGGGACGTATCTCCGGATTACCGGGAACTCCCACCGCTTTTGAAACTATATTTGGCTATACCATAATGGGTACGGCTCCCGCTGAAAAAACTACAGATTGTTTTATGTCTTTGTTTTCCGCTTTTGAAAATGATAAACCGCGTATTGAAGAACTTCTTCAAAATTTCTGGAAACTTGAGGAGGTATCAGTAAAACCTTCCTTGAGTAGTGCTGACAATGAATGTGAGCAAATCTTTGTGAAGACCGTTAGCCGTAATACAACTGGTCGTTATACGGTCGCCTTGCCATTCTCACGTGACCCCATTGTACTTGGCGAGTCATACCAAGTAGCTAAAAAACGCTATCTATCGCTCGAACGTAGATTCATATCCTCGCCTCGCTTGCGTCTAGAGTATAATGCTATTATTAAGGAATATTTAGACAAAGGATATATATCTTTACTCAGCAATGATACCCCGCAGTTGCCCGCTTATTACATTCCGCATCACGCTGTCGTACGCAGCGACAAATCGACAACTAAAGTCCGCATCGTTATGGATGCCAGTGCGAAAACCAGCACTAGCATATCATTGAATGACATATTGCATATTGGGGAAAATTTACAAAATGATTTATTTACAATATTATTAAATTTCCGTTTTTATAAAATCGCATTAATGGCAGATATAAAGCAAATGTATTTACAAATTGTTGTTAAACCAGAAGATAGAAAATTTCAAAAGTTTTTATTTAGATTCGATGAGTCATCCCCGCTTGACGTCTTTCAGTTTAACCGCGTTTGCTTTGGATTAAGAAGTAGTCCGTTCCTGGCACTCAGAGTAGTGAAACAGTTGTGTCAGGATGAAGCATCATCTTACCCGCTGGCAGCCGAGGTTGTAAAAACAATTGTTATATGGACGATTTATGCTACTCCGTGGCCACCTACCGGGAATCTTGTCAACTCAAGAATGAGTTGTTACAGATGTTTATGGCCGGGGGCTTTGAACTAGTAAAGTGGTCTAGTAACTCAACGGAGTTGCTCAGTACTCTTCCTGAAACCCATCGCTATTCGTCTACTGTAAAATTCGATGAAGCCAACCAAAGTCTTAAGGTGTTAGGTCTTCAATGGGATCCCGCTTGTGATTGTTTTTTATTTGATATCTCGCTCGAGCCCCGCCAATATACAAAACGCAATATATTGTCCGTGATAGCGCGACAATTTGATGTAATGGGTTTGATTGCACCTACCATTTTATATGCAAAATTAATACTACAACAAATTTGGCTTTTAAAATTAGATTGGGACGATGAACTCCCTCCGCGTATATATAACACATGGGCAAGTTACTTAAGGGAACTGCCATCTTTACAGGAATTACGCATTCCGCGCCATCTAGGTATTTTGAAAAATTCCATCATTTCTTTGATCGCTTTCGCCGATGCAAGTGAACGCGCTTACGGCGCCGTCATTTATATTAAGGCGGAAACTAGCTCGCAGAGAGCGCCTCACATTAATTTAGTTTGTGCAAAATCTAAAGTCGCTCCGCTAAACACAGTATCTGTGGCCAGACTTGAACTCTGTGCTATCTTACTTATGTCAAAACTGATGCGTCGCGTTCTAGACACATATGAACGGCGTCACCCTATTCAAAATGTTTATTGTTTTTCGGATTCAATGGTAGCATTACATTGGATTCATTCCGCGCCTAATAAATTTAAAACTTTCGTGGCCACACGGGTTACGAAAGTACTAACCGCTTTACCCGCTCATTACTTTTATCACGTGACAGGAAAGGACAACCCGAGCGACTGTTTGTCCCGTGGCTTGTCCCCTGCTCAGTTAAGGAACCACTCATGTTGGTTCACTGGTCCATCTTGGCTTTATAAAGACTTACAAGAATGGCCTATTACCGCAATAAAAACCGCATCAATTGAAAATAATTTGCCTGAAACAAAGGTCATAACGCTTACCATCGTCGCTCAAGAAGACGAACCTCCGCATTTGCTTATTTCTTTATCACACCGCCTTTCGTCTTGGAAGAAACTTCTTCACGCTATTATTTATATATACCGTTTCATACGGAAATTACCGCGCTCTAATATATTTACCGCTCATGAAATGAACTTCGCAGAAACCGCTATTATTAAAGAATTACAATCATGTTGCTTCGCTGAAGAAATATGTCGCTTGATCGCTAATAAAAATTATCGAACCACATTAGGTCGACTCGCCCCTTTTCTTGACAAGGAAGGATTGTTGAGAGTTGGTGGCCGCCTTCGTAACGCTGATCTGTTATATGATCAACAGCATCCTTTGCTTTTGCCGCGTAAACATCGAATTGTCGAATTGATTATTGATGATTGTCATAGAAAAAACTGCCACACAGGCCCGCTAGCTGTAATGTCAATATTACGTCAACAATATTGGATATTGTCATGCAGAAATGTAGTAAGACAGGTCATACACAAATGCAATTTTTGCTTCCGCGTTAAGCCTAAACATGTGTATCCATTTATGGCTGATTTACCCGCTTGTAGGGTAAACGAGGCTAAAGCCTTCACGCATACTGCGGTGGACTACGCTGGTCCGATAAAAATCATACCATATAGAAAACGAGGTGTTCATGCTATCAAATCATATTTGTGCATCTTTGTGTGTCTGGTGACGCGGGCCATCCACGTCGAACTGACAACAGACTTGAGCACGAACACATTTCTATCCGCATTTAAACGTTTTCTAGCTCGCCGAGGCGCGGTCTCGTGTATTTACTCCGACAATGGTACAGCATTTATAGGCGCAAAAAACGCTTTATCTGAAATTTATGGCCTGGTCAATTCCGAGGAGTTCAGAGACTCGTTTTCACAGGAATTGGCAGATTTGCGAATAGAGTGGAAACTCAATCCTCCGCGTAGTCCTCATTTCGGCGGTCATTATGAGATCTTCGTAAAAAACTGCAAATCTCATTTATATCGGGTTATCGGTACTCAACTACTTACCTACGAGGAATTGTTAACAGTTATTACGCAAATAGAGTGTGTGATTAATTCGCGCCCGCTTACTTTACTCGGTGAGGATCCATCTGAGCCGAGCGCGCTAACTCCTTCACACTTTTTGATGAGCACCCCGCTGAAGAATTTGCCTGCTTGCCGCGTCGGCGATGAGCAACCAAACGTGTTGCGTCGTTACGCGTTATTAGATCAAATGGTGCAGTCATTCGCTAAACGCTGGAAAACAGAGTATCTTCATTTATTGCAGACGAGAGGAAAATGGAATACACCCTCAAACCCCATTGAAATAGGTACCGTGGTTGTCATACTGACTGATAACCTTCCGCCATTATACTGGCCATTAGGCGTTATCATTGCTACCTATCCCGGCAAAGATGGGATTACTAGAGTAGCTTCCGTTAAGACGGCTACAGGCATTTGTAAGAGACCTGTAGTCCGTTTGTGTCCTCTGCCTACACAGTAGGATCACATATTTATCCGCTTTATGTTTATTATTATTACTCCTTTTAATATCTAGTTTTAGTTTAGTCGTACCGCTGTATTTTGTCCCTTGTTTATTATTTCCCGCTTTCTCTTAATGGTATTTAAAAACCGATGGTTTTTAGGCCGGGGGCATGTTCGCGCCATTTTGTCGCTATATTGTTGTTTCATACAGAAACGTTTCTGATTGGTCATATCAGATGATCGGACCAATCAGAGAACCGCTAGCCGGCCGCCATCTTATATTGCAGTCGTGTTTTGGTCTTAGCATCGAGCTGATCGTATGCATCGTATATGAAGTGTTAAGATTAAGACTTATGTAAACCGCCGTAAAGTGTTCAGTAATCCGATCGCTATCCCGCTAATTCATCAATCCGCTTAACCCGCTAATATCCAACCGCAAACACCTATTTTCACGAGCTGAACTCAAGTGATTCGCGTCGCGAGTGCTTAAAGAAGATCCAAAGCTTTGGCAGAAGATTGAAGAAAGAAGACTCCGCGGATCACTGAGGTAAGTGCGTAGAATAGGTGATTTATCCCGCTTTTATATACAGTCCACTATCCGCTACGTTTGGGCTCAAAACCGAGTATTAAATTCGGCAGCCCTCACATTAATAAATAATGTACTTAATTAACAATTTTTATTTTATTTTACAGGTGAGTGCAACCCTCCGTTTTTGGGAAGTAAGATATTTATTATTAACACACATCTGCTTGTGGGCGTTCCCTTACATTAATTTGACCTACAAATCACGATCTGCTTGCACCAAAAAAGCGACCTTGTAAAAAATGTTTGAAAGCGACCAAACCGCACTTTTATCGTTCATTTTGAAGAAAGCAGTCTTGAGGCGCACCCACTCTATTCCAAACGGTCATAAAACCCTTAGAATGACTTCAATATTGAACTCTATTTTTATGGGAGCTTAGGTTATTTTTTAAATGAATAAAGTGTGAGGTGGAGTTGCATTGGCACGTGTTCAAATAGCATCTGCTTCCCATTTTAAAGATTTGAAACAGATTAACTTTTGCATCGGTTTAACAACATTATTTCACATTACTTATATATACTATTACGGTACTCTGTGACATTACTTAAATCATAAATGTAGTGCAAGTTACAAAGTAATAAAAAAATATTAACTAATTAAAAAATATAACTTAATTTTAATAATTGCTTCAAACATTGATAATAAATTTTTATTAAAGGTTAATTTAAAACAAATTAGCAGCTACACTGGCAGATGTCACGGAAGGAAACAGATGTCTAGCTGAGTATTATACGGGTCGTGTTGCAGTCGTGTGGGTGCAATTGTTAATAATTCAAATTAAAAAAAAATGGCATGTGCAAACTTCCCCCCAAAATGTTTAAATTCATTCATCCTTAACAATTTAAAGAAGATATGTATCTGTACAAACAATATTATTTACCACGTTGTGGAATTAGGAGTATGAATTAGTCAGCTGCTTTTTTATTTGATAGTTTATAAAAATAGGACTGTCTTTAATCTAAGAATATTTTGACGAGCCCCTTGATCGAATGGTTTAGGTCAAGGCTGCTCAACCTTTTTAAAAGTCGGCCCAGACGGTGGATTCAGACGTTCACGACGACGACGGGCCACTGACAATTCCTATTTCACTTACTCTCAGAACATGCGCAATAAAAACCCAATATAATTGAATTATTGTTTATTAGGTATACAAACAAAGAGTATCTTATGCTAAATAAAGAAACAAAGTACCTATGGATCTTCTCAAATCTAAATCTAGGGCATTCTAATTCTAGGGTAAATCGTTGTTACAATCAATGTGATTTCTGCCATCGTAATTTACTTATGTTAGGCGACAAACCCGATGTTGATAGTAACAACAAGTCTCAAATATGTTGCTCAGTTAAGGTTGTGCGGTATTTATTTTTTACATAATTAAGGTCTGAAAAAACCTTTTCACAGACATATGTTGATCCAAAACTAACTGTAACGCCAGGTCAGTTATTGCTGGAATTTTGGTACCAATTTCCAGAAATCTGCAAAATCTTCTGAACAATTTTGTGCTTTCGAAGACAATTTGTTGGCAAAAAGGTTTTTTAACGTATCATTATTTTGCAGTTCAATGAGTTCCAACTGAATATTGGCAGGATTCAGCCAAACTATTTCAGCCAAACTTATTTTGAAAGGATTTATAAAAATTTGTACATTTTGTTTTTTACTTTCAAAGTCTTGAAATCTCCTCTCAAACGACTGTGATAAGCATCTAATTTTAGATTGGTATTTAGAATAATTAACAGTAGCAGTATTGAGCTCCTCTTTCAGATGTTTTAGTGTGAGGAAAAGGTCAATATTTTCTGTAGCCAAATTAATTGAAAAGAGATTTAATTTTTCGATTTGGTGCGTATTTCAAAACTTTCCTGCGCGGGCCTTTTAAAATTCATTCCTGGGCCTGGGGTTGAGCACCGTTGGTTTAGGTGCTTGCTTTACGCTGTCTCAGGAGCCACGAAATTCCGCGGCAAAGCTAACTTTGGAAATTAAGTTTTCATAGTTGACTTTGCCAAAATGACTGCGAAATGCAGTGTGCATTTCTCATTTTTGGCAGCCCTTCTGGGGGCAGTTAAGACCTGCTTTTAAAGGAAACCACAGTGAAATAACAGTTAGTGAAAGAGTAAGGGATGTCAGAGCCAATTTCTCTTATCCTTAATTCCACTCCTTATAGGCAGTACACGTGAACACAGCACCTTTGACGTTGCTTTGTGTTATAGGCGACGGTAGTCACCTACCATCAAGTGGACCGTTAGAAATTAGGACATTCAGAAATTAGGACATAAACAATAAAATAATAGAAGTATTATTGAAATATACCTAGTACGACTCAATTTTTGCTAGAAATATAAAAACAGACAAAACTTTAACATAGGTATATGAAGTCACATTAATTGGAAACCAGTCAGCAAATCGAGAGGTGTCTATTATTTTTAAAAATATTATAAAAAGATAGATAGCGGCATTTGTTAATAGGTATGTTGTTAATAAATCCCTTATGTGATTTCACTAAAAAATCACACACATTGATCACACATCAATATTTTGTACGTCACAAATTTAATGATAAATCTCCTATGTTTATAGGATAAAAATCTATGCGAGATTCGGTTCTCTTATCTTACTCACCAACTAAAACGCACTAAAGTGCAACAGCATAAAATACTGTTATTTTCCAGTAACTTTATTAAATATTCATAATAAAACAGTTTTCCTTTCGCCTTATAAATTCAAATTGACTTTTATTATTTGAATAATTGCTTCGGCCCTATGAATAATATATTTTGTTTCATCCAACACAACAAAGGTAACAACGGTGAAGTTTTGAGAAGAACGATTGGTTTTGTCTTTGTAATTTATTTTGTAACAAGAAAGCCCTTTGTATATTAATTAGCGTCCAACGAACGATAACTTAATTGCAAACGCTAAAATGGAAGAAATTGTCTGTCATTTAATGGAGTCTGAATAATAAATATAAATTCAAATCAGTTTTAAAAATAAATATGTATAAAGCATGAATTTTTGAAGCGAGTATTCCAACATATTCAATGATTTTGTTCATAAATAGTACAATTTGGTTTTTTCCATCCTGTTCTACTTTTTCATGTTGATAAAAAATATTGGAAATAAAATTCCAATAATAAGTTCTACTTATATAAACTATTAAAAAAAATGTTAAGCTCGACAGACACTTGACGAGCCCGTTGGATGAGTGGTTAAGGCTGTATTCCAGGGTCCTCGGGTTCGATTCCTGGCAGGGTCAACTTTGGAAACTTGGCTCTGGTCTTGATCTCGAAAGTAGTGGCAGAGCAAATTGCGTTTTACATTCCGTTGGGCAGGCCATCTGGCGGCAGTAACCACCCCCCTTACATATGTACCTATTCCGTATCCCTTCCCAATTCCTTATCCTTAATACTACTGTAGTCGGCAGCGCATCCTTAATCCTTGTAGCATTGCTTGTGTTATAGGCGACGGTAGCCACCTATTATCAAGTGGAACATCAGCCTGTCTGCCGACCTTAACATAAAGAAGTCGTAGGACATTATTGGAATACTCGATCTAATTTTGAATTTATTGAACAGTTATTTTTTTCTTTTTATTAGTGAATGTGAACTATATATAAGCTTGAGAAGTAAATTATTTCGCCAAGTACTTAGATCCCAATATTTGTTAAAACAGCTTAAGTATACTAACAAGCATTTTTAACGTACTTACACATTTATTTATTTTTAAATGTTTCTTATGTCTGTAACTTGTGCTTCAAATGACCTTTTCAAGCTATTAATTGCTTGAAATGTACAGCATACAGTTACACGTTTAATGACATTAGATTATAAGAGAGTATATAAATTAAAAATAACATATTGATACAATGCGCCTTTAAATTTCATATAGTATCTGTGTTTCAAGGCGTGTCCTTTGACAATGGACATGCCCATCAACATCATCAGCATGTTGGTGCTGTGTTCAACAAATTATATTAATGTAAGGATGGGGCATTGTGCGGGATTGTGCGCGTGGGCAGCGACTCAAAACTGATCCCGTTCTAGAGATGGAAACAACATTTTATCGATAGCAGCTATTAAATAAATAGTAAATATTTAAATATTTTATTTTTATTTTATTTTATTTAATCGAAATACTAACAGCACATCAAAATTTACTAAGTCATATACCTACATAAGTTATACAAACACGTTTATATTTACGTACCAATTACTGGTATCTACAGCTACATATTGTCTTTGTTAAAAATTTAGAAAAATAATAATAATTAATAATACATATATTATAATTATTCGAAACTTAAGCATTTATAATGAAAAAATAAAAATGTTGAATACAATATAACATATAAAGATAAGAAGCAGAGCGTTCACTTAAAATTCAATTAATTATGCAAATCAAAGTATATATATAAATTTTGACATAATACGGTATTTTACTTATTATGTAGGTCCGGTCAGTTTTTTTTTTAAATATAACAGGTGAGATACATATTTATTAAAACATTTACATTTTTGTAATTAATTTTATAAAAAAAACGACAGCCAAAATCGTAAATTGAGATTTTAAACTAAACTATGTATTTTTTAATCTATTGAGGATGTTTTCAATTAATCTTTATCCTACTAAGATCAGCAACGCACTTGCAGCACACCGCTACGGCGGCGTGACTTAATTGCTTGTGTTAATAGGTAACATTAGCCACCAATTTGCAAATGAACTGTCAGCCTGTCTGTTGACCTTCACATAAGAAAAAAATCACTATTTTTGTGAATTGATACCTATGTTATTATTTTGTTATCCTTTTTTTACTGTCTTTTCTATCAATTTACTGGACTTTCTTAAAATTTCTTTTGTTTTTAAGTTAAGAATTTTTTTAGTAGTGGTCATTACTTAAACTAAAGTAAGTCCACTATGATAGATACAATTACCTTCTATCTGCTTTATTTTTATCAGATAACTCTGTTACGAAAGCGTACCTATTTTTGTAGGTTATTATAAATCGTGAATAATAAATTGTAAAAAATAGTCTCTCCTACTAAAATTGTGACAAAAATACAATTCATAAGTCTCATATTATTAACTCTTATAGATAGTTGTTATTATTTCTGCGCTCGTTTCTTGGATACAATTTTATTATCAAAACTATTCTGATTTAACTGTTGTGGCACATCACTACTTCATCTCCTCGAACAATTTGCATGTTGTTTTGCTCATGTTCTATTAAATACTCCTTAGATTGTACCAGTCTTTTAACATGTGAATGCGGCTTTTTATTTTTTCATAATATCGTGTCTTTTTTTCAATAACTATTTCACTTTCTTAAAAATGCATTTTTTTTTTAATTACGTACACAAACCTTCCTCGTTTGTCACGATTTCAATTAGTGAAAACTGTATCAAAATCCATGGTTTAGGAGAAGTAGGCTGAGAAACAGACAGAAGCTGAGAGCAACTTTTTCTATACTAATATGTGTTTGTTTGGTTTAACGTGTTGAATTTTGGAACTACTAATCGTATTTAACTTTTTTTTTTAAATTTTTTAGGAAGCTTAAAGGATAATATTAAACGGCAGGTGAAACCGCCTAGTATCACAAACATAAAAGGTTCAATGTGCCAGCCAAATGTGGGCAGAAAATCTATATAATCTTCTTATAAATCTTCTTTGTGACAATATCAGAAGCCAAATATTGCCACAAAGAAGACTTGCCTATTACAGCATCTACTACATTGCTTAAAACTGCAGTCAGTCATATAAAACATTGAACAGTTAAGACTGTACTTCATCCTAACTAGCAGAAACCTGATCAATTCAATTCCTATATTGTTCGATGCTCAGTACCTTATTTATACATATATAAGGGCGTCGACACACTAGCTAGTTTATGCGCTATAAACACAAAGTTAAGACCCTATACAGTTTTACTACCGGCCGCGGACCGCCTCAACTCGATATCTTGTCATTAGAAGGCGCTTTTATAATATTTAAAGCATGATTTGCTGCGACCTTATGTATTGCGATTGCTGCGAAAAAAATAAATTCTAAAAATAGGTATTTCCATTTTAATTAGTGTTGTTATTATTATTATTTTTAATTATACAGTTACTTATGCATGTAACATCTGCGAGGTAAATTGGCATCTATTGAGTATAGACATAGTAGGTATATTTCACAATAAGATTATATGAAATTCAGTTCTAAGTAATTTTGAAGATCCATTTCTAAAAAAATAGAATTGTAAACATGTTTATAAGATATTTAATCTCGAATCTAATACAGCGGTCTTAAATTTCCAATAAACATAATAAGATGGATGACCTTTAATATTTTGTATTCTGAATCGTTATTTTTAACTTTGAAAATAATAACTCTACTCGGTTTGGTACACTATACTATATATACTTATCCTGTAAAAATATTAGGTTCCCGAAGGATCGTCTAAAAATATAGAAAAGAGGGCGCCACTGTAGCTGTGGCAGCGCTAACGTCGCCACAACGATGAAAATGTTGGGCGTTATAATTTTTCTCATATAATTTTTCAGGTGTGATTTATACTTCATTTTCTAACGCGGATGAAGTTGCTCGTTAATTTATATGTGTGTCGTTCCAAAAATTAAGTTGCACCCAAAATTGTTTTATTATTTCAATAAAGCATTTGTGGCTCAGCATTAGCATTACAAAAGGCCCAAAGAAAATTTGAGCCCTGTCATGCATTATGATGAGCGTTGTCAACCAATCACGGCCTCGGCTTTGTTTTAAAATTTCGAATGGCCTCGTTCTGAAAACAAAAGCGTCAGAAAGGTGGCATTATTCCAATATGGAATTCGCGACACGTCCTCTAAGGCTCTATTGGGTTCGAAATGCTCGTGTTTTTTGCCGCTCGGTAATTATTTAAACAGTGCTGCTCTATATTTTGC
The DNA here is from genome assembly GCA_936446665.2 of Synanthedon andrenaeformis. Taxonomy (NCBI): domain Eukaryota; kingdom Metazoa; phylum Arthropoda; class Insecta; order Lepidoptera; family Sesiidae; genus Synanthedon; species Synanthedon andrenaeformis. Next base: position 7,983,492 of record OW387795.2, read on the forward strand.
CATTGTTTTCATAACGCCCTATGTCTGTCTATATATACAAATTGACATGATTTGTACGTAGATTGAATAATTTACAGATACGCAGTCACACCGTTATATTTATACAAGAAGGTGGGTAATTACTCATTGTTAGATTAATTTACGGATAGTGCAGTTAAATGTGACTGTTTTCAAATCAGTCAGGAAGTAATTACGTTAGTGTCCATTTGAATAACCACAGTGCAACCGCATTTTGTGGTCGGAGAATATTGGGGCGCAATTAAGGAGCGGAAGCGGAATATTCATTCATTCATGATTTGCAATGTTATCCGATTTAGGGCCAGTTTTATAACAATCCGTTAGTTAAATTTTATATCAAATAGACGAAAAAATGATCTAATAGTATAATATAGTGTATTATAACAATATATTCGTAAGTCAACAGTATAATTTGACAGCTAGCGTTTACTGGCTCGTTACTGACTATGATAGGGTTGGTTTATCTTACGTATCGTTTATTTTGTTATATTTGTAAATAAATGTGTTTGCGACGCGAAACTTGACAGTTCTTGACAGACTACAACGAAACCGTCGACAATATTCATAAACTTCGGCGTATTTTTACGGATAGCTACCGAATGTTTAATTTCTTTTATAGAACCACCGTCAGTAAACGTTATTGACGGACCGTTAACCGTTCGTTACCAGCACTGTAACGAACGGGAAAAAGGTATGTCGTTTATAAAACTGGCCCTTAGTCTATAATAATAAAACTCAAGTATAGCTAGACCGATTTTAATTCAGTTTTTAATTATGGAAAGAGGAATGTTCTTACGTTACGGATTAAAAATTACAAATAAATATATAATATGTAATGATTGTTTTATTTTACGTACCTACATTCTTATTCATTATAATTTAATTCTTTTTTTTTATTATTGACCATTAATTCTACACGTCATGTTCAACGATACATTAATAGTGTGTTTACTTTTACCGCTCTTTTTATTTTAGATGTATAGTACGAGGTTGTTGTTAAAGACTCAATAGATTTAAAAGGTTTTTTGCTTGTACCACATACTAAAGGAAGCTAAAATTGCCTATTGTTCATATCAATTGAAATTCTGCTCATAGAAATTGATGGACATTGTAAATTGAATTAAAATCTGCTTAAACACATGCTTGTCACTGTGAGTCACCGTTGTTTGTGATTTGTATTCGTCACAGTGTGCTTATAGCATCGATGCTTATAGTTATGGGACGAATGAGGAAATTTTCGGAATGTGGGACAAAATATCGGTACGAATGAGGCATCTATATTATATTTCGAGTATTTGTCTCTTTCGAAAATATACATATTCCAACTTCTTTATGATAATACCTCTGTTTATTCATGGTAACATTATGAAGACAGAAAAGCTACTTTGCACTTCAATCCTAATAATATTAAGGTGGATAACTGTCTTATAATATATCCTTAGTGATGTTTCTGCTTATAAGTGACGGTTGCCGCCCACCTTTGGATGGATCGTAAAATTAGCTTACTTGTCCATATTAATCGTAAAATATGTTCTATTATTAAGTAACTAAACTAGCGACCCGCTCCAGCTTCGCACTGGTGCATTAAAAACTTTCTTCGTTTAACGCTCTTTCCATTAGTGAGACCGCATGAAATTGTCGCGAACATACAGAAATACAGACACCGCGGGTTACTTTGTTTTATATGTAAAGATGAGAGACTATAATTGTCATGTGTGACGAAAGCACAACTCCCTATAAGATGCATTTTCGCTTAGCATTCCTTCTGATTTTTCTTGTTTTTGCTCGGCTTCTTGGTGATAGATAACCTTCCTCAAAAACCTATAATCTTCATCCAAAATAAGACTATCAAATGGAAAAAGATTCTTTTAAATCTGAGTTCATTTAATGTATTCAACAAACCAAAAAAAACTTCAGCTTTATTATCTCTACATATTATGAATTCAAATCTCTGTTCGCGTCTGTCTGTTTCTCCGCTAACTTCTTCTTAACCACTCAACGGATTTTTATATGGTTTTCACTAATAGAAAGAGCGATAGACGAAGATAATTCGTGTAATTTGCAGCCAAAAAAATTCATTTGTGCGAAGCGGGAAGGTCTTTAGTATGTCACTGATACCATTACTTCATTGGGTATATTGTATCACCGCAGTGATTCATTCGTTATCAACTTATGATTTCTCGTAAACAGTGCAAATGCATAAGTGGCAACTGTTACTCTCGTTTTGTGTTATAAATAGCTGGACATGTAATGACTTTATGTGCCAAGGAGATAAGTGGTCCTTATCTTGTTACAATATGTTAAGTTATACACAGTATCAGTGTATACATATTTTATTTTGTGTGTTTGTATACATTTTTCTCAAATGGTAAGATAGTTTGACTAGGTAGTTAGCTGATTATACTAATTTCCTGTCCACAATACATCTGCATTGTTCGTGGCGTACGCGTACCTTGTCCTAGTTAGATGGCCCCGGTAATCTGCAAGTTTGCGGTAAAATATAATTACGAATCCAGTACAGGGATGGATAATTTTTGCTATGTTGAAAAACTTTTCAAAAATTAACACTAAAAAGTATAAATATTATAAATAATATGTTATAATTATAATTTATAAGTAGGAATAATTGTAATTATAAACAACGAAAACATTTTTCTTGTACAATTTCTTTTCGTATTAACATACTTTTTACATAATCAGAAAATAAAAACTACCAAAAGGATGTTTTTCTGGAGCCTATCCTATTGGGCAGTTCCGTGTTATTATTTTTTTATATATTTTTTTAATTTTTTTTTACTGCGTTTTCATTTGCAATCAGTCAGTTCCAAACTATAACTACCAAACTATAGTTCCGTATTTAGCGTGTCCTCTCAAGTATAAGCTGTTCAGGCCTTAATACCTACATGTCTATACTCTTACGTACGGACGATATTCTTAAATCTTCTATAAGGAATTTGCAAACTGATTTAAAAAAAACCACATAAAAACATGCTGAGTAGTTTAGAAGGTCTAATCGATCGAAATAACAAACGGACGCAAATATCAACTTTTGGTATCATATTATTTAGATAAGTGGGATCAAAATAAATATTTCATAACAAGAAATGACCTACTACATACGTTCAAGTTAAGAATGTTAAAACTTTAGAATAAATTTCAGTACAAAACTGCATAACGTTTGGTTATCTGTGTTAACTGTGTTATCAGTTGGTTCTTACCCGTGATGTTTGTTTTTGGATGGTTGGTTAAATAAATATAACCTTAATTAGTGGACCCAATGTTGGCGATGCATCTAATAATGATTGGCCAATGTTTGGCTACGAACACGCGATTGGTGACTAGTGACGTGCCCGTTTGCCTTGACACGCACTCGAACGAATCATTCTAATACGACTAATGAGTGGCCGCATTGCAAACCGTTTGAATTTTGAACGAGAACATTACTATTTTGAAAAGTTCAATATCAATGCATAAACCGAGCTCGTCGAGTGGCTATGTTGCTTGTTTGCCTTAGTCCCCATGACTCGGGGGTTCTGGGTTCGATTCTCAGCCTCTGCTGAGCTTTGGAAATAAACTTATCAACGTTTATTCTATCTGGTGTGCAGAATTTTGTCCCTTTGTCCGTTTTGTGGTTATCCCATAACACAAACCTATAAGCGTGTGGCCAGTTTACAATCGTGTGGCCTTTAGGGGCCACACAATTGATGCGATTAGTCTTATTTATTTATTTTATTTAATATTTTAGAATATAATATATACAATATCCTAAGTAATATTATAAATTCAAAAATAAGTTTGCCCGTTGGTTACGCATTAGTTAAGACATGATTTTGCATACTCATTGTCAAGGATCCAAAATAGGACCTAGGTCACCATCCATCCAGAATAATGGCACTGGTCTGGAGAGATCATCTAAAAATGTTTTCTTCTAAGAAAAAAGGGAATATAAATATAAAAAATTTAATATTTTAAGTTGACCAAACGACATAATAGCGAAGCGCCCGCCCCTCCGAACGCTAAAAGAATGAAGATAATGTAGAGGAATGTGCTCTGATTTTCAATACTCTTGCACAGAAACGAAACAAATCAGCACACATGCTGTTATTTCATGGTGATTTTATGCAAACTTAAAATTTTATGATATTTTTAAACAGTAAAATTCTTTTTCATCCATCCATATAACAAAAAATTTCAATTGCGTATTACATAAATTACACAACACATTATATAACATTACACCATAGAGATTAGAGTCTATTTAACATTTTAAAGTAATAACCCATTATGTACAATAAATCAAATGTAATTCTAGTGGCGACAATAAACGAAAGGTTAGTACAGGCCGTCGCCCAGTAACCAATATATTTCGAAAACCAACGATTTCTATAAAGATAGTTTAAATGTCATGTATGCGAAGTGGCATTTACCTAAATCTCTATCTAATTTATTGGACTTATGCAATTTGTGTTCGCTTTTGTCTATCTAAATTGATAAATCAACTTATAGAACACTTTGTAATTAATCATTCAGATTTCTTTGATTCATAATGTATGCCGTGTTTCACAGCGAATCTACATTAAATTATAGCTACACTAGCGACACGCACCTTCTTCACACAGATGCAATGGTTTTCTGCTTATTATACATATACTCACACAAATCTGCCTTGTTTATCGCTCTTTCCATTAGATGAAACCGTATCAAAATGCGTTGAGTGGTTTAGAAGAAGTAACAGACGGGGTGGACAGCTATTTTATTTTATAATTCTAAAAATGTGTCATCTATATCTATACTTCTATACTAATATTATAAAGAGAGGACATTTGTATGTTTGTATTGTAATGAATAAACTCAATAACTAATTGGACCGATTTTAAAAATTCTTCACCTATAAAAAGGTACACTATCAGCGAGTAACATATTCTATATTTTATAATATTTGGACTCCAAAGAGGAATGAACGAAAGTTTTATGTATATAAACATTGCATCCCAACTACTATAAAATATAGAATCAATACATTTTCATAATACAATTCACTATAGCATTAATCTGGTAGGTTTTAAAGTGAAAAAAAAAAAAAACCACGTTTGGTCAAAGCGCAAAAGTTTGCTGGCAAATATTGGATCACCAGAGCGCAGGATGAGTCTCTATAGCGCTTACAAAGATAGGCCTTACAAAGATCCAACAGTGTATACGAAAGAGATTCTAGGGGTGATAATGAAATAACGGTAAATGGAAAAGAAATAACATCTACTATTTAGCGCTATGAAAACGAGGCAATTGTCTGTAGAATTTTAACATCGAGAATTCTCATAATATTTTCATTATCTTCATTTACTCCTAAACGTAAGGTTATATATTACGTTGATGGCAACAGTATCGGAGTTGACTTTTTCCTTAATCTACTAAACACATATTAAAATAAAATTAATGTCAGATTTTACTTAAAGTATATAATTTTAGCAGTTAACTGACTTTGTGCACAAATTAATTTGAAATCATTGAGCAGTAATTCCGTGAAACTTCTCCGAACGGGAGGAACCTTTTGAAAAGTATAAAATATTACGGCCCAGTAAATCGCAAACTTTGATGAGGCTGTTACCTGTTAGAAACTTTTCCTTATTTCGAAATATAATAAACAGAAAATTATATATTATATTTTTATAAAGCTTCTAAGTCTAAAATCATTTAAAAATATCAAAAAGTGAAAATCACGCGATTTTTTATGATCCTCAAAGCGCTGCAATAAAGGTCACTTTATAAGCAAGAGTATTTTATATTTATTTAAAATATTAATATTATTTTATTATTTTTTGTTTCAGGTAAGAACATAAATTCGACTCCATTAGTGTATTAAAATTAAAGGTAAACGTATACGAGAAGAAACACCAGCAGATAATTTCATTCACAACTCACCCGATATTTTTATGTAAATTGATAAATTAAAGGCGCCTTGTTCGAGCTTCATTAAATCTCATCCAGAATTACTTTCGAGAGAAACAAACAACATTTCGAGCACTTTATCGCAATCACAGACAGTTTTATTACAAGAAAAAATTATTGGGCATCCCTAAATATTGTTCCATGAACGAGACACAGGTGAAAGTACAATGCAGGCCAATATAATTGCCCAGTTTTGGGCTTATTTTGAATATATCGAACGAATTTGCGAAATATTGTCATTTTTCCTTAAAAAAATTAAAAATATATTCCTCGAAAATTTGGAAAATATAACTCAGTTGTTGTTTATAAAGCAATAGTTAAAACTATTTATAACAGTTACAAATGACACAAGCCTATATATGCTTAATTTGTGGGGTATTATACAATTGGAGTGTCTTGGCGGTTTATTTTTTTAAATATTTTTTTTTAATGTATAAAATATCCTAAAGGATATTTTATCACTAAGATCTAGTCTAAATAAGACTAATAAATACATTTATTATTTTTATCTAAAATTCTAAATGTATCTAAGAATAGCCTCCAATGACTTTCCTTAGTGTCTATTAAGAGGAAGCACTTGTTCGTAAGTTTTAATGGCACTCACAATTCACGGCACTTTTTTTTATTACATTACACTAAACTCTAAACTACTCGTACTTAAAAGGTTTAGTCCTTTTTGGTCTTGTCATTATATATGTATTGTTGAACAGCTGAATCGCTTCGACATTCACACGATGATAGAATATTTTTAAGATGAATAAGTAAATGAAAAAAAAAGTATTGAAATATTAGCAAAAGTGTTTATTGCAGTGTCTATATTGTTTCTATAAATACCTGTTTAAAAATGATGCCTATAAATCCCTATATAGTCGCTTACTAATTATGATACTTCAGTAATTTGTTCCAGTTTCAAACATATCGATAATTCGTATTGAACATTCGACTTTGGAATTCGCGATAGCCCTCCTGAAATGTACAATATGAGTGGCGTTTGTAGTAAATACGAAGTTAAGAGTAGTTGTGCGTGTGTAATGGAATGTATTATATTGTGGCTAACTTCGCTCCGATCAAGATATCTGCTGACCGAAAGAACGGCACGTAGCCTCGGGATAATTCCACATACAGTATATAATTATCGAAACTTATACTCTTATTACTGCTTCTATAAAACGAGAGGGTCTTGCCACATGTAATTTAGACCCTGTTAAAATATTAGGCGTATACATTGAATACGTTTTGCATTTCATCGTGACACTGTCTAAAAGATAATGATGGTGTTAATGATGACGAAACAAAAGCTACATTATATAAATAGTACGATATGTGACGAACATTCAGAAATAAATATTATGTACTATCAACTCGCTTCCGGCTTCGCACGGATTTAAGTTTTTTCTGCAAGCGAAGACATCTTTGTTTATAACTCTTTCTGTAAGAACCATATCAAAATCTGTTCGGTGGATTAGAAGCGTTCGGTGGATTTATATTAATATAAATGAAACCGTTATTCGTAGAATTCTCTATATTATTTATGGACACTGTGAAAGAGGCGAACGAAAAAAGCTGTTTCTTCTTAAAAGTAACATTGCAATAATACATAATAACGTTACATGTCAAGAGTTCAGAGCAGCTCCAATCCCCTGGTATGCCTAAAATTATTGATAATGAAATATACTTAAGTTAGAGACTACAAAGTCTCTGATGTGAATATCGTCATAAAAATTAAGTCCCTGGGAACGAAACGGTGAAACTTCAAAATCATTCTTTCTCAGAATTAGTAAATACGACCGTTCAGTTCCTCAAAGAAAAAGTATGCTTTTACATTCCGTACAATATTGTAATAACTTGTTTCGGGCAGCTCGACATCCCTCACCTTTAAATAAGTAATAAGAAGGCGTCCGATGCTCGCACAGCTACAACATTTCCACGCGACTTTTCTTGTTTCGTATATTATTTTGAGCAACTTTCGATTCAACCCAAATTCAACCCACTGATTGTATTCTGTTTGTATTTATAAATAAACGCGTGAAAGGGCGTATACGAAGATCGTTCCAATTTTTGGATTAAATTCTTAATTTTTTAATTTTTTTATATATATTAAGGTTGGTAAATAATTGATCAGTCGCCTATCAATCATATAATGCCATAAAAGTTACAAAAGTATAAGAAACAATAGAGTATAAGGCTCTAGAATCCTTTACTCATACACTGAAACATAATAGTATATGTACGTCTTATTTTACTGTGGTCTTTTGTAATCGACTGGTTTTTCTTTTCTTCGATTCCAATTTCAGATCTCAGATCTTTTAATTAAAAATAGAATTTAAAATTGTAGGCTGTGTGCCAGTAGTCCTTTGAACAAATATTGCACGAGCTAGATTTGTTCGATGGTACTGGGACAACCTATAATAGCTATTTTGAGAATTTATACTATGCAAGGATATTGAAAATCAAGTATTTTTCTTGTGACGCACATACAAACAGAGTTACTGCGTTAAGAGATCGTAGACGCGCTTACAAATATACATAATTTAGGAGAAAAATATGTTTGTAGCTGACAAACTAGTGAGAGACAAGACGCGAGTTATGAAGTCGTTCATAATTGACCGAAAGTTTTGATAGCGGCGTTCTTGATACAAGAATAAATGAATTACTACATATACGTTATTGAGTATAGTGAGTATCGGAAGAACAAAAATTACTGGTTACTTTACTTTATAGGTAGTATCTGGTTTTAAACGTCGGAGACAATCAAAGCCATCTTAACTTTCGCTGAATGTTTTTTTTGTATTAATTTGAAGTTACTATTTAATTGAATGAAATTAAAATCACACTGCACCGATTATTTGTACATCTTTTATAGATATACGAGCATATTATATTACATACTAGAGATCCGGTCCCGGCTTCGCACAGGTGTTTAAAAAAATGTAATTTTTTTTTCTCTATAAACCTTCTGTAACGCTTTTTCCAAACCGCATAAAAATCCGTTTGGTAGTTTAAAAGATCTAAGCGTACATACATACAGACAGACAAACGAGTGCAGTGACTACAAATTTATATAGTAGTATAATTTAAAATATTATTATCTTTTATCAATATCGGCAGTTGGCAGGCAAGCTGACGGTCCACTAGATGGTAGGTGGCTACCGTCACTATAAAATCGGGTTGCAAGAGTCCTGTAGATCTTGACAGGATAAAGGATACGGAATAACATTAAGGATGAAATGGCGCGAGTTCCCTGTTTTTCCCCATGCTACAGTGCCCAACGCTTCCAAAAGAAATAAGAAAGATAAAGATGTTACAACAAAAATAAATAAATATATTTTTAACAACTATTGTTGTCTGTCAGCTGTATTATTTATTATTTTGATAGTGACTCTACTTCCAAATAAAAGCTAGTAGGTGTTTTGTTAAGGGTTTATAAACTGATCAGACCGGAAGCGAAATATTATTTAAATTCTGGTCTGATCAGTGACCCGAGCAGAATAAAAATTTATGTTTTATAAATCGGATCACAAATTCTGGTCAGACCGGAATAACCTCCCGTATAGTTCTTCTAAACTACTCAACGGAATTTAGTGCTATTTTTAATACCATTTAAAGATGATAATTTATATTCTGTTTATTTTATAGATGATAAGAAAATACGACGACTTTAAATGAATCTTCCGAAAAAATACCTCTTTCGGACGCTTTCTTGTTTTATGCCGGTTGAATATCAATTGCACTGGATTTTTAATTATAAACAAGCAACCGACGACGTCTTCGCACGGATGTTTAATTTTTTCTCATTTTTCTCTTTATAAAAGACCTTCTCGGTCTTTAAAGAATAACAAAAAAATAGCCGAATAAGCTTGTTTTTTGAATAAAAATTCTTTTTTTTTTTAATATTTTCCCCAAGAATTAAGCCTTATCCCACAGGCCGATATTCTCATTTGATAATTTTTATCATAATTTTATCATAATTTTGCATTATCATAATTTTGCGAGGGATATTCAAAATGGCGAATCGCACGTCATTGGTTGGGACGAAATGTGACGTCAGGTGCTAAGTCAACAGACTCGTATCAGATGCTGTCACTGAGAGTAAATAAACGCTGGACATAGCTTGTGACGTTGTTAAGCTCTCGAAAGTGGCGGTTTTTGTTTATACTCTCTTTTAAGTATACTTTTAAAATTTAATTGAAATATTTTCAACAGTATTTTAGATATTTTTTACCATGCCAAGACGATGCATGAAAAAAATACATAGCAACACATATAAAGAATCATTTCTTTATTATTCATATAAATTAAATTTGGTCTTAAGTCAACACACTTGTTCAAAGCTGAACATAAAATACTATGTAACATTCAGGTTCCAATAACAGCTCTCGATCGCATAAATTCGTTTATAAAACTTATAATAAATAGTATATGTATAGTATACAAACAAGCACTGGACCGCTAAATGTCATAGAAAAACAATCATTTAAATAACCTGAAACGTATTTTAACTGTCATCGAGTTGTCTTTCTAAATTATTTCCACAACTTTTTTTGCTTTATTAATTACGTTCAAAACATTTTGATGGTTTTATTGCACCGATACAAATGACAATCGATTAATTTCAAACCTCTATATTGACAGTCGAAACGTGAGATAAATAAGCATTGCAAATTTTGATTTCGAAGGTACCATCAATTCAAATTAATGATTCGACAATTTGTTAACGTATAAAAAGGATTGCCGATTAATAAAGTGTGGCTGCACTGTTAGCGTTGAAATTGGAGGTTCGCCTAAACAACCGCGATTAAAATATCCATACTAAAACCATATATTTGTAGATGTGAAAAAAAAGTGAGTATTGAACATATTATCATCTCTAAAAATTCAGTACACGATTTTTTGGAGTTTACTCCTTAAGAATCGATTTTCATATATAAACCCGGGGTATGAAAATTTATGGGAGTAAAATCAAAATGTCCCATGACACACATTACGCGTTACAGGCTACAATATGCTTCAATACATATTTATATAATATATTTTTTATTTATATTCATTGATATTTATTTGTGATTTATTTGCGATTTGAAGAAAAATAACAAAACTAATAAAGCTAACAAAATGCATTCATAATCGTTCGTAAGGAGTAAACTCCAGTCGTGCGTCGGAGCTGACGCACACACTTTTTTATTTGATTTTTTAAAAATAAGAATAGTATAAATAAGGCAATAAAAAATTTACAAGATACACCAAAAAAGTTTGCAATAGCAATAGTGCTTATGTTTTTCAGTGAGGAATGCCAGACCCCATTTCAAGGTCAGCCTGCCTATTTACCTTTACACAAAAAAAGGAGTTTTAAATTTTCACTAAACAAAACGCCAACATTCCCACCACACCCTACTTTCATATAGCTTCTTTTTATAATATTTCACGTGTCGATGTTTCTATACTATATCAGATAGGTAGGTACTTGTATCATTATTTTCCTTCTCTTCCCTACATTCTCGCGAAGGTATTTTAACACTTCATAATTGCAATATGTTGACAGCCAAATTGTTTGATTAAAGAAAGTCAAGTCCATTTTCTTGATTAAAGTGTTATTATTAAATACTACGATTCATTGCAATATTGTTGACTTATCAAGCAACGCAATTTGTTTGTAAAAATCCAAGACAATCTTGATCATACTTCAAACTATAGGTAAAGTTTATATGTGTTTGTTTGTATATATAGGAGGTAATATTTGTAACAACTTATCTGATTTAAAAAAATATTTCACCAATAGTTAGAATAGAATTTCAGGATGTAATGTTCCACGCGGACGAAGCCGGCACCAGCTATCAAAACATATATGTTACTTATCAACGCGAATATTTAATCTATATTACTATAATATTACCTAAATTTGACAGTATTTAAAAAAACGTGCATGATAAAAAAACACTAGTTCAATAAATTTAGTTGTAGTAGTTTCGGTTTCTAAAGAAAATTGGAAAAATATTTTTTAAAGAAATGTGTGAAATGTTTTCTACATATATTAGTTGCTGATATAGTTATATTAATAATATAATAATAAATAATTTAAAAAAAATCAAAATTATAAAAAAATTAAAGTAATGAAACTGTGCTACCAAATTTGCGTTAATATTAGAAATTTAATTTCTAATTTCATATTTAATATCGAGATAAGACCTCTGTTATATGACCCTCAACTGCAAGCGTGGAATCAGAGAGACAATAGCTACGTGCACATGTTCGTCCAGCACCATTCCGCCACCCGTAGCCCATAAATCTTAGTTTTTATATAAGTTTCTCAAGTTTTATAAAAGTAACTAGCAGAGACACATTGATTCATTCAATTCTCGGACTCCATCCTTACAACATCGCATCCTTCCATATTCAATTATAATTTATGTCAGTTAATTTGTATCTAAACCTTTAATTTGTATTTAAGACATTATAATAAACCAATAATAAGTGCAATAACGAGTTTTGACTACGACCACGTAACAAAATTGGCGCAGTCGGTAGGATTTGCAAAAAGACGAGAGAAACGGACGTTCAACATTCTCAACGGGACAACATCGCCCAGAAGAAGACCAACGTGCGGTAGCTGCAGGCTTTAAATACTCTCGCCGAACACGCGACTCCATATCTTGTTGTTATTGTGGTAAGTGGCTTAACTTGTTTGCTCGAATCCTTACTCTACTTCCTAAATCGTTCTATCCTCACTATCTTTATTGCCTTATTTACTATCTATCCATTTAAATAATTATTATATAATATTTTATATATTTCATTTTATTAAATATAATAAAATGGCAAGACCGGCAACTAAGGACAACGCGAGCCACGCTTCTAAAACTCGTGCCAAATTTCGACACAGACGTACCTAGTCAAGTTTATAGGTTCACTAGATCATGCAACGCCGCGTTCAAACTAGCTTCAAAAGACCAAATAGCTGTATTACTAGTGTATGCATTAAATAGTGTCATCGGAACTGGAGCGTCTGACGTACATTGTAGAGAATATACTTGTTGGGACGATCTAAGATCCTTCTTAATTGATAAGTTTTCAAACAATAAAACAATTGCACATTTAAATTTGGAATTATATTCAATGTTTCAACGCCCAAACGAACCCCTTCCTGACTACTATCACCGGTAGACTTATGTAGAAGCGAGATAATAGATAAATTAAACGCGGAAGTATCCGATAATTCTCTAATAGGCCGAGTCTTGGCAACAGAAGAAACCGCCTTAAGCGTCTTCATGAATGGCGTAAATTCTGAATTGGGAACAATGCTGAGGACTCAACATTTTAAAACCTTGTCCGAAGCGGGTCGCTTCGCCATTGAGGAAGATAAGATACGGGCTATGAACAATGCGAGACAAGCATTATTTAAGCATAATGTCTCTAGGCCAGCCGTATCCGCACCTAGCAGGCCTGTGCAACATAGTCAACGTAACAATAACTACAACCTCATAAGACCATTGTTCAATACACCACGGTATGATCCGAATATTAGTACAAAATTTTGCAACTATTGCAAAATCCCTGGGCACTTGCTAAATGAATGTCGTAAAACTGTAACCCTGCCTCGCAACCCGTCTACCGAAGACACTCCTGCGAGATTGGGACGCAGACCACCGAAACTTTTATAAAAAACTCTCATTCATATACTAAATCTAATTCCAACTCATTTTCAAATGTAACTACCAAATCTAATAATAATTCTATTTCCAAACCTATTAACATAACCACAAATTCAACTTCCAATTCAAATGCGAAATCTAACTCTAACCTTAATCAATCTTCCAAACAAAAAAAGAAAAAGCGGAAATCTAAACATAACACCAAACCTAATATCCAAACATTTTCCATATCTTGCCTGAACGACGTACCACCTGAAAATCTACTACACTGTACGTTCCACGTAGATGGTAAACCGTTGCAACTTCTCGTTGATACGGGAGCAGGAATTTCGATAATTAGAAATGATAAAATAGGTTCATCTATCCTAAACACAACAGACATCGTTTCAATCGTGGGAATCTCCAGTACTCAATCTTTGATTACGACTTTAGGCACTGCGGACATCTCTTTAGACAACTTACCAAAATTTAAATTTCATGTAGCAAACCTTAACATAAAAGCAGATGGAATTTTAGGTAATGATTTCTTAACTAAGTTTAATTGTAATATTTTTATACAGTCAAAAACCATGAGAATAAACGATAAGTCTTATGATCTCTATTACATAAACGAGCGTCCAAAGATAACATCCAACTCACAAGAACAAATTCTTAAAAAACGCTCTGAAACAGTGATTTTATGCCATACGAACAGCATTAGTTCCGGTATAGCCATTGTAGAAAAACAATACCTGGTCAGCGACGTCCTTATACCTCACGCCTTAGTTGAAGTAAAAAATAATTCTTTTGTGACCACGTGCGCAAACCTTTCGAACTTCGACAAAGTCATAAATCTTCCTAACATCACAGTTGCACACTTTGTCCCCGACCATTGTAACGAACAGGCAATAAACAATTTCAACGTTTCTGCGGATGACCGACAAAAAAGGGTTCTGTCCCTTATTAGAAAGGATCACTTAAATAACGAAGAATCCAATTCATTGGACAAATTGATTGCCGAGTATTCAGACATTTTTTTTTAGAAGGAGATTCGTTAACTTTTAGCTGCCATACCAAACATAGAATACCTACTACAACTGAATCCCCCATTCGCACAAAAACATACCGTTTCCCTCAAATTCACGAAAACGAAGTAAAAAATCAAGTGCAAGAAATGTTAAGGCAAAATATAATAAAGCCTAGCTGTTCTCCTTGGAGTAGTCCTATATGGGTCGTCCCTAAAAAACTAGACGCTTCAGGAAAACAAAAATGGCGCTTAGTAGTCGACTACCGTAAACTAAACGAAGTTACGATTGGAGATAGCTATCCTCTTCCTAACATTTCAGACATACTTGATAAGTTAGGTCATTCTCAGTACTTTACGACCCTAGATCTGGCATCTGGATTTTTCCAAATCCAATTGAAATCTGACGATACTCATAAGACGGCTTTCAGTACTCCTTATGGTCATTACGAATTCAATAGGATGCCATTTGGCCTAAAAAATGCACCGGCGTCCTTCCAAAGAGTGATGGATTCTGTTTTGTCTGGACTGCAGGGAGATAGATGCTACGCTTTTTTAGATGATGTAGTAGTCTATGCATCTAGCCGTCAGGAACACGAACAAAAACTACGCGAAGTATTTTCCAGATTAAGAAAATTCGAGTTCAAAGTCCAACCCGACAAATGTGAATTTCTTCGGCACGAAGTCGCTTACTTAGGTCACATTGTTTCAAAGGAAGGCGTAAAGCCTAATCCCCTTAAGGTTCAAGCTGTTAAGGATTTTCCAACACCTAGGAATTGTAAAGACATTAAGTCGTTCCTAGGTCTTGCAGGATATTATCGACGATTCATTGCTAATTTCAGTAAAATTACTAAACCACTCACAAGTCTCCTCAAAAAGGATATCCCCTTTGCATGGGGCACCTCGCAACAGTCGGCCTTTGAAGAATGTAAACGCCTACTTATAAATCCTCCGATTCTACAATATCCAGATTTTTCTAAAGAGTTTGTCTTGACCACCGACGCTTCTATGCAAGCCATCGGAGCTGTTTTATCGCAAGGCGAAATAGGTAAAGATCTCCCAATAGCGTACGCCTCTCGTACTTTAAATAAAGCCGAATCGAACTATTCTACCATAGAACGTGAATTGTTGGCAATAGTATGGGCTGTTAAACATTTTCGGCCATACCTATTTGGTCGAAGATTTAAAATAGTCACCGATCACAAGCCCCTTACATGGCTCTTTTCCGTTAAAGATCCCGGAAGCCGATTAGTTCGTTGGAGACTTAAACTAGAGGAATACGACTATGAGATTATTTACAAAGCCGGAAAAAACAATACGAATGCGGATGCACTATCCCGTCCCTCCGTACTGCATTCTAATATAACTAACCCAATATCAGACAATTATTTACAAATAAATTTTGAGCGATATTACGAAAATCCCATACACAATTTCGACACTCCTAATCTTCACATATCCCCTGATAACCTTCTAGATTCGCGACATAAAAATATACTCATCCCTGTTTCATGTGAATTATCAGACTTAAATAAATTATATAATGAAGCGATAAATTCTTGTTGCCAGACAGACCGCTATTTACAAAAACCAAAGGATCTCTATCAGACAGACCTATTAGTTTCCAATAAGAAGCAAAATATAGTATTCGGATGTACTAGACCAAAATTTAACGATCCTTGGGACACTGAAAGCTACTTTAAGACGTTACTTAGCTGCTTACAAAATAATAACTTAAGACATTATACGTTCCTGACTTAAAGAATGACTCTACATGTAAATTACAGGGTAATGAACAATATCACATTACGAGTTACTTAGCCGATATGTACGAATGCGAAATAACTATTTGTGAGAATAAAATTCAATATCCTACAACTGACGAAATACCTAACATTCTCAAAACCTTCCATGACGAACCCCTTTCAGGACATCGTGGTATTACAGAAACGACAAGAAAAATTCGCAATGAATATTATTGGAAAAACATGACAGACGATATAAAAAATTATATAGAAAATTGTTTAATTTGTCAACGCAATAAAATTCAGAGGAAAACTTATAAAGCCCCAATGGTCATAACTTCTCAATCCCTAGAACCTTTTGAACGAGTATCCATAGATTTAGTATCATTTCCAGACATAACGGATAACTATAATAGATATGTGTTAACTTTACAAGATGAACTAACAAGGTACGTTCAAGCCTATCCAATCCCTGATAAAGAGGCTACCACAATAGCTCAACAATTGGTACATTTTTGTCAACATTTTGGAACTCCGAAACGCTTTCATTCCGATCAAGGAACAGAGTTCATGAATAATGTAATGAAACAATTCATGAAATTTCTTGGAGTTAGTCAAACTTTCAATACAGCCTACCATCCCGAAACAAATGGCGCATTAGAAAGATTTCACGCCACTTTACGCGAACATGTACGTATGTATCAAAACCGGCACTTAAGAAATTGGGATAAGATTATACCATTCGCGATCATGTGCCATAACACTTGCGTGAATAATTCTACCGGATTCACACCATACGAACTCCTTTTTGGTATAAAACCTCGTCCTTTTTATACGCTAAAACCTAATTCTGAGTACACTACGTGTGATTACGTTAGGGACTTAAATGAAAGGCTCAAAGTTGCCAGAGACGCCGCCATTCGCAATGTCGAAGCAATGAAGGAAAGAGCGAAAGAAAGGTACGATCGAGAAATTAAAAATATATCTAGTTATAATTTAGGAGATAAAGTTATGTTAAAGATACCAAATCCAAATAGCTTAGAATCTAAGTGGGACGGTCCATACACTATTGTTAGATTAGGTTTTAACGGAAACTATGTAATTCGGAAATCAAATCGCAACCAGTTAGTTCACGCTAACAGACTCCGTCCTGCTAACAAACAAGATCCAAATTAGTTAATAATAATTATTAGTATAAATCGTGTAAAATATCATTTTATATAAATTCTTTCAATGTATTCATAAATCGCCAATAACCATTTTAAAATAAGCATATACTTCAATCTAGAATTATTCTAAATATAGCCATTAGTCTACAAAATCTTTATTATATTGTACAATTTCAAAAATAAATAAAAAAATAAAGTTTCTACTATATAATCGTCTAATCAAATAAAGTAGCCCTTATTAAAATTAGTAGTATAAGTCCCGTATTAGAAACTGAAAGTTTATATATACATATATTCTGAATAATTAATCTACCTTCTAGATTTCCCTCTTATTCCTAACGCTGTATCATATTTTCCTATTCCATTGACATAGCAAATTAATTATCCCTCCATACCACCAACCTACCAGCTACCAGAGCACAATTAAATAGCCACGAACCTTAACGGTCAACAATATGTGTCTGCGAGTTCCTTAGAGAGTTGCAGCTATGGAAAAGTTCAGCACTTCTACAGAGCTAATACGAGAAAGAACAACAACCACACTTCCAGCTGAAATCGAGATGACAACGCATGATCTTCTATACACCTACTACTAAGCAGAGAGATTTGACGTGTTCTACAGTACAACGTTTCTTATCATATGTCCAAGGAAAACGAGATCCTGAAACTGAAACGAAACTGCAAGCTTCACAACGGCCTTAGCACTCTTTGACTCTACAATTCTCCGAAGTCAACAATACTTTCCACTATACTTGGTGGAAGATACCAGGACAGATAATTGTCTTCAAGAAACGAAAACTAAATTCAGAAGAGCTACGCACAACAGTAGTACATACAAGAATCCTTCAAATTCTCCCGGATGTACTTCCTTACCGGGATCACAATACTCAACACTCGAGAAGAAAATCGATGACCATTATATCACTGCCGTCAACCTCGTGCATCTCAGAAGGCGAAGATGAAGACCTTGAGGTCCCCGAAACATCATTCAGCTCGCAAAGATCAGGCACTGACGCCTAATCTTTTTTCTAAGGGGGGAGGTGTTATATGACCCTCAACTGCAAGCGTGGAATCAGAGAGACAATAGCTACGTGCACATGTTCGTCCAGCACCATTCCGCCACCCGTAGCCCATAAATCTTAGTTTTTATATAAGTTTCTCAAGTTTTATAAAAGTAACTAGCAGAGACACATTGATTCATTCAATTCTCGGACTCCATCCTTACAACATCGCATCCTTCCATATTCAATTATAATTTATGTCAGTTAATTTGTATCTAAACCTTTAATTTGTATTTAAGACATTATAATAAACCAATAATAAGTGCAATAACGAGTTTTGACTACGACCACGTAACACCTCGCCTTAATAACTGTTAATTACATAATCGGTTTCCCATCTATGTTTTACATTCTAGATACTACTCACAGTATTGCGGCTAATACCGCTCTAACTATATATATCGATATTAAACGATTTTACCATCGGTTTTATTTCTCCGTTTTATGTTGCCGCTTATCGGTATAATTACATGTAAGTTGGTCCTTCTTTTGCTCGCCACTTTGCGCCTCGTTCATGGAAATTGCCGACCTGTTTAATTGCATGTAAGTGTATAATATGAAGTACAAATTATTCCAAACTGTGTCAAGTTATTTGGTGAACATAAAAGGTTGTGTATTTTGGTTACTCAAGGAGCGCAATTATTTGATATCTGTCTTTAAATAATTTAATATAGGTTTGAAATTTTATTTATTTAACACTTCGTGTCGGACTGTTTCTATTGTGACTGTCTACTTGTCTAAAACTAAATCCAATGTGATCTATGACAAACAAGTATTATAGTAAACCAGCCTTTGTCCCACGACTTCGTCTGCGCCTCTTTTTCTTAGGTATTGAAACATTTATTCAATCTTTATTGCTCATACAGGGTGTGGCCTGTAATAAGAGCAATTAATTAAAATATAGACCCTTTAACGAATCAGTAATTAATTCTAAATGGTTTGTCTTAATTACAGTGAAAAACAAATTTATTGTTATTTTCTAACAAAATTAATCGAGCCAGCAATGTACTACTACAGACATAATGTGTCCATGAGTCGGAGTACTTGACATTGACACGATCGTTCTCGCCCCAGTACCTAGTACCAAGACATCTAACGACTGATAACCGATAATTTAGACATTATAAAATTCATTAATTATGTATTGTAACTTTGGATTGCTATATCTCTGAGTATAAGCACTTTGGAGCATTATGATTAGGTTAAGAATCATCGTTTAAATTTATTGCTCCTGCCACATCCTGTAATATGTACTTTGCCAGGCGTAGAATTTAACTATCTGTAGTACCCTGACAATGTGTACGCAAAATTTCATAATTATCGGCTTAGTAGAAGGCTAGTAAGCGTAACAAACAAATAATCAAACTTCCTGTTGCATTTATGAATATGCGGAAAATCAAAACCCAAAAAGCTTGCTTAAATTTTTAACGCCCTTGACGCAAAAGAGGAGTGTTATAAGATTGACCCGTGTGCCTGTGTATCTGTGTGTCTGTTTGTGGCATCTGTAGTGGCAAGGCACATATTTTATGTGTTTCGCAGTCATTTCGGGCAGTCCGTCTCCTCAGCAACTTACAGCCGATATATATATATATATATATATACTAGAAAGTTACTAGAAAGTCATAATCAGGGGCTCACTAGAAAGTCGGGGGACAGTTTATAATTTTTATTTATAGCTTGCTAATGTATATGTCTATATTGTTATTAATATATTATGATTAATATACACATAATTATATCTGTATCAAGATTTATTTATCCTTAATAATACTGAATTATAAATCAATTCGACCTCAGAGTTCACAACTGAGCCGTTTCTGTGTCGTCACTTGTAGTATTTTATCATTGATATTAATGAGTAAACTTTGACAGATTATGCTATCACTAAAATGTATTACGATCATACTTTTAAAAGTCCATTACCATATCTTCCTCATTTGCATTGCCTAATAACTTAATTTCTGTCGTATTTTTAACGGCAGAATAAAAGACCACACGCACGGTTCGACTTATAAGGACTCCCATAAATATTTTACGTTCGCGAAATTAAGTTTTAAGCACATTGTATTCAACATTTTTCTCCTATATTTGACATGTTGAAGAATAACGCGACGTCGTGGGGTGATTTTATTAATGAAATTTTAATAAATTAGTCTTTTTTGACTAGTTAATTTATCCTCCCGGTTTTAATTACTAATATGATTTTTCCCCTGAATAATTTAATGTATTGGCGTAAGGTTTTTGAAGAACTAAAGCGATGATACTTATATATGTACATAATATAGAAATTACACTACACACTATAGACATAATATATTTGATTCAAGCTGAGACATATTTTCTTCTGTTCCGTTTCTTTTCTTTGCGATTTCATGTGAAGATCTATACTTACTACATATCAATACTTAATAAATCTGTAAGGGTCGGTCATGGAGTAAGATACTTTGTTTTCAGAGATATCGTGTTTATAGGCTCTATACATGATACTGAAACTAAATTGACGATTTTTTTTCTGTATGTATGTATGTTCCTCCATAACTCTGAAACGAATTAACTGATTTTTATGAAACTTGTGAAGTTCCACAAAAATCTAACAGATGGCGGTGTACGGCGCACGGGTACAGTAATTACTCATATATTTTCTTTTTAACGCGGACGAAGTCGCGGGCACCAGCTAGTTATGGCAATAAAGTCGATATCCGCTTTTGTCCGTTTCGTCGCTAACTTTTTCAAAACCACCAAATGGATTTAGATTCGGTTTTCGCTAATGGAAATTATTCTCTTGAATGCCGGAACACAGATCTATGTTCGGGCCTCGTTCGGGCATTATTTTGAACAAATGTATGAAAAAATGTCAAAATGAATGAATAAACGAAGTATTTCAACATGATTTCAACTAATGTTTTGAGAATTTACTTATCTGTGACTTTTGTACTTACTTTGACTAAGTATCAGCATTCAAGAGGTTAAGTTAAACGAGGAGAGTTTGTGTAAAATAATTTTCAGAAAAGAAAATGCAAGAAGCATGAAGCCGGGAGCAATTAGAAGTAAAAAAATGTGTTACAAACATGCTACAAATAAAAATCATCTGCTCTGCTGGTGAAGTAAAATATCGCGAAGAAGACTACCTAATAATTTTCTTCTACTAATAATTGTCTTATAAACTGTATCCCTCACGATACAAAATTTCAAGATGAGCGCTTGAGTAACTATAGGCGTAAAGCGTAACAAATAAACAAACAAGCACACTTTCGCATTATGTTATATTATAATGTTAGATGAGTTTGTAATATTACAGTGTAATATGACGACATGTTTGGTCTAATGCCGTGGTCTAATGGCTAGTAACCCTAGCTGTTAACCAAACGATCGCGGGTTCGAATCCCGCTAGGGGCAAATGTTTATGTGTTAACATTTACCTTTGTACCTGAGACATGGATGTTTGTATTTATAATATGTATGTATTTACAAAAAAAAGTAATCTATGTATTATATCAACTCTCTGGTATCCATAATACAAGCATTAAGTTGCTTAGTGTGGAACTATTTAGATGGTGTTGTGTGGAATGTGTGAAGATATTTATATTTATTTATATAGTTAGGAGTTAGGATTTCACGTAGAAGATTTTTATGCTGTCGAGGCGAACGAAGCAACGGTGCACAGCTAGTATACTGTATGTTATTTCAAGGCTGATACAGTTACAAATTTATAGCATATTCTACCCTCGTCCCATTCTACCATCGGCACTCGGAAGGTGGCAGTGCAATCATAAATTCATCGTACGAATTACCGTAAAGGCTATTGTAAAACGCCCAACAGATGTTGCTGATACTTGTGTGGCATATCATGCTCTTTGTTTCGGTACCCATTTTTGGCATGCGTCCGACTGCCACTTTAAATTTATTAAAGGAACATTAAGAAAGCAAATATAGGGGGAAAGTTTGATGTCGACATATTTTCGCAAGCGAATTTAAAAGACGCCCAACGCTCTGTCATTGTTCGCTTGGACTTAATGAGGTAATTAATGGTGTGGGGTGCTCTCGTGTATTGTAATTGAAACAATTGTAATTTCAACGGAATTGTATGGGATGTTATTCTTTTAACATACATTTTACTCTTATTTGGTTATACTACCTAGAGTATAAATAATATTTTTTTAACAATTATATGTAACAAACAACAGGCAGTCTATTTGATACTGACTGGAGCAGCAAAGGGACAGCAAGTGTGCTGTTATTATTAATGGTCTTTTGTAAGAAGGTGTATTCTAATTAAATGTAGGTTAGACGACGGTAGCCACTTAGGTACCATCTAATCTAATGGACCGTCAGCCTGTCTATTTAGCAAGAGGGCTTAATCTATTATTACCTATAAAATTGTTTGTCCCGACTAACTATCAACGCACAGTCCAAACTAATTCTTGCGAAGCTAAGGGTGGGTTGCTAGTAAATCAACGAAATCTTAGACATAAAAAAGAATATTTAGGAAAATATGACCAATGAAATATTTTCTAAACAAGTGTCTCAAGCATAAAATTTCTACCAGCTGGGAGCGCTAAAATTGGACTTATTAAATAAATTAGTTTCAACGTGAAAACTGACTAATAGAGACATACCATAACAGAAACAGCAGACCACTTAAGTAGTGGAATTCAAATGGGATTAGGCAATTTGTCTCTTACTCTCGAACAAGTAATAGTTGCTATCTAAATAATTCCATTCCAAGACCTTTATAAATGCATTAACATTTTATTATAAATACATAAATCTTTACAAAGTTGAAATTATTAATTATGTAATAAACATTTCTAGTATCTGTTATAAATCTAATAACAATGGTATAGATGTTTCTATGTTTTGTAATAACATTTTCTAATATTCTATTTATTCGAATATTAACTAGGAAATTAAATTAATAATTGTAAGTAATTAATTTGCATAAAATTTGCATATAATTTGCATACTAACGCAGATTTATTAATCAGAATTTTAATTAATACTTGCTTCCAGTTGCGTCAAAAGGACATACTTTATTGAATTTACTACACTCCCAAGATGTCGCTTTATAGCACTTACTCCTGGGCCTTGGATTTCATGGAGTAGAGACTACGGTCGAAACATCTTGTGAGCCCTTATCACCTGCACTTTGGACTTAGACCGAATCCAGCTGGACACTGCAGTGATTTTTTTAAATTGATTTTGGTCGACAGTCAGTTTAAAGGTCCAATTGATGACAGGTGGCTGCCGTTGCGTTTGATTGTAAGTCCGCTATCTTGGACCCACATATCACCGCTGATGGCAGAATCCGCAGAATCCGCAGGGCCAGGCAGGGGGTTTTAGTGGGATAAGTTACTTCATCCGGCGAGTCCCACTCCTTAAAAAAAGGATTGTAAGTGTACTACCGAATTGAACGGGGAATAAGACATAAGACATTAGAAGAGGATTGGAAAACGGGATTTGGCATCCCTTATCGAAACACAGCACACATGCTGTTATTCCTCGGTAGTCTTCTTTAAGAAGATGATTACTGCCACCTTACGAGCTGCCCAATTTATGACCTGCTACTAATAATAATACTTTGTCCTCAATCGATACGGTCAATATTACTCAAAATCCAATAAGTGTTATGCTTTACGATAATACTTATTAAATGTAGTAAAGTTTGATAGGAATAAAATATGTTTATTGCAGGCCAGGGGCCTGATTATAATAGCTTTGCCAAACATTTGTAAACATCTGTTAAATTATTGTGACCTACAATTATTGTGACTCACAGCCACTATTATAAAATGTAGGTGCACGATACATCAATTACTTATTTTTTTATGTGAATACCTACTTGTATTAGTCTGTAGGTATAGACAAATAAAATTTCAAGAAGAGAAAGCCTTAATTTTGAAAATTTAGGCAGACTTCAATTTTTAACCCCGGACGCCCGACGCAAAAACGACGTATAAGTTTTGTTTCAATCAAACTTGTTATAAGTTTGAAGTGTGCATCTGTGTGTTTATCTGTCAACTTTGATCCGGTTTTTTTGTTTGAGAGCTGACCTGATCGAAATGGTACCTAGTTATGTTTTATGAAGATCTGTTTAAGCGTTTGAAGATAATCAGCCCATTTCATAACTTCGTTAATGTGAATTTGGTACACTGTTATTTCGGCGGTATTTCCATGACATGGCAACCGTGATCTGATTCTGCAGCATCAGGTAGCCTGCGAGACACCCAACCCAACTTACAGCAGATATAGCGCGCTTGGGCTTAATAGAAAATTGATAATTTTAATTATAGCTTATATTTATTTTATCTATTGCCTAACACGACAAATGTTCGTCATATTGCTTGAAAATAGAACGTCATATCGTCACGAAATACTAACTACATCACTACATGTGAAAATGACCTTTCACACTTGCATATAAACATGTATTGATCCATTCACATGCACTTGAACTCACTGTAAACCCAATAATCTGCGTGAGAGATCGTTACAAAATAATTTTCACGTCAAAACTGATCGACACGATAAACACCGTGCGATAACCGGCCAATAACAAACAGCGGGGGTCTTATTACGTGTTGAAATGGCGTTTCAAGGCCATGGACATAACAACGTGTAAAAGCTGCAAGTGCTGAACGTTCACCTATTTGTGAAAATTTAATGAGAAACATAATAAAATATTATAAAATTTCATATGTTCAAAGCATTAATTATCCATATTTATTTTAATAATAAATGCAAAATTAATTAGTAGGTAACTTACAGTACCATTTCAAGAAAATAAACCTAGGAAACTATATTGAACCTTGGAGAAGGATATATTTAGTGCATTTAGGAATTGCGGGCAGATGTTTTTTTATTAATTGTGTTAGATTAAAAACGAGTTTCCAAATACTAAGAATAGTTATAAAGACAATTTTTAAAATAAAAAGGACTCAAAAGCGATACTTTTGGGTTGGATGTTTTATGTGAAGTCTAGGACCTTTTACTTGCTATCAATCGCTATCAATTCCTATCATAATACGTAGTATGAACACTGAAGAACAGTTATACATCTCACATTTTTCTATTGGTATCTTCATCTTCTAATTTTCTTTATAATAGACACATAAAACCATTTACAACACGGCTCACTATCAGGACTATTCTTTACAATTATGCAATGTTTATTGTAAGGCAACCGAGCGTCAATAGTTACGAATTATGGGAAATAAATCTGGATTATAGGGCCGATAGCATTTCTACAGCGAATGACACTGAATGTCAGAGTGTTATTGAGTAAAATACATAAATATTGTAATATTACGTCTACGGGGGGGCGTAAAGCATCAGCGTTCGTCTTTTCTGAGCGAGATATTTATGATGAAACTAGACGTACACCTTTGGAAATGGAATATTTTCTTCAAAAACAATACATATTTCTATATTGTAAATTAAATTCGCTCTCCACCTGTGTCTATTTATGTGCTAACTTATTCTAAACCACCCATCGGATTTTGATATGGTTTTCACAAGTGGACTAAGCGATAAATGAGGAAGGTTTGTGAAGAAAAAAGTCGCATCCAACTATTTTTATTATAATTTCAATATAACCTATTAAGTCTTTCTAACTCATAAACAAATTTATTTAAATTTGATGTTTTAAATAAAATTATTGATTTTAAGATAACGTTTAGTGACCTTTCTTTTAGTGCCTGTTATAAGAGGAAGAACACTTAACATTTTTTTTATTCACTATCACACTAAACCAAATTATAGTCCTTTTTTTCAATACTTTATTTTCGAGAAATTGGATCGTGGTTAATTATTTTAAGTCACTTTCATTTAAGACAATTTTCAAGTCTCGGCAGAGATTAAATTTCTTATTCTAAGAAGTTTTGACAATCCTTAAGCACTTTGCTTTGTAGTCTTTGTTTTGAAGGCTTCTTCGGTAATATTATTTTCAAATTTAGGACATAAATGAAAAGTGGCCTCCTATTACCATTTGGACCGTACACCATTAACTGCTGAGTATTTTACATAAAAAAAAAATCAATTGGACAGAATCGAAGAGTTGAAAAATTGGTGTTAACCTCTTATACAGGGTGTGGCCTGTAATAAGAGCAATCAATTTAAAAGATGATTCTATAGAGTATACGCAGTTACCTTAACCTAATCATAATGCTCCAAAGTGCTTAAGAGATATAGCAATCCAAAGTTCAATACATAATGAATGAATTTTATGATCGCTAAATTGTCGGTTATCAGTCGTTAGATGTCTTGGTACAGGGTACTGGGGCGAGAACTGTCAAGTACTCCGACTGGACACATTATGTCAGTGTCAGACAAAGTAACAGTAAATTTGTTTTTCATTTTAATTAATTGAAACCATTTGGAATTAATTATTGATTCGTTAAAGGGTCTATATTTTAATTTATGGCTCTTATTACAGGCTACACCCTGTATTTACAAAGCATATTATATAATGTATGGACTCACATGTTGTAGAAGTAAGTTTTTTTTTTTTGATAAAATAACTGATAAACAATTAAGCTGTTCTGAAAAAAATTGTATTCTTTTTTTAATTCAATCATTTATTGCCAAATTATAATGTATAGACAGATGTTACAAAATTTATAAAGAGCAGTGTTATGATTTTTTTTTCTTTTTTTTATCATTTTCTTGACGAACTGTACATGTTCTGTCTAATTCCTAATCTGTTCAGTTGTGATTGTGTCTTGTTGATAATCTGTCCAGTTGAGAATTGTTACGGAGGCTTTTTATTTACTTTATAAAAGGTAGCAGAGAGGTTGCCGCTCTACTTGATGTTAAAATAGTCGCGTCAATATTTAAAAACTAATTTATGTCCATTCCCATTCTTTAAGCTATCCCTGTGCCAAAATAAATCAAAATCGGTACAGTGCTATTCCCCTTTAAAACTAAAGAGCCAGAAGCACTTTCTCATCTATATTAGTATGCATTCGATATTGATAGACCAATAATAATGTAATACGCAAAGTTACGACACGCGCATAGAAAACGTTGTATTTATTGTGTTACACTAACCGCACGCAGACTTCCTTAGTTGACATATACTTGTCACAACTCTATTAAGACGCCTTTCACTTGTTACTTGTACCACGCGACGCCTGACTCACGAGTATTGATGTCGCTCCTAGTGTTACAGTCATCACTTCCTATTTCACAATCTATCAGCCGTATGAAATTAGAGGACGTGGTCGATAGAAAAAATAATAATAAAATTTATTATTTTCATTTTATGATGAATTAGACTGACTCTACTTGATGAACCGAAACAACTGATTCGTATATTAAAATTACAGTTCTTAAGAGGAAAACGGTGGTATTTTGTCCTTTATATAAACATAGTCCATTATTTCACCTGTAGTTTTTGGTATGTGCAAATATTTTTAATATAATATAAATATTAAAAAACTTAAGTCTGTTACTGTTTCTCTGTTTTGCTTTTATTTTATGAGTTACTTTTTATAGAAGGCAGGACACTTCAAAAATTCTTTAAAATTTACTAGTTGCAAGTGCCAAAAGGGGTCCAATATACAAATACAAAAATATATTTAAAAAATCAAGTACACTGAATATTTTTTCTCGTACAGTTTTTGAAAATATTTTTTAAAATCGTTTACGATTTGGAAGAGAAAATTGGGCGATACAAAATCTTCAATTTAATCATTTTACAAGTATTATCGGTCTAAATTGAACTTATTTTTTCACTCAGTATTGAGGATCACATTATCACGTGTAACGCGACAACACTACTCTTACATTATCTTAAAGATCTTACATAAAATTAAAAGCTTGAAAAATACTGGAAATATAGTCTGAAATATATAAAAAATGACGTAGTACGTAGCACCAATTATATAGCAACTTCTTATAATAAAGGAATTCCGGCATGGATGGTGATACCATCACATAAAAACACAAATAACAGCAAGTGCACTGCTGCGAATGACATGAAGAGGATAGGAACTAGATTCGGTTAATCACCCATCAAAACTTTACTAGTTAAATATACCTGCCCTTTACAGCTTTGGGCTCTATATTCTCGGTGAACCAAACCTTAACTAGTCGTATGAACCTGCCTCTATAGAGTTGGAAAAAACTAAGTCATGTCCATTAATTTTATATTGGTTTAAGTTCACAATCAAGCTATTCGTATGCTCGAATCTAACTTTGATATCTGTATATTATTTATTGCTTGTTTTGTTTATAAATAACATGTTATAGCTAACAATTGGTGTTGGCCAGTTAAATTATTATTCAGACCGATCTATATGTAATCATGTGACACCTAGTTTTGAGTAGTTTTTTATTGCTTTTGTCCATTTTAGAAGGCCACTTATTTATGAGATTTCCTGATACAGACTGTAGAATATTTTTACATTAGGTTAATGCCATACATGGCATGGCTTACATAGATGAAACTTGAAATTGGTAAAGTGTGAATGTTATAAATATGTCTTCTTAATTTCTATATATTATTTATTTGTATTAATCCTAGACCAAGTCGTCCCGGCTTAGTATACATAATAAATAGCCTATCTCCACCTGGAATAATGAATATTTTAAATAGTAAAGATTTTTTCAAATAGGTACAGACTTACAAAATCCGCTCTCTTTCTTTAGGATATTAAGATAGACTATTGATTTCACACGCGATAAATAAAATGATATGGTTAAAGAAGGTAAAATATTTATCCGGGATAAAATGGTGGTAAGTAAATATAAAGTCATATCAAAATCGGTTCAACCGATTCTTAATATTTGTAAGATTTTTTATTACACTTTTTTGTAACTATTTGAATAGGTACATTTAAAAAATTTATATACTAAAAATCCAAACTTTATGACTAAGATAAGATACGAGTTGAGTGAGGCCGTGATATTTTTTTTCTGAATTTGTGCTGCGTTATCGCTTGTTTGACGATTTTTATTGTGCATTTAGAATGTTTTTAGCGAAAGTTTACTTCCCTAAACAGTTAATATTTACGCTATAACAGGAAAGAACCTAATAAAACATAAGTTGCGCTACTAACGGAAGTCTCACATAAAAATTGCTCAATAAATTAGTATGTGGTCACACGATTCTAGTAATAAAACTCGAACGAAAGCGAAACGAATGAGTGGAAAGTTGTACAGTCGCGAACACCAGTGTTATTATGACGTGACAAAGCTTTTCGAAACTAATAAAAATGTTTAATTAATTGCTTACCTAGTGGTTTGATTATTACTTTTTTTTTCAATGCCTAATACACAGTTTAATAACATTAGTAATTTTCTTTTGGAGTTCACTCCTTAAGAATCGATTTGCATAATATATCATCATTATCATCATCTCAGCCGCAGGACGTCCACTGCTGGACATAGGCCTCCCCCATAACTCTCCAATAGGACCGGTTAGAAGCAGCCTGGATCCGCCGCCGCCGCGAACTTACACAGTCTGCGTTCTCCAACTTTCAAGGCAGGCGCGTACATGTTTTTGAGTTGAGTGAGCGGTGGCGGCGAATGATTTTATAAGTACCTGTTCCGTGTACGGATGTACCTCAACAATAACATTAAATAAGGATTTAAGATTTCATAGATTTCCAAATTTGATTTTATATTCCACTTTTCCGTCTACCAAAGGCTTAATAGGATTAAATTATTTATAAGTATTTTTTGAAAATAATTAATTAGTTTTTAAGTTTTCATGTTAAATTTGTATCTTTATTTAAATGTAACACAAATGCTTATCAACAATTATTTACGCATCCAGTTATAGTGACAAACCAACCACAAGTAAATTTTACTTACGCAACGTGCATACGATACTTCTCGTGATCCCTTTGGTGGGTACAAATACCGCCCGATGATTTCGTTGATTACTGTGATGAACTAGAAACCCATTTTAGGCAGCAGTTTTGTTCGTTCGTTGGAAACAATATTTCAGAAAAGATATTCAACGTACTAAGCAAAATAGAATTTAAGACACGGCCATGCTTATGCTTCCCACAAACATTTATGCTCAAATTATTCATATGCAAGCGAATAAATTAAATAGTTAAATTTAATAATAGAAAACTCAAAACATCTAAAAACAAAATCTCACGTAAATATCTGGCTGTGTAACACATGTAAATAAATCATTGCATAATAATAACATTTGTTTCATTTTATGTTTTGTGACAACCCTGGCACATCCGCGCGTGACTTACACGAGTGGCGGCGCGGCGTCGCCCGACATCAAAGGCGTTTCACTACTGTAGGGAATATATTATATTGTAATACTGTGCCCGTGGTATGAAAAATTATGCGAGTAAAATCAAATGTCACATTTAAACGTTACGCGTTACAGGCTACAATACATATTAATATAATATAATACATATAATATATATATTTATATATTATTTTAAACACTCGACACAAAATACTAATAAAATTACTTATTAGTCTTAAATTACTATGTAGTTTTAAATTAGATAACATTGATTTTTTTATGAGTTCAGGTTTCTTAAATTAAAGAAACCTGAATTCATTAGGTAGCTGTAACTGAGCTGTAAGGTTAGCTGATAAATAAATAAATAAATAAATAAATAAATAAATAAATAAATAAATAAATAAATAAATAAATAAATAAATAAATAAATAGAAATTAGGTTTTGTAGACAGATGTGATTAACTGTTCTTTTATTTAATCAAAAAAACCTCTTTATATAACGTCAATAAAATAACAATGCCGTGAGATCCGTTAGTTAGAGAAATATTTAAAACGCTAAAACGTATAGCGTTTCACACAT
The DNA here is from genome assembly GCA_936446665.2 of Synanthedon andrenaeformis. NCBI lineage: Eukaryota > Metazoa > Arthropoda > Insecta > Lepidoptera > Sesiidae > Synanthedon > Synanthedon andrenaeformis. The sequence goes on from OW387795.2 coordinate 8,014,880, forward strand.
TTTTATTCTATTCAAAAACACATAAAACTATTGTAAACTTTATGCAGCTGTGATTTTCTACTTGCTAGACATTTTTTTCTTCTACAACTTGATTTCACTGTTATCTTAATATTCAAATGTATTTCTTTTTATGTCACGTTGTGGCCTTTTATAAACAATAATATAAATGTGAAAGTAATTCTGTCTATCTGTCTGTTTCGTTTTCACGCCTTTACTACTCGTAACACGCACTTAACTAATGAAATTTTAATTTATGAAACCGCGAAAACAATGAAAAGATATAGATAAATCTTGAAAGTACATAAAGACAGTTCTAAGGGAAATGAGTCCCTGCCAGAGGCTGTATTTTAAAATGTGTAGATACCATATTACGATCAGACTTCGGTTGTAACCTTGATATGCAAAAAACATCCATTTCATTACAAAACAGGTTTTATTACTGAATCATCGTTTCTGTAAAGCGTCAGAAAACGCTAAACGTATGTCCGTCCATCCATCATACGCTGACACTAACGACCTAACTAAATCTGATGACGTATTTACAAGGGGATTGGGTAAAATATAATTGAAGATACACACAACGCTTTTGATGGACTTTCAAACGGAAGTCTACAAGGAATAGAACCATCCTTTGATTACTTACTTAATCTATTAAAAGATTTTTTTTTATAATATAAAGGTGGCAGACAGACAGATTACTTTGTCATTAAAAATTACAATAAAATTTTAAAAAAGAATTTAGTTTTAAAACTTCTAATTAGAAACATTATTTATATAATGAAACAGTAGTAATTGTTTTTTTAATAATTTTACAAGCTTTTTTTAAATTAAAATAGTATGTCCCTATAGCGCTTTCTGTAACTCTCTAGCTTCAATAGGTTTGGGCGTATACAGCCCCTGCTGTATAAAAAGTAATCTGTGGAAGTTTAACTGTTTGTTAAGGTTTAGATGCCATTTGATGATAAAAATTATAAAATATAAATAGGTCTATTTAGATTTTCGTTGAATATTATCACATATACGTTATTAAAGTTTATTATGGAGTTGGTACGATATTCGATAATAGGCGATATGTAAATTAAGGTCATCTGCTCAGTCTAGATATGCGACATAAGTATGTATAATGTAATACTGTGTCTTGTAATGGAACGATTGGAAGTTAATTACGCGCCAAGAATGTTATTAATCGCATGCCTCATTAAACCCAATATAATTTGTGGACCAATCTGCATATCAGACGTAATGTTTCATTGAGCACTATATGGACATAATATTATGTGTCATGATTAGGCATGGCCAGACCTTTCCTCTGTGTCAGCTAAACAAACGTTTACTTTCAACTCATTTACTCTTTCAATTCATTTATTATTTTATTAACAAAATTCACTAACGTTTTATGTCATTTAAACTAATAATTTAAATTGTTGGTTTACTGTACTAACAATAAGTGTAAAAGCACAAAAAAAAAAATGATATATAATTTATTCGAATCGGGGGAGTCGACAACAGGTGCATCGACCACTGGGGGCCTAAGCCATAGGCATAGGTATTGCATAGGTGTTGCAAATACGCTGCCGACCATTAAGGATTAAGGATAAGGGATAAAGAAGGGATGGGGTAATAGGGTAATAGGGTAAAGAAGGGATGGCATTCCTCACTCACTCACCGAAACACAACAAGCACATAATACAGACGAAGTTACAATATAATGTTAGTATATATGGACTTTTATATAAGTACGCGTTTTTGCGTCAGGTGTTAAATATATATCTAGTGGACTGTAAAATATATCTTCGCTCAAATTCAATGTACAAACTAAATATGGAATAGTAGTTTTGTTATCTCGGTTGTAACGCAAGCCTCAGCATCGATAATCGAGTTCAAGATACCTCTTTGATCTAATAATAACTCGGCTTCGACATAAATCGCTATTAATCGATTCGGCTCTTTTGAACCGTAAATCGATTGCCCGTAACATGTGCATCGATTAAACTGTGTAGTCAAATTGTAGTAGATATGTTTGTTTATTGAAAATGATTTAAGGGTGTTTAAAATTTATTTGAAGTTTGAAGAATGTGTGAGATTTTTTTTAAATTTATTCACCTGTAGTAAATACCATACTCTTGCGAGTATAGATTCTATAGTATTGCAATCAAATAAACAATCGTTTCCAACATTCTAAATAATAATTATAATGTTTTAAGTACTTAACCGATCATCAGGAAATTGTGCATAGTTGTCAGGGGTACAGAAAAGCACAAAGGACAAAGTTAGTAAAAGCCATAAATTAGACTCACTAAATTTCTTAAATCGATTCCTTTTGTAAATATACAAATGTTATTTTTATTTTTTTTAATTTAAACTATTATATTTACTTTTTTTCCAATTATATTCTAGCAAAAAAAAAATGTATAATAAAATTAGATTGGTTTAAAAACATAAAATATTGAGTGTATTAAGACCATTAAGATTTTTTTAATCTGTACCTAGTTCAAGGCTTTCAAAGTTCACGTGCCCATGAAAGTTTTTACCCATTCGGTACGTGCGCAGGGGCACCTAATTGTAATGTTGATTTTAATTGTTATCGGTGGTATTACGGTAGGCATTAAGTGGAACAATTCATCTGAACGCTCAAAATTGTACAACTAACCGGTAGAGCAAACAGAAGTTTATAGTGTACCTTTTAAACAATCCATTGTTTGTGAGATAGGTCTCGTCTACAATACGAATAATTCAACTCTGCAAGGTGTCAAAAGGATCTTAACTGGTACTTTAACATGCATTAAAGTTCGGTACACATTTACACAAACCTACACAGCCTTGAAAGGCTTCGGGACACAGCCATTTCATTTCATTTATAGACTTCATTATTACGAACAAACAAAACTAACCTTGGCCATATTTCAAAATCTCAATATTGAAATGTGATTTATTCATAACGTTAGTGTCTTGTTGGTTTTCCATCAACTTTAAAATCAATCACACAATAAAAATTCTATCAATATGTCAATCAATCATCCGTAACAATAAGTGATGCGTTGTTTATGGACTATAATACGTCGCCATATGTCAATGTGTGTGGCCTACTTCACACTGGCTGGCTGTGTTCCTAGTAACATATGTATATGGTAGTTACGCTACATGCTATTTCTTGACATGCCTATTATTCAGTCTTGTCTACGTTATCATTTCACCGATATCCATTTTGCCATTTTTTTTTTGTTAGAAGACACGAGTATATCATATATCTATACACAATATATCGTATAAATAGGCAAAATTTATATTGACTGTAACTAATATAGAAATATAACTGTTTTTATTAAGTAGGTATAACATTTTTAAAAAAAATATTTAGTATGGGTTTTTGCCTCCGGTTTCGTCCGCTTGTTACCCTATGTCTTTAACAATCTGAAAAAAAACCACATAAATTAGTTCAGTGTGTAGTGTAGTGTAAGGCAATGGTAGTTACCAATCATCAAGTAGACCGTCAGCCTGTCTGCCGACCTTTGCTTTAAAAAAAAAATAGGCCACTCTTAGAATTATTTAAATGGGACTTACACATTTTTTATTTTCAAAAAAAAAAATTCTGAACGTGAGAGCCGTATGTATGAAATTATTTTAAAGCATACATTTTGTGTCCCTATTCTTCTTAATTACACTTCGTTTAGACTTCTACATTAGTTTAGCAAGACGCCAACAAAGGGGCCGTTCGCAAGTCATTTACTAATTGACACGTTAAAAGACCTACTTTCCGTAGTTTTTTTTTTCTTGGAACCTCTGCTAATGGTCTGTTTTATTGGAACAAAAGTAATTTAGAATCTTTGATTGAGAGATTTAATAAAACAATAAATAATACCCAATAAGAAATGCATTCACAGTTTATTAAGATAAAACATCCTTTTGTAGGTTAGGTTTGTCTTTTATATATGTAAAGAAAAATATGTACATACTTTTCTTTACATTACATATTTTTCTTTACATATATATTAGAAAACTTCCTCGTTTATCGCTCTTTTCATAAATGAAAACCGCATCAAAATCAGTTGGGTGGTTTAGAAGGAGTTGGAGAAACAATAATAGAATATAGTGATTATATATTTTGCCTGTGACTTCGTTCGCGTATTTATTATAAGCCTATAAGCTTTAAAAAAAGTATTTCTATTATAAATTAAATTATTTTTATATTACCTATATCCTACATCAGAATCTGATCTCACAAAGATTTAAGTATAATTCCAAAAAATAACATAATATAGTCCGCTTTGTAAACATTTCAATAAGTATTATCAATGTGGAAATAAACACGTTAATTTCCATCAAATTTGATAATATTTATCCCTCATCCTATTCAGAACGACCGCACTCTCGTAACCTCTAACGTTTACTCTATAAACCATTTTAAAAAAAAAACAAAAAAAAAATGTTCAATCTGTCAACACAACCTGCATTCTTATCGCTTTTTAATTTCCTTCATACAACTCATATTATGTTTAATTCATCAAAATGATTATTGATTTCACAAGACTTGTTAAAACATTAATGATTCCAACTCGTTCCATGTAGGTGAGCAACATTAAAACTTATCGGAAATTATATCGGTATTTCAAGCTTGTTAGTTCACTTTAGTTTGTAGTTAATTATTTTATTAGTTGTGTGCTCGGGTTTATATTTTGAAATGTATTTATTTATACGCTGACGGTACATTTGATTATACATATATGACTATAGTTACGTTTTTTTTATGTTAAAATCGTTAGACAGGCTGACGGCTGACAAGTACAATCGTCTGAAACGCAAATGCGCTGCCGAACATATAGTAGGATAAAGAATATAATAGCCACAACACATTTAATGAAAAATGTGTTGTGGCATCCGTTACTCACTAACCGAAACACAATAGCACACTTAATTCATGTTGGAATTCTGTAAGGGGCTGGTTACTGCCGCCAGACAGGCTGCCCAAATGACTCTGAAACGAACTTTGCCCTACCATTTACTTTCAGATTCAAATATCCAAATAGTTCCTTCGTCCCATAATATAACCTACTTACCTATAAGATTCTTGTAACTTCCAATTTTAAAGTGCAGTTAACAAAAATAAAGCTATTTTTTTTTATTTATTAGTTTTGTTTTTCAAAATACTTTATTATAGGTTTGGCCTTTAAAACTTTACCTAGGGGTGAATTAGACATGTTACTACTAACAATTTGCAAGAAGCTTAGCGATTAGTATTATACTCTTTCTTTTTACAAAATTGATAGACATTTGGGGCACACAAAATTCATGTTTGAAAGAATAATTTCAAAGCTTTCTAATATCGTCTCTCACTTTAATTTAATTAATGTCTGTCAGTATCTCGGTTACTTGAATTAACAAACGGCAAGATCAAACAGTACTATTATTCACAATTTATAAATACAACAATAGGTAAGCTTTCGTAACAGTGTTATCTGACAAAATTAGAGCGGATTGAAGGTAAACAATTGTATCTATGATAAGAAAATTGTACGGATACAATTTTGACCTTAGTTTAGTTTAAGTCAAGACCACTACTACTAAAGAACTTCGTGACTATAGTTAAATTAAAAATTATAAACCAACCCCGACACTGTTAAACTTAAACATGCTATATCTGCTGTTAGTTACTGAGGAGTTGGGTATCCCGCAGACTATTCGATGCTGCACCACCAAGTCAAGGTTACCATGTCATGGAAATATCACCAAAGTAACAGTATACCAAATATCATATCAATCGAACCGGTATATTAAAATAAAAGGCAGTAACAGAAGTTAAACTATGTAAAATATCATTCAGTGTTAAATAATGGAAAAAAATATAATAAAAATAAAATTGCCATATATAAATTAAAATTGCTATTTATAAATTAAAATAATTTTACATGAACAATTTTAATTATATTATATTTTGTTACCATAAAAAGACAGGTGAAAATTGTGCACAAATAAATATCAATTATAGAAATAACAAGGAACACAGTTCTCCAATAGAACTCCGACAACAAATCTCATTTTCAGGTTATGAGTGTGGTTGATTGAGGGTGGCCTTTTGTCAATTTATTTCCACGATAATCCCAGAAGCATTCCCATAGCATCCCTTATTCATGGACTGAGTCCGTACACGGTAATAGGTATGATGTGGTTATGTTAACTGCTATCAAGTTTATTAAGAAGTTTCGTTCACATTCCGACTTTTTATTTTTTCTAATTTCATATTTGTAATTCTGTTTCGTTAGAAAGTTGAAGAAAGAGGACAAATTAGGACTTTATCCAGTGAAAGCGATGTTGTGTGCACTCATACACTAAATAACACTCTTAATCAAACAGTCACGCAGTCTTGAAGTGTAACGCAACGGTATAGAATATTTAAACAAAGCGAGTATCGACTAATTGACCCAAATTTTGTAAACGTGGGGTCTGTCTAGGTCAATCTTTATTTGTATAATCCAAATATAGTAAAAAAAATCCAAAATATAATAAAAATATGCTAAATTTGATTATAATGAATTCTAATCTGTAGATTAGATTTTCAAAAATATATTATTATTAGCTGTGTGTAGTAGGTACATCTATACTAATATTGTAAAAAGAGAAGATTTGTATGTATGTATGTTTGTTTGTAATGAATAAACCCAAAAACTACTGGACCGATTTTCAAAATTCTTTCACCCATAGAAAGCTACATTATCAGGGAGTAATAAAGGCTATATTTTATAAAGTTAAGTGGGCGAAGTTACGTGCAACAGCTAGTTTTCTATATATTAATCCAGGTAATATTATTATTTGTGTGCGAAGTTTCATCCAAATCCGTTCAGCCGTTTTTAAGTTATTAAGGAACAAACATACAAACTTACGAATTTATATAACTGCCTAAGGATTCGGATTGGTTCTCGATGTTGTGACCAGGAATAGAATATTGTTATTGGTCAAACGAGGTATTTTTTAGAAATGTGGGACGAACGACGCATAAATCGAATTTATAGTGGTTGTGATAACATCGAAGCGAAACATCCTGAGGACTGATAATCATCAAATAAAAACTATTTAAATCTTATCTACCAATAATAAAATTAATATATGTAATTTAATTTTGACTCAAGTAAAACTATTTACATTCTCTTTTACGTCTAAACCACAACGTAAGATCGCATGTATAACGTGTACAATGTGAAATGACCCCAGGGAACATATCTCGCAAGTGTTTTGCATACGAGATGAGAATTCAAAAATGAATTATAAATAAAATAAATAAATAAAATAAGCGTTTATTCTCTGACAAGTTACAGAATTTATACCAGAATATGCTTTTATATATTGAAAAAAGTGTATAAATCTAAATTTGTTAATATTTTACTATATTTAAAAATATTTTGTAATTCTTGATAAAGTATAAATTAGACATCCGAAACCTTATCAGGTTGTTCGAAGACATAGGCCTCCTCCAGTTCATGCCACCTACTGCGGTACTCGAAAATAGATAGCTACTTGCCGGATCGCGCATGATTTACAAACCAATGGTAGTGGTAATGAACTAAAATACACTAAAAGCAGTTTCCTCTATCCAGATTAATGATTTAGATTAGATAATTGCAATCGAACAGCAATCCTATATCGAAAGTGAAAGGTAGTAGAAACAATGTAGGTACATGTTATGTTGACACACAATATCGAAGGTTATTAATGGACGTGTCGAAGAAATAATACAGATTATCTTTTGATGAATAGGCAAAGGTCGTGTTAGACACTCAGTTCGTCTAGTTATTTGTTTTTCTGTAATTAGATCGCATCTCGAATAATACAAGTGGGTATAACCACTGTTAATAAATGTAAATTATAATTATAATTTTGTTATAAAAGCAATTACTCATGACCAATGACAAAGTCCGAAACTAGTTTATATTTTAATACTAGCTAACCCGATAGAGATCGTTTTGTGAAAAGCTATTGGATTGTAGAATGTGTTGTGTAATAAAGAAAATTCCCGGCAAATTTTTCTATTTTTTTTTATAACAACCCCCTCGGATTTCAACGAATATTTAAAAATAAAAGCTGAACTGGTCCAGCCTTAATTTTGCGCTTAATAATTCAGCGCATTTAGCATTTCATTTTTATTTATTAGAACTTATATTCTAGTATTCTAATTTTTATTAGAATATTAGTGAAAATTTTAATTTATATTCTAAAATTATAATGACATAATTTTATTCACAATAATTTTATTATCTTTGCAAAATATTATTTACTTTGCAATGGTGTAGGTTTAAGCAACATCACATAAATATTACTCAAATAAGAATATTAAAAAAAAAATAGTAAAAAAAACTAATAAAAATTCTATGACCAGACCAGAATCTTCCAAAAAATATAAATATAATCTAAATTTGGATTCAATTCACACTATGATAGGAATCCATGAACTACTCATAGGTTTCACCTGAACATTTAGCAATATCATTTTGTATACTGACTTCTATCCGTGGCTTGAAATGTTACAATACAATTGTAACTATATTAACTATTTGTATTTAAGCGTAAACAATGTGTATTAAAGCCCATCAGATTGGATCACGGACACCTTCAGGCGATCCTATAACTGGCTCACTACAATGTTGCCCTCGCACAAACTTATTTATCCATCTGATCGTGCTTTTTGCACGACTTATAAGAATCATTCTATTAAATTATTAACAATTGATTTAGACAATGGTGCTATAAATATTTCAATAGGAGAACTTGTTTAAATTTTTGTTGCATTTTTTTCTAACAATCTAACGTTTTTATCGCTATGACGACTATGGCGCCGCCACGTGGACAGTGGCGCTCAATCTTTATATGTAAAAATGTTAAGTTGGTTTATGTACCCTTCAAAATCTGTAGAATGGATAGACGGATTTTAATTCGTTTTTCGCATAAGGAAAGAGGGATAAGCGGGGAAGTTTTTAATATATATAAATTACAGCCCCCAGCTAGGTTTTTTTTTATAATAAATATTTATACAATCCCTGGGAACCTAACATTTTTCTGGAAAAAAAGTATCCTATACTATCCTATCCTATCCTATAGATATTGTAGATAGATGTAAGTATAACGTACACATTGTCTTCTCGCTATAAAAAAAAATCCAATAAGAGTATTATTGTATCTTTATTTTAATTTATTTTTACTTTTAAGCCCCTGTTCTCATTATTTGTTCAGTATTTTGAGCTGCCAATTAAAATAGAGCAAAGCCTTGACCGTCTTTATCGTACAGCAAACATTGTTTTTGATAAACACGATCATTAATAGAGCAATAATTGCGAATAACATCCATTATTATTTTTTATAAACACTTTAATTAACTGTTTATAATAAGTAAGTATATACAATTATAGTATCATCTTTATCAATAGAGCTTCGAGTTCCAAATATATAGTTTTTTGCACGTAACTAACGCAATAATATAATAATATAGGTTAAATGAAAAAATGAATAAAATTGTGTTTGGCATTTAATTATAATTAAGTTATTGATCGGGTGGTCAAGGTCTGAATCAGGGGTCCCGGGTTCGAATCCCGGCAGGGCTAAATCTGGAAATAAACTTTTCAAGGTTTACTTTGGTGTAGGGTGTAGGGTTTCGCCCCCTGTCCGTTGTATGGTTATCCCACAACACAAGGCTATAAGTTGGGATGATATTATTTGTTTTTATTTAATTACTAGCGACCCGTATCCCGCTTAGCACGGAAGCAATTTTCCAATTTTTCTCTTCATAAGAACCTTCCTCGAACTTCATCAAATATTTTTAAAAAAGCATAGCAACACATTTAGTGATTAATTTTTATGAATATATTTATTTACTTATACGTTTTTATTTTGTTTCAGGTAAATAATTTCTGCAAATGTCGTACAAAGAAAAAAATTGTGAAAAGGTGTAAGTGCTAATAATAAATTTATTGCATTGGTAAAGAAGGAAGAGCCATATGGTCCTACAAAAGCGGTTCGGTTCTTGGCTATTGTGAAGAAAAATAGCCGGTTTATAGACTTACTGTGCTAGTTGCAGTTAATTTTATGGTATGAATGTATGTAATAATAAGACCGCAGTTATGATACCACTGTGAGATAACAGCAGGTATGCTGTTGTGTTTCGGTCGACAATATCATTTTGTTATGTAGGTAGGTTTTCATTCTTAAACGTTTTTATGTGATTGAAGGCGCCAGCCAGGCTTATGCCACTCAAACCTACTACCCCCTGGTGTTGCATTTAATGGCCTCTGTGTCAGTCCGTACTAACATTGTCAGATAAAAAAAAAATTGCGACAAGATTGCAGATCTTGTCAAGTAACATTTTATATATATTTTTTATTACACTTGATGGCTAACAGTCCACCTTATGACAAGAAGCTTTTGTCACTTAAAGACACAGTAATACCAGAGTTGATACAAGTACTATCCCGAATCTTCTGGAACTTGTTTACATGCAGCTAGCTCTAGGGTCGGCAACCTGCGGCTCGCAAGCCACAGACTACTTATATATGAATAAATAGAGATTTTTCTTATGAATAAATAGATTAGTTTTGTGGCTTTTTAAAAACTTTGTGTAACGTGGGAAATTTTGTAAATTGAAATTTTTAACTCTTCCGACTCAAAAGGTTGCCGACCCCTGAGCTAGCTTAAAGAAGCCCATATTGTACTAGGCGGAAACACCTCTCAGAGATTGTTCCAAACTTCTCGCGTCCTCATGATAAAATGTATACCTATGGTACTGTCCTATGGTACCGCAATACTGTGGTAAAAAGTCGAAGAAGCCATTAATTGGAACAACCCATCTAGGTATACTAATATTATAGAGAAAGATTTGTATTTTTGTTTGTAATGAATAAACTCAAAAACTACTGGAACGATTTTGGAAATTCTTTCACCTATAGAAAGCTACATTATTAGCGAGTAATATTATAAATATGAAAGTAACACTGTCTGTCTGTTACCTTTTCACGCTTTAACTACTCAACCGCTCAACTTTAACTTCGTTGAAGTCGCGGGCAACAGCTTGCATTTTATAAAATTACGCAGACGGAGTCGCGTGCAACAGTTAGTCAGATAAAATATAAAAACGCCCTTTCTCGAATTATCGTATATTGGTACCTCGATATCTCTGCTCACAAAATCTATCACAAAATCTGTATATCCGAAAGTGTAGTTAATTTCGTTTATTAAACACCGCGTTGGCATTAAAAAATCACTTATCTTCCTCATTGAATGTAAGTATCGATTTCGTGTTATTAAAAGACGATAAAACGAAGATGGCCCCCAACAACTTTTTCCCCGCAAGGCAATTCAGTATTTCAACATTTGGCTTTTTACATAATTAAGTCAATATGAAAGTAATTTCTTGTTTTTAAAGTCTAATTGTTTTTTAGTAACCTCAGAGAGAATAAAGGGAGTTGCTAAAATAAATATTTACTCTTTTATATTGTTTACTGACTGGGGGTAACCAAAGACATTTCACACACCAGCTATGCAATTCCATAGATTTAGATCATCATAACTCTACCCGTATAATGCCTCGATCTCTTTAGCACTAATCCCATTATCAGTGGACAAAATTTGACACAGAATTTGTGTCAAATTTTGTCGCGTGGCCTTTCTACCTAACTAACTGTAACGAAAACCAAATGGAGGATAAATATATTTAACCCTCCAAACAAAAATGGTCCTTTGTTTTTAGACGCAATGCAAATAGACTACGATAAACTCTTAAACGCTAAACTCTCCTTTTTTTAACATCCTCTTGGATACCCGGCCGTGTAGGGGACACTGCCGGGTTATGCCGGATTCCTACCGGCTAAAACCCAACGACTTTGTAGCGCGGCCGTAGATGGGCGGGGTCGCTGGGTCGGTGCCCCGCCACGGCTATACAGCGCGGGGAGGCCTGTGCTCCCTGTCAGAACCTCGGCGTACCCGAAAGTGGAGGTACGCCAGCCATCTCGGGGTACCATACGACGGGCGGCAGTCTCCCCCAAGACCACCGCCCGGGTCCCGGTTTGAGTGAGATTGGGGATAATATTTCACGATTTTCGCTTACACACGCTTCCTTTCCTCCTGCCCATCATGTACCTCATACGAAAGAAAGAAATGGAAAGCCTGCCATCCCTAATGATATTCATAAGACATAAACAGAACCCATGTTGTAGTCTTATAAAATAGGCAGAACATACAGTCTCTTTGTTCTTATTTAACCCAAGATGATAGCGCCACCGCCTCGTAGATGACTTCGTCTTTTAGGTATTTCTCCTTGAATCCTCCTGCCTCATAGGTTATTGATGTATTAAATTAAGGTTGTAAGCTTACTATTTATAGTTTTAACGGAACTTTTTGCAGCCTTACACGTACATTTTCAGCAAAGTTTTGTTTGATGGACCATTTCCATGAAAATCTTATTAATTAAAAATTTATAAAAAAATGGGATTTCATTCTTTTAAAATTGAGGTTTATCATTACGAAGGTATAGGGGACTGTTGTTATTAATGTCAGAAATTACCTCTGCATAATGGTAGCAGTGCACAGTACGACAGTACTCCCAACAATAATTAAAGGCTCACTTTCTTACGGAAGACCGCTGTGAAATAATAGCACGTGTGCTTTTATGTTTACACGTTCATTGCTTTTTGACCTTTCAGCGGCAGCAGAACACTTCCATAAAATTTCTTCTTAAAATTTTTTGCCATAGCTTGAATTTAAATTTTTTATTATCGAATTTATTATTTATTTAACAATTCAACATTTAATTAATCGCTTAATATTTAAAAATTCCGATAATCCTCTACAATGAGCACTGCTGATTTTAAAACAAGCTTTCCTTGGCTGTTACAAATAGAGTTTTGCTTGTACATTGTGTCTTGGGTAATGGGGTTAAAGTCTAATTTCCTTTAAATACTTGTAAGCCTTACTTTACACAGCACTACTTTGCCAATTTACATTTGCAGCTGATGCATACGCCAACACTCAGATTCGAGATAGCCGTGAGTGTTTTTAAAGTGTTTGATGTAATTTTGCACTTTTTTGTTTATATTGCGATCACGGCCGACATGGTCGCCTGTAGACTGCACGACGCGTAGATCTTGTGCGGTTTCTGCAACCGGGCAATGGCAAATTATTTAGTGATGCAACTATTGACATCTTATAAAAGTATCGATACAATATGATTCTCAAACTTCTGGCACTAACATATTACTTTGATCGAGTGATTTGTACTATAATCGCTGTATTATTCTTATCGTCCTCACAAACTTTGAGGACACATTAAATGTAAATGCAAAATTAAATTAAAATTCTCTCGGGGACGAAGCGGAATATTGACTCCGTGGATGATCGCCAAGAGTCTAAGAATAAAGGATGAGATGATAAGTCCTAAAATTATAGTGACAAAGAAAAATATTTTTCATGTAATCAATTACTGTCGCAAATAAAAATTAATCATAACTAGCTGTTGCACGCGACTTCATCCGCGTAACTTTATAAAATATAGCCTATGTTGCTAGCTGATAATATAGCTTTCTATAGGTGAAAGAATTTTCAAAATCGTTTCAGTAGTTTTGGAGTTCATCGCGGACAAACAACGTGACACGAAATTTTTATATATAAAGATATTACAAATTAAAATAATTGAATGATAATTAGATTTATTTAAGTATGTTGTTGGCGAAACAATACAACAATGTACATAATAACAATATTTGATATAAGTTTCAATTATAATTCCCAATTTTTAATAGTAATTAAGCGTTTCTCTTATTTTTGATGTAAATGCCTGTCTACTTTGTCTCATGCTGTTAATGTCGTTTCTCTATTCACACATATGAGAATCTGATGTGAGCGTGAGTGAGAGGTGAAAAGCTTAAAGCCCATTATAATTGACACATTGAAAGGCCTTTCAACTCAACTTTGACTAAAAATGTACTAAGTACATTGTGCCAAACTTGTCATAAAAACTTAATGGTTCCTAATAAAGTTTTAAGATATAGTAAGACATATTCATGTAATGGGGACATTGATACACCACTTGTTATAGCTGGTGCCCGAGACTTCGTCCGTGTTGAGAAATATCTCTATAATATTTAACCTAATAGCTATTTACACTTATTTCTCTAAGCATAAAAAAAATATTAAAAAAATATTAAAAAAATGAGTATATAAAAAATAAATTAAATACATATATTAAAAGAATAAATTAATTAAAAAAAAATTTTTTTAAAAATGTTATTTAAATCTGGCTTTATTGAACAAGAAAGCTAAAAGACAATCCCTATTTCCAATATTACCATTGAAATGGTTTTGAAAAAATGTAAGCAACTGAACTAGGACTTAAAATATGATGAGAATTATTGGAATGCCTCTATGATAGATTGCGTTGTAGTGATGTCAAACGTCAAGGGTTATCGACTCGATGTGTGTCAATGAATCCTACACAGCTCAATGAATGATTGCTCCGGTTATTTTTTACTACAAATAATCAACGTTCATTAAGGCACTTTTTCTACCGGGCTGCGAACGAACACGTTCGTTTTTGCCGTCGCCGAAATTGATTATGTGACCCATATTGCATTGAACAGATTGCGTTACGGCCGCAAAATAAACTTTGTCTGTCGTATTAATTTCGCAATTTTTCACATGTCACTTGAAGCGTCACGCCCCATTGTAAATGAAATACATATTTGATTGAGTGTTTATATTATAGTAGCGCGATGGTTCTATCAAAATAAACTTCCTAAGTGTATTAGGACGACTTTAGTGAGTTATGCGGAGTCATTGTATTATAATTATTTTAAGTGGTCATTAATTTGCGGAGCTTTCAAACCGTTCGCTAGTACTTTAAAGCAAATCAATGTTACTAGTTAGTGTAAAAATATGAAATGTTAACCATAAAAAAGGCCACAAAAAAGCACTTGTACTATGGGAATTACCTACAATGATCAAACAGCCACAACATGGACTACTTTGAAATAACAGCTCCTGTTAAAGATAACTATGTATTTGTATTTATGAAGTGAAGTAAGTAACTATTCATAAACTATTTATATCGGTTTGGCCGCGTTCGTAACCGGAGCTTCGTAACCA
Source organism: Synanthedon andrenaeformis (assembly GCA_936446665.2). Taxonomy (NCBI): domain Eukaryota; kingdom Metazoa; phylum Arthropoda; class Insecta; order Lepidoptera; family Sesiidae; genus Synanthedon; species Synanthedon andrenaeformis. The sequence continues at coordinate 8,029,991 of OW387795.2, forward strand.
TTTACGATCGACTACTTTTTCGGTCTTGTATTTATTCATAACCTAAAGTAACCAGGTGCAAAAAAGAATTGATAAAATTTTAAATACTTGTATATAAAGAATTTTAGGACAAGCAATATTGGATTATTTATTGTATTTCCTTGAATATCGATTTAAAAGATGTGTCACATCCCTAAAGAAGCTCAGATATGTCGATGTACTGAGGCCACCGGTTACATAGAGCAAATAAAACGGTATAACAGGGCTTTTAAAGTTTTTCCACGTCCGTCTACCATTGAGTGCATGAATTCCTGATTCTCTGCTAGCTTTACTCTATAACTAACTTACTTTGCAAACAGTTGAAGAGCGAAGGCACTTTGAACATTAGTTTCACATAGAGAAGCAATTCTTACAAATTATTTTTTTCCCTTTTTATCTAATACTCGCTTGATTGGTTTTCAAATGTACTTTTTAAGACACATGGGCATGGCACTTCCTCTAACTTAAAGATAGAAATCATCCTTTAATATAAATAGTAGTTGAGAATACAGTTATAATTAATTAATAGATAGAGTTACCAATGAAAGTCCATAAAATAAATTGAAAAAAGAAATGCAGAAAAAATTAACGTTTTTATTTGTTTTTTAGCTTTGAGTTTTTTAAATTTATTATTATTGGAAACTATATTTTCTTGCAAAGGCATGCATTCCTTACTAACTCACCGAAACACAATACATGCTTGTTAAGAAAAGACTTACAAAGAGGTAACAAATTCACCAATTAAACTAATTTTCAACTAGCGACATAGCAACATAATTATATATCCATAGATCAGGAATTCTCTAAATGATAGTAAAAACCAGGTTAAATATAGTTTATAGGAACTAAAAGGCCAACTTTGCTTTGTACTCTTTTAGAGACTGCACAAATTAAGCTGCCAGTCGAAGAGCAACGCAAAATAAAGTCAATAAATGCTAATTTAACACAGCAAAATTGTTCTAGTGTGTAGTTAGTTAATGGACGGGTAATAAAGAAGGCTATATGTAAGAGTTACGGGCATCCTTAGAAAAGAGTGTTAGGGTCATTGGACATAGCCTCAATTAAGATCATTTAAGCCTGGTCTACACTGTTCATTAGCTTAAATATAATTTAGCAAACAAAAAAACATTCTAAAAATATGTAGGTACTCAACATGTTTCTATCCACTTTTGCTCAATACCATGAAAATTTTCTACGTGTAAGTTACTTTAAACTGCTATGGATTCAAATAATGTTCATCATCTCAGAAGCTTTAGGACGTCCACTGCTGGATATAGGCCTAACCAATAATTTTACAATAGGACCGTTCCGAAGCAGCTTGAATCCAGCGTCAATTCGTGGCTCTTATTAGGTCATCAGTCCACAGTATATATCAGCGTGCGTCCATAAAGTAGGCATACTGACATTTTTATCGCTGTGACGTGAGTATCGCGTTTTTTTTTCATATTTTTAGACGATCCTAACATTTTTCCAATATAAAAAGTATCATATATTAACCCAGTTAATAAGCTATTTGTGTGCCAAATTTCATCCAAATACGTAGCCGTTTTTGCGTGAAAGAGTAACAAACATACATCCTCACAAATTTTCGCATTTGTAATATTAATAGGATAATATGTACACATAAATTCGACAAGAAATAGACTAATTAAAACGCAGTGGGTTAATAATCAAATTGGAATAAAATTTATTAATAATTAAAACAAAACACCTGACCTTATTGACTTCTGTGTTATCAAAGGAGTCTCTAAAAATTACTTCTCCTGCAGGGGTTGCCTGGAATTATCGTCGGACCATTCACCGATCCTGGTGAACATGTTCTCTACAGTGGCCAAGAAGGAAACAAAATGTGTGTTGCACAATGGTAGAACTGACTGGGTATTGTTTAGACATGCGGTTGATGAAGATTTTGAGTCGCCTGTTCGTTTAAAAACAGAGTCTGACATTGTCATTGCGGTGGAATGCTTTAATCGAACCCTCCAGAATGCTGCTTGGGACTCTACTCCTGAGGTTAAAAAAGCGCCACACAATGATCATATTCCTTTCCACTTATCAGAACTGGTGCTTCGCAAGAGGAAACTTCGGAAGAAATGGCAGTTAACAAGATGTCCGCAAGTAAAAAAAGAGCTTAACCACTCCATTCGACAACTAAAAAACGCACTTGCACAAAACCGTAATAACAGCTTTCAGGCTTATTTGAGTGGGTTGGACGCCACTGCAAATTCAGACTATTCCCTATGGAAAGCTACAAAAAAAATTAAACGACCCAAAGCTGCCTCTGCACCCATACGTATGCCTGACGGAAAATGGGCCCGAACAAATACTGAGAAAGCGGAAACATTTTCTGAGCATTTAATGTCAGTTTTTAAACCTCATTCGTATGAAGACTCTTTGGACCATGACCATGAGGTCGAAAATTTCTTGACACAGGAGTCCTCGCATGCCGAACCGGAACATGAACTACCCCATTTTACCAAGCAGGAAGTAATGCGAGCAATTAAAAGAATTAACTCTAAGAAGTCTCCCGGATATGATCTGATCACGGGTCGGCTGTTGGCAGAGCTACCACATTCTGGACTGATTCGTCTCACATCCATATATAATGCCATGACTAGGTTAAAATTCTTTCCACCACGCAAGTTGCAAAAATTATAATGATCCCAAAACCTGACAAGCAACTGGAAGATCCAAAGTCCTACAGGCCCATTAGCTTATTACCTATTCCATCTAAAGTTTACGAGTCACTCTTACTATCTCGAATGCTTCCACTGATTGCGGAAATTAATTTGATACCCAATCATCAATTTGGATTTCGCCAAAAGCATGGTACTGTGGATCAGGTACACAGACTTACGGATGAGATAGTGAAGGCTTTTGAGGCCAAGGAATATTGTTCGGCTGCATTTTTGGACATATCCCAGGCATTTGATCGTGATGGCATGAAGGTCTTCTGTACAAAATCAAAGCAGCCTTGCCTGATTATGTGTTTAAGCTTATTAAATCTTTCCTAACCAATCGTCACTTCATGGTAGAGTATGAGGATGCAACTACAAACCTTTGTCCAATACTGGCGGGCGTGCCGCAAGGCAGCGTACTAGGCCCTGTTTTGTACCTGATTTACACCTCTGACTTACCTACAAATCCGACAGTTGTCACGGGAACCTTCGCGGATGACACGGCTATCTTAGCTATTCATAATGAGCCAGAGACGGCAGCAAATAACCTGCAGAGAAGTCTGGATGACATTGCCACTTGGCTCCGGAAATGGCGAATCAAGGCTAATGAGTCAAAATCCGTTAACGTTATCTTAACACTCAGAAAGGCAATCTGCCCTCCGGTCAGGCTGAATAATGTCGAAATTCCTCGTGCTGAAAGCGTGAGATACCTGGCAGTACACCTTGACAAACGTCTAAATTGGCAGAAACACATATTTACCAAGAGAAAACAACTCAGCCTCCAACTCAGAAAACTTTACTGGCTCATAGGCAGAAAGTCCCAGCTATCATTAGAGAACAAGCTCCTGCTTTATAAAACCATTCTCAAGCCTGTGTGGACCTATGGGATACAGCTTTGGGGTACAGCGTCCCATTCAAACATCGAAATTATTCAAAGATTTCAGAATAAAATGCTACGCATAATCACAAATGCACCATGGTATGTGACCAATGAGCAGCTACATAAAGATCTGAAAATGCCTACTGTCAGCGAGGAAATCTTTAGATATACAGTAGCATATAAAAAAAGGATTGCCAACCATCCAAATTTACTGGCTCAGACGTTGATGGATGCGAGGCCACTTAAACGGAGACTCAAGCGTAGGATGCTCCAGGATGTGATAAGCTAAATATCACAATATATTAGCAGGATGCAACACAGGTTGCACTCCTGAACATGTCCACTACACTTGCCACACCTACTGTTAAATGTCCGATCAACGCGACAGTTTACAGTAAATAAATGAAGAAAAAAAAAAAAATAATAATAATAATGTACCTAATGGTTACGGGTATCATGTAACCTAACCCTTATTCCAAGCCATATTATACGAGCAGCGTGCGCAGGAGTTAGCGAGCAATTACCCTCAGCGTATTTTACGAGCAAACGTCGCGCACGCCCCCCGGCGGTCTACCACACTAGTCTGTGCTAGCCTTAAGGTTACCCTTGTAGCAATTAAATGTTTTTCTACTTAATTAAACTACCTAAGTTATTGTTATTATCTCTTACTTGTAAGCGAATCACTAAATGTATAGATAATGTTTTGCAAACTAAAAAGAAAGTTGAATTGCATTTCTTACGTATAAAGAACTTAGTGATTAAAGAACAGACATACGGACAGAAGACGTGGCGGGGGACTTTTTTATAATATATAAGGATAAAATTATCTTAAATATTTAACGAACTCTAAACACTGTTAGAAAGACGAATGGTATCAATATAACTTCACCTGTAGTTAACGTGCCGTGAGGTTAATCACAAGAGTTTTATTTGGTTCAAGTTTTTACGAGTGGAGGCGCGTCACTAATGGAAATGTTGCGAACATAATTCCTGTGGTATAAAAGTTAGCAGTGCTAATGCACGTGACCCAGGCAAACTACAGCCTTAAAAATTAAACTTGATTTATTTATGTAGATTTTCCTACATTTTTTTTTCATTTTTAACATTAATGCAACGAGAATATGCAGTTACAGTAAGAAATGTCGCACTCACTCATATAAATTGTTATATATTAGGTCATTACATATGAAATTGGCGTTTTGTAAGGGAGGAACATAAAGTTGATTTTTTTTAAATATAATATATTTATTTAATCAAAGTATCTACCATTGCTATCTATGCACTTTTGCCATTTCATAGGTAGTTCATTGATCCCTTTACTAAAAAAACCATTCGGACGGGAATCCATAAAATCTTTGAAGGCGCTTTGGACTGCCCCATCGGAGTTGAATTTTTTCCCTTGCAAGAAGTTATCCAAATTTCGAAAAAAATGGTAATCTGTTGGAGCAAGGTCCGGGGAGTACGGTGGATGTCTTAGACATTCCAATTGAAGCTCCTCTAATTTGGTAGCCGTCTGTTGTACAGTGTGTGGTCTAGCGTTGTCCTGAAGCAGCAGTGGCCTAGAGCGATTGACCAGACTCGGTTGTTTAGCTAGCTTTTCCATCATGGTTTGCAGTTGCTGACAATAGACATCCGCCGTAATCGTCTGGCCAGATTTAGGAAAGCTGTAGTGAACGACAACGGCACTAGTCGACCAAACGCTCACAAGTAATTTTTTATTGAGTCAATTTTCGCTTGGGGCAGGATTTGGCTGGTTCGCCAGGGTTCAGCCATTGCGATGAACATTTCCGATTATCGTACAGGAACCACTTTTCATCACAGGTAATGATTCGATTTAAAATCCCTTCATTATTGTGCCGGTTGAGTAATGTAACGCAGCAGTCGACGCGCGTTTGTCGGTTTGCTGCACTCAATTCATGGGGTACCCACCTCTCAAGCTTTTTCACCTTTCCAATTTGCTTCAAGTGGATTAAAACAGTTTTATCACTAACACCGTAGCCTGCAGCTAACTCGGACGTGGTTTGCGATGGATTCGCTTCCACAATAGCCTTCAATTCTTCATTATCAACTTTGGTCTCCTTCCGTCCACGGGGCTTGTTCTGCAGGTCGAAATTTCAAGAACGAAAACGTTGGAACCAAAACGCACTGTGTTTTCTTTTGCGACACCGCCGCCATACACATAATTAATCCTTCGAGCCATTTCTGCAGCACTGGTGCCACGATGGAACTCGTACTCGTAAATAACGCGATATTTCAAGTTTTCCATTTTGTAAACTGAGTGACGCAATGAAAAAACCAAAAGAGGAAAAAACAAATGAATTACGGTTTTTAAAACACAAAAGCATGAGTAAATAGCTGTATAAATTTGAAATTGGAATTTCTAACCAAAGAGGAGATATTTGAGATCATAGTGGCCAGTACGACAAAACGCCAATTTCATATGTATGGACCTAATACATAACTAACGACCCGCTCAAGGCTTGGCACGGGTGCAATTTTTTCTGCAAATTATATATAAAATTTTTCCTCGTTTAATGCTCTTTCGATTTGTGAAAACCACATGATAATTTACAGAAAAAAATCCGAGTGAATCCGGGGGCGGCCCGCTAGTATTAAATATATTAATAAAAAAATTTATAAATTTAAATTTAAAAAAAATCTCAAATAAATTTAATATTTTTTTTTAATAAAACCATAGTCGTCTAAGAAAGCTTTCAAACAATCATGATCAAAAACAAACTCGCTAAGTGCACAAACAATTTTATTAATTCGCTTAAAAACTTTATAAGGAATTTTAATTACGCCATTTTTGCTAGACACCCAAACGTCGGAGCTCAAAGGCGATCTCGAAAGCTAAAGGGTCAAAGATAGGTCAATTAAAACTGGGTGTGGTTTAATTAAATTTCCTACGTATACTTTTAGTCTGCGAAATTAAAGAACTCACGTTCTAAGAATCATTTTAATATTCAGGGTTTTTTTTAAATTTTTTCAAAATGCAATAGGAAAAGTTACTCAAAAAAAAAAGTATCACACGCAAAGACGCTAAGGTTTCGATTTTAATTTTTTTAAGTAAGCTTTATATTTTTTACAAAAAAATATTATTTCCCTAAAATATTCACTTAATTAAAAAAATCATTAAAAATATATTAGTGAAATGCGATTTCTGGGAAATGACAAAACAGATAAAATAATGTTCAAGTATTCTGTTTTGTAATGAATAATCATCTAGAATGATACAGTAAATACATTGTCTTGTTCCTTTTGAAGAAAGTAATAAATCATACCGAGTTAGATGAATTGACACGCGAATGTGACCTTAAAATTGACCAATGTCTAGTCAATAATGCCATCTCAGTACCAAGCAATGTTTCAAATAAATATACAATACACATCCGCATTGCACTCACTTATCAAGCCATCGGTTTTCGACGAGCTACAGCAGACATGTCTGGTGCGGTGCTATCATCAATAAATAATTATCGATAAAATGTCTATACACACGTTTTTACTTTTATTAATTGGATTCTCTTATTTCAGTTCTCTGTTGGGCAATAATTTTTGAAGTGAATAAGTCTTTAAATTTTCTTCCATAGTGGGAATCAATTAATTCAGAAAACTGATGATAACAAAATCGGAGGATACAGTTTCGTACTTAAATTTCGGATGTACTAACAACTACATCCGAAATTTAAGTATACTACTAGGTAGATAAGGGATCAAAGATTTTTTTGGTATATATGGTATATTCTAATTTGATATATATAATATCAAATTAAATATTACTTGTAACAGATGTATTCATGTAAAACACACAAACTCAGACTCGACCATGTCCACCACACAGCCACACCCGATTTTTTTCTTATTGTGTCCGTAGTTTTTTTACTATTATATAAAAAGTACAAGTTCATACACAGAAAAACTAATTAACAAAGTTTAATTGTTTCGTAACCATAGAAATAAATGTCTTGGTTTTTTAAATAAAAAAATTATTTAATGATTTCCAAAAATTTATAAGTTTAAACTTTTTACTGATCCCGAAGGCGTTCCTTTGAATTTCGATCAGAACGCCAATTTTAAGAAAAATGTTTTACCTTTTGATTTGTAGATAAATAAAATTTATGTGTGTCAGCTCCAACACACGACTGGAGTTTACTCCTTACGAACGATTATAATATTTAAATTTTCACAATTCGAACACGCCGAAAGAACAACATTGTTCTTTTTTTAAATAATATGATGGCGCAATATCTATGAAACTTTAGATATTCTAAAATATTCAAAGAAATAGAACGCATAACATAACGCATTCGTGTGACAATTTTGATTTTACTCCCATTAATTTTCATATCACGGGCTTATCGATTCTTAAGGAGTAAACTCCAAAAATATTTCGATCTTTAAAGCATGGTAAAGTGGTAACTGAAAGTAAACTAGCTTGATAATTTGGCAATAAGTTAAATAATTACAGCACTTTCAAAGGACACATTTGTCAAAAGCATATACAATAGTAGAGTTAACTAATAGTGTCAAACTATAGTTCATAACAAACTAAGTACTTGTTCATTATTGCCACAAGGTCGAGAGCATTGAAATCAAGTTCCATTCAACTAAGAAGACAGTTTCATTGTGAGTTGTCACTGCGATAAACAGTCGCGTCAAGCTACCTCGATATCGATCTTCCGGCGCAGCGACATCACTATCGCGTTGACACGGCCGTCGGCAAACACAATATCGTTAAAAACAGTAACTATCATAAAGTATACCTACTTGATTTATGTCTTCATTTCAGTCGAGATATCGAAATGTAGAAGTTTTCTTTGTGTGAGAAGTAAGTCAAGGTTTCGTGTTAGGTCAAATTACGAGTACAATAATGAAAGGGAAAGTCCGATAAGGTTTTTAAAAATTTCAACGTGCATTGTAGATAAAAACTTAATAATTGTGACTGTGAAATCAGTATTTAATTTAGATTAATTTTGTTTAGTTTATTTCTACATTTACACAACATTATAACGCAATATCTTTACTTTTTGTACGAAATGGTTCACAATTAGCTTACATATTTCATCAAAATGTTAGTTTTTATATACTGTCGTTTCTTATTCTGTGGCGATTTCTATCGTGTTGCAGGAAATGATGTGGACTACAATCGCTACATGTTTTTGTATATCAATATCTGTTGATATATCGATATAAATATATCGGATATATTTGACGTATTTCGAGATGGCAATGTCGTGTACAACGATATTGAGGTTACGACAAAATTTATTGCGTGGAACTTCTCTAGACCACTTCGATATTTATTTACAATTCATGAACATTTTGATATATTATGACTTGTGCCTAAATATTGAATTTATTGACTGATGATAAGAAGTATGAAAAACAATCGTATAGGTACATTTATTTTTGTTTACCAAAAAAAAATTAACTCATATGAAACAACATACTTTGTAACATTAGTTGTTGCTCGCGACTTCGCCCGCGTTGAAAAAAAAATACAATCAATATAACGCTTGACCTCTTGTTGCTATAGCACTTTGGCTTAGTTTTTTATTTTATTTTAGATGATCCCTCGGGAACCTTTTTTTTTCTGGGTGAAAGTTATCTCCTTTCCTGTATCCCTGACAACGTTTCCAGTAAGTACCATGAAGTACCAAAGTTTTTTTATATAAAAATATGATAAAAGTGTGTTAAAGAATTACTATTGCAAACTTTAAAATGACTAAAATAAAAAATCTGTAACTTGATTTTTATGGTCTAAATATAAAAGAAATATATGAAAAACCCTGTAAAGTAATATAACAAGAACATCCCAACAATCGAAAAGACGTCATTGTAAGCAAATTATTCAGAGACTTCGTTGCGTCTGGTTTAATATTCCTTTTCTGCAACACATTGAATAAACAATGTTCTACATATTATACGCTATTACTCTTTATTATACTGTGATATTAGTCTGTTAAACAGTACCTCCAGTGTTATCAGATTTGTTCTATTTGAAGTCTACATACTTAGAGATGAAAGTATATGGGTCCAGGAAAGGCGAGAAAACCCTATTAAGAACTCGTACCAACACTTTCACGCGTGACAATGTGGTACACAATTATAAAACACAATAGCGGTCACAAATCATCGGATAGTCACGCGATTCCTATCGACCTTCGACTAACGATGTGCGGATACAGAACTGATAAGTATCCGAGATCCGCACGCCGATTGCACCGGACCTGCCGGAACGCAAAACACCTTTGTTGTGTTTATCGTTTCAATATATAAGCGATAGCGGAAATTAACGCCTTATTCTTAACACTTAGCTGTCCTGTACATCTGAGCAAAGAATCGCATAGCGTCATAAACTGGGAATCCCCCTGGCTTCAGTAATCACCTCCTTACAGAAGGCCATCATAGCCGTGTGCAGTTGTGTTTCAGAGCCAGACCCCATCCCCTTATACACCCTCATCATCCTTTATCTTGTTTATACTTGTGTTAATTGGAGCCTAAATATAATAATTTCTTATCTATTGTACTTATAATTTAGCCCCCTTGCTGTGATCGTCTACCTGCCTTCCAGAGTAACTGAGGGCAGAATTTTTGTTCAAATAATTTGTACCACTTATACCACAACTTATGCGAAAACGTATTTACCCGTTGAGGTGTTAAAATTATGAGACTGCGAATTCTCTTGTAGCCAATTATCTTCGTTTGTCTCCGCTTATCCCGGATAGTCTACGTGGCCCGGATTCTGACTAGATTTGTGGGTTTTATCTCTCAGATAGTGTTAACATTGTTTGCGAAAGCTAAAAATTTATGGATATTCATTTGCGACAATGAGGTTATTTGATAATATATATAATGATACACTCACTAGCGGTTTACATATTTTAGATTTCTCTTTGCCAGATATCTCTCTTTTAAATTTAATTTTACTTTTTATTAATGTATACATAACCTTTGTCATAAAATATTTCACCTTACTTAGTAAGTAGTTGTTACTCTGCTCCGCGTTTCAAGACACTATCATTTATTCTTTCTTTGCCTATATATACCTATATAATTTTATAAATACGAAAGAAGACAATATTTTTGCTACTTAAAGTATATTAAAGTAAGTATAACATTAAACATTATGTAAATCTGACGAGTGTCTAAAAAGGCCTAATCTTCTAATGAAAGAAAAATGCTGGCACTCCGTAGTGGTCTAGCATGGATTTTAACCCATACACTTTCACTCTAGACAAACCTTTAGTTTAAGCCCAGGCTGTACATTAGAAGTATCATTAGAAACGTACACGTATACTTAAACCGAATTATTTATTGGAGAGAACAAAGTAATTAAATGAGTACGTGTCTTAAATTTGTTTAATGTTTACTACACACTCAACTATTGTATGTAAGAGAATACACATTTATAAATAGTTGCGATGTTATCACGCTCCACAAAGACCACGAGTATCGATCATAATCGATGCTGCGGCATGCTTGAGTCCAGCGGCATCGAGAGTCAAATGTTCGGCTTCCGATTAGAGATCGCAATCGGCTCACCTCACCTCACCATCGTTCGTGCGAACATATCAATATAAGTTAAAGATGAAATAACTCCCTAAATGTCATTGTATACAATATTTTACACGGCACGACTTAGTTTTATAAGGGCCGTTATACCTAAATGTCTAGTTTTAGACACACACTGTACTATCAAATATCCATATTTTTACAAAAAAATAATCTATTAAGCAATATTGATGAATTATTTATTAATATTATTAATTTAGCAATATTTAGGTTTATGAGCCCATTTCCCTATCCCAATTCTTTATCCTCTATCCCACTATATACAGCAGCGCCTTTCGGCACCTGTGGCTTTGTTTTTGTATTATATGTATACATATAAGCGACAATAGATACGGACCGTCAACCTGTCTGTCGACATTAACACAAAAAAATGAAAAAGGTATGTGTGATACAAAAAAAAAGTTCATTCTTTCTTACCTGCTATTTCATTAAATATTCATATTTAATGAAATAAGTGATGAAATAAATAAAATTCTTAACTAAGTAAACATATTTAAATATATAGGACAACCTCTTCAATATCTAAGAACGAGAATCGATGTTGAGTATTCGTGCGTGCATGAGTAACATCGTAAACCTACAATAATAATACCAGTACATACCGATTATTCGATTAGATTTACAATCGATGCCACAGTGGCTTCCATTCGCGTGCTGGCTACACAACAGAAGCTATCGTGGCATTTCGCTTTAGGCAATAATTTCACTCTCATCCAATCGAGTTGGCTCGATTAGACAAATCGAATGTTTACAGAGAAATTGATTCAATCTGAGAAAGGGGCTTACAATTGACAGCGGTTATGCCATGGATGGTAAGAAAGTGATAAGAACAAGATTCAACAGATCTGTCGATCGATTTCACACAACTCGATTGTATGAGAAATATTTTTAATTAGACATTTCCTTCCGATTCCGTTTTTTGTATACACTCCTTTCTATCCTTTTATGTATGGAGTCAAAGATTGATTGAACAAGGTTTTATATGTCGTACGAGACATGATTAAATACCTTTTATTATTAATACTTTTATATCATTATAGTAACTGTATAACTGTCACATAATAAGTTTTTTTTTACCAGTAGTACATATCCAGATGAATTGGGTGAATAAAGTTTACTGAAAGTATGCACCCCGGGGATTAAAGTTTACAAATAGTGTTTATGAAGTACTTAGGTAAATTGTGTCGGGTGAATTAAGTAAACTCAACCCCAAAAAGGTCGGCAGCTAACAAAAATCCCTGTTCAGGTGTTGAATGTGTTTGTTGGCGTCGGCAGCCAACTTCCATCAATTGTACCGTCTAGCTGCCTGCTAGCCTTTTTTACAAAAATGTCAAAATTCACAAGAAGAATTAATTAAAGAGAATTAACTCTATCCTCTTAAACAAAATACTTAATATGTTTACTCGGTGTCACATTTTTGTAGCTAAAAAAAATAGTGAGACTTCGTAAACGTTTTTCTTCTATAAAAGGACCGATATTCTGCCCACATTGTTGGCAAAGACCTTAATTTATAGTAGGGTAATCACCAGCCACATCGCCCGCGGCCATATCCGACGATTACTAATATTGTGTTCATACGTCAAGTGCGCCATATTTGAACAGCTTCACGGATGCGATATTTACCTCAAACCCGAGATACTAAGAAAATAACGATCCATAATACATTCTATGGTAAAAAGCATTGCGATTTTATCTAGTCCTATATTTTTACAAGATGATGGTCTAGCATCCCTTACTAACGCAACTAAATTTGGTGCTCTAACATAACCATCACGATCTTCTGAAAGCGGTTACTGCAGCCAGAATGGCTGGCCTTTATGATTGTGGATAATTAAACCATAAAAAGATTATAAAAAATAAATAAAATTGTCTGCCCCTGGTAGCGGGGCGAGACCCATGCTACCAACCGGTTAAGGCTGCAGAGTGATGAACCTTTTGGCAATACAGAATTTTTCAGGAAGTACAACCTTCTTTATATGTTCTTTGATCCAGCCACCTAGCAATACTCTACTAAGATGTGAGCTGGTACTTTTATTGACAAACCCGTTCACTGAAATTACTATGCAAGAATATATTAATCAAGTAACATTATTACACATGGCAGACACTTCATGAGACAGATCTAAATAATTTTCAAGTTTATATTATTATTAAACCTCCTAATCCAATCTGTCATGTTAGTTGTATAACCTTATCTCTGACCCAAAATCTTTTCAAAACCCAAGTGTATAATTTTACTTTCTGATGCGAACAAGCATTCAATTGTTAGAAAATTACAGTAATTCCCTAATAATTTAACCTCATTTACCAATTATTTACACGCGTGTACAAAACGTTATTCTAGAACGTTCATTTCCGCAGTCCAAGTGATGTTCTCACGTAATTTATGTGAAGTATTAGCAATTACTATGGGAAAGCACCACACTGACAAGTAGCTAGAATGTGCAAGCAATTGACTGCGTCTGACTAGCACGCGAATTGAATGGCATATTTATCCAATACGCTATGTAAATTGGTGGATGTTGGTCTCTACTGCTGTGGAAGATCAAGGGAAAACGTTGGTTTATTTATTAGCAAAAGCGCGATTACCATTTGTGAAATCACTGCGTACATCCTTGTTTCCAGCTGACTAAATATTTTCGAAAACAATATGCCTTATTCTCAGATAGAATTTGTGCAATATTTTTATAGTAGAGAACGGAAGATAGCTTAATGATCCAATTGAAGTTACGTGAGTAATGTAACTTCTGATATATTTTTTAATGTTAAGGTCGACAGACAGGCTGACGGTCCACTTGATTGTAGGTGGCTACCGTCGCCTAGAACACAAGCAACGCCATAGGTACTGCAAGTGCGCTGCCTACCATACAGGGATTAAGGACAAGGGACGAGGAAGGAATGGGGTAATGGGCTCTGGCATTCCTTACTCACTCACCGAGTGAGTTGCTGTTATTTCACTGTGGTCTTTTGTAAGGTCTTCTGTATTTCCCTTAGAAATACAATCAACACCAGCATGCTGTAAATAATGGAGATGAAGATAATGAGGATTGGCATTTTATATTAGCACACTAAACCCAACACGTGCTGTTATTTTATGGTGGCGCCTTGCAAACCGTAATGTGTCTGGCCACTAATTTTAATGCTAGCAAGTAATTGGTAGACTTCTTACATTTTATCAAATAATAATACCAACATATAGAATATTTTGAATGCCATACTAAGCCTTGGTAAGACTGTTGAGTCTGGGCAAAAAATAAATTTTTATGTTTAAATTTGAAGAAAGTAGGATCCATGTTATACAAATGGTGATCACAACTTGAATGAGGATGTCATTTGAAATGTGGGGCTTATCTTAATTATTTTAATTAAGACCAGTAAAATAGCCGCATGGTTTACAACTTCCTTATTTGACTGAGCAATACGGTCGCACTCGTTGAGGTAATTCTCTATTTTTAACTGCAAACCATGCATAACATATTTTCATAACTGAAAACGTTTAAATTTGAAATAGTGCTGGCTACCGTCGCCTTTTAATACAAGAAACACCATAGATGCTGCGCTGCCGATTTTTGGAGGATAAAGGTTAAGGCATAGGGATTGGGCTCTAGCATCCCTAACTCGTCACTGACCTAAAGACGACCATGCACATACTACAATTCACGGGGGTCTACTGTAAGCTGGTGGTTACTACCTCCAGACGATCAGCCCAATTTATGACTGCACAACGCAGTGTGCCCTGCCTCCATAGATTTAAATCGCCTGCCTCTACTATCACCTTACCTGTGGTCACCCGTAAATTATCTATCGTAAAGAGTGTGCTCAGGAGCTGCATGAACTCATACCGCCTTCCCCTTTCTTCCATCGGACATACAGACATACGGCTGGTTACCATCCTCATCTTGTCGATATCCCTCTATTTCGGACCAAGCTCTTTAAAACATCCTTTATAATGCGCACTGCCAAGGTTTCGAACTCCCTGCTGGCGTCTGTATTTCCGAGCACATATAACCTGAATCTATTCAAAGTTCGAGTGAATAGGCACCTTCTGGGTGAGCTCGCTCCATCATAGGCCTCATCTTCGCTACACACCTGGATGTTGGCCAAGAGCAAACCCATCTCTATTAAAAAAAAAAAAAATGTACCTAATATTCTCTAATAGACACGACGATAGAGTTTCTAGATACAATACGCCATGGCTCAAATTTGTTCATTGTTCATTGTCTAAGATTATATGAAGGACAAAGACGTGACGAGATATTATCCAGTTAGGATATATACATACTTAATACTGATGCATGTAAAAAGTATGCTGATGGTTATATAAAAGAAATTTACTTTCACTGGATGTTTCAACTCGTGTTAATATCGTTATATCCGAGTTGTTAGTACAACAAAGCAAGCAAACCGTAACATCTGTAATAAGCGTATAGTATATTGCGGCAAAAGAGTTCGTTTCATTCTTGATATGTGGCCGAGTGAGTGAACGTTTCGATAAAAATAGACGATATCAGAACTAACACGCGAAGCCCGCATATTGGCCTTATTAGTGATGTGCTTGTATTCTTATCCACGACGATATTATTTTTTACAGATTTCATTTGTATGTAAAATGTAAAATAACTAATGCTTATTTTATGTATACCAAATATTACTACATTCGTATATAAATTAGGAAGCATTTCTAGGACTAGAGTGAGGCGCTTATTATCGTAATTATGATTTATCCAATTATAATAAATCGTAATTTAAAATATTGTGTGTAATGTTAAGTTAATACTAAAATTTTATCTAGCTAATTAATTAGTTAAATGTAAATGTAGCTTAACTGTTAAATGTAGTAAGTTAAAAAAAAACCTGTAACTCTCTTTTTTTAAAATAATCAAGAAACTACAGACAGTTACGATACATAATAGATGAGGTATGGAAACCATAAAACTAAGCTAAAGCCAATACGGCTTATTCCAATACACTTAGACCAACACTAACATAAATATTACGTTTCCATAGATAAAAATTTCCTTGAACTGTATTGTTATCGATAACATTAGTTACATCCCTATCGACAACCCTCTGTATGGTCTGCACAGTGGGATGTGAACATCTAGTGGACGACTATAAATAAAATAATTGAACAACATATAAAATTGTGAAATAATTATTATTGCAATACGCTTTGGCCATGAAAGCACCAAGTTAATAATCGTTATTAAAGGAGTGATACCGAAATGAAACGAAGGCTCGGCTGCCGACATCGTTTACACATATTCTTTTCCCAGTTAGGCTTGCATCTCCTAGTCTTTTTATGGCAAAAATGTTCTTAAGATACTTGCTTAACATTCGTTTGTTCAACTTTAGGGTGAAATCATACCGTAACGCGTACGTTTTAAGGTAGCAATAAAACATAGAACTTATTGATGTTCAACATCTTACCGCTCGGTTTCGTGGGAGTAAAATCATGCAAATGCAACGGAAATGTGTTATTATAGTAAGTACTTAACTAATATTTTTATATATTAATATTTTAAGTTGGTTTGTGTACGCTTCAGAAACTCTAGAATGGGTAGACCTATTTTTATCCGGTTTTCAAATAATGGAAAGGGAAGCGGGTTGCAGACCGGGCGAAGCCGGGAGCAAGTCGCTAGTTTATTATAATTTATCATTTAGTTCCGCTGATTGTCGACTTCTTTCCCCACTGGTTGGGAGACTTCATGAAACTAACTCTACTTATAGCTTCATGATGACCCCTTCAAGCATCTTCGCATCGCATCGCGTTTCGGTGTGAACTGGCCCTTAGCCGCATGTGATATTGTGATAATTTTCCTTAGCTCTATGTACAGAAGTACCTAATAATTATTACAACCTGAAGTAATTTATTAAGACAAAATATTACAGGGCATTGTATATTTCTCGAGGGCTTTCGAATATTATATTTCCGTGATCACCATTAAAAGCTCCCACGATCGATCGTTATATCGTAATCAAGCCTTTAAACTCGCCTTTGAGAAATTTTCCCTATGATATAAATAGCAAGCAAACTATCCGTACCTAATATAAAAATTTCTCACTGAATGAAAGTACTAGTAATTATAACAAGTACTTATACTTAATTCCATTAGTAATGAAACAGGAAACCCTGGAGCCTTTTCTATTTCTCACTTAATGAGTTAAACCTTAGGCAACTAAAGTATAATAATTTTTCAATTTAAGGTTTTCCACGAAGAGGATTTATTCTAAAACAGTGCAGGGTATGCTTAATTGTAAAATATGAATAAAATATTATATACTGTTTTGTTAAGTAGTGGCAGAGCATCAAGTGGACCCTCAGCCTGTCTGTCTAGCCTAACATAAAAAAAAATGGTAAGCATATACTTATTCGACTTGGCTTAATAAAAATGCGCTTACTTGCTTACTTACTCACTAGCCAAAGTTATACTAATCGAGCAAAAACACGGATTGAATTTTTATATTATTTTTGTACAGTTTGTATAGTTTTGTAACAGTTACCTATTTAGACTTTTTTTATTTTAATAACAATTGAGCCCACGACCTCTTTCGCATATTTAAACCATTTACTTTACAATTAGTTACTAAGATGAAACAAGGCTTGTATGTTGTTGTATGTTGTATGCTTGAACTAAGCTTAATCTAATGAAAATCGCATGAAAATCGTTTTAATAACTTTAGATGTGTGAATAAACAAAAATGTGAAAAATATTTTTTTTATCCTTTTAATTTTCTTTTATCGCCCACGTTTCAATTTCTGGTAAAAATTGTTCAATGCACAGACAACTAAATGTCTCACAAAATGTTTCTACGAACTTATGTAGACAATCATTAAAATTTTAGTTGTCATCTCGCACGATTTTATTTCGCACGAAATGTGCTAAGAGACAACTTTAAATAAAATGTATTTTAGTGGTCATCTCGCACACATATTATTTTATTGCGTGCGACATGACACTTTCAGAAAATCGTAGTGGGCGATTGGCACACATTGAGTTTAATAGAAGAAAAAAATGAAAGTACAGTCGTGTACGACAATGAAATCATGTTTTCAACGTACTGTTTTGCATTATTGCTTGAATGTAATGTAAATGATACCGCAGGGGTTACTCGATATACTTCGTACTCCCATGCTACGTTCTTAGGTTGCCATGGCAATTGGGATACCGTAACAATTTCTCGTTATTTCAGTATAAACGTTGGCTGTATCGGCAACTGATTTAGGGTGCGAAGCGTTGTTTTATTTAGGCTTTGAGATTTTATTTGGGGACGGATTTTGCCGACATAATGTGATGACATTTATTCCTCTACTTGCTTTTACTTGCGAAAACGTGACCGATGACTTCGCCTTTTAAAATATACAGTATACACTTACAGCTTAAATTCGTCAAATGCAAGTTATCCATACTAATATTATAAATGTAAATGTAAGTGTCTATCTGTTGCCTTTTCACGCCTTAACTACTCAACCGATCATTCTGAAATTTTTCGTACACGTTGTCAGGATACAGAAAAGGACATAGGACATTCTGGATGAAAGCAGTGATATGTTAAACTGATGAAAGACATACCTTTCATCCAGAAAAAAGTACCTACTATTCCTGAGGAATCATCTAAAAATAAATGGGACTTTTGAACACTTTAAATTATGAAAACTGGATGGTGCCCGCGACTTCGTTCGCGCTATAATATTAGGATATTTTTTTAAAGAGATGACAATCACCTTAATTGCCTACTTATATTTACGACCTCTCCATTCCAATCAAGAGCTGTATGTATAGTCAAGTTGAATGAGCATGCGCCGGCCCCTTTGTATTAAAAGTAAAAGCGGTTTATAGCCATTTTTATAAATGATTTATTTGATTTTGTTTGCACTATCTACCACGCAATGAGACTGGTAGCAAATATCAATAGTCACTCTCAATACTGTTAATCATAATAATTTAACTCGTTGATTGTAATATAGTTTCTTTTGAAGATTTGATACTTTTCAATTACAAATAGTTTAATGCGTTTATTAATATGTTTGTATATTTTTGTGCGTTTTTTTTGTTATACATAACATAAACTGGTTATTTAACTAAATGTTTTCTTTAAAAATTTCACTGGTCAAGTCTAATTACTAGTTGTTTTTTTTATTAAAAATATTTACTTACACTACTAAAACATAGTAAAATACATACTAAAAAAAACTAACAATTTATTTATGGAAGTTGCCATACACAAAGTAGACAGTACTCTTAGACCAAGCAAAATAAAATAAAAAGCTGTTGTTTTTGTATTGTAAAACATGGTATTTAGAATACTTTCCAAAGATCTTATATTGTCTAAACTAAATGCATTATTATGATTGCCACTTCCGTATAAAAACTGTTTAACATCTTTATCTTCATCTAAATGGTAACGGTATGGAGTATTAAGCAACTTCACAAAGGCGGTACACAAAAAGTATTCAGGTTCATCATAATTTATCTCTCTATATATCAATATATACATATAAAGTTTCTCGTGCGAGAATCAATCAAAATATCGTTCTGGGGCGTTTGGTGCAAGTCTTGAGCGTTTTGGATACATTGTCGACTAAAATAAAATTATAATTTATGTAACACGGATAGAAAAGCTCAATTCTGCTTGTTTTATCTTTTTCAAAATAAGACAAACCAAGTCGGGTTTTCTTTTAATTGTTGTGTAGTTTAGTTTTCAGTTAAGTATGTGTAAATTTAAATCTATCATTAATAACATTAATCATATTAGTAACAAAGATGAATGAAACTATTTTTTCATGAGAGCCCATTAGTTGCAATATCGCTTAATCTTCTCAAAACAATACTAGTGCCATCATTAAAGCAGGAGTCATTAAATAATTTGAAGTTTTTAGGATTATAGGTATTGTATAATATGGTAAGTTTCGCCCCAATTAATAATAGGTGGCTACATCACTTAATAATAGTCGACCTTGATGGGATAGGACAATGAATCCTTACATCCCATACACACTCATTGAAAACACAACAGCATACGTGTCGTTATTTAACAAGTGGTCTTCTGTAAGAGGATAATTACAGCCACTTGATGTGTTACTCCAGTTATTATTTGAGAAAGATAGTGTATAAACATAGCCCTGCCACTACTGTTAAATTTGACGGTGTGGAAGACGCCTCTATCAAGCAGTGTATGTCTAAACAATATTTAAGACGATGTCATGTGATTAAATAAGCGTTCCTTTTAGAAACCGTCTTGCGTTTTTGCCTTGGACCACAACGTAATTCTATTTGCATAGATCAGTCTCACACAATGGATCACTTCCTATCCTCCATCGGCTGAGGCATTACTTTGGCTCGCGTTGTACAAGCAATTTACTTAATTGACTTTACTATTGGCTAATGTTTTGTTCTTATACTGAAATACTTAACGGCATTTAATAGGTTGGCGCCCGGCGGCAAATTTTGCAATACGGCGTGGGTAGACATCATCATTAAATTGTTCAAGTCTTCTATTTTTAAATTTAATATTAATAACGCAACTCAAATGTATAATATGGATTGTTTTCTTCGATTATCCAATCGAAGTCGTTTTCAGTTAGTCTTCTCTTTTTTTACAATTATAAACAACTAGTATTTGCCCGCGACTTCGTCCGCGTCCGATGGCTACCAAACTTCACAGGAATACCCGCTGCACTAATCTGAAGATTGAAAGTTTCATCAAAATCGGTTCAGCTGTTTTGGAGTCTATAGGAGACATACGGGGACATACATACGTCGCCTTTTATATATAAGATAAACAGCTCGCCTTTTTTGTGTTAAGATCGGCAGACAGGCTGACGGTCCACTTGATAATCTATAACACTTGATAACGGTCGCCTATAACACAAGCAACGGCACAAGTGCTGCGTGTGCGCTGCCTACTTTAATAGGATTAGGAAGGGATAGGGAAATGGGCTCTGGAATTCCTTACTCACTCACCGAAAGACAAAAAAAACACGTGCTGTTAATTCACGATGATCTTCTGTAAGGAAGTGGTTACTGCCGCCAGAAGGACTGCCCAAATGACTGCGAAACGCAGTGTGCCCTGCAACTACTTTCAGATCCAGACCAGAGCCAACTTCTAAAAATTCCCCCTTTCCCTATTCCTAATCCCTATTCTTAATCCTACTACTTGGGAATTAGGAATCCGTACTATAATATTATAAATGCGAAAGTTTGTTTGGATTTATGGATGTCTGGTTGTTTATTACTCTTTCACGCAAAAACTACTGAACCGATCACCATGAAATTTTGCATACACGTCTTCTGGGACACCAGAAGGTACGTTTCATCCAGAAAAAAAGGACTATTCCCGAGGGATCATCTAAAATTAAGGAAACTAACTCCTGGCTAACGATAACGATGTCAGGCGGTATATTACTTTTTCAACGCGACGAAGTTGCGGGCACCATCTAGTATTAAATATTTCCATATTCTAAAATTAAAATATTTTAGATAGCAGACTCGTGCAAGAGCAATCCGGTGTGTATACGTACGAGTGAACAAGACAATTACTGAACTATTGTTCGCGACCAGAATTGGACCAGCGAACCATATGTAATTACACGGTACAGCGGTGTTTAGGGCCAATGCTTGTGCTCGCTTGAGCCTACACTATCGTTTATTTACAACGTGGAAATGTATCGTAATATATTGGTGTGCATTAAGTTTAAGTTTTCTTGTATTACTAACACTATATGGACACTAGGTGTCTGAAATATACGTATTATTATTCACTTATTTATTTTATTACTTAATTTTAATTTTTTTTACAATATATATTTTTAAAAAAAACAATAAATATTATTGTTATTATTATTATTAAATAATTAGAACAATATCAATTACATTTTTATTTTTAATGTAAAGAGTAAGTAATACTTTAATAGTCTGGTAAGTCTTAGGGCCTGTTTCACCATCTTCGAGTATCATTATCTACTTAAAGGTAATTTCAATGAAATTGAAACAAGATACTCGTAACATTTACTCGCCAATTAGCGTTACTTGAAAAGTAACTAATCAACACTTTACCTGTAGTTGGTGAAAGAGGCCTTTAGTAGTAAGTAGGTACTAGGTACACATAGTATGGAGAGTCGACGGCCGCTGGAACCTCTGCCACTATATTGTTATTTCTTTAATTGTCTTATTTATAGTATGATAAATGTGCGCAAATACAAATAGGTACAGGTTTGAATTCCCACAGGAAAGACTAGCACTCCCCATGGTGTTGCTTGTGTCCTTAGGCGACGGTAACCACCTGCCATCAAGTGAGCCGCCAGCCTATCTGCCACCTTTATATTATAAAAAAAAGATGACGAAAAATCAAGGCATAAAACTGGCAGTTAATAAACAGAAGCAAAAGTGTCAAAAGTTTAAATAATGTAGTAGATCCGGTCCCGTTAGAGAGCCACGTGTTCATTGTAATTCTGATCAGATGGGACGCAAGTTAACAACGACATTTAACATGTTGTTATCACAAGGACAATTTAAATTTAGATGTGGGTTTGGGTGAAGCTTTCGCTGTATTGATATTCGTCACTCCAATCCATACTAATATAGTGTAGTTAAGTATAAATGTGAAAGTGAGTCTGTCTGTCTGTCTGTCTGTTACCTTTTCACGCCTTAACTACTTATCGATTATCAATAAACTTTGCATACACGTTCTCAAGGATACTCAAGGAATTTTCATACGGTAGGTACCTTTCATCTAGAAAAAAGTATTGTTTCCGAGAGATCATCTAAAAATATTTAAAAAAAATGTGGCGGCTTTACTGTCGTCAACAGCAGCGACGCCACCGTTCGTCACACCAATAAAGATGTCATTTAAGTATTCACAATTTTTTCAATAGTTTGAAAACAACAAGGAAATAATATAACTTAGAATTTTTATTATGTGCTTTTTGAAAAAAGATTAAAAATATCCATTTTTTTTATCGTACTTTACACGTAAGCCAGCCTATCTATAGGAATCCTGACTGTTGGATGAAGCTTCGAAAAAAGTTTTGAATATAATCTGTCGAGTAAGGGGTCAAAATGAAAAATGTATCTCAATACGTTTCTTGCTTCTCACCTAGCACAAAGATTTATTTAAAAAAAAAAAACTTTTATTGTACATTACCTAAAGAGATTAGGAAAAGATAGGGAAATGGACTATTATGGCGTCCATTACTCAGTCACTGAAACACAACTGCAAACATGTTGTTATTTCACTGCCTTATCCATGAGGATAAAGCAGTGAAATAATAGAGACTCATAGGCGCTCATAATGCTCATAGGCGGCTGTAGCCATCTGCTATCAAAATAGACGGCAAACAGCCGCCAATTCTAATTAAAAAAATATTTCTTTTTAATAATACAAAGAAATTTATTAAAAAATTATGCATTTTTAATGCCTACTCTTATAATTAAATTAGCTGTTGCACGCGACTTCGTCCTAACTTTATAAAATATAGCCTATGTTACTACTCGCTGATAATATAGCTTCGCAACAGTGAAAGAATTTTTCAAATCGGTCCAGTAGTTTCGGAGCCTATTCAATGCAACCAAACAAACAAACAATCAAATATTTCCTGTTTATAATATTAGTATAGATAGCCTATGTTACTTGCTGATAATGTAACTTTCTATTGGTGTTTTTTTATATCGGTCCAGTAGTTTTCGAGTTTATTCATTACAAACAAAAATATAAATATTTTCTCTTTATAATATTACTATAGATAATTTTATTAATGAGTGTCATTACCGACTAAGCCAAAAAGTATTATAGTATTTTTTTTAATCTGATTCTGTCAGATACCTATAACAAATACTATTGGGTAAATATTAGTATTTAAAGAACATTGTTATTAGAACCAATCAACCTTATAAAGAATAAATTAAAAATGTGAGCTAACAATCACTAACAGCTTCGGCTACTGTTTTGAGAGAAATCACAAGAATTATTGAACCATAAAGTATTATATTACGAAAATAAACATCTCGCTTACTCGCTAACGATTATGAGGGACATAAAAGCGAAAGCCACTGTTTATTCACTGAGCTCTAAAGTTTTAGTGCATATCTATTATCCTATATCTAAGTTTATAGTACCACCTAGTTTCTTCACTTAGGTTATTAACACACATTTTATAGTAGAGATGTATATGTATAGTCTAGGTTTACGATTCCTACTGTAAAACAGACTACACCACTCTTATGCCTAACTTACTCTATCTTATGCCGGCGTCACACGCAGATCTGCAAAATCGCGATGTTTATTTGGAGTGAACTTAAGTGCAAAGAGTTTAATAAAAAAAAGTGGTCTCGTAGAGTACGAGTATCAGAAGCGAATCTTCTTTTATCAAGCGGTAGATGTCAAAGAGATTGAATCGTTACAAGGAACGTTACAAGAAGCGTCACGTAATCTTCACACTGAAACTTCATACAAAATTGGATCTTGAAATTTTACTCTCATCCAGGGCACACTGTATCGGCGTACCTCCACCTTCGGGTACGCCGAGGTTCTGACAGGGGGTGTAGTCCTCCCCGCGCTGGATAGCCGTGGCGAGGCACCGATGTCGTGTCATAACAGTCATAACGTCCCCGCGACCCCGCCAATCAACGGCCGCGCTAGAAAGTCGTTGGGTTTTAGCCGGTACGAATCCGGCCTAACCCCGCAGTGTCCCCTACACTGCCGGGTATCCAAGAGGATTTCCCAACGTTAAAAAAAGGGCACACTGGCCATACATAAACACGCACGCAAAACGCCGAAAACTACCTACCTCTTTACAAAAGAACACAGTGAAATAACGCCACTCGTGTAAAAAAAATAATATACAATTATTACATAACAGCAATCTGAAAATAGTTTATGATTTAAATCAGTTATGTAGGTTGATATATTATCCTCTCTCCTATATCCTAAAATATACAAAAAGTTGTTGGGTCAACAAAAGCACTTTACATAAACGATTAAATAATCTACTTCACTCACTAATCGAAACACAACAGCACACATGTTCTAAGAGTGTGGTTACTGCCGCCAGACGGCCTGCCTAGAAATGCAGTGTGTCCTGTCCGGTCACTACTTTAACCTAAAGATTAAACATAGTAGCACAGAAAACACAGTGCTAAAACTAAAAATTAAAAGAAATATTTTAAAAAAAAAAAACTAATTTGTGCTCTTTCTAACTTAGATGTTTTATTTTTCATATGGGTGTTGAGTGAGTGTGGGTCCTCAAAATCAATTTAAAAAAAAAAGTTGATTACAATAATCTACAAAGAGAAAACTTAAATGAACAAGTTAATCATTCAGACAATATAATAAATAAATAAATACAAAAACACATGATTAATCTCGAATTCAGATTCATAATGACATATGAAGACAACTTACGACGCATTTAGTGAGGATTATGTTATTAAGTTACAATGTGTGTAAGGTACACACTGTACTTAACCACTCAATAAAATAACTTAAAGGATTTTCAAGATGGCCGTCTCATTAACTTGTCTTAGTGGGGATTAATCTTCGAACGACAACTTAATTTGTACGGCACATGAAGAAATTGTTGAATTTATTTACTAGAATTTAAATATTTATTCTCACATAAGCCGCTACTTTAATAAAAGACCGCAAGACCTAATAAAAAAAAATCGAGTTGACTCCATAAATATAGTTCATTCATTTTCTATACTTGTTTTTATATACAACTAGAGACCCTTTCTGGCTTCGCACGTTTTATAATTTTATAAACACAAACCTTCTTCATTTATTGCTTATTCTATTAATGATATATAATATACTAGCTGGCGCCCGCGACTTCGTCCGCGTTGAAAAAGAAAAAAAAGTAGCCTATTCTGCGTCCTGTACGTCTAAATGTTTATCTACCAAGTTTCATGAAAATCAGTTAATTCGTTTCAGTTATGGAGGAACATATATACATACATACAGAAAAAAATTCTAAAAATCATCAATTTAGTTTCAGTATCATGTATAGAGCCTACAGTCCGCGACACTTGGATAACCTCATCTAATTTTTGTGCATTATAATATTTTTAAAAATCGAAAATACCAATATTCATATACAAAAAATATTCATTATCAGCCAGGGATTTTTAGGTATATCTACTTTATCTGTAGGTACCTGTAGTACTCGCTTTTACCTACCCATAGTGCACACGACCGCGACGCTACGATAACCTCACTTAGTTTTATTTAGACTTTGAGGGAAAACGCACGTCAATTATTTTCATAAAACACCTCGTGTATTACGTTTTACTGTATTACAATAAAATGCCTCGTGGAAAAGTGCTCAGTAGTGAAGAAATAGCCAAAATTGTTATATTAAAAGAAGAAAATTAATCCAATCGTCAAATTGCAGCAAGATTGAAACGAAGCCCTAGAGTTATAAATAATTACTTCAGAGATCCAGAAAATTATGGGAAAAATCAGAAAGGTCGTACAGCGAAGGCAACAACTGAGAGAGAGCGACGTGCTATATTGAGAGAAGCTTCGAATTCAATGAGTACATCAAGACAAATTAAGGCAAGTGTGGGAATTGCGGCCAGTCTTCGAACTGTCCAGCGAATTATTAAATCTTCACGCTATATTCAGCGCAAGAAACTGAAAAGGAAGCCTGTTCTTAGTGCAAAACATCGTGATGCTCGACTTGCTTTCGCACGTGCTCATATGGGATGGACAGATGAGTGGAAAAATGTCATTTTCACGGATGAAAAAAAATTTAACTTGGACGGTCCGGACGGATTTCAATATTATTTCCATGATTTAAGAAAAAATGAAGTGATTTTGTCACGTAGACATTCTGATGGCGGTAGTGTTATGATTTGGGGAGCAATGACTAGCAAAGGAGTCATAGATATCGTCGTTTTAGAAGGAAAACTAAATGCAGAAAAATATGTAAATATTTTAAATAAACGAGTAATAGCAATACAAGACTTAATGAAAAGGAAAAACTGGATTTTTCAGCAAGATCTCACCAGTTCATACAGCTAGATATGTAAAGTCATGGTTTCACACGCATAATATTAAAGTTTTAGAGTGGCCAGCTGTTTCCGCGGATTTGAATATTATAGAAAACTTATGGGGCTATCTTGCTAGAAAAGTATATGCTAATGGCAGACAGTTTAATAATAGGACTGAGCTGAAGAATGCCATTATTACTTGTTGGAAGAAAATTAGATTTAATTATAAAACTCTATGACTCAATGCCACAAAGAATATTTAGTGTCATATTCGAAAAGGGTGGTCATACTAACTATTAATAATGTGTTAAATACTTTATTGGTAATTTCTTTTCTTGCTAAATTTGTACTTGAGGTTATCCTATTGTCGCACTTCAAATGCATTTTTTTATTAATTCCATGTAAACATTGTTCAATAAACGAAATTAAACTCTCATTAGGTTTTTTTATTTAATACAAGTTACTTTGCATAATAGACATTATTTGTTTTTTGTTTAATATTACGTAAATATATAAATCTGGGGTGAGGTTATCCAAGTGTCGCGGACTGTATATACTCCATGAGCGACCCTTACAGATTTATTATTAGTATTGATAGACAATGACAATATAAACCAATATAGACAAAATATTTGCTAAGGAGCCAATATTGTGAAGAGGTATAGAATAACTGAGCGTAACTGTCGCCATTAACCATTTTGACATTAATTTTGAGTTTATATATAAAATTCAAGCTTTTCAATTCAATTTTGAGTTTATAAGTATCATCAAATTTAAATTGGCGAAAAATAGTTTTTTTTTGGGATTTGTTGAAAAAATTATTAGTGACAATGTATGTAATGCTTTTTCTTTGAACTAAATTACTGTTTTTTTTTTTTTTAAATATGGTTCAAGCTCGATATATCTTTGAGTAATGAAATATTTTAACGCCATATAGCTTGGTAAATTGTGTGATAAAGGCGCAAGTAGCTTGCAAATATTGCAAGCTTTTACCAGTAAGTTTATGGATAAAATGGAGAAAAGTGGATTTTTGCGCTTGGTTACTTTTCATACTTATGTAACATCGAAGACATTAAACAGCCTGAAAGTCCCTCTTTTTTATATTAAGGTCAACAGATAGGCTAACGGTCCACTTGATTGTAGGTGGCTACCGTCGCCTATAACACAAGCAACGCCAGGTGCTGCAAATATGCTGGCGACTATAGAAGGATTAAGAATAAGGGATAAGGAAGGGATAAGGTAATGAGCTCTGTCATCCCTTACTCACTCACCGAAAGACAACAGCACATAATATGCTCTTACTTACTTAACTGTGGTTCAATGTAAGGGGGTGGTCACTACTGCCAGACGAGCTGCCCAAATAATTTTGTTCGCTGTATAGATGTGTATAGAAAGACGTTCGTTCTTAAATTCACAATCGAAATTATTCTGATACGGAATTCGTAAATAGACGAAGAAATGTCATGACATGACGCAGTTATATGACCTCACAGTGACACAGTAGAGCCATGTCTCTTTAAGCGGGACATAATATAAATGGTTAATAATATAGAGAAACCTTCATTTTCTTAAAAGACATCCTAAGCTCTATTTTCATTAGTATAAGTATCAGAAGACTCATAAAACTTGTCTCTTTAAGGTGTGCATGTTAGGTTAATGTTTAATTCTTGGAATGAAGCCCGTGCTTAGTATTTCCTACTGGAATTATTCACAGCACAATAATCGTAAAACAGAATTGAATCTCTAAGATCTGATTACTAAATTATATAACTAGAACCAAGTCGCTGTTTGCGTTTGTCTGTCAGCATAGTTTATTTTTTATTTAAGCAATAGACTTTCATGTTGTAATTTAATTTAGAAAATAGTGGAGGAAAATCGATTTTTTGAAATCAAAATGATTACTTGCTATCAAGTAAAATTACACTATGAAAGATTAGTTTTAGTTGATTTTGTTTTGTTGTGCCAACTCAATAGTTTAATATTTAATTCTGAGTTATTATAAAATAGATATACTGTACGTATGTATGTAAGTATTCATTCTAATTATAATATTAAGAAATGAGAAAGTGAATTCGTTTTTTTGTTAGGCTTTGACGCCTTAACAACTCAACCGATCATTATGAAATTTTGCATAAACGATGTTAGGGATAGAGAAAAGGACACAGTGTACCTGTGGCCTGTTTCCGAGGGATCATTTAAAAATAGAAATATAAAATTTTCAACGCCTATAAGAAATATATGAGCAATAAAGTTTGTAAAGATCAGAAATCTTACAAAGATGTGGTTCATAATTATTATGTTCATAACAAAGAAAATTCGTTAAGCTTCGGTGAAATGCAATTATACCTACTGTGAAAGTTAATATAATAATATGCGGAGAACTTGAACGTACTCAGTAGCATTGAGTTGAAGTTGAGTTGCGACGCATGCAGCATATGCGGTATGCATTACACATGAGCTAGTGTTACCGGGGGAACGGATGAGACGACCAAGAGCTTCGTTCAAACTGAATCACAATTATTGGGTATTAATAAATATGTGATGATATGATAACATGTCGAATCCAAAATTTAAATTAGAAACCAAAAACCAAATAAACCAAGTTATTGTTATGACATTAATTGTAATTAAATTACAAATGAACTGCTAGAAGAAATTTTCTTATTGATATAAGAAGAATTAAGAATTTGCAATATACGAGTATTAGGGAGTAGGTATGACTTTGTTATGGAAAGAGACTGAATATTATGTAGATCAAATGACGATTCAGAATGAGTTATTCTTCATTCGTTCAGATATTTTGTCCCATAAGTATACTAAAAAAAATTGACCGTCTTTCAGCCAGTTGCAGAAACGTTCTTTAAATTATAAGGTCGCCTTTAAAAACTTTTTGAATCATTAAAGTTTTGCACAAAGCTATATTAACGTCAACTTTAATGCTCTATTAAAATTAAACTAAAGAAGTGTCAAACACGGCCTTATCTTTATCTTTAAAAAAAAGCGTTGCGTTGACATTAGCGCCATATTTGTTCTAAAGGACCTTTATTTGATATTTGTTTTTAATAAGGGAAGAAGCTTCCATTAACTTGTCATTAGTGTAATATTTAACATATTTTAATTATATTTTCTGTTTCTGCATTTTTCTATGAAAACTATACCTATAGATAAACCTTAGTTTTTTATCATTTTTTCCACTAGTTATAATTTATTGGGTTCTTAAGAAAAAGTTAGCGGAGAAACACGCAGAAACGAAAAACGACTTTTTTATAATATGTATTGTTACCCGACCCGGCTTTGCATGGATGTAATTAAAATTACACCGTATCAAAATTAGAAGAAATGTGCGGAGAAGCGGACAGAGGTGGCCTGCGAAATTCATGTTATCATTACAACCCTATTTTTATTTACGCAGTTAAAAATCCTAAGTTTTTTTTTTCAAGTGTCAAAATTTCGTACCCGCGTCACGAACTCCGTGACCCTTTGCGAAATGTCCGTAAAATACGTTGTGTTTAATTCAATTTTTGCAGGACAGGAAGTCTTTGTGGCACTACAAATTCTCGAAAAAATATCTTGTTTTTTTTTTTAATGTAAAGCTCGGCAGGCAGGCCGATGTAGGATTTTATGCAAGGTAGCTACACTCTTCTATTGTCACAAGCAACGCTTTATCTGCTTTAATGGCAGTGCTGACCTTAAAAATAAACAATCGATGAGTATGAGGGACTGTGACATAGGAAAATGGGCTGTGGCATTCCGAAACACAACAGCACATGTGTTGTTATTTTATAAACGGATAGTTACTGCCGCAAGACGACCGAATTTATGAATGCAAAACGCAGTGTGCCTTGCCTTGTTACTATGAACCTATGAATCAGTGCTTCTATTTGAAAAATTACATCCTTTTTGAAAAATATAGACCAATAATCTCTTTCACTCATCCCTTACTCACTAACCGAAATACACCAACTTACACTGAACAATGAGCTCTTATTTCAATAGCTCAGGTTAGTAATTGGGCGCCAGAAGTGCTTACCAGTTAATGGCTACGAAACGCAGCGTCTACTTCGTTCCATGAGTGCTAAGAAACGAAATAATCGAAGCTTATTGGTCAATCGAAACTCATTGGTGAAGCTCATTGGTTAAGTCGGTGGCTTAAGTCACGCGCATTAGCCAATGGGCGTACACAGGCAGTTTTTTTTTAGGTACAGGACTCCTGGAATAGAGTATAAATTTTCGAAATAGCAACCAATAGTTACACACTTCTGCAGTCACTTCTCATAAACGATCGACGTCACGTACGCGTACCACGAGTATTGTAACTGGTAATGAAATTTCCCGCAACGTGTTTGCTTTCAGCGCTTTTGAATGACTTTTTAAAACTCTCTAATGGAATGGAACAGCTATTACAGCTTCAGTTTTTTAAAATGAATTTTATATATTTTTAGAACGAAGGTATAACAAAACGGAATCAGGGTAACGTCGGTTATAAAAAATTTCGATGCATTTATGGAAAAACTAGCTGGTGAACGCGACTTCGTTCGCATAAAAGATATAACGTCTGATGTATATTGACGCCTGGTTATACTTTTGCCAAGCGTTGGATCTTTATTTTTAAATAGCTGGTATCGTAATAGAATATTTAGCCAATGTCCATCCTAAAATTTCATTTTAATTAAGTAGTATGGCTGAAAGATTTTTTTAACTATAATAAGTTCGAATAGTTCGAATAATAAATAGTTTCGAAGATTACCTCCTACATGCGAACAAACAGACATACAAACTTAACCTCTTTATGATATTAATAATAGATAAGGCAATTAATTTATCCTTTATAGCCGCTTAGGTTTGTTTGCTTAGCTCAGATTAATTTGGGAATATACCTACTCTTCGAGTTATAAATAACTTGAAGACGCACTGATGTAAGTTTTTCTGTAATGTTTAGGTATACTTACACAAAGCTTCCTCGTTTATCGCTCTTTTCATTAGTGACAATAAAGTCTCATTAATTCGGTGACCGAACTAATAAGACTTTATCGTCTCAGTAGTTCCGTAGTACAAATAAACAAAACTATTGATCCCTTCACATGATTGCTAGTTCGGTAACACTTCAGTAGCCAACGTGGAATATATACAAACCAAAATCATTTTATAGATACATACATATGTTTTGATATGAAAAAATATTTAAAACAGGTTTTAATTCAAAAACGCAATACAATTTGAAATTGTCGTTGCTTAACAACAGTCGCATTACTTAATAATTAATATTACATAACCGTATACTTGAAGTTAATAATACACCTTCATCCAATATAATCTCCACCTGTCCACAACCTATTGTGCACCGGAAGTGGATTACCGATGAGTAATTACGTAGCGGAGGTGACATACAATTCATCATGGCGTTCGCTGCTTGCTACTTACGAGTAGGTATATTCTGTGGCGTAAGTGCTTGTTCACGTTGTTTCGCTAACGCGGTGGCGGGCGCGGTCATGAAATATCAAACACATAAAGCATAATATGCAAGACGTGTTCACGTACACAACGCAGGTGCGGCGGATGTAGCGGCGGAGCGCGCTACAGTTTGAACTTGTCGCTAGAAATGATGGTACGTTTTCATTATGTCGTTCAAAACAGAGGACTTTATCAGTGATTCATTAAAAATAAAAGATCTTCGTCCATCTTTTCAACCTCTGAGAACACGTCACACTCGCGCAAACGCCTGGCGGTCAAAGCTCGCCACATCCACTGCGACCGCACTCGCCACCGCGCCCGCGCGTTCTACGTGAACCAGCACTTAATGTTAAGTCATTGAATCATACTAGATTTGCTTAGAAATAGAAAAATTGAACTTTATTTGCGATGAGCAATGGATTCATAGCGTTAAATTTACAAGAGGCCAAAGCGGTGACATGTTTTAGTCAACTTAAAAAACTTTTATTTTTATTTTCTTACTAATAGTTCCCGACCCTGTACAAATTGTACAACGCTTGGCGCGTAGCTGGCCGCTACGACATCTTTTGTGGTGTATAAATCACCCAGAGTTAATTATATTAGGTATATCATTTGATATGTATGCGGATATGTATCAATTAATTATTATTGTGTACAATGTCTTATTATTAATAATTTATTATCTTATTATGAGAAATCTCAATGACTCTTGCCTCTGGGGAATAATCCCTAGTGGCTTTAAGAGGGAATATAATCTCATTACTTTAAACAGAAATGACTAACGATTTGGATGCAATTTTGTATTTGGATAAGGTTTTGCTTTTTAAGTCTACCTGTTTAAATTTCGTTACTATTTGCTATTCTAATAAAAGCACTCAATTCTGGATATTTTTTCATAATTTAAATAAACATCTAATGTCAGATATTACCGTATATTAAATACCGGATATTTTAATATCTAATATAAACATCGAATTTTCGTGAATCCTAGAATTTTATCAGCAAATGTATCAAAATGATTTCTTTTGAGAGAAATCGTCGCCTCACTAAACTAACATTTAAACGTAAATTGAAAAGGCCAATTCTTTTAAGACCCGCTTCTTTTAAAATTATTTACACGTAAACTAAACTAGAAAAAATAAGATATGTTCGTGGAATCAAAAAAGAGCAATATAGACTCCCGCGCATCAAGATCCGAGCGCACTGATATCAAAGACGCGTGCGCCGATTGCAGAGCACTGTTGCGCAACCACTGGCATGCTGTTATTTACTTTTTGTATAGTGGATAAAATGTTGTGTAACACCAGTAATTCAGACTTACTTTTTTTATGTTAAGGTTGGCAGATCGGCTGAACGGTCCACTTGATGGTAGGTGGCTACCGTCGCCTATAACACAAGCAACCCCACAGGTACTGCAAGTTCGCTGCCGACTACAGTAGGCTTAAGGAACGAGGGCTTGAGAAGGAATGAGGAAATGGGCTCTGGCATCCCTTAATCACTCACCGAAACACAACAGCACAAGTGCTGTTATTTCACGGGGTAGTCATTGCCGCTAGACGGGCTGCCCAAATGATTGCGGAACGCAGTGTGCCCTGCCACTGCTGTTTTTTTTTGTAATAACAAAGAATATATAATAGTTCTTATACTTGATCGAAATTAAGCCAATTTTTCCAGCACTGTCTGACACCGCCCGGATTCCGCATTATCCATATTCTATGCGCGTTATCTTAATCGTCTTTTTTCTATACCATAATCCAGTCTTTAAATACATTTTTTTAGTCTAAATATAACAGGAACGTTTTTGTCCAGTCCCTACCTTAATTTAGATGATGCGTGGGTCAAAAGGGTCACGACCTATTATAACGTTGCACGCCTTTAAATCCTACTTGCTTAACTCAATTTATTGTTGCCATTCCCTTAAAACGTTCAAGTGACGAAATCTCTGTTTTACATAGAAATGGAACGATGTAACAATTTGTATTGTGGCCGACGTCATAACACCAACTCTACCAAGCGATACAATAGATTACAAACGCAGTATAAAATATATGAATGAATTGTTAGTTGCGAGTTGTGAATGAATTATCCCACACAAAGATTTATAATAGTCTGAATTTGAATATTATAGAAACATATAATTTAACTTTTTATAACTGCAGACATTTTAAATGGTCAACATACGGTTTTAAGTTAACAAATCTATTGCTTTAAAAGCGAAACCGTATGTGGCTATAACACAAAGATTGAGGATAAGGGATTAGAAAGGGATAGGGAAATGGGCTCTGGCATCTCTTACTCACACACCGAAACACAACAGCACAAGTGCTATTATTTCACGGTCTTTTTAAGAGGGTGTTTACTGCCGCGAGACGGGCAGCCCAAAATACTGCTAAACGTGTGTCATGCCACTACTTAAACTTACTGTACCCATGTTCATAGAATAGTAAAAAAAAGGCACATACATATTATCACATATTTAATGGGTAACCATATTGTGACTGTGAAGAATAGATTCACAACATTTTACTAAATACGAGTATTCTCAACTTGAAAGTGCCGTAAATACTAGATACTGCAACGCAATCCGGTAAAATGAATGAGGCTAAGCATACAAGAAGGTTCATGATAAAAATATCATTATTTCTATTACATACTCGGCTACAACACCTGCCTCGTTGGCAGTTGTGCATCCGCAGTGTGATTGATCGCGTTTCGTCGTGCGCACACGCATACTAATAAGCTCGCGTCTCTCTAATCGACAGCTCTAGAACTCAGGTGTCGGATTGACGTCACGCCTCCCGCCTCTTCATAGTTAACTTTCTGTGTCAGTATCGACCTTTGTGACGTATTTGTGACACTTATGGCCCTCAAGCCTCTCTAGTGTTAAAGTTGTGAGATGATTTCACGATCTTTTCACCAACCGTTACAGAAGACCACCGTGAAATAATAGCAACTGTACTGTTGTGTTTCATTGTGTTCAGAGCCAATTTCCCGATCCCTTCCTTATCCTTAAGACAATTTTCCATTTTTTTGTCATTTAAATTTTGTCACTTCGAAATGATACGGTGTTATTCGAAGAATTAAAAAAAATAGTTCCCTTCCTGAACGTGTTCCGGACATAGTTTCGGACGTTATGGCTTATGGTCTTATGGTCCAGCACATACACCTATGTGTGTGCGATTTTTTAAACTAATAAGACATCGAATTTAGTGCCGAAAATATACTTCATGTTGGTAGTATAAAAACTGAAACGGGACTTACATATACACTGTTGAAATTTCAGTTTAAGAAACTTGAATGTTTTATATGTAATTAGTTATTTTTACATTTACAAAATAGGTACTCGTATATTACATATTTATACGAATTTTGTTATAGACAGTTGGAACGGAAGTCTGTCCTTTAACTTTCATATAAATTGATTTGTGCACTTGGCCGATCTACATCAAAGAGAGGGACTTCAAAGCCGAGTCTGTGGTAGGCCGTGCGCTAAAGTGAAAATAAAATTTTGTTATTAAAAACTAAAAATTTGTTTTTAGTATTTTATTTAAATTGTTATTAATCTATACTAATAAATTAAATTGAAATGTCTGTTTGTAATGTCAAAATAACTGCTTTTTACTAAATGTATATCAAAGTATATAATATATGAGGTACTTGTAACAAAGAATATATTTTTTTAATTTTTGTCTGTAAATCTGTTTGTTACGAAGGGACTGAAAAATAGCTGATCTTATAAGGAGTAAATTAGGCTACTTTTATTCAAGTACAAGTAGTTATAGTATTAATTTATATATGTGAAATTTGACATGTAATATGTGCGAAAATAAAAAAAAAACAAGGACAAACAGCAAAGTAGTTGAGGTTATTAGAAATCTTTATGGCGTTGATATATTAATGAGTAGGTTTTTTTTTTGTTTCCTTTTTAATAAATTTTCGCCGACAGGAAAACGCCGACAGGAATTATAAAACAATATAAATGAAAACATTATAATGTTAACATAAATTGAAACATATACATATATGAACTCAAAATTCATGACGCTTATACTTAAATCTATTATAAAAAAATCTTTATTAAATCATTCGGTAAAAATAAAACAAAATAAACTCACATGAGTATGAATTATGAATTCAAAAAATTACTGCCACACAAATGAATGCGTTATGAATTGATAATATTAAAATAAATTAAATAAGTTCGCTTTCGATTGCCGCCTGGCTTAACCTTCGACAATTCATTATGCGTGAAAACAATGCGATATTAAAATAATCGAGCACAGGATCCTCTTTACAAATCACGATTTTCATATCGTTAGACGTCACGCGTCTAAGCCGGCTTTAATAAATCAACACATATTAAACAATTTTCCTTCAATTTGCGAAGTGGTTGCGCGGTTCATAGCTAGGGTTGTCGCTTAAATTTTTAATGTCATGACTCAATTTGCATCCTGAGCATACATGTAAAACTATCTGTGCACTGTAGTTCGTTTTTTGTACGCACTACACTGTAGTTCGTTTTTTTGAAAATCCTACAGGAACGGTTGAGTAAATAAACTGATTTTCGCATTTCTTCAAAAATTAAGAATGAGTCATATTAAAAAATTAGCGCAGAGAGTTTTCTTATTTTATACTAAATGATTATATATTTTTTTAATTAATTATATCAACACTTAATTGTAAAAAGCATTCATTTTTAATGTAATAAATACATTTTGAAAATGAAAATTATAGTTGTTTATTAAATATACATTTCAAAGGATATTCTGGTCACGACTAACAAAAAGTTTATTTTATTGTATAAACGTTTCAGTCATTAGAGCGCTGTATTCTCTGAAAATTAACTTAATTTTTATTATTACATAACTGCAATCCATTAA
The DNA here is from genome assembly GCA_936446665.2 of Synanthedon andrenaeformis. Lineage (NCBI taxonomy): Eukaryota > Metazoa > Arthropoda > Insecta > Lepidoptera > Sesiidae > Synanthedon > Synanthedon andrenaeformis. The sequence continues at coordinate 8,067,462 of OW387795.2, forward strand.
AGAAATTTAAAAAAGAAACCGAATAAGTACATTAACAAAAGAAAAAAATTTAATGCATTTTTCTAATTTTATGTTCTCTTTATTTATGTTGTCCTATTTCGTGATTGACAACCCTAAGGGTTATGTTTCACTGTGATGAAGTAATGGGGAGTAATGGCGGACTAATCCGCTAAATTGCCGGTCATGGTAACACTGAGGACACAGGTTTATATTACTTAACATTTAGCGTTAATATTAGGGGTTAAAGTATGAAATTGCCGATTTGTACTGAAAAATAAAAATTCGTTTTTTTTTTAATTTAACATATTTATTTAATCAAAATAATTACCATTATTATCTATACATTGCTGCCATCTAATAGGAAGCTCATTTATGCCTTTGCGATAGAACTCTGGTGATCTAGATTCGACAAACTGTGTGAAAGCATTTTGCACTGCCTCCTGAGAAGAAAACTTTTTATCACGCAGAAAATTGTCCAAATCACGAAAAAAATGGTAGTCCGTTGGAGCAAGGTCTGGCGAATACGGAGGGTGACGAATGGTTTCTAATTGCAGTTCCTGTAGAGTCTGCAGATCAGTCAAATCATGAGGCACCCATTTTTCATATTTTTTTATTTTATTGATTTGACGCAAATGAGTCAATATTGTTGGTAAGGTAACGTTAAACCATGCCGCTAATTCCTGGGTAGTTTGGCTCGGATCGGCTTCCACCATCTCTTTCAAATCATTGTTATTCACCTGTGTGGGCGGTCTTCCACGTGGTTCGTTCTTCAAATCGAAGTTTCCATCACGAAAGCGTTTAAACCAAAATCGCACAGTGCGTTCATTAGCAGTCCCCTCTCCAAACGCAACATTAATATTGCGAGCTGTTTCTGCCGCGTTAGTTCCGCGTCGGAACTCGTATTCAAAAATCACACGAATTTTCGAAGTATCCATCTTTATTGTCTAAGCTGAATAAAAAAAACAACTGAAAGTTGATAATCGAATGTTGCACATTTTTTAAAAGAAGAACTACATAGGTACCGTATGAAAAAAGTTTCACTCAAAAATCTCAAACCATGAAGGTTCTATGTCAATTCCAAGTACCTATTACAATAAAACGGCAATTTCATACTTTAACCCCTATTATTTTTGGTGTACTTAACTTTATGCATATTTCGATGAACTGGCCTGTTTGTTTCAGTTGAAAAATAGGAAGCAGGAGAATTCAAACCCATCCTACCATAATTCGAACCCATTCTAATAGAGGTTATGTCAAGGAAAATGAAGTTTTTATTTTATTATTTGGTTTGATTGATACAACTATAGTATTTATACTTTTCATTTGAATTGATTTATTTAACTTCTTTTGAAGTATATTTGCACAATATAATATACATTTTTCCTTAGATCGTCTTATTCTAACTAGCACACGTTTAAAAGTGTTTTTTGAAACTTATTTAATGAATAAATTACTGTTTAACTGTTACAATTAATTAACTATGACACAATTTACTTACGTAGGAAACAGAATTTTGTCCAACTTGAGTGAGATTTGCATACGAAATTAATGACTAAACACCCCAGCTTTCCAGACTATATTCGAACGCAAAACCCGACGCAATTTCGGTTAATTCCACTGAAACGTTTGTTGCATATTAATTCTGAAATTATTTAGAAACTTTTTTCTTATGAATTTTATTTTGTAGTCGAGTCTATAATAGTTGTTAAGGTTGTACATCTACTCCCTGACTCTGTTCTGGCTAGATGAAGTAGATTTTTTTCTAAATTTCTAATCTCTTTAGCCTTTGATTGTACTCATAGTTACCAAATTGATAATATGGAAAAATCTGAATATGGAAAATATAACAGTAAGTATGAATATAATATTCGAATATTATGTGGAAAATACAGAATAAGAAAATTTAAGAATATAGAAAATATGATAAAAACAGTATAGTAGCACAGTAGGTACTCAATTTTGAACAATAAGTGATTGCTTAATAGTAGTTTTTGAGTTTATTCATTACAATCTAATAATATAATAGTAATATATCTAATATATAATAATATACTAATAATATAAAGAAATCTTTTTTCTTTATATTATTAGTACCTATACTTAGATAATATAGACTCATGCGATTATAAAGTACTTAATATACTTATATTCCCACGACTTCGTCCGCGTTGAAAAATATTAAGTAGCCTATCCTGTGTCCCGTACGTCCAAATGTTTATCTACCAAGTTTCATGAAAATCAGTTAGTTCGTTTCAGTTATGGAGGAACATACATATATACATACAGAAAAAAATTCTAAAAATCGTCAATTTAGTTTCAGTAGCATGTATAGAGCCTATAAACACGATTTCTCTGAAAACAAAGTAACTTACTCCATGACCGAACTTTACAGATTTATTATTAGTATTGATTAAATAAATGATTTAAAAATTAATAAACAACTTCTGATATTCCAAAAATGTACATTAATGTTATATTGCCGTTATAATAACAATGTTAGTTGGGAGCTAATTTTTTAATAAACTAAGGCTTGGATGAAATAATTTATTATTTACAATAAAATTGAGACAGTCGTTTTTATTTGAATAAAAAATTTGGAAACATTAATTTAAAAGTTGCATCGTGGGAATATGTTTTTATTAAATTAAACGCAATTGATATTCAATCCCCTATTGGTTAATAGTTATTGAGTGTCGAAGACATTTATAATTGACACCTTCTGATTTACCTCAAGTTAAAAGAGAATGGTTTGTTAAAAAATTTCTATTATTAACTTATTCAACGACTTACTGTTCAAACGATTGTCATGAAATTATCCATACAAGTTGTCAGGGATACAGAAAAATATAGGGTACCTTTCATCCTAAGAAAAAAAAATACTGTTCCCGAGGATCATCTAAAAATAAATTAAAAATTCAACGCATGACAAAGATATACGAGCAATAAAGATTGAATAAATGTTTTAACAGCTAAGAAAAGGGGACGCCGACGAAGTCTCGGGAAAAAGCTTGTTTGATCAACAAACTTGCTTCTAGTGTATACACACAAGTACTTATGAAACTAGATGGCGCTTTTCATATATCTAGTTCTCTGTTAATGCTCCCTCACCGAGTGTACTCGTAGTGCCAGTGGTAGAGAGAGATGGAGAACACTCGCGGAGGCCGAGACCGACAGATTCAGACTTTTCATATACCACGACCGCTCCGTCAGGAGTGTACGACTGAAGAGAGAGAATTCTTTGTTACCTTGCAACTAATGGATTAAAAACTGAAACATGGCTCGAATTTCAGGACAAGCCCATACAATATAATGTATCTATTACTGAAAGATGGGTAGTACCGGTACAATTGTTGTCTAAGCAGCAGCCCGCTACCGCTTATGCCTTAAACTGTAGCACAACCGTGAGAAGCTAATATGATGGAACGTTGTTACTCCAAAGCGATTACGACGTCTTCGCCGTTGACAACTGAAAATGTTATATCAACAGGTGATTTCATATAATTCATTAAAAAACTAACGGTTCGTTATATTACGTAATATTGACTTATCTTCATGAATATTTATAATTTGGTAGATGTATGTTGTTTGTTTGTTCCTACATTGTAAGACAGTATTTCACCTTTTATACTACTTAATCACATTTACACGGTATGGTTGGAGGAATTCTTTAAATTTGTAAATTAAAATCACACAATTTTAAGCGCATTTTTATTATTGTGTTAACCAATGTATATTTTATTGTTTCAGGTAAAATAATCGCGAGTATTTTTAGTAATACTATTAGTAAAAAGAAGAAATCTCCAAATCGGTAACATTTTGCCATCTGCATTATAATACCTATTATTACAAAGTCTTATCGTTATCTATTTTATGTATATTTAAATCTTTATATATAAAAAAAAATGTTTAGGCTTCAAAAACTGAAAGTGCAATAAACGAGGAAGATTTGTATATAACATTTGGAGAAAAAATTACATTCGTGCGATGTCGGAAGCAGGTCTGTTTGATCAATCTGATTTTTCATTATTTAAATAAAACTTGGCCCACACATAGAATGCTTCGTAGGATAACAAAAATTAAAATCTATAATTTTTAATTTCTGTAATGCCGAGTTTAAGTTGAGTTTCCAACCAAACCTCAGTTCTCAAGAGATAAGCGGAACCGCACGCAATTACTAGTTAAAAAAGACCCTTCCCGTTACAAATGTATTAATTTGTTTCTGTAAATATTTTGATACACCACTTTCAAATTCCTCGTTTCATTTAAAAACCTATTATTTCTAACAAATTGAAAACGTTAACCCTTTTCAAGGATAACGAACATTTCTCGTTGCGTAAAATATTGAAGGAAAACTTTTTTATTTAGGTCGCCAATTTATTTCTTTGCAAATCTCAAAAAATGTGTATATTTTTTAGGTTAATACTTAATAAATAACTATTATAATTTATAACTGGTTTATTAGTAGCAAAAAAAATAAACCAGTAGGTATAGTATAATCAATTATATAGGTACCTGTATTATATTAACAGTAATTATATTATATGTATATATATATATATATATATATAGACCTTTAGATTTTTGTGTGTGTCTATTAACACAAGCTACGCCATAGGAGTTAATTACAGAAGACCACTGTGTGTTTCGGTAAGTGAGTGAGCCATCTACCATCAACCTGCCTTTTTTTTAACGTTGGGAAATCCTCTTGGATACCCGGCAGTGCCTACGGTACGAATCCAGCGTAACCCCGCAGTGACCTATCACTGCGGGGTTACGCTGGATTCGTACCGTTAGAAAGCTAGCGCGGCCCTTGATGGGCGGGGTCGCGGGGACGTTATGACACAACTTCGGTGCCACGCCACGGCTACCCAGCGCGGGAAGGGCTACGCTCTTTGTCAGAACCTCGGCGTACCCGAAAATGGAGGAACGCCGGCCATCTCGGGGAACCTTACGACGGGCAACAGTCTCCTCCAAGACCACCACCCTTGTCCCGGTCAGCGGGGAAAGCACCATCAACGTGCCTGCCGACACTTATTTAAAAAAAATCTATTTTTTCCATCATATATTGCCATTTCGCAAACGATAACCTTGACACTTTCACTGTCGAAATGATTACTTTGTTATAAATTGTTCGCTACTATCATTAAGTTCAAAGTATCTTCTCGATATATCTCTTTTAATTCCCACTGAAACAATAAAGCGCATTGCAGTATCTTAAATAAAGGCACTAAATAAGACGAGCGATCCAAGATAAAGCTTCTTCCCATCCATGTACAGGCAATTACACACAATTACACATCAGACTATCACACATTAATTTGTCGGTAAACTTTTTATAAAGTGTTTCGTATCTCGATTGGCCTAAATAACGGTACGCAAGTGAACCCCTGGTCACGAAAAGGCTTAATCGTACACATGGCCACAAAGGCCAGTCGATTGGGATACAAAAAAAAATACATTTGATTCTTTCTGTTAAACAATGAATTAGTTATATATACCTATAGAAAAATATATTTCCTATTTATTTTATACTTGCGCCGGCTCCAGGCTTTGCACGGATGTAATTTTTTTCTACAAATTATAATATTCAAACCTTCCCCGTTTATAACTTTTTTCATTAGTTATATTATAAACTTATCAATATCTGTTAGGTGGCTTCGATGAAGTTAACGAAAAAGACTGAGTGACTTTATATAACAACTAGCTTTCGGAGGAGTTTGGCAACAAACACCGCGACACGAGAATTTTATATATTAGAAGATTAGTATACATAAATTGACTAATTTATTGATATACTTTGCCATACCACATGGTAACAATAGTTTAAGGACATAATTAACTTAAGGAGCATAAAAGTGTGAAACTAATTCAACACAGATTATTTACAAATACTTTGAATACGTATTTGTTATAGTGTTTTTTTTTTGTTAATGTCGGCAGACAGGCTGACGGTCCACTTGATGGTAAGTGGCTACCGTCGTCTATAACACAATAAGCAAGGCCATGACGCCACAGATTCTGCACGTGCGCTGCCTACTACAGTAGAATTAAGGATAAGTGATTGAGAAGGGATAGGGAAATAGGCTCTGGCTCTGGGATAGTAGCACGGAGACAATCAAACAGAAAATAATTTTAGTTTGTGCATCCATGAGATTAAATTTGTCTTCGACACTAAATAAGGCAATGTTTTTGTTAAGAACTCCAGATGTTTTAAGCTGCTCTAATCCAGTATGTCCACAATTGTCTTGTTTCTGTTGTCAAATTTACAAGTTTACAAAATGTTGATAATGTATTTCATACGATAAATATATTTTACATATACAAAAATTTGAAATTTAATGACAATGTTCATAAATAAGATGACCGTTTTCGGCGACCGTGTGTCCGGATCAGTTAAAACACGTAAAAGCTTAACACCAAGAAAAACTCAACAGGGTCACGGCCATCACATAAATTAGGAGAACTACTTAAAAATCTTAATGAGATCTTTGATTTAATACACATATACTGTAGATTGTTATAACCGATCGTTAGTGTTAGGCGTACATTGTGTTATGTTTTATTAGTTAAATATTAATAAGAATGTGTTAAAAACAGAATGGACGAAACGAGAGGTTCCATTTGGAGTAGACAAACATTTTTATGCTTGGTTTTTTTTTTGAATAAAATGCTCTGATTTTTTTAAATTGTTTCCCCCAGGGGTTACTCCCCTGGGTACAGGCCGTTTATTGTCAGTAATATTACAATTTTCAATTGATGTAATTTACATTACATCAAGATAAATAAAGTTAATTTTAAAATATCTGGGGTTTGGGGGATTAAAGCCTAACATAACTTCAGACATAATCGGAGACTTTTATAATAATAATAATATTTTTTTCCTAATTTTTAATAATTAAATACTTCCTATTAATACCTCGGAAAAATAAACTCCAAAAGAAAGTAATCTATGCCGATGTGTAAGTTAACCATCTCTAGAAAATGCATATGGTTATTAAAATCTACAAACACTTACAAACTCTATTAAAAGTATAAAAGTATAAATACATAATAACATACAAATTAAATTAATGTTTTGTGATATTTTATATAAAATTTAATTTGTTTATATTAACAATATGTAAGCCGTTTGTATTTTTTTTATATATTAAACCACGGTCTATGAAGTTTCTACTTGGCCTAGCCTGTAGGGGTAGTGGCGAGATTAATTTGCTCGAGTAGGTATTAGATTTCTAGAAAAGAATTACTTCTCATCCAGAAAAAAAGAACTGTTTCCTCTCGGGATTTATCTAAAAATATATGAGCAATAAATGTGCCTAAGATTAAACCTAAGTTTTAACACCTTTTTTTTTAATCGAGGAGAAATCCTTTTATTGATCCCCTGCCGCTTGCTAGGCGACAGGGTATGTGGGGGTCGACCAGCATACTCCGCGTGCTCACGTAGCAGGCGGAACTGGCCCCTACCCACTAAAACTCCCCGGTGTCTCCTTGCCCATAAGTGGAAGTTTTAACACCTAACGAAGTCACGGGAAAAGCTAGTAATATATAAATATTAACCTCTAGAGGTCGACAGACGCATCGAGGATTATAACAAGAAATATATTTAAAACTCTACACGTCCAAAAATAAAGCATAGGTACAGATAACGTCAAGGGAGGTTAACAAAAAAAAAAAAACGAGAAGGGTTAAAAATTAAATAAACACACCATTAAAATATTGAATAGACAAACAGACAATGGCCCACATCCGTCGGCGCATTTAACAATAACTCCATAACAATATGCTATTACGACTTGCCGGAATCCAATAAGACTTTAATTTTTAACCTTTGTTATATGTACAATTGGGAGTTACTACTATACATCAGTTTTTTACGAATGGATGAGGTAATTGAGTAAAGCATTTATGAAGAACATTCAATGGTAGATATTTATCAGCCTTTAGCAGAAAAAGCTTGAATATTTTAAAACCCTTTCGTTTTTGAACTTGAACAAATATACCTACACAAGAAGTTAGTTTGATTCTAGTGTCTTCCTAATTTTGTATTTTAAATTTGTATAAAGTTAAATGTGAAAATATAACTTTTACATTCTAAACATGTAAAACATAAACCCTTTGATAATCAAAAGATATCTGAAGTATTTTTTTTTTTAAAAAAAAACAAGTTTTAAATTAGGCAATTCATATAATATCTTTATCAGGCAATCTGAAAAATTTATTGTATTAACACATTAAAATTCAACAAACTTTCTAAAAGTGTTCATACACGCCGCGCCGTTCCTCTTGTAAATAACGCCTTAATATTTTAATTAAATGTTTAATATACGCCTTTACCGTCCATCGCTAATGGAGGTTAAGAGTTGTTTGTCTTCTAACTCGGTGTATTATAATAATGAACGGTAATTTAGACTGATAGCAATGAAAATTGCGATAATACAACGCCTACGGACAAACTCTAAAAATCTTTAAGTGACAATGAAAGTGACGAGTGAAAACACCAGTGGGAAGATAATTTCATGAAATTATATTCAAATCTTCATTGGCTGAAGTTTAAACACATAAGTTCATTTTAGTTAAAACTATTTGTTGCACGCGATTTCGCCCGCGTAACTTTATAAACAAAAGCCTATGTTACTCGGTGATAATGTAGCTTTCTATAGGGGATAGAACTTTCAAAATCGGTCCAGTAGTTTTTGAGTTTTTATAAAAATACAAATTTTCTCTCTTTGTAATATTAGTATAGATAAAATTAGATGCTTTATAATATTAGTTAGGATAATGGCAGATTACGATCAAACAGACCGCTCCTCAACCTGCCAAGTGTCTTTATTCATAAAAAATAAATGAAATTACAAATGTTCGAAAAAGGTGTGTGGAATTATGTTAATCTTTTGGTGTGAAGTTTTATTTCAATATAAAGGAACATTTTGAGTCATAACGATTCTTTAAATTAAAATTTACAAAGAAATTATTCTAATTGGATTCTCTTGAAAAAAATTCTTTTCTATTTGAATTTTATTTCTAGATACCTTTATTTTAGTGAAAGTTAAAACTGTCGAATCATTTTCTCTTATTGTCTCTAATTGGTCTTTAAAATTACCCAACAGTTTAGAAGCAAAAAAAAACACAAGGTCCTGTTGCGGTTGAAATGAGGGGATGTTTTTAACGTTTTAAATCTCTTCAGTAAAGTAAATTACATAACTATCCACTTAATACACCTTATCCAATAAATCAAAATTATCCCTTGAACCATTTGTAAGGACTGCAGATTAAAATATTTTTCACTAAGGTGCTAGTTCTACTACAAGCGATGAAATAAATGCGGTAAGATAATATGTTAAGACGCAGGAAATCCCTTTCTCACGCTTCGAAAAAAAAACAGCACCCGTGCTTCTTATTTCATTGTGTCAATGATTGCAGAAAAGACAACTTATCGACTTAAAAATCATTGATAATTTTGATTGCATTTAAATTATATTTTCTTCTTTTTCTCGCGTTGTAGAATCCGCGCTTGCTTCCGTGTGACAAATTCTTTATAGGACAAACCAAGTGCCAGGACCTTAAAAATCAACCTAAACGTGCATGCTATAAAAGCTACAATTGATTGCACTGTATCAACGTAGAAAAGTATAATAGTGTCGGATTTATCTGCCGACAAATAGCTTTTCATGCACTAGCTACCGAGTTTTTAATGTTACCCATCAAAATTTTTAAGTCCCATAAAAAATGTCTACTTCGTTGAGATGGTGAGAGGTGAGATATTTTTTTCTTTAATGTTATACAAAAGGCTTGTTCAATAGAGGCTGTAGAAGTTTTAAAAATACATACAAGGAATTCAACTTTTTTCACGTTTCACATTTCGCGTTTTATTGGCTAGTGACCCGATCCCGGCTTTGCTCGGGGTGTAATTTTAATATTAAACAAACTTTCCCCTTTTATCCCTCTTTCCATAAGTGGAAACCGAATTAAAATCGGTCTAGCCTTTCTTGAGATTTTGCGAGACTAACGCACGGCAATTTATCTTTTTATACATATAAAAAAAAATTAAAACCGAGTTCAAGACTGCTCTTTTTTTATTTAAATATGGTTATTGGTTTTTCTTTCAATAGGTGTACCAGCAATGAAAAAATATATTAATTATTAATATATTTAACTAGCGACCCGCTCCCAGCTTCGCCCAGGAAAAACTGAATTAGTTTTTATGACACATCTATATAAAAAAAATCCTTGAAAAGTTATCTAACTGATGCATGGTTTAGGAGGAGTTAAAGGCCATACAGACAGACTCGGAAAGTTTACTACACTAACATGTAAGCATATGTTTATTTTATTTTTTCTTGAAATTTCACGTATATATTTTACTTGTTCATAAATACTTGTGTAGAACTGAAAGTCCTATTTTTATTAAATAATATTAACTGTAATCCAATTATTGTACTTACAAGCGAATTACTACGATACAATAATGTAATGTCGTACAATTTCTTCCAATTTATTGAAGAGGTAACAACTTGCGATAGTTAGAAATAAAACAATTTTCTCTGCTTCATAATAATAAGGGAACATAGCTGACATCAGTGGCGTATGATAAGGGTCCATGTTTTGCTACGTTGACAATTTTACAAAGTATACTTAGTGGTAAATTGGAATGTATGTCTGAAAAAAATATTTAAGAAAATGGCTAAGATTCTATATATATATATATATAAAGTATACTAGTATAATAAAATCGTAAACGAGCAGTGTCTTTACGTTTAATATGTTTTCAAAAAATGTTACCGAAGTTAAAAATTACTTTTAGAATTTTGTCTGTTTGTCTGTGCACACTAATCTCAGAAACAACTTAACGGATTTTAATAAGGTTTAAATTTATATTTACCTGGATTAACTTAAATACTTTTCGTCCTGGAAAAATAATTTTCATAAAACGTAGGTACTACGGCACCTACGAAATCAAGGGCAAAGATATGGTAAGTATATAGTAAAATATATATTATTGCCAACGAATTGTCGAGAATAAAAGAGCATTCACATATTTTCACAATTATAAAAAAAAATCTCCATGAATTTACTTTTTTTCTACATAATTTTATTCATTTAGTGAATTTTAGATAATTTTAAATATATATACGAGTACCATAATATAAAAACTAGGTACATTAGTTTTTTGATTCTTTAATTATTATTTTTTAAATTTGCTTACTCTATACATAATATCTAACTCATAATAAACTCATGGATCGTGTTCTAGTACATCATAAGAAGCTTACTCCAATAAATCCACAGGAGGGTGCTTAAAACCCACGGGAACGCTCGCATAGATCACATATCTTTTATTAGGGCTGAATAAGCATAATAAAAGCTGTAATCCCAGGTAACAGATATTAAAAATATTGAGGGGCTTATAAACCACCGTCTTTGTCGTGAATAGGAAGAATACAATGCGAAATATTTACAAAATTGAGTTGTCCTCTATTAACCCTTTATAATCTAGGAAAATTTACAAACAAACCAAAATGCAAGTCCTTCAGGCGTATTTTTGATATAAGTCTCTAAAAGATATTGTATATAATATCGATGTAAAAAATTTATTGGTGAAAAATAAAACAAACAAGTGTTATTTCTAAATTATACAAAAATGATAAGTTAGAAAGAATTTTCAGATAAATGTATTTTTATTTTACGTGAAAGTGTTCATATTATATTACTTTTTTTGCTAAAACTAAAATTAACAGAGGTTAGATATTTTTAAAGTTAATATTCATTTTTTTTTAAATCACAGTGTGCTTCTATCCTATAACCTCCCTAACTCTAATTTAAGTTAATTTTAATTTAAGCAAAAAGTTGTATGAACATTTAATATGTAAAATCAAATTTTCTACGAAAACAGTTAAAACTTTTTTTTGTAATTATCATTTCTGCGTAATTTGTATAGCCTGATAAAAAAATATATTCAAAGATCCATGACAAGAAACGAAACGGTTGCCAGTAATAATAACAACAAATAATAATGAATGAAACAAAATGGTAAACAAAAAAATGAAAAAGAAAAAGTATGAGAGAATCAGTCGGACGTGCATTGCATTGGAGGATGAGAGGCTTCGTTTGTGCTGTCGCGTCGCTATCAAAGATCAAGAAGCTCCGTTAAGTTTACCGATTATATTTTACCAACGAATCCATCAATTATTTATAACTCGTACATACATCGATTTAATTCGAAGACTGATTAGTGTCGTCAAATGAATTTTCAAGTTAGCAATTACAATTAAAGCAATTCTAGCCCGTCTTCGCACAAGTGCCAATGACGCCAAGCATTTAGGTGCTCTGAAAATGTTTTACATACTTGGTTATTAATTTTATATTTTTGTGTATTTTATATAACTAATGGCAGGACACACTGCGTTTCTCAGTCTTTTAGCCCATCAAGAAAGAAAAGGATAATTATGTCCTGTTGTGTTTTGGCGAGTGAGTGAGGGATGCCAGAGCATATTTCCCTATCCCTTCTTAATACCTCATCATTAATGCTATTACGGTCAGAAGCGCATTTACAGCACATGTGCTGTTGGTTGTGATCAAGTGCCATAAAGTTGTGTGTCATCTTGTGATCACTTACCATCAATTGGGGTGCCAGCCTGTCTGCCTACATAAAAAAATATATTAAAAAACATCCTTATCTTAAACTGTTATTTCTAGTTACGCCTTGCTATTTAAACTACTTTATTTTTAGTACTTTTCTTAACTATTCCATAAAATGTAATATGTGCGAATCGACCAATAAGAACTCAATAATTGTCAACATTTTTTACATGTCAACGGAAAATGTGTCCCAGTTCGCCAATCCCGTTTAAAATACACCATATATATAAGTTTCAAGTACTTCGTATGGTGGCTCACAAAAACAAATGGACAAGACAAAAGCATAAGTCGCCGAATCGGACATTTCTTTCGCAGTACATTCGCAACGAAAAATGTTTATGTATTTTTCATTCACATACTTAAATCTTAACGAGCAGGATACTGGAAACTCACTGTAGCTTTTTTGGACCGCCATTCAGAAGTCTGCGCTTCGAATAATTTTAGGTTTTTTTTTGTTTCTTAAAATCACGTCCGCATTCAATTCAATGCAATTCGGTTTCGGTACTGTCAACAAAATAAATCAGTGATTTTCCTCGCTGATGTGCTGTTCTTTTTAGACCGCTATCACATTTCGCCCAGGAGCAAAATACCCAGCATCTACAACTAAAATACTTTGCTTTCCTCACCTAGCCGAAGCTAAATTATCATTGATTGACATTTAATCTCCAAAATATTATTGTAAAGACGTATCGCTTTAAAATAACATTCGTTACTCAATAAGCAATCTGCGGTGAGTCGTTAATGACGCGATGATGAATCGATCTTTTTAAAAAGGTCAACGTCTCAATTGCACTTGAACATTGTATAATATCACATTGGTTTATCTGTCGATATCTCTTCAAAATTGAGGTTGTATTTGTATATTGTTAATTCATAGCAATCAATTATATAACTGTTAAATTAGTAGGATTCTAACGAGTTGAATTACCTAGTAAAATTTCTGCGCTTTGTAAAAAAAGATTATATCACAAGTATTCCATTGACTGCTGTTTAGAGTTTACTGTGCAAATTAATAGAGATTACAACATACTTACAAGGAACCTCAAACATCCCAATAATGAAGCCAAAGATTGTATGATGGGTTTTGCGCAATCATTGCACAATCTTATTTAAATCGTAGACAGACAGGACATTCAAAACAGTCAATAATTATTTTGTAATCTTGACTCGTCGTGTCACCTAAATAAGTACAGTTGCTGAATATCCTGTAACAAAATGGCTGACGAATCCCGAGCCAAATACAATTCTATTCTAATCCTGGTCGAGTCCTCCAACTTTTAAATGTTTATCGATTTTTTATTCGTATTAGAGGGAAGATACCACTCTAGATCTAATATTTGCTCTAAAACGTCGCCTACATCTCCTAAAATATTTCTAATCTTCGAACACTCTTTGGGGATAGCTTATAGAACTAGCCCATACATCTTTAATTAAAGAGAGAGCTTACTCTCTGGAAGTGAGAAGTGACCGATATATACATAATAGTATTCGTATAGTGTTATTTATTTCGAAAACAATTATTTTTTTGCTAACACTATACCCTCAAGAATTCACCTAAGTCACGTGTCGTGTCTCCAATACGGCTATCCAATAAAACAACGCACCAGAGTAGGTATGCGTTTAATTCATTGAATGATTTTACAAAGCATTGAGTAACTTTTATGAGAGCATTGATTTTTATTTCAGTTACTTACACAGGTATAAAATTCAACAAAAATTTCCAGAGTTGTGTTAAGCAAAATCAGACTATAAATATTTTTATTCAACATCTTAGCTTTTTGTGTTGCTTTCTATAAACGTATAAAATTAATTACAATTTCTCAAGCGGAATCGAAGCCTTTTTTAACTTTATTGATGAAACAAGACTTAACTTAGTTATTTTCTATACATTTGTATTTGAAATTGAGTATGTAAAGCTCACTTTTTGGGGCATTCTGCGATCATAAATAGGCAAATCCGTCTAGCAGCAGTAACCAACTTTTTACACAATACTACCATTGAATAACAGGATGTGTGCTTTTTCTGTTTTTTGTGCGTTAGTAATGTATCGCTGTGCCTATTTCTTTATACTATGCTTTTGTGGTCGTCAGTGCTCTTAAAACACTGATTTTCCATGCACCACTTAAACAGCTACGACCAAGTGGGACCAACAGCATTTCTGCCGAAAAAGAACAGTCAGAACGCAAGTCCAATCCGTCTTTTTTGTTCGTTTTCACATAGTAAGTAGTTATTTTTATTGTGCATTCAACTGATGGACACCCCAAACCTGAAATTGTATAACTACTCGTTTTAACTATAATTTGTGCATAAGATCACAAAAAAATAATACATTGTAGCCTCAAAATAGTGTGTCTCAAATAAAGGTGAATAAAGCTTAACACGAAAAAGGTGAAAAATTGACCTCATATTATCTCCGTCCGCCACGCCGCACACTTTGTTGAAAACTGTTTACGCGGTGACTACCGATCAATTATAATGTATGTCAGAAACCGGTTTTTTTTTTTTGCAGTGAAGTTACGTGCTGAGAATAAGGATCTCAAATTTCATTATATCCTTGCACAAACAATCAGGCTACAATTCGGAATAATTTTCTATAGTTCAATTCATGGTCGGACGCGTCATGAACTTTTTTTTTTTTTTTTTCAAAAAACATCTCTAATGAAGTCGTGTGATCATGATTCAAAAATGGAAATCTTACAAAGTATAGAAATGAGTAATGCATTCTGCATTTCGCAGTTGACAAAAAGAATAGTATCCTGAGTTTCTTTCGGGGTTTCTTCTCAGGATCGTCATCTTGGCTTTTTTTCCGAAACCGTGGTAAATTTAAATTTACAATGACGATCATAAGAGTTTCTTGTAGAAACATAATTGATAAATAAATATGTATTTTGATTTTGATTTTTGCATTCATATATTAAGAGAGTCTTAATATATGAACCACGATCTTATAAAAGACCACCGTAATAACAACATGCATCAAAAGTACCTAAGTACTTTTATGCATACTTTTGATGCGGTTAGTGAGGGGTGCCAAAGTCTATATTTTACTACCACCTCCTAATTCCTTTATAATTTATCCTATTAACGACGGCAGCGCAGTTGCAACACCTATGGCGTTACTCGTGTAATAGGCGACGGTAGCCACATGTCATTGAGTGGACCATCAGCCTGCCTTTAATATTAGGGGTTAAAGTATGAAATTGCCGATTTGTACTGAAAAATAAAAATTCGTTTTTTTTTTAATTTAACATATTTATTTAATCACAATAATTACCATTATTATCTATACATTGCTGCCATCTAATAGGAACCTCATTTATGCCTTTGCGATAGAACTCTGGTGATCTAGATTCGACAAACTGTGTGAAAGCATTTTGCACTGCCTCCTGAGAAGAAAACTTTTTATCACGCAGAAAATTGTCCAAATCACGAAAAAAATGGTAGTCCGTTGGAGCAAGGTCTGGCGAATACGGAGGGTGACGAATGGTTTCTAATTGCAGTTCCTGTAGAGTTAAAACGGTTTCTCGTGCTGTATGAGGTCTCGCGTTATCATGGAGCAATAATGGTGAAGATCGATTCATAAGTCGGGGCTGTTTCACTGCTAGTTTCGCTATCATTGTTCGGAGTTCGGCGCAGTAGACATCTGCCGTTATTGCTTGACCAGATCGGAGAAAGCTATAGTGAATAACATCACGCTGAGACCACCAAACAGTTACCATTACCTTTTTATTGGTAAGCTTTGCTTTAGGACAATGTTGCGGCGTTTGACCTGGGGTCAGCCATTGCATTTTCCGCTTACGATTATCGTAAAGAATCCATTTTTCATCACATGTCACAATTCGATCCAATATTCCTTCATTTCTGTATCGATTCAACAAGGCAACGCAAGTTTCAACACGCGTTTCTTTCTGCAGATCAGTCAAATCATGAGGCACCCATTTTTCATGTTTTTTTATTTTATTGATTTGACGCAAATGAGTCAATATTGTTGGTAAGGTAACGTTAAACCATGCCGCTAATTCCTGGGTAGTTTGGCTCGGATCGGCTTCCACCATCTCTTTCAAATCATTGTTATTCACCTGTGTGGGCGGTCTTCCACGTGGTTCGTTCTTCAAATCGAAGTTTCCATCACGAAAGCGTTTAAACCAAAATCGCACAGTGCGTTCATTAGCAGTCCCCTCTCCAAACGCAACATTATATGCGAGCTGTTTCTGCCGCGTTAGTTCCGCGTCGGAACTCGTATTCAAAAATCACACGAATTTTCGAAGTATCCATCTTTATTGTCTAAGCTGAATAAAAAAAACAACTGAAAGTTGATAATCGAATGTTGCACATTTTTTAAAAGAAGAACTACATAGGTACCGTATGAAAAAAGTTTCACTCAAAAATCTCAAACCATGAACGTTCTATGTCAATTCGAAGTACCTATTACAATAAAACGGCAATTTCATACTTTAACCCCTATTATAAACAAGTTACTGATGTTACAGAAAATATAGTTATTTTATCATTAATATACTTTTATATCTTCTATTTCGTTGGCGAAATCGCTTATTGCTTTCAAATTATACCAAATAATGAAGGTTTTTTTTTTTCAAGACAAGACAGCAATTCGTAAGTACAAAAACGTGGCACGACAATGACGGCTAGCATTTCGACTCTCAAGACTGGTTTCAGAGAAGTCAACGATTTTTTTTATCTATAATTAATGATAATAAATTTTGAAAATTGGAACGTTGAAACCAAAGGAATTCCGGTCGCTGTATTATATATTTTTTACAAAGACCAGTCACATTCATACTCTCGGCACAAATGTTTATGAATTGCTTGGCATATGTAGGCATTCTAATATATGTTTCAAATGTTTTACGTAATATTGAATGAAAACAATAAATAACTTATTAAAATATTTGAATACGAAAATGTGGCATTTGATAATTCACAGAACAGTAAAAATAGTGTATTTCACGAGGGCGTTCCGCAGGGGTCTATTTTGGGTACATCTCTATTTTGGACCCATTTCTTTTTTTTTATCAAATAGTGTTTTCGTGGGTGGAACTAACTGTGCATCTTTCTGGTTGTAAAAAAAATACTTTAAAATATTTTCCTTAAAATGTAATCGTCCAATCGCTTCCTGGTCAGCAATGCTTGCCATCAGAACTTGCCTCAGAAATATCCTCAATTATACAAACAAAGATTTCAAATTATAGATTCAAATAGCTTATTGTTATGCTGCTTTTTGCGGGTCTCACCCAAGGAAAATATCAACGTTGAGCCAGAATATAATAGTGGAATCTTTGTTCGCTTTAATGCACACTTCGAAATGCAAAATCACACGTGCTATTAGTTCACGGAGGTTCTGGTCTAACTGTCCCTACACAGGCTACACTGATATTTATTGTGACTTTTCCTTCCTTGAATTAGTCATCAATTGTTATTGTCATAATCATTGAAAACAGCCCGGCGTGTGAAGCCTTAAGCACACCCACTACTCATGTTCCTGAGTTTACCGTGAAAGCACTAACTGCCTTATTGTAATTGGCGAAAGTTAAAACGTATTTGAATACAATGTACCACGCATATATTTGCCATGAATAAAACATGGCATGGTGATAGGTTTCGCTGCGTTTTTATGCAATGTTGTTTAAGTTTTGTAACTACAATATAATTTAGTTTTCATGTGGGCGAGTTGTTTTTTGCCTAGAGCGGCGCGTGCGCAGTTTGACCGATTATCGATTTGCAGTTTCCACATACACTCGATCGATTAACATAGTCACGATTGTCCAATGAGTGTCAAGAGATTTGTAAATATTTTACGTGTGCTGCTTGACAAAGCCTTGTTCTGCATGTAAACTTTTTAACGAAATGTTATCGGATGCAGATATTATTGACCTGTTACACAGTTCTTTATTTAGAGCTTGAAAAGTTCTAACCAGCGAATTCCTTAACCTTTAGCTCTTAAGTTTGGTTCTGTGAAATAATTAAGAAACGACTAAACCGATCTTGATGGGAGTTTCATCGACAGATTAAGACGTTGATGCAAAGTAATCATCAATTACTGTAGTAGTGCACTGAGTCGAATGTAAATATTTTTTCATGGTTTCATTTACAAAGTGTTATATTGTTTACTTTCGAAATTACGCAATGTGATTGTGAAAAATACAATATGTTACAGTAAAATTTCAAAAAAACTATAAAATTTACATTTTCTCTAAGGGTCATTAAAGCTTCTCTCTTATTGTATATGTTCTAAATGATATTCTGAGAAACTTTTAGTGTTATTTAAAACTAGTGACCCGCCTTCAACTTCGCACGGATGCATATGTTTTTTCAACATTATATACAGATCGTTTCGTTGAAAACCATATCCGTTATATGGTACAGAAAAAGTTAGCGGAAAAGCAGCCAGAGGCGGACAGCCTCTGTCTGAGACAGAGTAACTTTATTTTATAATGTGTTTCAATGTAGATACAGATATAGATTTTGCTTGAAATTTAACGACTATGTATATAAAAATTAAAATTTCTATTATACAAACCTTATTTTCTAAGTTTTACTGTAGCATAATATGTTTCATAATAATGATTATCAACGAAATTGATCGTCTCTTCGGTGGGCAGCTTCTCCCAGTAAGTTATCGCACAAAATTTGACAAATAATAGACAATGTTGACAAATCACACCTAACATGCATTTGTCATCTCTCATCGCCCTATTGTTTCGTTGCACGCTTCTTAAATTATCCCTTACTACTTGACTTTTTAAACTTATTTTAAATAAAACAAATTTAATTAAAAGGACAGAAAACTATTTAGAATTCCATTTTATTACATACGATGTCGAAGGAAATTTTCTTTTATTACCACCTAATTCATTAACAATAACTATAGTTTTTTCTTGTGATATGTCAAGATTTACTTTAGCCTTAAACAATGCTACTAAAATTAATATAAATTAATACTTTAAATAATATAGTTTGCAAGGATGTATGTATATAAATAGATGTTTATTACTCTTTCACGCAAAAACGACTCAATGGATTTAGATGAAATGTGGCACACAAAGTACCTGGATTAACAATATGGGATACTTTTTTATCTAAACATTATAAAATAAAGTTGCTGTGTCTCAGAGGCTGTCCGTCTTTGTCTGTTTATGCGCTAACGGAAACGGCATCAATCTACTACAACTATGGATTTTGCGTCACAAATGCCAAAGCAGCACATAAAAAAATACGCCTAAAACGGAATCATGGTGGAATTTTGCCTTCGCGCGTCGATGGTAAAAGGTAGTAATGACCAAGCTCTACTCTTGATTTGAAACTCCAATGTGTTGACGTAGTCACAAGTTCTTTAATTGTGACTACATCAACACATTGGAGTTTGGTACGTTTTAAATAACAGATTACAGAGTTTATGCTCTATGCACATGTCATTTTTAAATGTTCCATAAAGTTCCTAGTGTTTTGTATGGCATGCGAAATCCATAGTTGTAGTAGATTGATAGGAAAGAGCAATAAACGAGAGAGGTTTGTTTGTGAAATTTTCAGAAAAATTTTTCTTCAGGGCGATGAATATCCATTTTTGGTCTACACTTTTGAATAATACAAAAAAAATTGAATATTACTAAATTGAATTTTAAATAATAATAATAATACTTTTGAATAATAAATGGTCTTCACTTTTGAAGAATACAAAATAGGGGAATACATTGATAGGGGTAAACTTGACAACGCATCGATAAAGCCCAATAATGATGCGTCACAGTTAATGCACTTCCTTGGGAAGCAACGGAACAATAGTGAGAATAAAAACAATTTCTATTTTCATATTGTTCTATAATTTATAAGCGGTTACGGTACTATTGTGAATTAATTTCATAATACAATTGACACATCGTTAAACTTGCCTGTGATACAACTTTTTTATTTATCTTCTTTACATTAGTCTTTGCTAATATTATAAAGAGAAAACATTTGTATTTTTGTTTGTAATGAATAAACTCAAAAACTAACGTGCCCATTTTAAAAATTCCTTCACATATAGTAAGCTACATTATCAGCTGGTAATATAGACTTCGTCCGCTTAACTTCATAAATATATAGCCTATGTTACTTGCTGATGATTTATATTAGCTTTCTGTAGGTGAAAGAGTTTTTAAAATCAGTTCAGTAGTTTTTGAGTTCATTCATTACAAACAAAAATAAAAATCTTCTGTTTATATTATTAGTATATATTAAATACGCTAGTAATATATAAGTCAATGATATTAAATCAAAAAATATATAGGTAAGTAGAAAAGAAAAAAGAAAGAATTTATTGCTTATAAATTATGAATGCAATTGGTAATTTATAAGCATTTAGGTATATTTAGGTAATATAATTTCTAAGAAATAAAATCGGGACGTACGAGGCATAAATCAATAATAATACTTTTACTTTGCGGTTTGATTATTTTTTAAAGTTTTTCACGTACCCATTGAGTTGACGTAAGAAATATTAGGTAAAAATCAATTAAGGCGAGCATTGATTTATATGTGAATTAAAACACAATTTACAGCCATCACGTAGGTAATGGTCCAGTATGATGTTCTATTATGTATCTGTGACCTATGTGCCCCATTACAAAAAACAACAGATATAATGTAGGTATATTTTTGGCCACATCTTTTAGTAAGCGATTATGATGACAACTTTAAGATATATTTTTTTGTGTAAGCAATTCATGTTTGCAAATATTATAATAATATTGTGTATTCAGACTTCGACCTTGACATTTTAAGCAAAAGGTAGGTAGTCGTAAGAAAAAAGTTGAACACACGAGTCCAAACAAAAGGACTCACATCATACATGTAAATGACCGAAGGATATTTCAACAATTGAATGTTAGCTCAACATAAAAAAAGGAACTAAAACTTGAAGCTACTCAAATAGATTACATGTGCCCTTTACGATTAAGTCGCATTTTCAATGTCAGAAGCTTAGTTGACCTTGCATCTAGGGTTGCTACAGTGCAAACGTGAATTCGAAAGATAAATAGACGCCATTTACGGTTGTCACATGAATGCAAAAGGTCATATGTTTCTCGCATGTAAGTCCATATCTTTCTTACATAAAAATTCCATTTTATATTTAGTAGCGAATCGTTCTCGGAATTCCTGACATGATTTAAAATACAGGTACGAGATAAATTGCGCAATGTTTTTAGAGGCGATGCGATTTTATCGTGTGACAACCCTATTTCAAGTGCTTTCGGATTTGCATAACTTGAGAACAAAGTCCCTTGTTCAGTTTAAAAACAAATAAAGATTAAAAAGAAAAAAAATAATTGTGGGTTCCTTGTACAAATAATGTGAATTCATATTCATTGTCGCTACTCTGAAAAACGTTGTTTGTTTAAAGAAAAAAAATAACAGGAGGAAATCATCATTTATTGAGATAGTAATATTACTCACAGATCAAAACATTCATTCTGCCTACAGAAGCCTGTTTAAAAACCAGTGACCCATCCCAGGCTTCGCACAGATTTTCTGTTATTTTTCCAATAATTCTCTTTATAAGAATCTTCTAAAAAAACATAAAAGAACAGATTTTACGAATATTCGATAAAAAATTGAATAGCCGAATTGTTCTCGAGTTTTATATACAATTATAATAGCGATACATTTTTATTTATAAATATTGTTATTTTTAATTTAAGTCAAACGATTTTTTAGTACACTAAACTTTACTAAATTATTTTGTTTTATATATAAAATTAAAAATTTAAATGCACTATTAAATTTTACTAACATAAAATTAAAATTTTAGTCCACATTTTAATCAGTGTCGCATAAGAATTTTAAGTATTAATTTTAAGTATATTCTTAAAGTGCCTCTTCATTACTGGAGGCTGGTCGTATAAGTATACACTGTAAACTTAAATATACAAGTCAATAAAATATTATTTAAAAATATTTTACATATGTTTCACAACAGTATTGCCATATACAATATACATAGATACAGGATCTTTTTTGAGGAAATAATTTCACTAACTGAGAACTTAAAGATGTTACTGAAGCTGGATGATGGTAGCACCAGCAAATTGTAGTAATTCAATGAATGTTTCAGATGCCTTAACGCCATCCTGGTTTCTTTGTTACCTAGTTTTTTATATGGTCAGGTCAGACATAATCAGTTTTACTACTATTATACGTCATTCCCACTCCTGCGCACGTTATTAGATGGATTACATCATGTCGGGTAGAAAAATTCCGAGTATTAACAGCATTAACTAAATTTATAACATGCTCAGCAACCTTGACCATAGATCGCTCAGCCTCTATCTGAGGCCATTAGTTTATTAACTTTAATAATTAAGTACACTTTAATATTTAATAAATAAATTTTCATTTTTTTACAACGTCGTTATGTAACACTACACATTACGAATTCTACAACAGTAGGATCAGTTGGTTATGTAAACATATGTTTACATATTTATTTTGACCCCTTGATGCCCAATAGCGGCGTGATACATTGTATGTACCTAGTATTTGGCCCTACATAACGATAACACAAGACAATGTCGGTGAACTTAACAAATACAAAACATAAACTGCTGCGAGTGCGAGGCTAAATAAAACAATTTTCAAAGAAAATTTATGTACCTACATTGTTATACCCAACGACTGTTTTATAATGGTTATATCACATTTTCATTTTATCCGTACTTTATTTCAATAATGTAATATTGAAATAAAGTAGCACTGATAATTTACACAGGAAAGTAACTAATAAATTAATGAAAATTTAAATGAGTTAAATTAATATTTTTTGGTCAGATTAATAAAATGTCTCTCTCTCTCTATGTGACTCTTCAGTCCTGAAGGTTAGCCGTCAACTTTCTGAACCGATCTCTGTCATTTAAATTTAGTATTTAAATATAAAATAAATTATATGATTTTACCAATTCTTTTCTATTATTCTTTTATTAATATATTAATCTTTCGTTTTATACCAAATACATGTCAGGACTGTATTAGATCAGAAACTGCTTTGTAAGAAAATCACAATATTGTATACAATTTTCACGAAATATCCCACACATTCATAATATTCACAAGAAATCTTAACGTAGTAAGACCCAAACCTAGGAAATTATTTTCGAGTACAGACATTATGAACAAAACAGTCGCCTCTACAGTTAAAGATAACATAGTTATATTTACTATCTTACCACATTATTACGCCTCTAAAAATATGTTTAACATCAACAAATCTGTACGAGTCTACGTTTCGTAAGTGTGATTGCGTTATTATACAAACAAAACTAAACGTAACATATTTGCTTTAGGTACGTATAAAATTGGGGACCAAGTCACAGGATGGCAGCGGTGCTGTAAGCGGTAAATATAATTAGGAATCGATAAGATTTGTTAGAATTACTTTATTTAGAACACAAAATCATTTTCTTTTTTTATTTTAGTCTGACGGTCCACTTGATGGTAGACGGCTACCGTCGCCTATAACATAAACAATACCACAGGTACTGTAAGTGCGCTCTCAACCATAGTAGGAGAATATTTAAGGGATTAGGACGAGACAAAGCAATGGGCTCTGGTATCGCTTACTCATCAGCACACATGCTGTTATTTCACGGTGGTCTTATGTAAATGCGCGGTTACTGCCGCCAAACGGGCTACCCAAATAAATGCGAAATGCAGTGTGCCCTACCACTATCATTGTTATTGTTATTGGATTATCATTTTATTTAAGTTTGTAATATTGCATAGTTTTAAAACTAGTGTAGGTACCATTGCGATCTCATTGGAAAATAAAAATGTCTCTGGAATCTAGATATAAGTATTATAAAAGTTAGCGTTATCTTTGAACAATGGAATCGCTTCTCGTACGTAACTTGCGTCATAATTAACATATGTCGCCTCCCGAGATGATGTCACTCATCTCATGTCTGTTTGTTTTAAAGATTTAAAGGACGTTAAAGAAGGAAATTAAAAATTTCAAGAACGCAAGCGGCTCCTTTAGTACAAATATAGGTTACCTATCAGACTCATATGTGGAATCTATTTCTTACATAAACATATTCTTATTGTGTACACTAGCTGTGTCCCGCGAGTTCATCGTTAATTTTAACTGACTAGGACATACGCATTTTGGATGTTCTAGTAACACCCGCTTACAGAAGACCACCGTGAAATAACCGTATGTGTGCTGTTGTGTTTCATCAGTGAGTGAGTAAGGAATGTCAGAGCCCATTATCCTTAATCCTATATATCCTATGTAACTATATACCATCAAGTGGACCGTCGAGCTGTCTGATGACCTTAATATAATATATGTAATGTATATATAGGTAATGTATGGGCTGCCCAACTACTTAGCAGATCCAGACCAGAAAAAACTTTATTTCCAAAGTTGTCCTTCAGTCAGAACAATTTATCTAAATTTAGACAAGAGAATTGTCTAATATGGAAATATGACTCCTGTGCAGACAACGCTATAAATCGCTATGTTAAACCTGACATAAGTTCGGAAATCTAATTTACAATTCTCCTTGACACACATTAACAGTAAAGATATGGAACAGTATGGAATCTTTCAAAAGCTGTGAGAAATATATCTATTCTATTACGTATTCTACTACGTATTCTTATGAGACCGTTACTCTTTCATTAATCTGGAGCTCTTGCTAATTCTTCTTCGTAAAGTGCCACTTCCCTATAAAGATTGGCGACCATCATGGCTACCTTAATCTTGTAAGCTGCTGCGCGAAAGAGGGAGCGAGTGCTCATACCAAATTACACTTTTAAATTCTTCAACCAGGATGATAAAATAGTGATGAGTAGTGTAAACTACTAACTACTAGTAAAAACCTATTTATAAAGTAATAATTTACTAAAAAATACATTAATCAAACTGCTATATTAAATCCATTCAGTAGTTTTTGAGATCATCGCAAACATACATACATACAGACAGACAGAGGTGGTGGGGGTTTTATAATATATGTAAGGATATATTAATACTTCCTAAAACTAATAGCATGAAATAAAATAAAAATATTTAGCACTAGTTTTTATGTAATATACATATATAAACTATTAAAACTATATGTTTATTTTATTTATTTAAATACACAATTATTTCATTACAGTTTATCTACTGTGTCGCGATATACCTATTGTCATTCAAGTATGGGCAAATTACACGCTTACCAATAAATTCTATTGGGAATTAGTCATGAGAGTTTTCATAGTTGCCAACAAGTTTACCGAATTCGTGTATTGGAGCTTAAAAGATTCCATGAACAAGTACATACACCTGGATATTGCATTTGTTCAAATTTAAAACGTTAGGCCTACCTCAGAATTTTATATCGCCCATGCACAGGCAGGTGTATAAGCGACTCACAAGTATTAACTTACATAAATAACTCAGATACTATCAAGATGACTTGAACTTAATGATTAAGTAATCACAAAGCTTGTACTATGAGAGATTTAGTTGGAATTGGGAAAGAATCCTGAGTGGAACGTTCTACATAAGTATCAAACTTAAGTAACTTAAGTGTTGAAGTGGCTATCGTCACCTATAAAAGAACTAACAATATAACCTCCTGAGACCACGTGGTCCGACTGCTTCGTCCAGTTGATCGGACGACGCGGACTATTTTCCTGTTGCTCCGATTGATCGGAAGACGCGGACTTTTTTCCTGTTTATCGGATTGATAAGATGACCAGGATTTTTTTCCTGTTGCTCCGATTGATAGGACAAAGAGGACTTTTTTCCTGTTCCAACCTGTAGATAATTTATATAAAAATATCCCCTCTTTTAATAGTAGGTATAAAAGAAGAATAGGAAAGTATTGAGTAATATAATAATGCCACATCTTCTTTTGTTCCCACACATCTGGGTAAGGGACAGAGATAAAGGATTTAAAAAGACGCCTTTCGTCTCGGTCAGGGATCACCGTGAAATCCAATCACTCTGGGATAATGGTAATCCTGTCGGTTGGCGTAACTGAGACAGTGACTTTAATCCCATTAGAATCAGGAAAAAAATAGTCTTTCTCTAACACTGTTATTTTAAACATAACTTTAAAAAATAACAATAAGTGGTCTTATATGAGTTACAAAGTCTTATAAAAAATGGACAGTAGAAGTTGGGAGTGTCGCTGAACAGATGTAATATGCTTCTGACCGATCGTACTGAAAAATTATTGAGGAGGTCTGTGTCGTTATGATGTTAATTATATAAGGGTTTGTCACTGCTACTAGAGGCTGCCCAGTTTACAACTGTAGAACGCATTAATTTTATTATTTTAAGGTCGTTCAGACGTCTGTCTAACGGCTACCGTTGCCTATCATGTGTGCTATCTATTATATGTGCTGTTATTTCACGGTGATCTCTGTAAGGCAGGGGTCCCCAAACTTATTTTGTCTACTGCCCACTTTGAGAGTAAATTATTTTTAGCGCCCCCATTTTTTCACCTACTTAAAATCAATCACCCCCCAAGCCTCTACACAACCCCCCATTTTTTCTGGGTCTCTTACCGCCCCCCTTTAGGCCTGCAGCGCCCACAAGGGGGCGTTATCGCCCACTTTGGGAAAGACTGCTGTAAGGGGATGATTCCTGCCGCCAGGCAAACTCCCCAAAATGACTGCTAAAGTCCCCAGAATCCCTCGCAAACGCCGTTACTAAAATTCGCATTTGATTTAATATAGGTACCACTATGATTTCAACAAAACATAATGAAGCTTCGAAATTCGTTTTGAATGATTGATTACTCAATGTTATTCCATGTTATTGTAGGTTGGAATATCGTAGGAGGATGCTAATTCGCATATATTGACGTTTCAACACCCTCTCTCGGCACAATGATGTACAGTTTTCGCAATATATTTTCAATTACATACGAACATGAGCTGTCACGTTCTGTCGTTTTCAATTTATGAATCCGAGTATCTTAAACAATACTTTAATAAAGCGGGCACCTGTCTGACAATAAAAACAATTCGAGCAATAACGGTTTGTTATGTTATTATAAAAGTCGGTTCTTTAAAGTAAACATTTTAGTTGTTTAAATATATATTGCAAGACTTAATTACATGATGAGATAATTACATATCTTAACGATAAATTATAAGATTTCTTAAGAAAAGAACTTTTATCTAGGTGAAAATTGCCCTATTTAATTTTCTGTGCTTGCTATAAATAAACAAAGTTTCAATTAAACGTGTAAGCCTTATTCAAATTAAACATGTAATAGCAATCAGTAGCACCAATTAATCAATTACGAAGCCTTATTGCTAAACGAAGAATAAAGTCGCTTCCTGTAGTCTCTCCCTGTGTAAAATACGCTTATAGATCTTTTAAACTACGCACTGAAAGAACGTTAAATGTTAAGGTTTTTATATATAATTTTCAGAAAAAAATTGCATCTGCGCAAAGCCGGAAGCGGGTCTCTAGTGTACTATAAATTGTATATTATATTTTGTTTATATACTAATATTAAAAAGAGGAAAGATATTTTGATTGTTCGTTTGCATTGAATGGGCTCCGAAACTACTGCACCGATTTGAAAAATTCTTTCACTGTTTGGAAGCTATATTATCAGCGAATATCAAAAGCTATATTTTATAAAGTTACGCGGACAAAGCCGCGTGCAATTGTTATAGTTATATATAATGCTGTAATGTTGTTGTGTTGGCGTGAAATAAAATGTCTAGACAAAGCAATAATGGTTTACAGACATTGTCATCATATTGTGTGTAAATACGTGTTAGATAATAATAAATAATCTACGCTTCCTCATTGTGTGATTGTGATATACAGCTAATTAAGGTTTAAAATAAAACCGCGCTGTTAATTAGAAAACTCATTATAAATTTCCAAAAATGAATAATGAATTTTAATTATTACGTTTGCTAAACCAACGATATTTATTTAGGGCTAATATAATTAAGTACGGACGAATAAAATATTTATTAATTCAAAAATTATATAACCAAGAAACGGCCCACGTTTTAAGTTAAATAAATGAATCTATTCCGCGTTTTTTTTTTTATTGTTTTGAAATGAGAGATGATTGAAAAGGGATCACAGAAAACTATAATAAAATAACAAAACTTGTCCTGACTAAAGTGAAAAAAAAGTGCACTTGTGCTTTTCCGATTTCTCAGTAAGTGAATTCTGGAAATGCAGTTAAATAACCACTTGAGCTGTTTTCCAGTGTCTTAGTAGAACAAAATATAGATTTCTTGTTGCAGGAAATAAAAATAAAGTTAAATAACAGCACTTGTGCTTTTCCAGTGTCTTAGCAAAGAAACAAATGGAAGCGGACAATGTCTTTATTTTTTAACTAGCTCTTGCACTCGACTTTGTCCGCGTATCTTTATAAAATATAGCTTATGTTACTCGCTGATAACATAGCTTTCTATAGGTGAAAGCTATGTTATCAGCGAGTTGTATATCCATTACAAATATACAAAAATAAAAAACTTTTCTTTTTATAATATTTTTTTTTTTTTTTATCTTCACACATTCCACACAGCACCAAGTTCCACACTAAGCAACTTAATGCTTGTATTATGGATACCAGACAGTTGATATAATACATAGATTACTTTTTTTTTTTTTTTGTAAATACATACATATTATAAATACAAACATCCATGACTCAGGTACAAAGATAAATGTTAACACATAAACATTTGCCCCTAGCAGGATTCGAACCCGCGACCGTTTGGTTAACAGCTAGGGTTACTAGCCACTAGACCAAACGTGTTGTCAATCACACGTTAATATTACTATTAACGTTAATATTACGTTAATATAATAACACGTTAACGTGTTGTTTTTATAATATTACTATAGATATGTGTAGATAGGTATAGTTTTTTTGTTTTAAATTACCACTGTGACATTATTAGTCTTAAGCGGTTATCACACTTTACAATTTGAAGGATTCCAATTTAGGAAAGTGAGATCGCAGTTAGAACAGATTGGATCCAATTTAGATTTTATTTATTTTCAATTCTATGTCTTCGATTTAAAAATCAATTTAGTGTAGTGTGATCACTAGTTCACTACTTAGGTACCTAAATTGGATTCCTTCAAATTGTAAAGTGTGATAACCGCTTTAACCTGTAGCAACTGTTACGTTACTGTTAAGCTCACGAAAAATAACTTAAATTATGCCAATGTATTTCATGTAAGTAAGTATACTTTTGATTATAAAAATAAGTCTAACTTACATTGAAAACAAAAAAAAGCAAGCACAGAATACAATATTGCAACCCAACTTTCTATAGTAAGGTCATTTAATAAAGCTCTATTTTATCCCGAGACTTTTGAAGGAAACAAAAAAGAATCCTCGCCGAAAATATTTCTTCTAAACGACTAAAACAATAAACCGTCTTATTTTCGTAATATTACTTTCTCTATGTACTGTTTATCATAATATTATCTATAGATCTTGTTTACTGTAAGCTGTATAAATCTTTTGCTCGATGCAGATTTTGCAGATCTTTTGCAGATTTTTGTTTGAGAAAGGCAAATTTCAATCATTATTTTTAATACCTCTTCTCAGTTAGGACTGTTATAGTGCTTAGTTAGTTAGTAGTTAGTTATTACATTTGGTTTGCTTTAAATATATATATTAGACAAAATGAGTTCAAATTTCGAAATAATTAAACAACCAAAAAAAATTTTTTTACAGTGTCAAGTTTAAATTTTATTTTAAATAAAATTTTAAAATTAAATAAACCTCATAATAACATAACTAGAGAAGGTTATGAGTATTCGAATAATCTATATAGGTAATTAGGATCTAATAAAATGTATCTGGTCATCTTAACAGGATGTCACTGTGAAATAATTGTGTTTTGTAAAATTCTTTTTTCTTGTCTATCAATGGCGCCACTGCATTTACGTTTTTGTGTTGGCGCCTGTTTTAGAATTTACTGATACATCTGGCTGTCCGTGACTCACTATCATAAAACAGAACTCCCTTTTATAAGTTTTTTCAAGACCATTTTTATTAAGTCATTATTACATTGTAAATTAAAAGGCTACACGAGGTCAGACGAGGTTATCTTGTTAGCACAAATATTAGATAAAATGTCGCATTCGAGAGGTCTTTTCAAACGACCACTAAACATTTCATCTCTTAAAGGCAGAGGAATTTTAAACAAGTCGTAAAAACAACATCACGGATAGCGCGTGTCTAGTCTGGCAGTATCGTAAAAATGTCGAGCCACCATGCTTTATGGTGGGACCGGTCGTAACCCTCCCATGTTGAAAAAACTATGAATGTGTATGAAGTTATAGGAATATTACTTACCTTGTCAATGGTAAATGATTTTTGACAGAAATGTGCCATTTTAAAATCCGCGTGGAATTGATTTTTTAAATAGCAGAACACTGACGTAATATTACGTTCAAACGTAGAAATAGTTGTCACGCTGGCGTCACGATATGGTATAGAAACCATATCTTAGGATCATAACAAGATGCCAAGTTTAAAATATATTTTTTAATTTTATCAAAAGGTTTGGTAACTGGCGATTCCAGTTTATTAGCCGTTAGCCTTTCAATACAATGATATAATGCATTACAACTCAGTTTAATGCGTGTGATTTTCGATAATAATATGTATAATTAATATTTTAAATCACTGACTGATAATAAATACATCTTTCTAGATAGGCTGATCTCAAATGCATCTACAAAGTTAAAAGATAAGCGCTCACTTGCAAACTTTACGTACTAAGGTAAAAGATAATATGTAAGTTAGGCGAAGTGCCTGGGAAGAAATTGCTTTATGATCTTATTAGCTGCGCCCTGCGACTTTACCGTCTTGCACTTCTCTCAACAAAATTTGATTATGATCTCTACTGTTAAAACGAAAAAATAAATTTAAAAAAAAGCTAAAATGTATATGTTAAGAAAAATTTACTGCCATCAATGCAGAATATCGAAAGTGTTCTCTCATTATATAAAGTGTGTTGAGGCAATGAACATAATGTTTGCATTTAAATGCAATATTAAATTGTATTAATTTTTTTTGCTCACTAATTGATTCGACTTTTAGTGAAGTGGTGAAGTGCGACATACGATTGGAGTTACTGTGTGTGGTCTACAATTTACAGATTATCTTGTACCTACAGGTGTCGCTAAAAAACTTAAAAGAACAGTTATTGTGAAATACGTGCTCAATGTCGAGTTTGTATTTAAGTATTGAAAGCAAGTTACAAAATGGCCTAAATTTAATTTGTGTTGTAGGTTTTTTTGTGATGAAAATGAAAGACAGTCTTACAATTGACATGACACGTCTTATGAAGAGTATTGTGGACAGTAATGGTCCAATGAATGGTAGATGGTCATTGTCTATAAGGCTGCTGACCTTAAAAGAAACAAAGGAAAGGCTGCGAACCCACCTTGCGGATGAGTTTGGTTAAGCAATGAACTTTGGCATTCACGAGTTATTTCACGGAGGTCTCCTGTAAGGGAATGATTAACTAATGAAACTTCCGGTGACTTTACACAGACTACATCAATATTTATTGAATATAGAACACTAATTTTACAAGATATAAGAGGTATACTATACAAGAAAGTACAATAATTACTTACTACTTCAACATTAACGCAACCAGACGAACGGCGGAACGTAGTATAGCTTTGCCACTAAGCTTTATTTGCCGATCATTGATTAAATGGGCGTTTTGGTAGACGAGTATTTAAGTGGAGAATAGTCTTGGAGTGGGTCGTCCAGCTGATTGCTAGACTAAAGACCTTAGAGACATTTAGAGAGCGGCTAGCAGTGTATAAGGAGGGCGGTGTCCTATAGTGTACTCTAATGGGCTGATGATGATGATTTTTTATTGTTAAGACTGACAGACATACCTACGGTCTACTTGATTGCAGGTGGCTACCGTCGCCTATAACACAAGCAACGCCACGGGTGCTAAAAATGTGCTGCTGCCCAAAGTAGGATTAAGGATAAGGGATTGGGGAAGGAAAAGCGAAATGGTGTCTGGCATCCCTTACTGACTAACCGAAACACAACATTCTGTTATTTCACTTCTGGTGGGGATGCTGATGGTATGCTGTAAGGAAGTGGTTACTGCCACCAGACGAGCTGCCCAAATGATCACCAGACGCAGTGTGCCATGCCACTATTTAAATATTATTTAAGTACCTAATATATTATGATTAATTTTATTATGGTGATAATTATACTTATTATAATATTTCAATATTATTTTACTCGTCAAATAAGTTCCAATATTTTCTGGTGATTGCCTTTCGCTAGTTGTAGCAGTGACAGTATGTAAAAAGAAATCTCAATTTTTAGTTCACAGAACGCGCTAACTAAAAGTTAATTTAGAGCGTCTATTCATGTGAAACGTTGTGCAATAAATTAATTAATGTGTTTGGCACATGGGTACATTAATTCTAGTGACGCAGTGCGTATGTACTTCAGTCAAGGTTATAACACCCAACACTAGCTAGCCTAAACAAATATTTCCCCCGTTAACAAACGAGCGCTCAAACCTGCGAAACATTAGGAAAATGCTTCGCTCACATAATATATTGTGACCACACTTTACTCTTACTATTAGTGAATAGTGATAGATTTTAGATTTATTTCTAAAGCGATCCCCGTAAAGTTTATTTATGACAGTAGGGTGACCATAATGTTTTAATAAATTGGAATTCTTTCGTCACATAAAAAATATCTCAAAGGAAAATAAAATCATATCCTAATCACTACCAACATCTTTAAGTCCTTTATATGTCCCTAGTTTTAGACAAGTTTTTTATTACAATTTTTTTTAAATTTTTTTTTTATAATTGCTAATATTTTTAAACAAATACAACCATTTATACATTATAAAGGCCATTCTTATAACCTTTATTATATAATTTTTTTGCTATATTTAAAATATCTATCTATATTACCAATATAATAAATGTTGGTAAGTAATAAAAAAAATTTTACTTTAAAGGGGGATTTTCGATATTTCGAAGAAGATTACTTAATATCACGTTACAATATTAAGTACCTAATCACAAAGAAAACAGCTAATCAGCGGAAAGGTGCCATGCCGCGCGGCTCAAACTCGTGGTTAACTCTTATTTGTAACAGTCTCACCCTATACGAAATTAATTTATCTAGGTTGATTGGTTTAAAGATAATCAGATTTCTTTTAAATCAAGCGGCGCACGGCAACTACTAACAAAATGTCGCTTTTATACAATTTTCAGTCAAAAAATCGATTGTTTCATTAGAATTTCAGTCTATGAAATCAGTCAAATCGCATGAAGTTACTTCATAATCGTCAATAGTGAGTAACCGATTAGCGCAAAGCACATACAAATAAATGGTGTGAGTCACATAGTACGGAGAAGCGATAATGATCAATTTTACAGCTTTCCTATCGGTAGCTGAATGGTTTTGCTCACATGAATTGTTATGAGTAATGCGAAATTCTTGTATGTTTTGAAGCAAATCTGATTGGCGGGTAAATTGTATTGTAGATTTTTTGACTGCTTTATAAAAACTAAGTATAAAATTTAAAATAATACTCATTACAAGTCTTAAACAGATACTACTAGAGGTTATATTAATAATATTAGAGCCAATGAAGTACCTGCTTATTATAATAGAAATGCATTTATTTTGCATAGATGGACATGTATATAGGTGCTTATATAATGTCATTGCTTATATAGTGCACTACACTACACTAAGTAGGTATACCTACTTACGTAGTATAATTATGTTATGCTTATTATATTATGTATACATATTTATACAAAAGTACACTAAACCAACCGTTGCACGCGACTTTGTCTGCATAACTTCATAAAATATACTCTGATAATGTACCTTTCTATAGGTGAAAGAATTTTTAAAATAGGTCCAATAGTTTTTAAATTTTTTACGTTACGAAAAAAATACAAATCTTTTCTCTTTATAATATTAGTATAGATAAGTATAGTACTATGTGTACTAGATCATACTCACCGAAACACAACGGCATAAAGAGATGTTGATTCTCTGTAACGGGGTGGTTACTGCCGCCAGGCGGATTTCCCAGTTTATGACTATGGAATATTTTAATATGCATATTTTGAAATTAATACATTTATTTGTTCAACTGTACTACACATTGAAGACAGATAGTGGAAGCGTAAATAAATTAAACAAACTGTTATTGCATATAACACTTTTACTCTTAGTTTCTACACAATTCAATTAGAGAAACCTAAGAAGCAATGAATATTAAAAAAGTATGTAATTAATATTGAACCATAATGAAATAGCAATAAAGACTACTTTCAAATGCACTAACAGTTTAGCTGTAACCGTGGGTGTGACAGATGATAATTAAAATAATCCACAAGATTCCGAATAACTTTCTGAAATCTTACTTCAAATATGAGATTTATTGTCATAAAAATAAGTCACACAATTGATCAATGAGTTTTTTTTTTAAAGATTATAATATAGTGTTGTAGCCCTTCCAATACAAACATTTTGAATGACAGCAACGATAACAGCGGTTCCAAATATTTTCCTTAATTTTTAAAGTCATTGACTATTCACATTAATTCATAAAACAAGTGCAGAGAAGGCAATATTTTATAACAAAATATCAGGAAACGAAATCACATTAACACATTTAATAATTATTTATTATCAGTTAGATATTTTTCTACGAACATTTTGTATTATACTTTGAATTTAAAATTAGTAAAAAAGATTTCTACTTGTTACCTCCTATCTTTATCTTTAAAGTAAATTCTTCTTTTATTATTATTTTTCTGCTGTGAAGCTTTTAAGATTTGTCATATTATGTTAATTAGCTAAGGGGATGATGGGGCTAACATTCCTTTATAAAAGGAAAGCATCTATACTAATATTACAAAGAGGTAAAGTTTGTCTGTTTGTATGTTTGTTTTCTTGTAGGACGTAATAAGTTTTCCTAGAAATACTTCGAAATTCATTCGATTTAAAAAAATCTTTCACCGATAGTTAGAACATCATTTTAGGATGGACATAATCCAATAGGGAATCAGCTATCTAAAAACAAAGATCCAACGCTTGGCAAAATGTATACCAGGCATTATTTTTCAACGCGGACGAAGTCGTGGGCACCAGCATTTATTAGATTTACAAAGATAATATTACATCCAAAACATCCAATATGTTACAATAAGTTTATTGTAATAAAAAAAATTTTTTTTTCTTAATCAGTATTTTTATAAATATAAATTAATTAAATTAAATAACTTTGACTCGTATTAAACAGTGTGTGATTGATATTTCTCTTACATTTATTATTGTATAGAGATTGTATCAAAAAATAATTATTTAAGACATCTACTAAAACCTTTTCTCGGTTCTTCGTGAAAATAGTATTCTGGCGATATAATTTATTACAAACATGAGTACTTGATTAAGTACTTAATTGACTATGTAAGTGGCCAGTATTTTTCATGAATGTCATATCAAATGAAGAATTTTGTTTATGTTTCCACAAAGTGTATGTTATCGGTGACTCGTTAGACGATTAAAGGAGGCGAAGCAACGACCATAAGTTCAGATAAACATTGATAATCTCATTCTCGGGCAACACCACAAGTGCGCGAACGTTTTCTTTTTAAAAAGTACGATAAATTATGATTGATTTTATATTTTTTCAATTGTTTATTGTGATTTCTTTTACTGCAGTATTAGCAAAGGTTGTGCCTTATCATGGGTACAGTTAATTTATAATGAATTATATTTTCAAAGCGTGATGCAACGAAGTGTAGTTACATGCGAGTATTTTTCTCAAACTCGTTTTGCGTTCCGAGATCTTGGAAATACATTTATTTGATAATAACGAACGCTCATCTTTAAGTTATCCAGTGAAAGTCTTCAATAAAAATGCATAACTTTTAAGTGGTTAATTGCATAACAAGAGACGTTAAAAGTTATTAGGAAAAAATGCTAATTTCGTTTTTGTCGATTTTCTTTTTCTTGTGACTCAGGCAATTTGAAGAGCTAGGAGTGGAGTGTAAACATGAGTGTTCCTAATTTAACTGTTGATCAAATAACAGGTAGGTAATCGGTTTTATTTCCTACTGTGCAGCCGCCTTTCTATAGTTAATAAGCATTTTTTTCTCCACTTAAATACGGAAAGCGTTTTTGTCGAAAGTATGCCTTCACTTAAATTCAATTTTAAGTATATTAAACAATTCTAACTTACCAATAATTAAATGTTTAACAATATTTAACATAAATATTGGTGAGTTGATAAATAAATAAATTTGGAAAAACCTACATTAATTTCAGGCTATGTCCTTACACGCCATTTCTAGTCTTTTCGATAATTTCTCAACGTCCTTATCTGTTGGTTTATTTTTATATTACTGACCCGGTTTAGCACGGATATAATATTTGTTTGCCAATTATATACACACACCTTCCTCGTTTATCGCTGTTATTGTCTCATTTTTAACTAGCTATAATCTATATGCTTGATCGTTACACATTAGCTAGAAAAAGTACGTATTTGTATGTATGTAGGTATCATATGTAAATTAAATGAACAAATTTAAATGTAAAACAATCTTACATTATGATCTTCTTTGTTATTTGCAACTTGGTTGCATTTGCACCTTTCTATAAACTGAAATTTTTTCTATATGGTGCCAGTTTTTCTTAAATAGTCAATCAATTATCGATATTTTTGGTATAGTCACACAGATACTTTGTCTTTGTATTGTATGTTAGTTTTTTTTTATGAAATCTGTACGAATATTTAAACAACTAATTCTTATTTTAAATTTTTAGTTTATCAAGGTATAGGTACCGAACTGATAAACCAACTTTATGTTAACCAAACTATTTAACTTAAAGTTGTTTGAATAATTGACCCTTGTAGTTAAAATGCGATCAGTGGTTAGCCAGTAAAATTGTCTGTGAGTAATTAGCTTTTTACGATAAGATTGAAGAGTTTTAAGGTATTTTACAATCAAGGCTATAATACTTACACATCAACGCTCCAAGATACACCGTTATCACATAACATAACTTAACTAAGACATAAAAGCATGAGTGCTATTAATCCAATGTCACTTCGTAATATAATCTCCAGTTACAATAAAAAATTGTGGACACTAAAATAATTATTACTTATTTATATACTAATAATAATTATACTTAGATCGCTAGATCTACTCCTGGCCTAGGCTGGGGTGATTTTTAAAACCTTCCCCGTTAAACCCTCTTTCCATATATGAAAACCGAAATAAAATCAGTCTACACATTCTCGAGTTTTTGAAGCGTATACAAACCAACTTAACATTTTTATTTATTACTAGCTGACACGGCAAACGTTTTGCCATACATACAAATATCACTTAGGGGTATGGAAAATAGACGTTGGCCGATTCTCAGACCTACCCGATAAGCACACAAAATTTCATCAAAATCGGTCCAGCCGTTTCGGAGGAGTTTGGCAACAAACACCGCGCGACACGAGAATTTTATATATTAGATTATAATGAAAAGATTTGTATGGTATCATGGTATAATACCTACTCTAATATTAGTTGGTTCATATCTGGTCAAACTCTTTTATTTTCAAGTTTTTTTTTCAAGTATTTTATTTTCAAGTTTTTTTATTTTATTTTTATATAAACATTGACCAATCAAATACCATATAAAAACAATAATATTGTATAAAATTTGGGGCAAAATTTCGATTAACATTTTTCACGTGTGCGTTTTTTCTGATTTTTTTTTAACAAACTTTGATTTATCGCTCTTTCCATTAGTGAAAACCACATAAAAATCCGTTAGAAGATTCAGAATAAATAACGACAAATCAGAACAACTCCTTAGATACTGTATGAACTTAAAAAGTATTTCGATTGACATTAAAAAAATATAACAATCAGAAATAGTACCAGACATTTTATCGGCTGGTAATAAATCTACTCATTCGCCACTAAAGGCTATATCAAAAACAAGGCAGCCCATAAACGGTCCATACATCTTCTGTGTTCAGTGGCTGATAATACAACCAACACATTAAAATGGAGTCCAATATAAAGATTTCGATGAGTTATTATCTCCACACACTTCGCCACTTAAATTCAGACCTTTGACGACCTTAAACACTTGGATAGAATAAGTTTAGATATGGCAATACTGGGAATTATAATTATCGTGTTATAATTGTTGATGAAATAAAGGTAGATACGGTATATATTACATCGCAACCTTCAGTGATCTAAAGTTTTAGATAAACTGGATTTTCTTGAATTTTAAATAATATTATACATGCGTAAGGGAATTGCTGTCTGTCGATCATAACATAAAGACTAGTTTTTATTTTTTTTTATTTATTTATTTATTGTACAAGGCCTCCAACGAGGCAGGCATCAAACAAAATCGTCGTCGTTAGGCATGTAGTTAAGCAAAGTTATAAGTAACATCCAAAGTATTACTACCCCTACAGCTAAATGAGAAAGAGAAAAATTTATAATGTGATATTAGTGATATAATAATTCTTGGTTACCATTATCCTTGGTTTACCATGATAAAACAGAATTTTTGTGAATTTTCAGCGTGACTACGATAATTTTGAAATTCGCTTTTGCCATATCCACGCTACACGCTTTCTCGTATTACAACTACTTCGAATCAGTACGCATGTATCAGCTTTTCTCTCCATTATTTAGACATTTGTAGACGTCACGGCCACAATAGTACTGATTGGCCCTTTGGCCTACAACGTGGATTAGTCCGCGAACTGCCTGCACACCACTTTAACTTGACCCCATGAAATCCAGTAATTTATAGACCTTCGCCATTATCCCGTAGGCTTCTGAGATCTATAACACTGGTTGTATAATATTAATATTTATTAGGAGAAAGCTATTTTGTTTTCTATTGTTTGCATGGACTTTAAGCTTTTAGCTGTCTTACGTAATGAGAAATTATTTTTTAAAAACCTTTATAAGAGAAATTGTTTTTACTCTTGTATTGGTAACTATAAGTACAATTAAAAAATTAATTATTTTTGACTACTATAATATTATACAGAGATAAGCCCCTTGGTCGAATGGTTAAGGTGCTTCCTTAAAGCTGTGGCTCAGGGTTCCTGGTTCGATTCATGGCTGGGCCAAATTTGGAAAGTCTGGATCTGGCAAATAGTGGCATGGTACATTGCGTTTCGCAGTCATTTGGGCAGCCCTTCTGGCGACAGTAACCACCCCCTTACAGGTGACCGCCGTGAAATAAACGCATATGTGCTTTTGTGTTTCGTGTTTCGCACATATGCTTATGCTTAATCCTACAATGCTCGGCAGCGCATTCGCAGCATCTATAGCGTGGCTTGTGTTATAGACAACTGTAGCCATCTACCATCAAGTGGACATACGGATTTCGTAAATTTGTTTATACATATTTCGAATGTAATCTCCAGAACCAAAGTTCCCATTTAAAAATTATTTTACTGTTTGAAAGGTGTTTTTGCAGTCGAAGCTATAGCGCATCTGTTTAATTGTTAGTTTTATATCAAATATATCTTACTAATATACTCTCGAAAATATAATAAAGAATGTAGTTTATCTATGCTCCTGTAGATATTTTCGTGTAGTATAAGACTAATTATACTAATAAGACTCGAGAGGGGCAGTATAGTTAACTAATAGCCTTTATCATTATTTCTTACCTTGAACTAGATTAATGACAATAAAGACAAGATGGAGTTTTCCTCATCTATTTTTACTTTTCATTCAATACATTATGAATCCAATTCTTTTGATTAACGGTCCGATAATTATCGCTGTAAGGAGATGGATCTCGAAAGACTGGAGGTAGTCATTAAGTAGTAATTAATGAGTCTCCAATGACCAATTAATTTAGGAGTTATTGTATTGTTGTGTGTATTTTTTATGTTAAGGTCGACAGACAGGCTGACGATCCCCTTGAAGGTTGGTGGCTACCGTCGCCTATAACAGAAGCAACGCCACAAGTGCTGTAAGTGGGGATTAAGGGTAGGGATAAGGAAGGTATTGGGAAATGGGTTCTGGAATCCTTTCTTACTCACCGAAACAAAACAACAAACGTGCTATTATTTCACGGTGGTCTTCTATAAGCGGGTGGTTACTGCCGCCAAACGGGCTGCCCAAATGTCTTCGAAACGCAGTGTGCCCTGCCACTACAAATCAAATAAACCAAAATTAAATTAAAACCTAGCAAAAATATACGAGCAAAAAAGATTGAAAAGAAAAAGGGACGTGGACGAAGTCGTAGGCTTAAGCTACCTTTGAAACATCTGGGAAAAAGTTTTTTTTAATCCTGAAATAATTCAGTCCAAAAACTTTTCTTCTAATACCTATACCTACATTAAGTAGTACGTGTCGCTAGATTAAGAAATCCCACATTTCAACTTGACAAA
Source organism: Synanthedon andrenaeformis (assembly GCA_936446665.2). Classification (NCBI taxonomy): domain Eukaryota; kingdom Metazoa; phylum Arthropoda; class Insecta; order Lepidoptera; family Sesiidae; genus Synanthedon; species Synanthedon andrenaeformis. Next base: position 8,108,574 of record OW387795.2, read on the forward strand.
CGCGAAGTCTTGGAAAATTATTCATAATATTAATGTTTTACTTACTTCTTCCATTGTATAGATAGGTGTTAACCGCAAGAATGATGACACTACAAAGTCCATTCACCTCCGATGTTATGTCACTAGTATCACGTACGCATTTCAAATCGCCACAGATGATACTTCTACATTGATATTTTGTAAATATAGAGAATTCTCATCTGTAATTGTAGCTGTAATTGTAGATATTAAAGCTACAATTACAGATGTGGATTACCACATCTGCAGACACTGGTTCTAATCTTTTAGACTTCATGTGTGTGCGTGTAAAAACAGAGATCACTTCATTTAGGTAGAAGCAAAAAGAAAGATTAGGGACTTACTGTCCGCTCGTGTACCTTATATACTAAGTCCAGTGAACTCAGTATCATTAAGTCGCTCAAAGGACACTGTCTTTGCTTACACGTGATACGTTAAAAATAAGGACGCAGTTTTTGTGGAAAATTTTAAATACATGTGTGGACTTTCTCTATTCTTCTCACTTCGATATTAGAAATATACTTGTGAAGATGAGTATTTAGACATTTAGTTTTATGTAGCCCATTTATCGATTAAGTAATGTAAGAATTTACCGTAATCTTTCGTTTTGCTTCCATCTACGTCACTTCCTGTAATAATAATAGAGCATGCTAGACCAGAATGAATAACAACCTTCGAAGACATGTGGTGTCTTGTCTATTGGCCAATAGTCGTTTTGGAATTATATCCAGTATTTCCTTCACGCAATGACCAAGTCTGTTCCCAGCTGTGGGATTCTATGGTAAATGCGAATTTTGCAAGTTCTTGTGTACATGGAAGGTAATCTACGGATGCCAGAGCCCATTACCCTATCCCTACCCCTAATCTTAATCCTACCTTAATCTTAGGTCGGCAGCCCACTTGCAGCACCCGTCTGATATACCATCAAGCGGACCGTCAGCCTGTCTGACGCCTTTAATATTAAATATAATTAAAATTACTCTTTTCATTTAACATTTCTACAAAACTTTTATTGTTTTGTCGTGAAATGTCTATCTACCCTATCTAGACGTTAAGGGATGTGCTTCGTATTATGAACATTCTTTCATTTCGATAGTTGGATAGTTAAAATTATTTTTTGATTACAGAGATCGAAGCGGCGGAGGCTTGCAAATGGCTTCGAGCGGCCGGATTTCCACAATATGCGCAGATGTATGAAGGTGAGTCTTTGTACCATTTTATTCATTATCAAACTTCTCCATACTGCTACGTTGTGATAAAATAATAATATTTTTTTTTAAGTTTCAACAGTTTATATATGTTATTTAAAAAAAAAACATTTCAGTTCTTAGAATAGGATCTAAAGGACATTTTACAAAGAACCGTTTCAAGTCGCAGGTCCCGACCTATCCCAAGGAATCTATTAATCATGCTTACGCTATATGCGGTTTGTACTACATTAGCATAAAGGGTGTCTATTATACGAATTATTAAAATTATTTAATTTATACATTGAGTGTACTTGTTAGAAAATATCAAAATTGTTTTGTCAATTAGCGAAATAGGGTCCAAAACAATTGGGCCAAGTAATTTATTACAAAGACCTAAACCTAGACTAGAATGATATACTATTTTTTTTTATGTAATGACAATTAATACATACAATAAATTACCTACTAGTATAAAAGAATTGCAGGATCCTATAATTTACAAGAACTTTGAGAGAATGTTTGTATGCCATTATTGTCTTGATTAAACTGTAATATTTCGTTCATTTCTATGTAATTCTTGAGATTAATTAATAAACAAAATAATGTAATAATATCCCAGGCTTAATTTTATTTCTATATCATCCTGTAGTAATCACTGTAATGAAGCTCAGCTGCAGAAGATGAAGCCAAATCCCTCACAATTGACCGCTATTCTCACATTTATTGAAGAAAGAAACATGTGGACATCCCTTTAAGAAAAATTAAAAATGTTTATTTTTTTATTAAAAATGTTTACGTTTATTTTTTTAACTTGCGCTCGACAGACAGACTGATGACCCTCTTTATGGGAGGTGGCTACTGTCGCCTATAACACAAGCAACGCTACAGGTGTTGCAAGTGCGCTGCCGATCATAGCATAACCAGAAAAAAGTACTGTTCCTGGATCATCATCTAAATTAAAATTAACGCCTGATAAAAATATATGAGCAATTAACATTGAATAAATTAACATTGAATACAACGTTATACTTGTATTGTGGAAATTTGGCTTTGGTGTTAGTATCCAAAACAACTATATGTTAACTAACATTACTTACTCTCATTTTTTACTTTATTTTAATGATTATAGAAAAGTCCATATTTTGGACATGCCAATTTCCAGCAATGAAATATATCTGTCCAAGTTATGTCCATACTAATATTTCCGATGTTGACGACAATATGAAGTAAATTATTGTTAAATAGGACCGAAAGGTCTCACCTAACCTAACACTCTTTCTTATTTGTGACGTAAATATTCTATTATCCACACAAGAAAAGGAGTAAGATGGACGACCATTTTTATTTTATTTTGAATCTCTGATATCGGTTTTGATGTTTGAATAGGGCAACCAAAGAAATCGGAATAATAAGGAATAATAAGGCCACGCATATGAAAAGGCCTAGTTAAATATATTAAATTCAAACCTAAGAGGCTTACGTACAAGATTTGAAGAGGATCGTAACAAAACTTAATAGTAACTTAATATTGCAACCACGATTTCTTCAATAAATATACTTACGAAAGGAGGCGACAACTAACTGAATTCGTTCATGAAGATTATACCTAAATACATCAGTTTTTACACGCCCAACAGGTACAGTAAAAAAATCATAAAAAACACATAAATAAGCTAAAGTATATCATATCAGTATTACCTTAAAAGCGTCATAAAAAGTTAAACGATCGTTTCGGTCCACAAAACTTAATAACCGATTATTTACGTAACAAAAAAAAACTAAAAAAAAAACGATACAGATTAGTCTTATCTTTGACACGGGTAAACATTGAAACGACTAAATTCTTTAAGTCAAAACTAAAGTAAAAAATATATGTAAACAAATGTATACGCTATTACAATACGTTTAGTTTGAAAATTCATTGCGTATTTTTGCAACATTATATAGTATCAACATTGCAATTTGAAAAAAAATTGTTGTTCTAAATTGATCTGTATTGGAAAGTTTTACAGTTCAATTTGTTTTGTGAAATTGTCCTGTTATTGTTAGTTAAGGGCGGCAGGGGGCCGGCATTACTGACATTTCTGTGGAATGCATCACTCTTACTTGTCATAATATTTTTTTTTTCTATTTCACAGATGTTTGTCCGCATGTGTATTGGGTTTAGTTTATATTTGGGTTTCGCAGTGACCAGTTTTATTTGGGTCCCTAATTTTGGCCGTTTGACGAAAAAGGTTCATAGTCATACATATAGCTATTATTAAATTAGGAAAAGATACTTTTAATTATTAAAAAGTGTAAAAATCAAATGTCCATATTTGTTTGTGATGTTTTTAAATTGTCATAATAAAGGTAAGTTATTTACTCTTATGTCCCACAAGAAATAATTATAATAGTTTCTCATTTTTATAAGTATTTAATTAAATTTCTTTTTTATCTTTTCCTTTTAAAAAGTATCTATACAAATACATATATCAACGCATTTTGATACAGAGTTTTCAGTAATGAAACGAGCGATTTTCAAAAAAAAAATGCATACGTGCCACAGCCGCATCTGCACCTCATATAATGAATTGGTTTAAATATTTGGATAGGTATAAAAAAAATCTAATTTGAGAAAAATATTTTTTACATTTTGTTACACCATACCCCATGTACCCCAGTGGCAGTAACCCATTGTGAGGACAGCAATGTAAATTTGACCAATTTTCAGACTATCATCACTTTTCTTTGGGGTTAGGGTTGCTATACATATAGTCGGGCCGACACATTTCATTTGGCAATTTTTGTTAAACAACAAGCCGACCCGAAGCTACGCTCGTACCTTCTACATTATGTTCGACTTTCATTCGGCTTACCCGATCGCAAAAATAACCCGGATATACACTATGTTAAGAAACACTGCGCGGGTAGGCCAAGAGGCCCTTCTACTTATAAACGCTCGGCTTTGCCGGCCCGACTATATGTATAGCAACCCTAATATTGAGAAAATGAAAACATTTGCGGCGCAGAGATTTTCAGGGGAAAAATATACCTAAGTATATATTTTAATATATTAGTTTCTAGGTAGATGATATAATTTGTATAGTCTTTTATATTTAGATATCGTCGTTTACAAACTGTACTGTTCTGTACGATCTTTTATTTTATATGTTTCGAAACTAGGTTTTCTAAACATAAGCACTGATGTGTTTATATCATTATTACGTTCTGTGAAAGTAGACAACGAATTACTTAACCCTACTAAGGCAGTACCTACTTATTCATTACATAAAATATAATAAAATTTTATCATCATACCACATGGGAAATATCCCTAACGGAATGGCTGACGAAGTCTATAGAATATTTAATATCGCTATCAAAAGCAGACCTGACCTAAGCCGGGGTAACCGCGGATTTAAAATACGAATTTTCGAATTTTCCTCATTTATTATTGCTACCACAAAATATATTACCTACTTATTATCAAGAGACGCACAGAAATCTGATCATATTCATATAATAACTCAGATATTTAATAGGTATGATTAAATTCTAGAAATTTAATTGATAATAATTAAAAGTATTAAATTTATTATCAAATCGCATAGTCAAAATGTCTGGCACAATTCCAATTTATTGTGAAAATATCATACTATACACATATAAAGGAAAAAGGAAGGAAAGGTACCCTACGTCATTTTCTGTGTATGCCCTAGACAACGAGTCATGCAATATTTTATGATGATCTATTTAAGACGTGAAAGCGTAACAAAGAAACTCATTTTTTCATTTATAATATTAATCTGCTCACTTTATGTAGGTATATAAATTAGTTTTGAGAATTTATTAATTCTTTATTTTATATTTAGTTTTTTTAATATTTTTATTATGAACAAAGACACATAATTTTGTATGTACCTAATCTGTTTGTGTAACATCTAACAAAAAAAAATTAGCGTCACCTCTTTTCATACTTGACAAGAGCACCTCATTTAACATTTGAAATGAGTCATCCAGCACTTAGTACATTATAGCTGCCCTAATGAACTTCTTTCAACGGTTGTTCCACTTACTGAATTCTGTTTGATGTTCCGGATGAAAAGTTGGTGATTGAATGTAACGTGTTAAACGAAATATTTAAAAATACGTAGGAAAACATAAATACACTTTTCTTTTTTTTTTCTTTTTTTTTTAAACGAGGATGAAATGCCTCGAGGTTAACATAAGTTGTTTAAACTAAAAACATAGTAATGATTTAGAGTGGTATGTAGTTTTAAAATAAGCATGTGTAGGACAAAATACTGTTAATATATCTAAATAACTTTGTCTAAACTTTTATCTAAAGTTTCATCTTCTTCGATGCAGTAGTATGGCCGGTGGCATGGTGATTCCGCAACGATGATAAATATTATATTACCTCTAATTGTAAGAATGAAAGAAAGAAAGGGAAAAAAATTATTTGGTACAATCACACCACCATAAAAAAGAGCAAAATACATTTAAAAGCCTATAAAGTAAACAACAAAAGAACAGCATAACGTCGTCATGATTCTGATCTTTAGCGGATGCAGTGTTACAATTTAATATAATATATTTCATAATAATACGAAAGAATAAGAAGTCATGAAACTATAATTGTATTATAACATACAATAATATACCTAAGTAGTAGAAAACCCACATTTGAAAAGTCCAAATAGTAGAAACAAATTTTATTGTCATTTAATTTGTGTGTACTGTGCACGCTGATACTTTGTATATCAAACTTTTCTTTTCTGAAAATCGGACTAAAGGTGCACCAGACTAAATCACTGCAGAGTTCTTCAAATTGTATTTTTTTCTCATAAAGTTTTTTATCACCATTAGATTATCACCATTAGATACAATCCACATGATATCGAAAAACTCATTGATGCAGGCCAACAGGAATTTTCAGCTTAGCTTTCGCTTATCACTGCTTGTATAGGAGTAGAGACAGCCCAGTAGATATATAGGACTCTTTAGGGGTTACATAGAGAAACCTACAGAGAAGGCCATATTTTCCTGTGCGTTGACAGCATAAACGTAAATATTTAAAACCTATGAGGCTATAGTATAATATACTTAAGACGTTATTGTTCAATTGAATACGTTCGCTACTTTATTAATTTACAATAAAAAAACTTGAGCGCTTGATCTAATAACAGAGCCAGACCGTCAGCAATGCACATATGTTAACCTTGGCATTTCGCATGAACTCATAATGTGGTCTGTAAGGTAAACTTATGGCGTAGGAATATCATTTATTTATTTTATGACACCGAAAAGCGTTTGCTTGGTTTTCAATTTATAAATACTAAAGTTTGTGAGGATGTTTGATGAGTAAAACTTGGCTCAAAATAGAATTTTGATACTGTATTAAAACATAGAATACTTTTATGTTATGTTTATGGATAAATCTATTTTACCTACGTTCAACATATTTAATTATGTTTCTTAAATATTAATAAGCTAATTTTTACATAATTCAATCGAAGTATTCAATGATCACTATATCGTGTAATTTTCAATGACAGAAAATTACACGACAGCCCATATCATCATTTTTGCCATTAACATTTTTTGTATCTTCTTTAATATCTACTATACACTTTGCTCGCCATATCTGCTTGCAAAGTAAAAAATAAAACATACCATACTTTACAATCGCTCAATTTATATGTTTATACCATTTAACCCATCATGACCTCCACTCTGCATCTGTATTCAATTAAATAACGCGAATGGTCAACGAATAAGAAAAGATTTTATTGATAGGCATTATAGTGGATTTGTTGTTAACAACAATGTTTCGAGCCTTGAACAAATAATTCCAGTTTCTTTTGATTCAATTTATTCAATAAAGGAAACGGAATAAACTTTGAACTTTACAAATTGAGAGGTCCGTTCAATAGTTACTTGTCTTCTTGGACAGCACTTGAGATGTTTTATCCTTACCCCTGAAAGGTTCCTTGCCACTCTTTACTTCATTTCTTTGATTTGTCTTTGTTGAGCTAGTACCTAATTATGCCAAGTTGCACTAATAACCCACTGAAATGCAATACAGAAGTTTTTTTTACCGATTGTCTTTGTCTGTATAACGTATTTTAATCACATAGGATAATCTGCGATCGTGGAAATAAACCTAAATGCAAAAGTACGTGTAAAACCTGTAAGAAATAGTTTCCTACTAATTTTACTTGTACTTTTATAGCTACGCATACACAAATATATTACCTATAATACTTTTGGAATATTAGTATACACAGCACATTTACTAAGATACAAAACATGGAATGCCAAAAAAGTATTGGACAATTATTACGATTCCGTCTTTGTGTCAAAATATTATTTATTTTTCTGTACAACCATCTTCAAGCAGATCGTGGGTATAGATTTTTCAAATCTTGATCCAAGTACACACCTTAATGGTTTTTTTCTATAACCTCCTTTACTACAGTATGTAATTATACCACATGACTCTAGGTAAGAGAATGGCTCTATCAACTTCCACCCTAATATTAGGTTTAACAGCCATTTCACTAACGTTTCAAGGAGTCTAACCGCATCGTGTTAGTCGGTTAACTGCAGTTAATTACCCGTTCCTTGACCAAGACTTCGTGGTTTGTGGTTTGCGGTTTTCATTGAACACGAGTTTAATAATATGTCTTGGACTAGCAACGCACAGCGCTACAATTAAATACTTTTTAAAGAGTTGAACGTTTTACAGAAATATTACTTTATGACTAAATCTCAATGGGTATAGACTTCAGAATTTGTAATTAATTAGGAGTGAACAGAATCCTGTTTTTATACCAGGGAAAATTATAAGAGTTATACTTAAAATCTAGATTTTTAGCTACTTTTTAACATTCAAATACCAGTATAATTATGTCATTTAGCTGTACGTATTAATGCAATCTCAGTTCATGTCGACTGGACATACATAACTTGGAATGTAAATCTCTTGAAACTTTTTTCATGCATTAAATGTTTTGATGTTGTCAATGAGTAATAACAGAGAGTTCTACGAACAGACTAAAAAGTACATGTACTGTATACATTGTCACATTGTCGGTTATCTCCACCAATCACAGCCCTGTTTTGTCTCTATAAGCTCGACTCCGCCAATAAGGTATAGTGAATATATACATATATGCTAAAACGTATTACGTATGCAACAATACGGTTTAAGGAACCTATTTAGCAGCATTTAGTTATTTAGTTGATATGTCTTTTCTTCCATCAGGTCAAATTTATGCGTTGGTCAATAATATAATAAAAAAATAGAAGAAAAACCACTTCGCGTTTTTAGTTTACAAGTTTCCCTAAATAAAAGAGAAACGCACCTTTCATTTCAATTATTAGAATCATTCATCGGGTCCGATGCCAAAAGACTTCCATCGGCCGGTTTTGATTAAAAGTCTCACAGAATCTCCAATATTTGCAGCGCCTTTCACTATAGGTACTACAGTATAGGTTTGTAGGCAAGGTTTACGTATTTCAAATCTTTTCTTTCCTATGAATATTTTTCTTTATTTTATGGTGATAAAAATTATAAGTAAGTTATATTACTGTTGCTCATACGCATCCACACTTGATCGTTCGTCCTCTGCATCCATCCACTGCCAGCCGCTCTCTTGAGGTCATCGGTAGTCTGTCGCAAAAGTCAATCTTGGCAATAATGGACTCTGGCATCCCTTACTTACTCACCAAAATACATTTCCTTAAGTGAGTAACACATAAAAAAAAGGGTTTCTCAGTTTGCGAAATTCAGAAACAATCTCAGGTTTTGACTAACGAAGCTCTCATTATGAATCCACCTGCTAACCATATAAAAACTGCTAACCAAGGCGCCATATTTTTATTATGAATTAATCGCCAACTCGCAAACTTAAATACTCCTAATTTACTTCCGCCTAAGTACACTGATCCTTCATCGCTGTAACTTTCTAACTTACAACAACTTTTTAACAAACAAAACTTTGTAGGCAACGTGAGAAAATTTGTGAAATACAACACGGGACCCAACGATACAGCAGCAGGCTTGCCTAGTGTGAGGACAGGAATTTATATGTTACTTAACTAGATTTTGCCCGCAACTTCGTCTGCGCTCCTTTTTCGATTTTTATTGCTCATATAGTTTTGGCGCGTCCAGTGCTACGGAATGGGATTGAACCTTTTCATTGCTATAAAATATCAAATTCACTGAGATAGCATATAGAAATAAGATCAAGCTATCAACAGCTGGGCAACAGGCAGGTCACATAATTATATAGTTTACTGAAACGATTATTGTTCGGAAAAAATGTTACCCAAAGTATAATACTAAGCCAGAACAAAATGTCCTACTATTACTCGTATTATAAATGCAATAGTTTATGAGGATGGATGTATAGAGGGGTCTTACATCCATCTTACACGTAAAAACTACTAAACGGATTTGAATGAAATCTGGCACACAGATAGATTTATTACCTGTATTAACATGTAAGATACTTTTTACCCTGGAAACATGATAGATTTTCGAAGGATCGTCTAAAATATTAAAAATAAGGGGCGCCACTGTCACGAAGCAGCGCCATCGTCATCACAGTGATAAAGATGTCAGGCAGGCGTTGTACTCACATAATATTTTCTTTTTCAACCTGAGGGCCTAGTGCGAGTTTTACTCGATCAAACGCGACGAACACGTAAATGTCAATTTGTATGGGAATGAAGCAGACCTACACGTGAGCCACCAGGTGGCGCTGCTTCATTCCCTTACAAATTAACATTTACGTGTTCGTCGCGTTTAATCGAGTAAAACTCGCACTAGGCCCTGACGAAATCGCGGGCATACATAATATGCTACTATATATTATGCAGCGAATGCTTGCAAAGATATATTATTTCGATGATATTATATTATGGAGTATAACATTGCAAATTAGTACAAAAAGGTAGAATTTTCCTGGCAGAAAAATCTTCAGATAGGTACATACAATCGGCACGAAACACCTTATTCAAGTGATTGCAGATTTCTATTAAGGGCTAATGAGACTTATATAAGTTTTCTTTGTTGACACAATATTTTATAACGACTGTGTTTTACGCTTTCACTCTAAACACACAAAGGGCGAGTACACAATAAACCTATTTGCTAACACAAAATAAAAACTAAAAGCCGTGTTTGAATTAGAAAAAGTGACCACTTTCGTTTTCCTTACCTCCCGAGTTTGTGTACACTTGTTCAGAAAAGTCTTTGACTTTTCAATTGGTTTCACACTTTTACATCTATTCATTTATATTTATTTAAAACTAGCGGCCTGTTCCCGGCTTCGCACGGGGTTCATTTTTTTACGTAAAAACCTTCCCTGATTATCCCTCTATCCATGAGTGAAGACAGAATTAAAATCGGCCCAGCCCTTCTCGAGTTTTGAGCTTAGCAACACATTTAGGGATTCATTTTTATATTATAGATTATAAACAATTTACATAAACAAAAAGTAGCCTATGTTGCTCCTGACGACCCCCTCTTCATGTCTGCAAAGTTTCATCGAAATCGCTTCAGCCGTTTCTGAGATTACCCCGGACAGACAGACAGACAGACAAAAATTCTAAAAAAAGTTATTTACGTTTTAACAGCATGCGAATGACTATCTAAGCTTAGTTTGAGGCAGTTTTCCGCAAATCCCAGACAGACACTCTGATTTTATTTATATAGATTTGACCTTTGGACATTGCCTGGTGGGAAAAATAAATCAAATTGAATATATAAAATTTATATTAAATTGTCCATTTATTATAAAACTAGCGACTCGCCCTGACTTCGCACGGTTGCAATTTTTTTCTACCAATTATAAAGAAAAATCTTTCTCGTTTTACGCTCTTTTCTTAGTGAAAACCGCATTAAAATCCATTGCGTAGTTTAAGAGATCTAAGCGTACAGAGGGACAGACGGCGGGAAGCGACTTTATTTTATACTATGTAATAAAGGTTCTAAATCGCTTCTTCTAAATCGCCGAAAATTTTTATTACGATTTATACTAATGGAAAGACCGATAAACGAGGAAGGTTTACGTGCATCCTTACGAAATGCAAAAAAATGCATCCTTGCGAAGCCAGGTGCGGGTCGCTAGTTGTAAATAAAAATCTTCTGTATAAATCCTTCACTTAGACTTTTACGACGACGTGACTGTTTGTAATAAATAAATTATTGAATCTCTACATATTTTTGACTACACTCATTTATCATCGTTGAGCGCTTATCGACAATTTTCGAGGCGAAAAGTACTATTGTAAGAATTTTTACAGAAGCAAGCTAAGATGAAGATAGCGATTCTGAGTCGGCAACTTTGGCATTATTTAATCTGATTTCAGTTTAAGCTCTTTTGTCGGTGATTGTACTCACGTCAAGCGTCAGCAAACGTTCTATTCAATTCATATTCTTGCGCTGCGCGAAGTAATATACACAATAGTCTGTGCTCGCTCGTCCGTGCATTCGATTAGCTCAATAAAAAATGGAGCCTCAACTCTTTTGCACCATTTCTTTGTACGTTCATCAGAAAATAAATAACAATCTATATATTTAAAATGTTAACTTGATTTGTGTGTGCTTCAAAAACTCAAAAACTCGCACCGATTTTAATTCCGTTTTCACTAATGGAAAGAGGGGTAGACGAGGAAGGGTTGCGTGTATACAAAAATGAATCCCGGGCGAAGCCGGGAGCGCTTATATGCTTATAAAATTGTTTGTCCTGACTGACTATAACAACGCAAAGCCATAACTACTAAGCGTAGGGAGCTTTGGAACATAGGTTTAATTTATAACATAAGCATATGCTAATGGTAGGGGCGCCCACGGTATTAAATGTGGAGTCACTCGAGCGTCGTAGGGACCTATTGGATTTTGAAGATTAGATGGTAGGAAGGAAAAAAGGTTATATGATGTTTTCCATGATGTTATAACGGTGGAGTGAGCGTCTACAGGCCTTCAAAAGTGTGTAGACGTTGTATTCAGAAAAATCCTCCAAATAATCGTCAGATTAGGAATCAGCACGATCAGGAATTCAGGCTGAACCATGTGTATGAAAATTTGCATTTTCAAAAAGCTGCCACGAGCTTGCGTTACATCCGAATTGTCTGTATTTTAAATGGGAGCTTAATTGGGTTCACTTAACATCCTCTCTAAAAATCTGACGCGTTCAAGTAGTATTTAAATTTTTACCCCAACCACCAACTAGTTTTTTTTATATTACTTTCCACTCACGGTCTCAGATCTCTCTGCCATGAGTATGGGACTATTATCTCTGCATCAGATCTACTCTTATTAATATTATAAAATTACCCACCGCTCGTTCAAGAACCCTGTATCTAATTATTCTTGAAATAATTTGCGAGGATCTAATATTATGTGTCGATAGATAACAGCTCATATGAAATGGTTCAGAATTAGGTCCACACCGCGTTTAGGATAAAAGGTGGGAGCGCTCAGGCGTACTGTTTACGGCTCACTGGGTTGATGCTAAATTTACACTGAGCCGCCATCGACGGAGTTTGCAAGAGGACCATTTTAATTGATATAATTAATAACAGTTATAAATAGATTCTGTCATATTTGTAATTAAATATAAATTAATTCCTTAACTGTGTGAAAGATTCTTAAAAGATATTAAACAATAATATCTTTTATTCCCGTGTCTCTCCACTGCTGGATGTAGGCCAAGGCTCGCCACCACCCCGCACAGTCTTCTGTTCTTCGCATCCAGCCGCTTCCTGCAATGCCGTTCATCCAACTGGTCCCAAGCATCGAATTATGCACTGGCCTCTGCCTGCATAGCAATGCTTGTATTTCAGGGGCCACGAATTAAACATTCATGAAACAATATCCCATTTTCCGGATATTCTTTTATCTTAAATCTAGTCTTCTGATCTTAGGTGAACCTTAGGTTCATACTTTGATTTTCCAAGGCTTTTTTGGGTATTACATATTATATTGTTTTATTTAAATAAATTTTAATTCATCGGTCGCCCCATTTTGTTTACTTCTTGACAATCGAAAAATTTTTAATCCTTTGAATTTCAGCCTTGGAAATTAAAGTGCAACGTTTGTTGCGATAAAACATAACACGTCACACAAGTAGGCCGTCTGTCACAAGTCTCCACAATATCGCGTGATGACGCCGTTTCCGGTCCAAAGGGAAATGGGAGGGGGTGGTTACGCCGCTGCAAGCGCTGTCGTGCGCCAACTGTCAAACAAGTAGGTCGTGTCGACGCGTCATCTGTTGTGATATAAGTTGAAAGATTAGATTGTTATTATTGGTTTTCCATGAGAATGAAAATTGTTTAGGTTTTTATTTAGGTACTATTAATTTAAAATTGATCAAATTAAATATATACTATAAACTTGAAGTGTCTGTTTGTAATTGTAACATTTGTAACAAAACAACAGGTACTTGTAATAAAAAATAAAAAGTTTTTTTGTCTGTCTGTCTGTTTGTTCCGGCTAATCTCCGAAACGGCTCGACAGATTTTGACGGGGGTTAAATTTATTTCAAAATAATAAAATTATAATATAATGCGAAAGTTTGTAAGTTTGCATTTTCATTACTCAATCACGCAAAAATGGCCGAACAGATTTACTATCAATAAACAAAACAAATTTAAAAAATTAAAAATCTAAAATTAAAATAAATGATGTGAATATTCATAATAATATCAATACTTGTCAATACTTAATGATTTATTTACAAAACAATATAATATAATGTTGAGGTTTGTCAGAACTATATTACAATATAAATATTACATTTCAGTTCTAGACATTTCCCTACAAAATTTATACAGGTACCTAGTGTAAAATTGAATGGAGCCTTTATTCACCTAAAACCTTAATTAAATCGTCCACTTCGCTGCAGTAATCCACTTCGCTTTGTCAACAAAAGCCTTAACTGATAGGTTGGTACAGTAACATCGCGGGGCTAAGTGCACTTGCTCGCACGGCTAGCTCAGGCCAAACAAACATTCAGGTAGGCCTTTGTTCAATTATTCAACGTAATATAAGGAACAACACACTCCATAAAATTTGTCTGGTTATTAATATTATTACTAATACTACTAGTTATTACTAATATTTGGTTTAGTTACTCACCACAGACATGATTAGGGTAGATGAGAAGTGTGTAAGCGTTTTGCTCATCCTGAATGAAATTCACTTTAAAAAAATTTACTTATTATAAGTAAAAATTATATAAGGTTTTATGTAAAACTAGTGACCCACCCTTGGTTTTTCTGCACGGATGCAATTTTTCCTGCAAATTATTTACACAAATTTTCCCCATATAAGTGGGTTAGGGTTGGGTGGTTTAGAAGAAGTTAGCGGAGAAAAAGATAGAGGCGGCACGTGAGTAATAATTGACAGCGACTTTGTTTTATATAGATGTAATATAGATATGGATGTATTTTTTTTTATTGAACAAAAAGGTAAACAAACAATTCACTACATAGAATTTTCCAGTTTTAACCTTAAATACACATTCATATATACACGTATTCATTTACACTCGACTTAAACATACGATATGTATCCAAAATTATTGCATATTTTCAGAAGAAAATGCATAAAACTCGATAAAATCATCACATAACCTACAATATCAATGGACGCCACAGAGATTTTGTCTATTGTTTTAGAGACGGGACATCTAGTCATTTGGAGTCACATGAGGTTTTGATTCGTACATAAATTATCAAGTTCACAATTCTACATACATTTTTAAAGTTTTGGGTTATCATAATTCATAATCGTAGACGAAAATACTTTATGAAATTATCTGATTAAATGACATTAATTAAAAAGATTACTTAAAATTACTACTATAGTTCGTATTTTATTTATAATTCTCATTAATATCGTAATAATATTTTATTCGGTTTTGGTTTTTGCCATGGTTTAAATGAGTTACTCACTGAGTCAACTTTCTTAGATATGCCTATTGTACAAATCCCATCTCTAAAACCGGTCAGTGAGCCTGGCGACGCCATATTTGTTTACGTTTTTGTTCAATCAAATAAAAGTACATATTACCCGCCAGATGGGCTGTCCAAATACTTGCGAAATGCAGCGTGCTCTGCCACTGTTATATCAGAAAATAATATATATCAGAATATGGTGCTAAGATGAGAAAATTACCGACACTAATATTATGCGGGTATTTGATCTTTTACAGCAAATATTTATCTTATTTTCACTCGAAATTCAATTCCTCTTCCCCCTGCGACGTTTTTGTTTTCATTTAATTAACATACATTAAACGACTAATCAACCATTTCATCAGTTATGTTTTAGAATAACAGAAAATATTATGTTCAAACACATGTTCTAACAGAAAATTCAAGTTTAACTTTAACGAACAAACTATTTAACTGAATTTTATATTATATATATTGTTTTATAAGTTTTATATATAACAATCTAATAATAAAATATATTAAAATTATCGTTGTCAGATATGTGACATTAGGCAGGAAAGAAAATTAATTAGTAGATTTCATTAAAACTTATGCCTAATATTTTTTTTATTTTTCCCACTTAAATTTAAACTATGAACATCTCTTAGAAAGAAATCCTTATATTAAAAACTAAGCATAATATATGTTCATTATCATTTATGTATTCATTTATGCTCGCTAAGTGATAACTTATAGTATCAGTAGGTATATTAGAGGCCTGATTCTTTTCTTCCCAATCCGCAAGGAGCTGACCTATGAATTACCATCCATACAGGAAGGTTTCCTTGCAATGAGAAGACTAGAAGGCCTCTACGCAGTAAATGGACACAATATACATAGGCATATAACAACGATGAAGTATGTAATTTGTATGTATTCTTTGTTGCAGATCTCCAGTTCCCTATCGACGTTTCCGGCGTCCAAAACGATCATCCGTTCTTAGATGCAGACTCTTTACAGTCGCTTTTTAGGCGTTTGACGGCTCTCAATAGATGTGCAAGTATGAAGTTGGAGCATCATCATCATCAGAAAAGATCGGTGAGTTGTATACGATTATATGTACGTATGTTAGTTGTCTTATGTCTTATGGATTGTACACAGTTGTCTTATGGAGGCCACGAATTGAAAACGTAGAGTGGCACGCCTTGCAGCTAAGACAGACACCCTGAGAGGCATCGCAGGAAGGAGTGTGTTTGGTGGCGAGCCTTGGAAAAAGCCTATATCCAGTGGAACAGTGGAAAGACACAGGCTGGTGATGATGATGATGATGATGATGATGATGATGATGATGACGACGATGATGATGAAGATGATGATGATGATAAAAAAGAAGAAGAAGAAGTAGATGATGATGGTGATGATAAAAATATATTGTGTTTTGCCCGCATCGTGCATAAACTCAATAAAATATTTATAGCCGATCTTACTCAAAATAGTCATTAGCTGAAAAACGTTTTATTACTTTGAAATCCTCATTTATATTCACCACGAGATTTCAGTGATTAAAATATTTCATAAGGAAAGAAAATTAAAAACTTATTTATTCACGAAAAGCTCCAATAATAAATTTAATGAGCGTTCGTGAGGAGTTTTAATGATACTTTCTTTAAAATTGAATTTTTATTAAATTTAGAAAATTAGTTCTTATGTTTAAGTACACTGTACGAACAAGTGAAGTTAGTAATAACTATTTTGGAGAATTTGTTGAATTATTGAATTATTATTATTGCCGCCAATTATTGAACTCGCGAAAATAATAAAACACACGACAATTTTAAATGTACATTATAGCCACTATGTTTTCATGGAAAAACTTTTTGGATTTTAGTCAATAATTACAAGAACTCAACTTGCGAAAATGTAACAAATTTTGCATATTTTAGAAATTAACTATACCTACTATAGATATTAAATTAATTTCTGTTTCTTGTTTTTATCCAAACAAGAAAATATGACATATCTCAGATATGTCATATTTTTATGGCTACGAACAATAACTAATGAGTAATCATGGACTTACGTAAGTAATGGAATTGGTGAGCTGAAACTGAGCTCTTAGGGTGCCATTTCTCCACGAAAGTTGTCAACCATCATCGCTATTCTAACCTTGGCACAAAAGAAGGAGCCAGTGCTTATACTAAACCATTCCCTTAAATTCTTAAACCACGATATCTTTTGCTTGCCTCTGCTACAGTGCAAACACTGTGTTTTTCCTTGCATCACTACTTGAAGACCACGATATCTTTCGCCCCTCATTACGTTCCTGAAATATTACAGCTTCCTCCCTTTAACTGTTTTCTTGCTATTAATTTCTTTGCCGATAGTGTCCCTCTAATGCAATGACATTGTACACAAAAATATATTATGTAATTCAATCGTAAATACTTTAATAAGCGAAATTTGAAAAAATTAAAAAAATTTAGTATTCGGAACTTTTAGATATTAATATGCATTCTATTTTTAAAATGCATTCCAGTAGTCTATTGTTTGCGTTAGAGACGTTATTGACCGCTAAAGTTATGCATTTCACGAATGCGTTTGACCCTTGTCGCATTTTTCATCCGTAAGCAAATAGTAACAAGCAAGTTTTGTAGATGTATACAATTTCCATCATAAAGACTGAGTGAGCCAACTTTTCTTCTTGATTAAAAATAAATAGACAGTTTCTATAACAGTTGTACATGTATTTCACTACGATTTGTAGAACTTTGCTAGTTTTTACGACACTCTGGATTTCTGATAATTCCGATAATTTCTGATAATACCATTAGCCCAAATTGTCGTAATCCTACTAATACAAATAATGTAAAATCAGAGGTAACCGGGATTCGAACCTGAACATGCTGATTCACAAGCTGAGTATTCGACTTACTAAATTATCATTGCTCTTACAGATAGACAGTGTATTAAATTGTATTATAGAGAAACTTACTTACTCGTATAATAAAATGACTCGTATAATTTCAAAGTAGACTGTAGCAAATACAAGACGCCACGCAAAGAGAATCCTCCAGTTACCCGAGAGTTCGACAACATTATGGTCGCCTGTTCAGTCAGCGAAGCTTATGGAGTAGATAACTTTGCAAATTTAACGATTGCTTTACATACTATAAACTCGAAATGTAATGATGTGACTATTCTGGGTTCACGTTTAGCTTTTACGTACATATTGAGGTAAGAAGTGCGGGAAAACTCTGGTATAACAATATTACCAGGAATGTGTTGTCGATGTATATATTTGATAATAGTAATAATAATTCTTTATTCAGGTCACACAGTCAGACCAAATGTGTTAGTAAACTATAGTTGAATAAATATACAAACATAATATTTTTTATTATTATTTAAGACATGCCTCCCTTCACAGTGCATCATTGAGCAATCATTCATAAAAGCCTACCTACATGTTACGTAATATAAAATAACGTTAGGGTATCTTTCATCCAGCTAATACATATTACATACGAAATTAATTGATATATACATTTATCATGTCTTTTTATACATGTAGCCTGTGGGTTAACTACACTCAAAAATCAATCAAAAATCGTTTAATTAACTACGCGTCCAATACAAAAACGCCTTCAGAGTGTTTCTGGGGCTGCCGCGCTACTGTAGTGCATCAGGGATGTTTGCCAATGCAAGAGTTGCAGATTTTTATGCTAACTATAGCATATAATAATATTATTATAAAATTTTGTTCTTTAGCTCTAAAAAAACTATTGTATTACCAAGTACATACATAGTTCTAATCTCTTACGGTAGTTTCTAAAATAAATCGGTATCATTCATTTATTGAATCATTAAATAAATATTGTCGAGATGATAAGGAACGCGAGCCCTATTCTGTCGAAGTGAAAACCGATTACAGCCGAACGAAATCGATACACCTGCTTTCCGCTTTTAACTGGTAATAGCTGGATTTGCATAATGGCCGATTAGTGGTTTTATCGTCGGTTTCATTGGCCGAACACATTGCATTAGTACGAAATTATGTTTATGGCTGATACTATGTAGCCAGATGTCTTACAGTTTAATAAGGAAGGGATTAACAGAACCCCTTACCTTAGATATCCAGTCTTGAACAAATATTACTCTGTGTAATGGACACTTAACTATTTCTCTTTTCTTTTCGTATTAGTGTGCACTAGCGATCCGCCTTCAGCTTCGCACATGCAATTTTTTCCTGAAAACTATATACAAAAACATCCCTCGTTTATCGCTCTATCAATTTTGAAAGCCTTATCAAATTCCGTTGGGTGGTTTAGAAGAAGTTATCAGAGTTACAGACGGAGGCGGACAGCGACTTTATTTTACACGCGACTTCGCCCGCGTAATTTTTTATAAAATATATTCTATGTTACTCGCTGTTAATGTATAGCTTTATATAGGTGAAAGAATTTTTAAAATAGGTCTAGTAGTTTTGGAGTTTATTCATTAAACATACAAAACTTATCTCTTAGTAATATTAGTATAGATATAGATAATTTATGTATAGCGACTTTATTTTATAATAATTATTTTGACTAAAGCTAAATATTTCACGCGGGCGAAGCCGTGGGCAACAGCTATCTAAAAAGAAAGATCCAACGCTTGGCAAAAGTATAATAGTCAATATATGCGAGGCGTTTCAATTCAGACGAAGTTGCGGACATTAGCTAGTATCAAAAACCTGCGTATCATCTAGAAAGTTACATGTATTCTACATTTCTATTTTAAAATCACAATGAAAATTATTTACACGCTACCAAAGAAATAGAATTCACACGTAAATACTAGAACGATATCGCTCTCGTATTATCTACGTATAGATAATTTGTACGCACGCCTGTTCAAAATTATGCTAATCTGGCCCCTCCGGGACGGTATCGGAACGAACCGATTGCGGATTGAGTAATGGCGCTCGCGTCGACACCTAAATGAACTCTGGAGCTCTTGCTGAGATAACATGAAGTTAGGGACGTGTTTCTTGATAGACATGTTGTATTACTTCATCTTCTGTATCTATACTAACATTCTTTATTGCTATTTGCTTATATAATTTTTGGCAGGCTAGACTCGGTGGCTAGGAGACTCATTGGCGACCTTTTGGCGACAGTACGCTTTTAAAAACTAAGAAGCAGAGCCTGGTATATAGACTCAAAATCGCCTGTCTATGTAAGTGTACTTCGGAGAGTGTACTCAGGAGCTGCATGAGCTCATACCGCCTTCCCCTTTCTTCCATCGGACATTCAGACGTACAAATCTTCGCTACACAGCTGGATGCTGGCCAAGAGCAAACATATATCTAATAAAAAAAAGTTGTTGAATTTTTTATATCTAATTTATATGATCCCTAGGGAACAGCGCTTTTTTATAAATGAAAAGTACCCCATGTTCTTTTCAGTATCCTAGACAACGTGTATGCAAAATTTCATGATGATCAGTTGAGTAATTAAGCCGCGACAGCGTAACAAAGAAACAAACGTACATATGCATTTATAATATTTGTTCAAGATTATAACAATAAAAAGAGGTGTTTCATATAAACCAAGCTTAAACAGATCGTGTACGTAATTCTAGCAGTCAATCGCTTATTGTATTGTAGCCTGGCGGGCATTCTCAACTACTGCTCATACATTAACCGTGTTCTTTTGAA
The DNA here is from genome assembly GCA_936446665.2 of Synanthedon andrenaeformis. Taxonomy (NCBI): domain Eukaryota; kingdom Metazoa; phylum Arthropoda; class Insecta; order Lepidoptera; family Sesiidae; genus Synanthedon; species Synanthedon andrenaeformis. Next base: position 8,129,415 of record OW387795.2, read on the forward strand.
AAGGTTTTTATCAGCAAATTGTTTAGGAGCCATAAAATAACAGGGTTTGAAGTGTTAATTTATGTAAATTTACAAAATGAAAGCAATTTCATAAATATTTTTTATATTTTTTTCACAAGTCATCTACATAATTAGTATTCTAGAAAATTTCTTCTGGTTTATATGAATTGAATATTGATATGTCCTAATAAATGATGAATAGTTCACCAATTTATTAATCCACTGTTATTAAAAATATGAAAAACTAGTTACGCCCGCGGTTGCTTGGTTCTTAGACAGTCGAGCAGTTCTTTAGGAATATTGACGTACTGTAGGCAAGTTATCAAATTGCTGTAGGCATCTATTTTTTTAGACATCATATTATGACATTATATTTTCGATATGAGCAAAAGATACTTTCAACCCCCTCCTACGCCCTCAGCACATCCCACCCTTGAGGACTTTTAGTATGTTCATCTGTTTACCGCAAGATATAACTGTAACAATTTTCAAAACTACACGAATTATTTCCCCTTGATTGTCCATATTCGGCTTAATTTAACTGTACTATTATATATCCAAAAAGTATAAAAGAAAATTTATGTCATATTCAGAATAATTCTGTCAGATTCAAAAGAAACAAAACTAAAAGATTTTGTTGATTTAATAATAGGTATATAATTTAAACTTAGGTAGATTGAAACCTGTTTAGCTGAAAAGATTATTATTTACCTACTCGTAAAATGCAAATACAAACTCACAGACACAGTGATGTTAGTAGCGATTTAATTAGAGTCCTTATTGTTATAAGACTCGATGTAGATTACAGGACCGCGACTCGTTATAAGTTTCCAGAGTTGAATCGCTTTGGAACTCCAGACGTTAGTTAAGTACTGCGTTGGACGAAATAAATTGACTAGCAATCTAAGTTGTAAACTCTTGATAGATTAATATTTTAACACTTCACTTACTTGCAAATAAATCGTGCTTAATTTTAGAATTAGGCACGCGATCATAAATCGTGCAGCTCTTGTGGTTGAAGTAACCACCATGATTTGGTAGATCAACGTGTAATAATGTGGTTTTGAGTAACCCATTTGTAGACATCCAGAAAAAGGATTTTAATAATAAAAATAAAATTCAACGCCTGACAAAAACAATGAGCAATTAAGTTTAAATAAATAATAAATTATTCCTCATATATTTTTGTCAGGTGACGATCAGCTATACATGTGGGTAAGTAAATAATACGAGATTGACAACAAAAGAACTGGGATTCTGCGATACGTGATACTTGAAGTAAAACTGAACGAATAAACATCTAATTAACTACGACATTCATATAATGCGTAAATTGATACTCGAAGCTTTGATTTCCTATGCGAATTAACAAAGGAGACTATTTGCCAATTAGCTTTATTTAAAAAATAACTAATCAATAGTTGTGGTGAAATGATAAAACAGGCATGACTTCGTTTTCGCCCTTTTATGATAAATCAAACCTGAATAAACTCGGAAAACTGAAAGGACACGTACACATCTATACGATACTACTGTTTTGTATGGACAAAAGCTGAATTGAGCCGAATAACTGTAGATACTCCCTAATGGGTTGGTTACTGCCGCCAGACGAAGCCCAGTTTATGACCAAGGAAAGCAGTGTGCTCTGTCGCTAGTAAAACTGTGTAATTTTCAGCGTGTGAACACCTTTTTAGCGCGTGTTAATTTATTCCATTCACTTTGAACAACAGAACGTACATAATTAACTTCGTCGCCCTGAACCAAAAACGCCTGGCTTTTAGGTTTAAATATTTAAAGGTCCCTTACGTAAAATCTAATTGGGAATTTAACGAACAAAAACTTATTAACTTTTCCCAAGTTTTTTTTTTAGAAAAAGTTAAAATACTAATTAATGGAAAGTTCTATTAATTATTGGAGTTTTCTATTGTCTATAACATTTCGTTCAATTAAACATCCAAACTTATATTCTTTTTGTTTTACCTTTGTTTTCTTTTAAACTCATTTCATCCCTCGGCGCATTAAGTTACGTACGTGTGGCCACGTGAGGTATTACTTAATAAAGGTGAATAAGAGATGTTACCCACAGGTTATATGAGCCCGTCACGTTAAAACGGACACACGTTTGTCTTAGAAATGTTGATTACGTGGTGTGCGAATCTATTTTATTATTTAACTAGCTATCCACGTTACTTTGTGCACGTGGACAAATTAATAGCACGTACCTTCACGTCTTTATTAAGGGTTGAAATTATGTCAGTGCTAAATTTCATATCTCAGTGTGCCCTGGCACTATCCTATCCTAGTAATGTTATAAATGCGAAAGATTGTGAAGATGGATGGATGTATCTTGTATGAATGTTTGTTACCCACTCTTTCACGTAAAAACTACTGAACGAATTTGGATGAAATTTGGCACACAGATAGTTTTATATCTGGAAAATATTAGATTTGTTTTAAAATATAAAAAAAGAGGGTGTCATTGTCGCCGTGGCCTTTTTTTTGCTTTATTTTTTTTGAAAAAATAATATACAGGCACGGTTCGTTTACGAAATTACGATTTTACTTTAAGTATTGATAGATATAGATAGATTATACTTATATAAACCAACTGATTCTTTTTGTGAATAAGAATTGACAAAATTACACATGTTCCATCAAAATAAAATGTTATCTGTAATTTGTAAGCCACCAGCCGCAAAATCACCATTTGAATGATGCGATATTACTCGAAATCAGAGGTCACGCAATAGGGTTGGCGATTTTTAAATTTTCAAATATTACAAATAAATTTCTTTTACTAATGGCAGACGATAAGTTTTGTTAAAATGCCTCTCTCAAAAATCATCAGAGTATTCTTAGTGCAAATTTATCGTATAGGCATAATAAAGAAAATTATTTATCAATTGTTTTCTTATTAAATTTATAATTGTTTGTTTTGTTGATTATAGCGGTATTTTTTTAAATCAATCCTCAAACTCTCGTAAAATCTCAGTCAGAGTAATTTGAAGTAGGAATAGGTATCTTTTAAAAATAGTGTGTGTTTTAGTTATAAAAATATTGTGATTAATATTTAATTTTGCATTTTGGCAACCCTGTTCCAATCTCCTTTATAACTTAATTATAGTAAATTACATCTAATTGCTGTGAGGCTTTAAGGTCAGATTCCTGTGTAACCGATTATTACTTTTAACCTATAAATATATAAATCATAGTTTTAATAATTTGAAAGTTAACCTAACGGACCTATTGCTATTGCTAAATTATTTTCTGTTTAGTTCCTGTGTATGCGTGTTAGATAGAAGATCGACATTTGTTTTAAGTTTATTTGTTTTATTAGAACAAATAAATATATTGTTTACTGTTTAAATATTTTATTGTTTATTGTTTAAAAACCTAAAATTATAATTTACTAGCGACCCGCTTCCGGAAAAAATTAGCAAAACTTAACTAGGTTTATCTAATTAATGGTGAAAATCACATCAAAGTCCGTTACATGGTTTAGAAGGAGTTATCACCAATACAGACAGACGCGGAAAGCGACTTTAAATTATACTATGTTCCTAAAAATATAAAGAATTAATATGATAAAAGGGCTGTTTGAGTGCAAAAAAGCTAGTTTTTTCTGTGATTGTCCTATATACCAGTTATACAATGCTAGCTATGTCAGGAAGGAAGCAGTTTAGCAAGTCAATTATGGCTGTTTTTTTTTCAAATAACTGTGCTTGTTTGAAAAAGCTATTCTTTGGGTTAATTTTACTATTAGTGGGTGAAACAATTAAAGATATATAAAGATAAACAATACAGCATTCTTTAATTGTTAATATACCAATTTTATATAATTAACATAAGGGTACGCATTAAAATTGTATTTCAAAGTCATCGACCCCTTAAAAAAAGTAGATTTCGCAATCCATACACACGCCATCTTTAAATTATTTCAATATAATTTGTCGAGTCATTTGCGGGGTACAATCGATTAAGGAAGTGTTAATTAATGTTTTTATTCATTTCGAAATAATAGCCAAAGATATAATAAAATGTGTGACCTAAAATAGAACTTATTGATTGGGTATATGTTACAAAATCAATTAGCACAATAATAATATGTGTGGTGGTGCCTGTTAATTTTTTTGTTATTTATTGTATCCAAGATAATCAAATTTTTTATCAAACAAAGGCAGATATCTATTTTACTCCAAGCGAATAGTTAAATTCCCAAATATTTGAATATTCGCTAATTTATTAATTTAATTAGCGAACCGCTCCAAGCTTTGCCCGTATGCAATTTTGTTCTGTAACATACACAATTTTTTTCGTTTATCGCTCTGCCCATTATTGAAAATCGTATCAAAATCCATTGGGTTCTTGAAAAAAAGTTATCGGAGAAACAGAGAAGCGGACAGCCACTTTATTTTATAAATAGCTGTTGCACTCGACTTCGCCCGCGTAACTTTATAATGTACAAGCTGGTGCCCGCGACTTCGTCCGCGTTGAAAAAGAAAATATATGAGTAATTACTGTACCCGTGCGCCGTACACCGCCATCTGTTAGATTTTTGTGGAACTACAAATAATAAAAACAAATTTGTCCGCGTTGAAAAAGTAGCCTATCCTGTGTCCCGTACGTCCAAATGTTTATCTACCAAGTTTCATTAAAATCAGTTAATTCGTTTCAATTATGGCGGAACATACATACATACAGAAAAAAATTCTAAAAATCGTCAATTTAGCTTCAGTATCATGTATAGAGCCTATAAACACGATATCTCTGAACACAAAGTAACTTACTCCATGACTAACCCTTACAGATTTATTATTAGTATTGATAGCATATGTTACTCGCTGATAATGTAGCTTTCTACATGTGAAACAATTTTTAAAACCGTTAAATTTTAATACGTCAATTTTTAAAACCAGTAGTTTTTGAGTTTATTCATTACAAACATACAAAAACAAATCTTATGATATCTATTAATATACATATAGAAATAAATACCACATACTTGTATTACGAATACCATGCAAAGAGTAAACTTTATTCGGGAAAATAGAGATCTATGTTTTCTAAGTCAGTTGTTAGGCCACGGTTTGCTGTATGAAAAATCATAGAGTACAACTAGGCCGCATTCACAAACGCATACTGCTGCCTTGTGAATAAAATATTCATACCATTTCTTAAAAATACATTGTAATATTTTATACAATTAGGTTAATTTGATATTCTTCTTTTTATGTAAAGGTCGTTAGTTGGTTACCTACTAACCTATTAACACAAGCAACGCCATATAGATGCTGCAAGTGCTCTGCCAACCTTAATTAGATTAAAAAGGGATATGATAATAGGCTGTGACATCCCTTACTCGCTCACTTGTTATTTTATTTATTTCGAGAAAATTGTATTATATGTCACTTTTAGCCTATCTGTTGTCACATACATTATTCACATGCTGACGGTCCACTTGATGGTAGATGGCTACCGTCGTCAATAATATAAGAACCGCCACGTGTTTTGCAGACTACAGTAGGTTTGTTAAGGATAAGAGATTGAGAATTAATAGGGAAATAGGCTCTGACATCCCTTCCCCATCACGGTGGTCTTCTGTGAGAGATTGGTTACTGCCGCCACACAGGCTGCACAAATAACTGGTCAAACAGTAGTGGCAAGGCACGCAGACTAGTAAAACTACTTAGAATTCATTATTGCAATTTGGAGATTATTTCACTTCCCTTATTTGAACCCTCCTTTTAAAGAACCTGTATTTAAGAGCATTGCTGCGTTTTTCTTCATAGAATCAACATTCAGAGCCTTCACTTATTGTAAATAAATGTTAAAACATAACAAAACTTTAAATTTGGTACTATTGAATAAAGAATATTTCAACTTTTGAATGACTTGTAAAAAAAGTGACATGTTTAATCGCTTGCTCATAGAAATATTTCACTTTTGTTCACATCTATACACAGTCCGATACGATCTCGTAACAGTGTAACAGTTTGAACGCGTCATCCTTACAAATTGGGATGATACATATTAACGCCCTATTACTAACAAAGTAAATTCAATACACTATTAAACGGCTAGTTTATCGTGTGTACATTCGTTAACAGTGATATGACAAGCTTCAAGCGTCCATACGTTTATGGTATAATTGAAATCTTCGATATAATGAATGACGCGGTCACACTGATCGAGCGATCATAATGCGATAGAGCCGCGATTTTGACATACCTTCTGTAAGTTGTTTATAAAAAAATTGATTTATCCAAAACCCAAAGATTTCGATGGAGTTTGCAACTTAATTAATAATTATTTATTTCTTTTTAAGATTTTTATTATTAGGGTTATGATATGTTATATAACGTGTTATGATACATATACCTAATAATATACATATGTATGTGTGTTATAACTGTACATGTTTGTACAAGTGCGCTGCCGACCCTTCAGGAATTTGTTTACTGCTTTTTATCATTCGACAGTTACATATGTGATACAAATTGCTAGTACAGCTAACGGAAAGAAAAATACATGTTTGAGTTTTCTTACGTTAAAAGATTACGTGAAACCGCCATGTTACTCAACCGACAGACAGTATATCAAGCGACGGTCATTAAATTGAGTTATTAGTCATAAAATATTCATAAAATTCAAAGTGGAATCAACCATTTAGCGAGTTATGGATCTTTCCAAATTTAAGGACACGGCTGTTTCTGCTCATTTACGGACATTTTAAGTTTTGATAAAAAAAATTGCAGAATGATTCCGATGACGACCAGTGTGCGCTGAGTGATAAATGGCAGTTCGAGAGGAAGTCTCGAAGATGGTCGCGAGTGGTCGAGATCACGCCACAAGCTCAAAGAAGACTTCAGGTACTGTTTGAATTTTTTATCGTGCCACTGAAATCTGTGTCTTAATTTCAGCGCCATTTAGTACAATTTTGTTTGTTAAGTCTAACAAATAGCGTAAAGTTTGATTGAAATATAATATAAATCCTAGTTAAGCTCGGTCGAGTTCCTCTCGAATAATATCTAAATCAAAATTAAAAGATTTCTTAAGCTTATCAAACTACAAAGTTCATAACTATGGCTAGTTTCCTATGCAATAATAATGTAAATTAAATTTTCAATAATTTGAATATAAAAGTGATATGTATTTTTTTTAAGTAAAAATAATTAATTTAAAAATAAATCTAATACTGTAATAATAAAATTTAACTCAGCATGCACCAGCAAACTTGTTTTCAGTAACATTTCATGACAACAAAATTTTCTTCTGCAATATGTAGGTACTCTTTATAATATAATATTTAATAATAATTAAATATCCCTAGTTAATTAAATAGTGTGGGGGGCGCTCCTCTGATGGGCACTTTTACAATTTTTAGTGTATTTATATAAAATTTATTGTATAATTTTATGTGCTATATGAAATATTTTTCTTTCTTTGATATAAATTCTTTAATTATAAAGTTATATTTTTGAGTTACATATTTTTCGTATGACGCGCGAGCAATCGCCAATGTTATTATTTTTCGCGTTCTATTTATTTCGTATCACTTTGATGTTATTCAATTGAGATGTTTACAGTAATTATACATCAAACACATTTTAATGTTATTTTGGTCACTTACCAAGCCGATCAGATGTGGGTGGGTAATCTTTTCGTTTGTTGAATCTTCTTTTACTTCTTCAGTACATAGTTAAGCTTTCTATTCATGAGAATATTTTTTGGTATATTAATATTTCTTTGACAAATTACCTACTGTATAAATTTTCTCACCTTTTTTTTCCATTTTTTTTTACCTATTTATATATTTTATTTCTGTTCAGGTAATAGCGGCACGGGCACTAGCAGAGAGAGAGGCAAGAGAGGCTCGAGGCGAGGTTGAAGATGACGAAGATGATTCGTTGCCAACAATTAGAGTCGGTCTCGTAGATTCTGATGGTCACTACACTGATGTGGAGCCTGACTTGTAAGTATATATAAAAAATATTTTTCAATATTTTTTTATTTTGTCACAGATAAGGCCATAACTGTCGTCAGCTTTTCAATATATGAAAGTGAAAGCTGTAGCTTACAGCTTATGTGTATCATTATCATTATCTTCCTAGCGGCTATTTCTGGTCTGCTAGAGAACCAGTATCACTTCGTCCATTGCTGAAATATTGTGATCGCCACGTAAACTAAAGCTCTCTACCTATACCTACCGCGTTTAGAAACTGTAGTACTTTTTTGATAGAGGCATTCCTCACATCTTCAGAAGCCATTGTGTGGCTTCCTAGGACGTGACTGCGCTTGTGCATCAAGGGGCCACACTCGCACAGGATATGCATTGGTGTTTCTTCTGCCTCGTGGCAGAAGCGACACTCTCCCGTACTGGTGAGACCCATTATTTTGAGGTGCCTATTGAGGCGGCAGTGCCCCGTTAGTGCCCTCGTTAGAATGCACAGATTGCTCCTACTAAGCGACATAGCCTGGTTCGTCACGTTTCGACTGTAGGCTTTTATGAGCGCTCAGCTTATGTGTAACATAGCTTCCATCTGGAGCCCTTAGCTTCCAAAGGCCCTCAGTCTTTACGTTTATACGAAGTGTGTCGTGGGTTAAAAGATGATAACTCGAGCGACCATTGATTCAGCCTATTAAATACATACCTTTAATATTAGCGCTATTAATAGTATTTAAGTGAATATGTCTTTAAATTTGCTTCCATAGTGGGAGGCAATTCAGTAAAGTGATGATAAACAAAATTGCGCGATACTGTTAGATTCTGTAGCCACATATCTATCAACTACATCCAAATTGTAATTACACCACTCAAGAATTTTTTTGGGATCAAACATTTTTTTTTTTCCCGGTAATTATGGTATATTCGGATTCGTTGGATACACTCAAAGAAAATACGTAAAACACGACACAGTCACACTATTTTGTCATTATTCATTTATTTGAACATTTATTGAAGATACTTACCTACTCAAACGCCTTACCTATACTCAACCGGTCACCATGAAATTTTGCATAAGTTGTCAGAGGTATAGAAAAGGATATAGGATACCTTTCATACAGAAAAATTTACTCTACCCGGGTAACGCAGACGACGTAGCGGGCAAAAATTAGTTTCCCTATTAATATAATAGCGAATTAAACATTACGAGAAGAAATTCTATTATCTACTTACTTACAAAGTATACACTTCCTTTCACTTAAGATTTGTGAAGAAACTTAAGTTGAAACAGACGTTTGCCACTACAGTTTTAAGTACACAACTTGAACTGGAGTGAAGACCGTCTTTTACATTTAGAGATGTTTAATTAAAATTTTACTTTGTATGTTTCCTTTCAAGTTGTAACTTATCTATTTTTAACAACCGACGCCCGACGCGAAAACGGGATTTGTATGTCTGTAGAATCGTAGCTCTCAAATGGGTGGACCGATTTTGATCCGGTTTTTTTTTTGTTTGAAAGCTGCGTGATCGAGATGGTTCTTATGATTTATGAAGATGTGTATAATCATAAACCATCCTATCCAGATGTGTTAGCGCCTAGTGTGTGTTAAACGAGGGGTTCTCACCTTGCTGAGTAGACACCTTTCTGTAACTTTGATGTTTGATTTTACTGTTTTATTTTTGTTTTATTGTATGTATTCAAGTTGCACATAAATATTTAATGATTGATTGATAAAATTTCATGTTAAAGTGTATATCCTTATATTTATATAAAAATTACGTGTCACATTGTTTGTCCGCGATGAACTCCCAAACTACTGAACCGATTTTGATAAAATTTCGTAACTATATGTAATTTGGTCCAACTTAAAAGACAGGATAGTTTATATCTCATTTTGTTTATTATTTTTTGCAAATTATATAATATTATTAACATAGCGTCACCTGTTGATACCTATTCAATCCAGCAATTATTTATCTGTGAGTTCCAAAAGATTCTAACAGATGACGATGTGAGGTAATTTTATCAGCTGGATTGAGCAAAAAATTGCACCCGTGCGAAGCCGGGAGCGGGCCACTAGTATATGTATATATATAATATATATAATTTAAACTTATTAAACCTTTGGTAGACGGAAAAGTGGCCAGAATGCGGCATTGCCCTGTTGAATGCATATGCTTATCTTCTGGGCAAAGTAAGAGCCAGCATTCTGGTCACCCGACGCCTCTACCAACCGTTTTGTAAAGTTCATGAGCGGCTGCCCCCACGGACTTTCTATTCATACGAAATACCTAATGTATTCTTATTAACTTTCAATCAACTCTAATACAATCGTTACTAAACATCTAAAATCTTTGATTTCCATTAATTGCCCTTGATTATGAAACATAGAAAAGAAGATCGTTGATTTGGGCGTTTCTTTTAACCAGTCACCAATAAACATTGCCATTACCTTTCCATATCTACGATTCACCTTGAAGATCATTTGAAATTGGTTTTTAGTAGTCAATTACCACATGAAACGCTCGTTAATGGTTTTCTGACGGATTCAATGCTACCTCATTTGAGATATGAAGATCTTAGTTGCACGGTAAATGTAATAGAATCGCCGTACGTCAATATTAATGGACTTAATGTTGTCAGATCATTTTTGAATGACTGTTTAATAGCATTTGATACAGTTAGAGTTCACAACAATTGTCATTCACATAAATTTTTTAAATTTTTTCATATGTATAGACAGCTACATCAGTAGTACCTAAGTTATACAATAAAATGTTTTTATAGAAAACTAACTTTTTCCTGCGATTTAAAACATTTATTTAATCTTTGTTGCTCATATATTACTGTCAAGCGTTGAAATTTTTATTTTTAGTTGATCTGTCAGGGAAAAGTACTTTTTTTATTATTGAAAGTACCCTATGTTCTTTTCTGTATCCTTGTCAACTTTTATGCAAAATTTCAATTTAATCAGTTAAGTAATGAAGGTGTAAAAGCGTAACAAACAAACAAACTAACTAACTCGCATATAATATTAGTTTTGTATGGTATTTAAATTTATTTATTTAAACTCCTCCGAAACGGCTTGACCGATTTTTATGAAATTTTTCGTGTATATATTCGGTAGGTCTGAAAATAGGTCGTAAACTATTTTTTATACCACTAAGTGATAAGGGTAGCCCACCCAAAAATTATTTTTTGCAAAACAACGTTTGCCGGGTCAGCTAGTATAATCTCTATATAATAAAAATTTTGTGTCACATGTTTGTCGCCAATGAACTCCCTAAACTACTAAACCGATTTTGATAAAACTTCGTAACTACTTGTAATTTGATACAACTTAAAAGATAGGATATATAAATTGCACCCCGGCCGAAGCCGGGAGCGGGCCACTAGTAATATATAAATATTTCGAGATACGAATATAAGTTAAAAAGAGCATTCAACAAACTGACCCATCATCATCGCTTATAAATTTCCATTGAGGTGAAGCAACAAAAGGTTGGTACACGTTTGATTTCAAGTCAATCTGTTATTTTCGTGACTGAGTACATATTGCATACAAAGGGTCTGCACAATGACTATAATTAAGTCTGCCAGCCATTTGTTCTACTTACAATTTGGGTACTTAAGGCCCTTCACCTATCACGTTTCTATTTGGGATTGCTAAACCATAAGTAATAATGATAGCCTGTTGGGAAGAGTGACGTTCAAGTGAAAGCGATAAATATGCTCACCTCCAGAAATTTCATCTAATATTATAAATGTGAAAGTATGTTACCTTTTCACGCCTTAACTAACCATCCAAACAAAAGATCAATCAACCTAAGGCCATAGGCACCTTTCATCCAGAAAAAAAGTACTGTTTCCGAGATGATCCCTAAACAGAAACCAAAGCTAAAAACTATAATAGCAATATCAGGCGTTAGATTGTTGCTCATATTTTGTCAAGCAGTATTTTTTTTTAACAGACGAAGATGCGGGCACTAGCTATAGTTTTAAATAAAACTTGCTGTCTGATACAAGGGCTACTCGTTCAATTTCTGGCAATACTTGGTCTGGCTATACAGGATTTAGCTAGTTTTGTAGTAAGTTTGTACATAATTAATGGCCATAAATTTGGTATATATTATTTGGCGAATTTTTATTGAGATATGTTAAAAATATAAATATATTTCACATTACCTACTAGACAAATATAATTTCAATTGATAACGATACGTTCAACAATCCCAATTCAATTTTACAACTTTTTACTCTTTGACATGTACTTGACAAAAGTGTGAATTTGACATGTGTTTACAAAATTATTTATGACAAAATTACACAAGTACCTAAGGTCATGTCATTTTGTCCTATTCTATATGTCTTATACATAGAAACTTATAAATGAAATTATATGTCATAATGACCTATCCTACTAGAAATACCCAATGATTAAAACCGTCACGCTTTCACTAAGAGCATACCTTTACCCATACACGTTGCGTCAGCCCCAATAACCTACATAAAGGGCGCATGATTTTTAGAGCGCAAAGATCTTAACGCAGTGTTAATTATTGTTAGAATGTGAAACGGCTGGTTTAATTGGTTTTCCATTAAATTTGCTGACTAACTAAAATATACAAAAATAGATTTTTCATATTTCTAAAACAAAAAGTATTAATGCTGGTACTAAAAATCCTAATATACAAAGTTCCGCCACTGAACTACTTCAACAAAACTAGTGAGAATTTAATAGGTTTAAATTATTTATAAATATTTTTTGAAAATGATTAGTTTTTAAGTTTATATGTTAAATTTGTATCTTCATAAATTATAACCTTATGTGTTCATTAAATAGAACAAGAATTAATTAGGAAGGATAACGAAATTAATAAATTTTTCAAAGCTTTCTAAAGATAAATTAAGAGAAGTTTATGGGCATTATAAAATCCTATATAATGTTAGTCTGGTGAATATTTATTTGTAACAGTTTAATACTAGTGGGAATAATCCAATTAATTTTTACTGTCCACTTTATCATACATTTTTAAAACATATTTTTAAGCAATCTAAGCTAATGCTATAAATTACTGGTTCATGTGGTTAAATCAAGCTGAAGAATAAGGCAAATAAAAGAGGTTTAAAAGCGAAACTTTACTTAATTCACATTGTTCTCTGCCTCAACTTCAGTTATTTATGAGAATAAATGAGGCACAAAAGTGATGAATTCACTTAGCAGTCAAAACTAAGTCAAAGGTAAAACAAATCATAAAGACGACATTGTTAACTTAATTTGGGACCCAAAATTGAGCAATTTGCGCAGCTTAACTTAGCTAAATTTAAATGTCAACGTGGATTTTCTTTTCAAAATTTTGTTCTAATTCTAAAAATTTATGTACATTCCTAAAGCAAGAGAATGTTTTAATTAGATAACAGTCCAGCGACCCAACCCTGGCATCGCACGAATGCAATTTTTTGCAAATAATATACACAAATTTTCCTCGTTTATCCCTCTTTCCATTAGTGAAAACCGTATCAGTATTTCTTGGGTGGTTAAGAAGAAGTTATCGAAGACTTTATTTTCTAATTTATGTAGGTATCATCAGGGACATTTTTACATTCTCTCTCTCTCTCTCTCTCTCTCGTTTGATATAACTCGCACGTTATAACAATCCAAGCTGGATTTCCAAGCTTTAATATTCACCAACTAATATAAACTTACTGGTTAAACAACACAGCTGTTTGTCATGCATCGTGCATCAAACAAAACGTTTTACCAAACTTTGTCCAAACACTTTTAATTAGCTTTTGAAATTGGTTCGTATAGTCGGTTCCGCCACTTGTTAAAATTTCTCTAACAGCTGTTTGCCGGAACGAAAAATTAATTTAAAGTGTACAACGTGCTCGTTAGTCGTTAATTGAAAGCCTGAATTTTCCAACTAATTGTTAATTTTTACTCGATATAAATAAACATTTTAAAAACATTAATAGATAAGTGGATTCATCTCGTTTAACTGCTGTAGTTTCGAATTTTTGTTAGACCTGAGTATACCTTTAAATTATTAATTAAACTAACGGCCTGGTCCTGTCTTCACACGGGTGCAATCTTTTTTTTAGTTTATAATATGAAAAAAAGTTAGCACTTGTGCGTTTCGGTGCGTGAATATATTGTATATTCGAGAAATCTACGATTATGTAGTGCATAATCGTAGATTTCGTAGTGCATAATCGAAACGAAGTCTTTTCAATTTAATTTCCCTGAACTATATTTTATATTGCATCTTCATGCCACTTGTAAATATGAAAAAGAAAGTGCCTTTATTTTAGACAAAATTAAGTCGCTTTTACCTTACTTGCTACAGAGTTTAATAATGAACCCTTCGATTAAACGGAATTTTGATATAAACCCATGGAATTCGCATATTACCTATATTGCGCAAATTTCAATTATGCATTGCTACACAGTTCTCGATATAATTATGTTCTTGTAATTAACTTCGATCTGACTCCATGATAGATATTATCTTCATTGTATCGTACTTAGCAATCACTAAATTAAATTTTAATAAGTTCAAATTTGTTATTATAGTTTCGTTAATTTTAGTGTTATTGTGAAATATTTTTGTCCAATTAACACACATATAGACAAAAATAGAGAAAAAAAACTCACGAATACTAATATATAAATTAATAATATTATCTATACTAATATTATAAAGAGAGAAGATTTGATTTTTGTATCTTTGTATAATGAATAAACTCAAAAATTACTGAATCGATTTTGAAAAATCTTTCGCCTATAGAAAGCTACATTATCAAGGAGTAACATAAGCTACATTTTATAAAGTTACTCGGACGAAGTCGCATGCAACAGCTTAATAAGTACTTACTCCATATATCCTACTATAATATTATAAATGCGAAAGTTTGTGAGGATGTATGGATGTTTGTTACCTTATCACGTAAAAACGGCTTAAGAGATTTCGATGAAATTTGGCACACATATAGTTTATTATCTGGATTGACATATTGTAGTAAATATCGAAAAGTGTTAGGTATATAAATGTTAATTAGGTATACATAAAGTAAAGTAAAGTATTAATAAGGCACTTAAATACATATGTATTTGTGTAAATGTTGGCTATATCCAATATTACAATTTATATGGGTATGTTTCTGTCGAGTAACATACTAAAACATCAACTCGGCAGAGTTTATATCCAGGGGGCTTAACATAACATAGGGAAATAAACTATTCAGTAAACTTAAATCTTGTTGAATTGAATTACATAGTTTCAAATCTAACGTAAACCTTGGTTCGTGCGTCATTAGTTAATTTTGTATACGTTCATCCAATCTTTGTGAGCACCATTTTAAATAATTGCGTCTTATTATGATGACAAAATTATATATCACCGTACAAAATTATATAAAACTATATAATGATGACATCATTATATAGGATGCAATTATCTATAATGCTTCTTAATTTCAATTATAATCAAGAAAAAATTAATTGTAAAACGGTTTTAGCGCAAAATAAGTTTTAGGTCATGATTTATGAAAAATAATAATAAAAATAATTATTATTATTTTTATTTTATATTATTATTATCCTAGTTTGTTTACAACTGGCACCACCTTCCTGCTCCACAAATCAGGTAGTACCACGGAAGCTAAGAACTATAGACCCATTACATGTTTACCAACAATTTACAAACTACTCACATCCATTCTGAGGTTAAAAATTAATTCTCATATTGTTACTAACAACGTTTTGGCCCCAGCTCAGAATGGTTGTAGAGTTGGGTCCCGTGGTACTAAGGAGCTCCTCCTCATAGACATGACCATTTGTCAAAATGTCAAGCGGAACAGAGGGACTCTGTCGACAGCTTGGATTGATTATAAGAAGGCCTATGACTCGGTGCCCCATTCATGGTTGAGAAGGATTTTGGAGTTGTATAAAATTAATCCAACTCTGAGATCTTTCTTAAGTACCTGCATGGAGCAATGGACCACAGTTCTTCGTCAACCAGGCAGCCTACAGAGCGTCTCTGGTCCGCAAGATGAGATAAGTATCAAGCGAGGTATCTTCCAAGGCGACAGCCTGAGTCCACTGTGGTTTTGCCTAGCTTTGAATCCTCTCAGCACATTACTGAAGGATTCAAAACTAGGCTATCGGTTACGGAAAGAGGGAGAGGTCATTTCTCACCTACTGTACATGGATGATCTCAAACTATTTGCATCCAAACGCCAGGATCTGTTAGAGTTGTTAAAAATAACTGAAACTTTTAGCAACTCTATAAAGATGGAGTTTGGTGTAGATAAGTGTGCGGTTATGGATGTACAGCGGGGCAAGGTTGTAAATTCTTCTAATTTACAACTCACTGAAGTGACCTTTAAATCTCTATCTGAAACCGAAACCTACAAGTATCTTGGTATGTCACAGTCGTTGGGTATCGTTGATAAGGACATAAAACAGATGGTGAAGGAGCGCTTCTTTTCCCGCCTGACAAAAGTACTTAAGAGTCTTTTATCGGGTGGCAATAAAGTGCGCGCCTTCAACAGCTGGGTTATGCCTTTGTTAACCTACTCCTTTGGCATACTAAGATGGACACAGACTGAACTAGATGCCTTGGACAGAAGGATTCGTCAACTGCTCACCATACATCGGATGTTACACCCGCGCTCGTCTGTTATGAGACTGTATATCCCTCGGAAACTGGGGGGCCGCGGCTTTCTGAATGCCAAGGACCTTCATAACCAAGAAATATGCAGTCTCAGGGAATATTTCCTTAACAGCGATTGCGGGATACATCATGATGTCGTGACAGTTGACAAAAACCTCACTCCGCTTTGCTTATCTAAGGAGAACTGGCGCAAGCCAATAATTTTGAGTACCGAGAATCGCAGGGAGATATGGAAGAGCAAGGAATTGCACGGGCGGTTCTATCGAGCCCTCACCGGACCCGATGTAGACCCGCTCGCTTCAATAAACTGGCTACGTTTCGGTGACCTCTTTGGGGAAACCGAAGGTTTTGTCTGTGCAATAGCTGACGAAGTTATCAAGACGAGAAACTACCGGAAATATATTCTCAAAGACGGTACGGTAGACATTTGTCGAGCATGCCACCGTCCAGGAGAATCATTGAGACATATTATTTCCGGTTGTTCTCATCTTGCTAATGGCGAGTATTTGCACAGACATAACCAAGTAGCCAGAATTATTCACCAACAACTTGCTCTTCAATATCACCTTGTTGAATTTGAAGTACCATATTACAAATATATGCCTGCGCCCGTTCTCGAAAATGGTTATGCCACGCTCTATTGGGATCGTTCAATAATCACGGACAGAACTATTGTCGCCAATAAACCTGACATCGTGGTTATTGACCGATCCCAACGCCGGACGATGCTTGTTGACATTACTGTTCCACATGACGAAAACCTCGTGAAAGCCGAGAAAGACAAACTTACCAAGTACATAGACTTGGCTCACGAGGTGACCGCCATGTGGAATGTCGATTCGACAATCATCGTCCCGATAGTCATATCGGCGAATGGTCTTATAGCGAAGAGCCTCGACCAACATCTTAAGAGTCTCTCGCTAGATGGATGGATCAAGGGTCAGATACAGAAGGCGGTACTTCTGGACACGGCACGAATTGTCAGGAGGTTCCTCACTCTGCAGCCCTAACCACCGGTAGCTTGGACCTTGCCCCGCTACTTGCGGCATACTAATTTTAAATTTTTTATAATATATATTGTTTTTTTTAAATATTTATATTGTAAAAAATTTAATGTTAAGAAAAAGAATGAATAAAGAGAATAATAATTAGACCTTGACTTTATAACACATGAGTGAATAAGACTGAATATTCGCTTATACACGTAAATATGATATTATTAAACGATACAAGTTATTTCATACTTAGCACTTAACGTAATTCAGTTTCTTTGGAAGTTTGCTATAACGTTAAAACGATGTTTAGAAGACATTCAAACATGTATTTATTCAAATGTTAATTTTATTAAATTTTTCCAGACTCAACGTACCAGGTCAACAGCCAGTTATACAGTTACCAAGCGACAAGGAAGATGAAGAAGACACAGGCACCAGATTCAGGAGGACGGGCTCAGAGCGTCTTCGTGACGGCGCCAAAGCCTTACTGCGAAGAGTCGAATCCCTTAAAACCCGGAGAAGAAAACGACAGAACAGAACAGAAGTCATCGTTTCATCGCCACACTTCCTTGACGCGCAGCAAGACAGATATCCCGATTTAAATTACATAGACATGACCCCAACTACCCCCACGGCGTTTCCTTTCCCAGATTTTAACAGCTCTCCCTTACACGCGGCTGCTATCAGAACACAACCTCCGTCTCCAATGACGATTATGCCTCCATCACCTATCGCACCTCTTGAGCAATCATTCGTGTTGAACCCTCCTTTCGGTGATGACAGTTCAAGTTATGCATCAGACGGTAGCATGGGCTCAAGCAATAAAAGTTCAAAGTCAAAATTGGGAAGAGCTAAAAGGATTTTTCATAGAGGTGTGAAGAATGAAGACACCAGCGCTTTAAGCGATTCCGAATGTCAGCCAGCCAGTTGGAGACATAATTATTATAGAGATCACAATACTCATCAAACTACCGAAGTAAGTTTCATTTATTTATTTATTTTCACGCTAAAATTATCATCGTCTTCTCAGCTGTGGGACGTCCACTGTTGGACAAAGGCTTTCCTCATAATTTTCCAATAGGACTGATCAGAAGCAGCCTGAATACACTGTTGTTCTCCGGTATTTTCACGCTTAAATTTTATGCTAAAATGTTTAAAAGAAAATTATTAATTCTACATAACCAGCTTCTTATGAAAATATTTTATTCTTCTATGTACCTAATCAGAAAAAATAAGTTACCAATATCGTAAAAAGAAAGATATTTTTTTTATATTTCGCCCTCAAACCTATCCTTTGATTTAAATAAAAAATTAACACACACTTCAACTATTAATGAGAGGAATTCTCAGTTCAAGGTTTTACTATGTCTGTATTAACTTATAATTGAATAATTAAATTTTCTATTATAAAATTATAATAGGAAATATCTTTGTTCATGTACTCAGTTGATTAAAAGAAGGGAAGATTAAACAGTAACTATAGTAAAAAAAAAATCATTCACTTGTTCCTCAGGTGTACGTGGAACCGCCATCACCAGTGGACTTGAAGCCAGACCCTGAAGTTCTTCGAGAGGTTCAGAAGTCTCCAGCACACACAACACATAGACGGCAAGCTATCAGAACCAGCTCTCTTAACTTAGGGAAGGATGGGAAGTAAGTACTCATAAAATCCTAACTAATATTATAAATGCGAAAGTGAGTTTGTTTGTTTGTTTGTTTGTTGCCCTTTCACGGCTTAATTACGCAATTGATTATTATGAAATTTCGCAAACGGAAAAATACGGAAACATCTTTCATCCAGAAAAAAGTTCTGTGTCATAGGGATAATCTAAAAGTTAAAATTAAATAAAAAAAACCGCCTGACAAAAATATAACAGCATTTTTTTTATATTTTATTAGGGAAAACAAACAATTATACCATATATAGTGAATTTAAAAAAGGGAAACATACAAAAATAAAGAAATAAAACATAAATATTTAACACCTAGGAAATAAGGGCTCAGAAAAAGACGCGGGCATACGCTAACTTCATTTAAAAAAAAAAAAACTTTTTTTTAATGCATTTATTTAACAGTTCAAAACTTTTAACAAGTAAGAGAGTTATTTTTATATAGAAGTAAAAAGTTATGTATATCTATCGATAATTCATTCACCATATAAAAAGTTGTCAAAAATATCATGAGAGCGGACCGTAAAAATAAGAAAGTTTGAACACTTTTGGGATATGGAAATACGATTTAACTTCGTGTCATATTTCTGTTGGAAACCAATTGAGGGTTATTGTGTTATTGAATCTTCAAAAGTTAGTCTGACATTTCAAACGAAAATTTACCAAACTGAAAACAAACCTTGTTCGATGAATAACTTTGTGGAAAACTCATCCTGTCCCTTTTAAATTGTGTCTGAGTGACTGGAAAATATCTTTATCAGACAATTCAATGGAGGAATTCTCTAGAAACTGTTTGTTTATATTGTACAAAAACAAGGTTTTGTAGCAATTTCATTTTATAAACAAATTGTTTGTTCATTTATTTTCTTCTACGTTTCTCGCTATATTATAATATACCGGCGCCCGCGACTACGTATAAAAATTAAGTATAATTATGAGCAATATAAAGCCTGATATCTTTATTGTTGTTATACTTTTGCCAGGCGTTGGATTTTTATTTTAAGATGATCATTCGGGAACAATGAAAGGTAGCCTTCATTTACTGTTCTGTATCCCTGACAACGTATGTGCATAATTTCATGATAATTGGTTAAGTAGTTAAGTCGTGAAAAGGTAAAAGACAGACAGACAGACAGTGTATTAGTATGGATTATAATACGTTCATTAATATATTAATTTATAGTTAATTCCAATTGGCTGGGTTCAAAGTTTACACACTTGGACATTTTCCTTCCATTTGCGAAAACCCTATCAAAATCTATTGGATGGTGTAGAAGTTAGCGGATAAACAAACAGAGCTGGAATTTATAGATAAATAGAAATATAGATTGAGATATTGTTCGTCCGTAAAAGGCAGTGATATGGCAATGGCAGTACTGTGATCTAAGTATATATTGTTATAACAAGCACTATACTCAGTTAACAATAATGGTTTAACTTATCTCTCATTTCAATGGAACTCTAACTCTCTAAGTATTCTAAGTATTCATTTGTATCTATATTCTAACAAAATGTGTAATGACTGGCAATTTCCTGAATAAAGAGAAAAAAATCTCCCCTTATCTTATCTAGGCGCAGCTTAAATGTGACCGCTTCCTTTTCTTTTAGATAGAATTTTGTTGGTTCGTGTCTCAGTATAATTTTTTTAAAAGGTATTAGAAAATTCTAGACACACATATACCTAGGGTCCTTATTTAGCCGTTACTCACACTTCCTTCTCAGCCACAATATATTTTTTAAAGGAGTGGCGCTAGTGTATCTACCTGTTGTACGCCCTCTTAAATAAAATAAATATAAATATTAAACTACGCCCGAAACGTAATTTACTTACTGTGATTTGTTTGGAAAAGCACAATCATGTCCAGGGACTAATTACTTAGCTAACTAGCCGTCATTAGTGTTAAATGTGCGTTCTCACTTCTAAATGGCGTCAGTGTCGGGTGGAGTTATTCGTATGTTAATTTGCACACTGCTCACACTTGGCTTTTGAGAATTTTAGTTGTAAATTGTGTGCTTTTAGAATCCCTTCCAACGAAGGTCAATAACCGAATAAGTTGATTTGTAATTATGTAATTTTAAGTTTTTCAAGTTCTTGAATAGAAACAAGTACATCAGTTCTCTTCAAAATTTCGAATTTTGGGTAAGCGAATTACTTAGCATAAATTTTAAAACATTGACTTTTTATTAAAATAGACATAGATGTATTTTTGTAAATTACTTATAAAGATGAGACTTGTCTAAAACATAAATCTCTCCACTTAAACAATTTATCTTCAGGTCTTTTTTAACGTTAAGAAATTCTCTTGTTTAGCCGGACTCCTACCGGCTAAAACTCTACGACTTTCTAGGCGAGTTCGGCATCCGGAATACATCAGCCCTGTCAATTTCATTTCTAAATATTCAAATAAGTAATTAACTTCATTTATATAATATGTGTAATTTTTCAATTTAATTTTGATCACCAAAACACAAACTATTTAGTGAATATATTCCATCATCATCACAATGTGACCAAAGAGAAATTATAAATATTATAACAAATTGAGACCAGCAACGCCATCTCTTAGTCAACCAAGGAACATATAATAATAAACTTTAAACAGGTTAATTTTATTAAATAGAAAGTTTATTAGATATATTTATAATTTATGTTGATGCTGCTAACTGACTGATACAAGATTAATGTAATTTAAATTGGGAACTATATTTCTCGTCAGCGAAGTTGTCATCTAATTAATAGATCTATCGCCACGAAATATTTTCATTGTCAGATCAATAAAAGTGTCGCCAGGTATGAATTACCAAATTAATGTCAATATGTATAATATGTATCTGAAATAAGAGATGTATTATCAATAAAATCGTAGTTTGTCCTTTGAATAAAATTTTGTTTTGAAAATAATAGGTTTATCCCTTAAATAATAGCTTCGTACTCAAAATAGTAGATCTGTCGCTAAATAAATCGATTATCGTCGCCAGACAAATTGTGACTTCTTTTTATTTGTTATTTTATCACCACTACAGTACTTACATTTTATTTTTTTTTAATTATCAAAATAATACGATTCGACCAATTTAACAGTTCAGTTTATAAATTTAATGAAAAAATGTTCAAAGGGACGAAAATTGACTAATCCATCCTCAGCTTAAATCATTGTCTATTACAATTGCTTAAATCATTGTCTATTTAAATTTAACATCATTGTCTATTACAGATTCCGTGACCGAAGTTTGAAAAGAGACAAGTCGGCATCAAGAAGCTCTGAATTGGAGGACAGTCCGAACTCAGCTGGATCGAGGTCTCACGACGGTGATCAAGACGATGATGATGACAGTGTCGATATGAAATCCAAAAAGTTTGTATCTATATGACAATTATGATAATAGATCACGTGATAATAAATTACAATTGTAATTAGTCTCCATTAGCAATTCAAGTTTGTATTGGATATTAGTTAGGGAAGGCCAAGGAATTTTTTCTGAACATATTATTTTCAACCTTATTACAATGATCTTAGCATTCACACTCCTTTATTTCAAAACCACGGTTCAAAAGGGAAGTAAAGGAATGTGAGTGCTAAAAATCATTACTATGAGGTCCAAAATAATATATTTAGGAAAAAATAATCTAATATATGTATAAAATTCTCGTGTCGCGGTGTTTGTTGCCAAACTTCTCCGAAACGGCTGGACCAATTTTGATGAAATTTTGTGTGCTTATCGGGTAGGTCTGAGAATCGGCCAACATCTATTTTCCATACCCCTAAATGTTAAGGGTGGTCCACTCCAATTTTTTTTTTTGGCAAAACAACGTTTGCGGGGTCAGCTAGTATATCTATATAAATGCATTTTTTTGTTAACTTTTTCAGAAACAACATTCAAAGGTGGTATTCGTTTAGAACGAGCGCGTTAAACGGTGGACCCAAGGCAAATAACACTCTGCAGCCAGTACCAAATCAAAAGGATCCAGAGGCGTATAGTAAGTTTTTGTTTTATTAGCATTTTATTCAATATTAACTGTGGAGACATTGTAGAAAACTCTTTAGAATAATGTATATAATACAGTATATAAAAAAATAATGTTCGTTTGTTTAAGACCACAAATCTCCGAAAATACTTTATCGATTATTATGAAATTTTTCATACACGATGTCAATGGTACCGGGTATCTCTGTTGTAGGGTAGTTTCATCATCTTTTGTCCAAAAAAAAGTACCGCGCCTGAGGATTAATCTATAAATTAAATTAAATTCAACGACTGACAGAAACATACGAGCAATACAGATTGGATAAAATAAATGTTTAAACACCCAAGTAACGGGGGCGCAAACGAAGTCGCGGCAAAAGCTAGTAAAAAGCTAGTAGGAAAAGCTAAAAGTAAATTTAGAAATTGCTAAAAAGTTTTTTGGCAAATTTAGAATTAAATTTAAAAATAATAAATTTGACAGGAGTTAATCCTGTAACAAATCCTGTTCTGTACAATACTTTGAGGACACTCTACACATGAATATATCTATCTCTTTTCATTACAGTGTCGAGACCGATGTCGTCCTTGTCTTGCGGCCAATTGCACATACTAAGAAAGTTGGCTCTCTTACGTTTGACCGCTTGCATGGAGCGATATTGCCCCTCGCACAAATCTGGTTGGAACTGGGAATTACCAAAGCTCATTAGGAAAATTAAGACTCCTGATTACAAAGGTAAAAGTTGTATCATTTTATACAAAACAAAGCTTCTTTAAAGAAATGCTATAAATATAACGAACTTGAATATTTGTCAATTGCCAAAAATAAATACAGATTTTTTGTGAAACGGCCCCGATAAATCTATATAAATCAATAATAGGTAAATTACTAATTACTTATTTGCTTAATCGATGAAAGAATACTACTTTAAGTTAAGTGTTGGGATGTGTTAAAATTTCAAGCCAATCAAAGAGATAAAAGTGGGCAGAGAGAGAGAGAGAGCGAGAGGGAGAGAAAAAGAGAGCTGAAAGTCCACTCGATGGTAAGTGGCCACCATAATCTATTAACACAAGCAATGCCATAGATCTGCAAGTGCGTTGCTAACCTCAGTAGGATATAGAAAAGGGATTAGGAGAGGTTAGAGAAATAGTGCCCGACATCTCTACTTATCAAAACACAATATCAAAAAAGATAATATAAATGTTATTACAGTAGTCTTCTGTATAGGGAGGTGGTTACTGGCGCCAGACGATCTGCTCAATTTTTGACGGCGAAACGCAGTGTGACCTGCGATTTATAAAAAAGAAAGAAAAATATTTTATTTCTCTAAAAACAAAAAATGTAAACACATAATATTTTATATTAAGGACAAAGTTATTTTATTAGCTTGTTGTGACCCAATATGAAGGTCACACCGCTGCTGTTCTGCTAGGACCGAACATATGAAAGGTCATAAGCGTACCTATACACTAACGCATACAGAATTTAATTGCTTCAAACCTATACCTTAACTTTTCAGATAAGACAGTGTTCGGTGTACCTCTAACAGTTTCTCTTCAAAGGACTGGTCATTCTTTGCCAAAACCAATACAATGTGCGTTGAATTGGTTAAAAAATAATGCTCTCGATCAGGTAAACATTAATTATTTTCTAAAATATCTTCAGCAAAAGAAAGAATTGACATTAATTTGGTCGCGCGCAAAGAAGTATCTCTTCCAAAAACCACTCAATAATTTTTCTTCCAGATGGGTATATTCCGAAAAGCCGGTGTAAAGTCGCGAATAGCAAAGCTGCGTACAACTGTGGAGTGCGCGGGCGCAGCGAACGCGCCTTTCGCCATAGAGAACATAAACACCATAGACCCGTCGCAGGCCAGCCTCAACTTCGACGGAGCGCAGGCGCACGACGTAGCCGACATGGTGAAGCAGTACTTCCGCGAGCTGCCAGACGCTCTGCTCACCAACAAACTCAGCGAAACATTCATCGCCATCTTCCAACGTAAGTCGCATACCTGTATATTTCGTCTAACTCCTTCTGGTTTCCAACTCCGATCAATGGAGAAGAGTCGAGGGGGCTTCGCGTCGGGATTGTACAGTCGGAATAGGAAAACCTTCGCTAGTTTTCAAATTCATTCCTTTATGTCGTAGACACTTAGTACCTTTTGAAACAAAAGCAACTAAGCAGACAACTGACATACGTTTGAACTGAAATCTTGGCATGATTCATTATTTTCCTGGTGCAACCAAATGTCGACTTTAAGGTGATGAACCTTTAGTCACCCCCACTGTATTTAAACACTTAAGTAACATATTGTACTTAAGTTAACATTGGATGTTATTATAAATGATTACGATTTGAATGTTTCAGATGTTCCTGAACCTTTGCGACCTGATGCAGTACAATGCGCCTTACTCCTGTTGCCAGAAGAGCACATGGAAGCCTTACATTCCCTACTAGTATTTCTAGCCGATGTGAGTTTTTAATACAAATCAGAATATAATATTCTAAATGTTTCTATAGCATTTGTCTCGTCTCATTATTTAAGTTATATAATGGAATGTAAGTATGTATTTAATTTTTAATATTAGCCAATTTGGACTAAACTATATTAAAAATCTTAATCGCCATGTGACATAGTCATTATATGTGTGTGTGGTCACAGTTTCAATAGACACTGACCTACTTTGAAGTTTCCAAGAACCCTGTCAAAGCAAATTAACACGGTTGGGTCCTTTATCATGCGGTAGGTATAACATTTCATTCATTGTGACGAGGTTGTTGGGAACTTTCAAGTTGAGTATTCAAATTGGACGACCGCTGGACGACCGTCATAGAATCTTATAAATAATACATTTGATAATCTTACTAATATTATAAACGCAAAAATTTGTAAAGATAACTATAACGGATTTGGATGTAATTTGGCACACAGATAGTTTATTACATGGATTAACCTATAGTATATTTTTCATCCTGAAAAAATGTTAGGTTCCCGAGGGATCGTCTAAAAATATTTTTAAAAAAATTGCGCGCCCATCTCACTGCGACAAAGATGTCTGATATTTTCTCAGGTGTTATATATTTTATTTTCCAATGCCGGCTAAGTCGTGGACACTAGCTAGTAAAAAATAATGTTAGTTTTGTATGTTTAAGAGAAGCCAATTTCCACAATACCACAATTCCACACTTTTATGCAATAATTTAACGGTAAATTTCCAGGTGGCAGAACACTCTGCGGTAAATCAAATGACGGCATCTAATTTGGCAGTTTGCCTTGCACCCACTTTGCTCAGACTGCATCATGCGCCTCCACAAACTGGCAGTACCAAAGAAGGGAACTCTAATAGGTATTCAGAAGTCACTCATTATTGAAAATAGAATTCATGTGTATTCATAGTTGACTCTGATTTGGATCTAGCAAGCAGTGGCAGGACACTGCGTTTCGCAGTTATTTGGGCAATCCGCCTGGCGGCAGTAATCACCGCCTCACAGAAGACCATTGTGATTTAACAGCATGTGTATTCGGTTGTTAAGTTATTTTGAATTTAATTTTTGAAATAAGTTGAATTGGGTTGAATTGAAGTTAAAAAGTTGAAGTTGATAATTTTGAAAATTATGATGCAAAGCTGCGTAAAAAATCTAAAATATTAATTTTATGACAACAATTAAACACTTGTATTATTATTATTTTTTTAAAAGTGAACATAGCTCCTTCTTCCATTAACAAAAGAAAACTTTTCTGCACTTTTTGCTTTTTAAAATTAACTGTACATAACACCTTTTTCAACTTTCTATTTTCCAAAATATGTACTAAATCGACGATCTTAAGATCCATTAATCATTTATATGGACATATTACATTCATCAACGCAAAAAAACGAAAAAACCCAAAAATGCGACATATCACCTTCATCCACTCACGTCTTCAATTATCAGTCGTGGGGTTGTACGCGTTAAAGTTTATTTTCAAAAAATACTTACAAATTGTGTATGTAACATTTCAGAATGGTAATAGAGAGTGTAGCGGACCAACGGCAGATAAGCGAGAGTCGAGCGGCGCACGCGTGTCTGCTGCTCCTCATACAGAAGCATAAGCAACTGTTCTTGGCCCCCGCGGACATGCTGGCCAGATGCAAATTCAACTATTTCGAAGAGAGTGTTCCGGTTAGTATCCACCATTATCAAGTACTTACAACCCGTCGAAAATATCTTGGCACTTCGCAACAATCTATTTTAACTTTTCTTTGTATATAAATGTATGATTTGACACATATTTAATAGAAAAACGCACACATTAACTATTTTTATTATAATATAAATAAACTTTTTTGTACTGTCTTTCCATTGCCGACCGTAGTGAAAGGTATTGCTATCTTTCGAGGTGCCAAGATGTTTCCGACGGGTTATAGGTATCTAATACACGGTGCGGTTTGTACCGTATTTTAAACCTACCTATGATGTCCATTCAAAGTAAAAGTCGGCAGTTAGACTGACAGTCTAATTGATTTTAGACTAGACATTTTAGCTGAACCCGGTCTCGCATTTCTGCAATACTAGAACTAATGTTATGTAAGTATAACGTAACGTAATGCAGTACCTAACTGTGACGTGTAGGTAAAAATATCATACTTTTAAAATTACAGGTAGCGTTAGAAGAGTTGGGAGCAGATTTCAATCAAGACTGGAAAGGCTTTCAACAAGCCTGCATCAAAGCCTTACTCAAAGAAGCCAAAGAAAAGTATGTCTACAATATTTTTGCAAATTGCAAAATATCAATCTCTTTCCAATTACTAGTGGCAGTTACCGACCTTTTACTACATCATTTTATATTCATGTGTTCTCTAGAAACTGTAAACACTTCTTTATGAATTTTTTCATGCTTTTTAGAGTCTGTGGCCGATCGGGAAAGAGGTGAGAGTATAGGTGTTAGTCTGTCCAGCATCTTCATCAAAGTAGAAAGAGATTTTTTTATTCTGTTCTATACTTATTTCTTGCTTTACATTACGCGTTTTTCCTTTAATTATGTCATTATCCCTTTTTCTCGTTACCTAAAGCCCGTCACACACGGGCTATAATATATATTAATATAAATTGTAGCAATGCATATTACGATATATTTTCTATACAAATATTGGAGTCACCACACACACGCAGCTATAATATATATTTCTATGACATCACCAACGTCTACCGTAATTAATATAATTATAGCTACGTTTGTGACGGGCTTATAGGTCATAGCCTATTTCTTTCCACAAGAATTAGGTTATCAAATTCAAAAAGATTTTTTTAATACGCCTGGTTGTTCAAGAATTTATTAAGCATTGTTTAGCTTTATTACATTAGTATACATGTTACTATTTGCTCCTTTTTTAAATTATTCTTAATATTCTTCAATTCAGCAGTATAGAACAGAATATTAACATATTAATATGTTGTTATTAGATACTGAAATTTACACATTTCGCGAATACACATCATCTCATTTGTGACACCATACTTAGTGGCCACTTTCTTAACACTAGGATTTTTCTTTTCCCTTTCTGTGCTTGGTTGTTCTGTTTATTAATATGAATTCTTTAATGGCGTAGTATATGTAGTGAAAAAAGATTGATAATAATTACAAACTAGTGAAATGGTTAAGCTTAAAATACAGATTACTTTAGATATAAAAATATAATGTGTTTTTTTTCTAAATCTTACATCTCATTGACTCTTAAATTTTATTATTAAAAAATATAATTTCATTAAAAATATAAAGTAAAATATTTCATCGCAATTGTCTACAATCTAAATTAACTATGTACATAATAAGACGCCTAATTCGGAGCCACTGAGTCAAATAGATCCGTTTGTCCCATTTGATATATTAGGGGTTAAAGTATGAAATTGCCGATTTGTACTGAAAAATAAAAATTCGTTTTTTTTTTAATTTAACACATTTATTTAATCAAAATAATTACCATTATTATCTATACATTGCTGCCATCTAATAGGAAGCTCATTTATGCCTTTGCGATAGAACTCTGGTGATCTAGATTCGACAAACTGTGTGAAAGCATTTTGCACTGCCTCCTGAGAAGAAAACTTTTTATCACGCAGAAAATTGTCCAAATCACGAAAAAAATGGTAGTCCGTTGGACCAAGGTCTGGCGAATACGGAGGGTGACGAATGGTTTCTAATTGCAGTTCCTGTAGAGTCTGCAGATCAGTCAAATCATGAGGCACCCATTTTTCATATTTTTTTTATTTTATTGATTTGACGCAAATGAGTCAATATTGTTGGTAATTCCTGGGTAGTTTGGCTCGGATCGGCTTCAACTATCTCTTTCAAATCATTGTTATTCACCTGTGTGGGCGGTCTTCCACGTGGTTCGTTCTTCAAATCGAAGTTTCCATCACGAAAGCGTTTAAACCAAAATCGCACAGTGCATTCATTAGCAGTCCCCTCTCCAAACGCAACATTAATATTGCGAGCTGTTTCTGCCGCGTTAGTTCCGCGTCGGAACTCGTATTCAAAAATCACACGAATTTTCGAAGTATCCATCTTTATTGTCTAAGCTGAATAAAAAAAACAACTGAAAGTTGATAATCGAATGTTGCACATTTTTTAAAAGAAGAACTACATAGGTACCGTATGAAAAAAGTTTCACTCAAAAATCTCAAACCACGAAGGTTCTGTGTCAATTCGAAGTACCTATTACAATAAAACGGCAATTTCATACTTTAACCCCTATTATTAAGTCAATTTAGTCACACCATATTATCAGTTATTATAAAATAAAATGAATAATAATTACAATAAATTGCCGATTAAACGTAGAATTTCGTTGGTGACACCTAAATTTTATACTATCAGAATGTCTCTTAGAACAACTTTATGCTTGCATTTCCAGAACACGTGGTTGGATGTCTGTGTCTGGTGCGGCGCCTCACGTGGAGTTGTGTTGTAAAAAAGTTGGCGACGGACATCCGTTGAGATTGTGGAGGGCTACTACTGACGTTGAAGCACCGCCACAGGAGGTTATGCAGAGGTATGTTACTAAATCTTTATAGAGTTTTTGAAAATAGTTTTTTTTTTTTTTGATTAAAACTTATTAGTAATTATATTATAATAATTATAAAAACCCTTAGTAAGAATAGAAGGTAATATGGAAAAGGGCTACATAACCAGGCCTATCAGTAAGTCGAAGGCTGCTGATGCCGGAAATTTCTTGTTTTTCGCCCATGAGATTGAAACGCGACCTAATAAAAGCAACGCGACTTTTGTCGGCATTGGATTCAGGTCGATTCTAACTGATTTTATTGGTAAATCATATAGGAAACCTATGTCCAGCAGTGGATGTTCTTCAGCTAAGATGGAAATGGGCTCTATGCAAAAACACACGTCATGAAGTTTTCCAATACAATACAAAAACACCATACGCTATCATTTCACGGAGATCTTATAGTGCAAGCATTATAAACTCATAATAGAGCCACTGGCCTCAATAGATATAATTGAATTGAAAATAAGAAGTTAACCTTGAAATCGTTTCACTAATCTAGAATTGTTAATTTCCAGGATTCTCCGTGAGCGACATATATGGGATGACTCGTTAATAAAATGGCGGGTAGCTGAGAAACTGGGAACGAACGCAGAAGTGTTTCAATACATATCGGCTTCGTGCATCAATCTAGCTGCAAGAGATTATTGCGTTTTACGGTATGTTTGGTGTTAGATTTTTATTTCTGGCCCTATGATAAATAATATTTTCAAATATCAAATTATTTTGAGACATAATGACTCTTTTCTTAACAAAAATTCTTTTTCTTTCTAATTTTAGTATGTTAGTAGTATATTTTAGTATGATTCTTAAAAGACCCTCCTACTCACTTAAATTTAATTTCTTACATGGGTTTGATTCTTGTCCTGAAGAAACTGGGACCGTTATAAAGGCAAGAAATTTGTGTGTGAAAAAGCCGCGTAATAATCTCTTTTTCCCGGTTTTAACCAAGTCATGTGTTTACCTACTCTTAATGCCACTTAACTTAAACGTAGACCAATTATATTAATTCTTCACTAACAAACAAAAAATGGAACCTTAGGTCGTGGCAACAAGGAGGTGGCGGTGGAGGTTGGTGCGCTGTGGCAGAAACGTCGGTGGCGCACGGCGCTCCGCCGACAGATGGCGCGCGCGGCGTAGTACTCGCATCGCGGTACCTCGCACAACCGGCGGGGAAGGGCCGCAGTCGCCTCGTACATCTCGCTAGGGTTGACACCATGTAAGTTTCATCACCCCTTATAAATGTAATAGTCGCAGGGGTGCTCAAACGTTCGATCGAGCTTTTTCAATTGATCTCGGGAAGATTTTGGCCAATATAGGTCGATTCCAAATTTTTATTTGATTCACATTTATGCTAGAATTACCCCTTTATTACTTTTTCATATCGGAATTCTAGCGGTGAAAATCGGCTCTATTAGAGGAACGCGCGATATTTGTCAAAGAACGCACAGTCTTTGATTTCCGTCGATTCTTCTGGAAACTTCTGGTGATGCCAGACCTACACCTATAACTTACGTACGCCATAATACACCCTACCGCTGCCTTTTTTAACTTTGGAAAATCCTCATAGATACCAGGCAGCGAAGAGGACGCTGCGGGGAATCCTACTACTACCGGCTAAAAACCTAACGCTACCTACATACACTTCATAAGTATGTGCATCACACATACTTGTGACATCTACCAAGTCGATCGCTTGTAGCCTAATTTTGAGGTAGATTGTCAGTAGTTCAAGTCTGAGCACTCCTGCAATAGATCCATGCACATTTAGCTTCAGCTTCGAGAATATTAAATTAATAATAGTAATAAAAAATCATTTTAAATAAAAAGAGAACAGAACATAGGCTGACTTTTATCCAAAAAAAAGTTAGTACCTACTGTTCCCGAAGTATCATATTATGTAAATAAAAATCGAACGCCTAGAAAAACTATAATAGCAATAAAGATTGAATAAATTATTACTCGTAGATTTTGTCAGGCTTATATCTTTTATTTTTAAACGTGGACGAAGTCGCGTGCACAAGCTTAGTAGTATACTATAATAATGTGACGTTATAATTTTATCTCCAATAATTGCAATCAATTATTTTTCGTAATTAGCCTAATTAATTATTTTTTGAAAATTTAAATTCCAGGGGTCGCACACCAGAATGGTACAACAAATGCTACGGCCACATCTGCTCACTATATTTGGCCAGAATCCGAGCGTCGTTCAAACACAACACAGAGGGACCAGAATCAAATGTATGATCAAAACATTCCACTTAAGCCGAGACAATTGTGAGCTTGGCTTGAGTACTTTTTTTTAACTTATAAGCCTGCATTTCACACTATAAACTTAAATGGAGGCCCATTTTACTATTTATGTGGGTATTTTAAAAATTTGCGTCTCCACTTGTTCGAGTGTAGGTATATGTTGTGTGAATGTTGTGTCGTTTTAAATTGTGACCAAAACCAGTTTTAGGGTAGTTTTGTAAATAGATTTTATATTAATATCTATTCGATTTATGTCTAGCTGGATTTAAGCCACGCGATGTAGGGGTTCAACGATATTAACTGAAATGTATTCAAAAACTTTAAATAAACTTTTTATTTGTTTCCATTATTTATTGAAAGCAAATATAAATCCACAGTATCTTTAGGAATACTTAATTAACAAGACCTTTTAAAAAAAAACATTAATAACGCGTATTTATAAAAAAAAACATAATATAGTGCGAGAGTAAAATTTGAGATAAAATATTTTAATATTACTTGCTCGAAAGATTAACAAATATTTAAATAAATTAAATCTAATTGTTGAATGTCTCCATTTATGTAACATAGCATAATATTTTTATTAAAACATATATTTATTGTATTAATAATAATTAATTAACTACCTACCTCCATTATTAATCAATAATTTTTCAACCTTAACTATAATTATTACCCTGATGGGACCTACCAAAAATCCGACTGCTTGTGAAAATTTTTAGTTGTAATTTGTATTTATATAAATAGATCCTTAAATTTTAGATCCCTTTTATGGTGCGATGTGTACGATATTTACTTAATATACATAGTTAATATATGATATTTTATATTTTAGTGACAATTTATTGCATGTAGGATCGAATAATCTCTTGATTAATGTTAAACTATTTTACCATATTGTATGTAAATTTAATGTTGCATATCACTAGTCATATATTTACCTAATAAAAAATATATACATATGTATATTCAAATTTTGATCACACAATAATAGTACCTGTCCTGTGTTCAAGAGTTGTAGTGTTATATATACAGGTTGTTACGAAAAACATTTGATAGGATACTATATTTTATTGATAGGTAGCTATTTTAAACTGCTTTTCTTTATTTACACATTTAGGACGGTTTAAAAATATTTAAATGTAAATAATAAATAAAATCTTATAATTCTTAAGATATTTTTTTCCGAATATTTATAACCTTACTTATAACCTTGCAAATCATAAATAGAAATAATATCAAAAGCACAATCCATACATCTTTAATGGCTATTTATTAATGGAAAATCTTAGTTTTAGTACAAATGTACAATTAATATAAGCACCGAAAATTGAACCTACGACGTTTCATTTGTAATAAATAGATCTTTTCTTAATTATTCTTTCAATTTCTTGATCATTATTTAAGTTTACTTAAATTAGTAAATTAAATTAATTGCTTTAAAAGTTTACTACTCTACAATTTTCAAACGTGGTTAATATAAAAATTAGCATATGTCTTGAGTTTTCATCGCATTAGTATTTTTTGCAAATAAATACTCTATTAAAAATAAATTGTATAAATGTATAAATTTTTCATATGTACGTTGAATTCAAATTGAAGTCTAATGAGGTTTCATCATAAGCATAATATTTTATTGAGTTATTATACTTACCTATTAAATTAGTATGTCAAAAATTCTGCTTTTAATTTTAAAAAAAAGTAATATAGAAAATATGAAAATTTTAAAGTTTTTCGATACAGCCTGTATATATTATTTATTTAGATAAATGGTCTATTCCAAAAGCGAAGACCGTTGATAGCTGCACAATGACGGACAATTTTCTACTTTGTTACAATTGCAAGAAAGACCAATATAAAGTGGCAGGCTTTGTCATTTACTCAAAAGTTCAAAATTGTCTTCAAAATTGCAGCTGTCAGCTATGTCATCACATTTGAAATATGAATGAGAATTTATTGTATCAAAATAAACAATAATAATAATAACTTTTACTATTATATATAATTAAATAATTCCAATAATTAATATAATTAAGGTTGATACATATATATATTATATAATGTTTTTGAGCATCAACTTGATTTTTGGATTTAACTAACAACCAGCTAATTTAGTCAAAAAGTTGTAATTTTTTTGAAAATAAAAGCTATAGATAGCATTAATAAAAGATATTTGTTTAATCATTTATAAAAAGAATACGTACCTACTTCATTACAATTACATAAATAAGTACAGTATTAGTTTTCGGTTAGTTCGGTTGTTAATTAAATGTTACGTTTTAAATTGAGAAATGCTCTATTGTAAAAAGTCTGATTGTAAATAGATTTTACTTATTACATTGTAAAATAGGGAAAATGTCATCACAATTTTTATCAAGATATAATGTTGTAAATTAAGTACAGTTTAGTACTTAGGTATCTACATGTTCCGTTATCAATATTCATATCTGAAAAGCTTTTTGTGTAACATATGATAGGATCAAATTAAAATAGGAAATCCCACGTTGTCCTATTTATGCCTTTATCTAGTACCTAACTAATGGAATTATAATTAACATCTCCAAATGTTATTTTACTTTGTTATCATGAACTGTATTTTGTTAGAATGTTTCATGTGCACTGATAACTGTCACTAAATCTATACCTAGATGTGGTTTTTTAAATATCATATTGATAAAAATCAATTGCTACGTGTATGAGGGAGCATCACTTGAGAACGATTTTGTTCATTTTGATTTGCTGTGTACATAATTGTCGGGACAAAGATTTTTTTTTTGAAAAATCAACGAAAAAGGCGGAAATTTGTATGGTATTTTTAAATGAAATTAGCAGAAACCCGCCACTCTCCATTGTGGTCGGACGTTATATAAGTCAAATATTTTCATTTTTCAACCCTTACGAAGTAGTGGTCGCGGGGCTAGGGCAAAGCGAGTCAAAAATGTTGTAATTTTGAATATTGAATATGAAACTTTATGAACTCATAACAATTCATATTCAATAGTTATCACAGGTTTTTAGATTCATAAAAATCTTACGGTTACAGCGGTGTATAGAGCACATGAAACATACTGTACAGTTTAAATAATTTTCCAATAAATGGAAATTTTAATTAAAAACCAAATATCACAAGATGAATAGGTACATAAATAAATTATATATACTTAGGACTTAAAATTTACATTTGTATCATATTATATAAAATTTACTAGGTATTTTAAGCAATCAATGTTATAAGGGAATTGTAATCTCGAATAATAATTAAAGTTTATCTATAGGTAATACATTTTAGTTACCGATTACATCACAAAATAATAAAGATATTATTTATTTAATGAATTAATATGTACAAAGCAATTTTAGATGCAGTTCTGTGAGTTAAGACTGGGGCCAGATGAGAATAGTTTTGATGTTCTTATGGCAAGATTGAGTATAAGAATCTCATGGTAATCAGTCAATCAAAAAGTCCAATGTCATACAAAGCTATTTTAAATGGAACAACAGCAATTAAACAACATTAACACAACAATATTTATTTGTGAAAGACATTATTATTTTATTCGAAAAAATTTATTATTTTATTCGATAATATAAACAATGTGAAACTACACCCTGTATGCCAACCGTCAACAAAAAGAAATAAATACTTAAATAAAATGACTGCAAATTTATTATATCGATCCTAGATATCATATTTTCAAAATTTTAAAAAATAGACTGCATTCATACATCTTCATGTATGAAAGGCCTGATGATGTTATGCTATGCTATCACAGTCACGTTATGTATGTTATAATTTTGTACCATACATGCGGACGTCCATGGATTGTCTTTTAAATTGCATTTTAAAGTTTTGAAATGCCACAGAACAAAAAATGAGAAGGTGCATTCAACCATAAATTGTATGCGGTGATCTGTGTCAAAAATAAGATAGATACCACTTTTAGGTACCTACTATGGAGGGTGGAGGTAAGGAGGACCGACTTACATGAGTGTTAAACTGAAAAAGTGGCAAGCTAAAAGCATTAAATAGTGATTCATAAATTGACCAGAATGGCACATGTGTAGCATTGGTGTTTTTGTTATGATTGGTTGGTTTCGTAGTTCATGAAGCCACAGTAAGTAAAATGCTACTAGAGCGCCACACCCCAGTGCTACTACAGCGCCGCCGATTTGAGCGTATTTGATGGACACTTTCTCATGTATAGAGTTGGGCCTCCTTACCTCTATTGCTACCTACTTACAATAATATTTTTTACTGAAATAAGAGGAAAACATGTTCACCTTGCGTCATAATTTTATGTGCCAGTAACTCAATCAAATTAACAAACTACGCTGTTTGCTTCTTAAATTACATTTCATACCAGTCAGATTCCGTCCCAATTTAAATATTTTTACTGATTTTTTTTTATATTAATTTTACCAGCTCTATGCATATGAAAACACAGAATTTATTAATACGGAATTTTAAATACAATTTCAGTAAAGGCAGATTTTCTGATTATTTTTATTCTAAATCCTCGTTTATATTGTAGGAACTAGAGGCGAAACCTTTTGTACAAATTTTCCATGAGTTTCAATAAATTTTTTGAACATCATATAAAAACATAATATGAAACATCATACATGTCTCTGTCATACAATAGGGAGAAATTTTTGTTTAATTGATGGTAGGTACTTTTGTCCTTTCGTCACAGTTTATTGTGGGCATTTTATAATGAATAGTAATTGTATTTTTCTCTAAGATAATGTAATTTAACACATTCTTTGTTGTATTTAACGGACTTTATATTTGTGTTACAAAAAAAACATATCTAATAATTGCATATCTCCATCTGTGTTCTTTCCTCGTGAAGTGGGACATTTCCATTTCCAAAGATATTATCAATTATAATTCATGAATAATAATTATCCATTAATTAATTGATCCGTTTATCGTATTTAACGCGTCAAATATCAATATAATATTTTTTCAGTTTGTTGCCACTTTTCGAAGATTTTTTTAAAAATTTATTTATAAAAAAACCTACAAAATTACGGGAAAAACATTTGATACTTTTCCAATTATATTCCCACTTACATTAAGTAAAAAACAAAAACAGAAATCAATTACTTAATAAGAATAAAAGTATTGTAACAGAAACAGAAGTTAAATTGTACGCACATATGTATATAATTTAACTTTTCTGGTTATTGCATGTGTAACGCTTCTGTTATTATTTCCAAAAATGTTTTGCGGCTTCATTGGAGAATATTATCTTTTGATAATACCTTCTCATTATTCATGGAGAACATAATTCTGCCAATTAGGCACCAACCTGATCCTGGTCAACTTTTTCATAGTTACATATGATTTTTTTATGTCGATGGCGTTGAATGTGTTATAACAAAAAATGTAAAAATACAGTATTTTAAAAGTCTACGTAAAATAATAAATAATTACCACGTTTTAAATGTGTTTATCTTAAATTTACTGCATTTAATTAATGCACTTGGTATTAATGATAGGAAAGTGAAAATATTCGTTGTTAATACTCCAATGTCTGTTAAAAATGTGTAAAATAAGAAACTAATTGCATTGTGATTTATTCATTATGAAATATATGGACCATAATAATGAAATTATGTTTTATTTTCCCAATATTTCGTAACAATTTTCAAGACTTCAATAGAGAATGTCAAAATGTAGCGTAGTTTGCAGAATATTTACATATTTTGCATTCTTCAATGACAATCTGAACAATCCTTTAAAAACAGCACAATTCAGATTTCACCGCTTTTACCTCTTGTTCCTTATACTTTATCCTATGAAGGCGGGCAGCTCTAATTCACCCTTCCTGGGCTTTATTTCTTGAAAGTATTAGTTTACTAGTATATATTAGTTATTAGTGAAAAATTTACGAGTTCTAATATTTTTTGTTTTTCAGAAATAATGATTAATCTGGTAACTAATATTGGTAGACTAATAAAAAATAATAGTCTGGCTTGTCTGAATGCACCTATTAAAAAAGCGGGGAATGTTCCCGCCATTTTTATATTAGTTTTCTTTTGACGTTTGCACATTGGCGGATTGTTTGTTTAATTTAGTTATTTTATATTTTAAAATGGATCTAAAGAACATATTAGAAGCGAGAGAAATTATGTTTGGTAGCTTTTTGGACGTTTTAACAAAACAAGACCGAGTGCCTGGCTTCTCTCGGTCAACCGTTGCAACCCCGGCCCTATAACTTTAATCAGCTCTTCCATTTTTGTGCTTTCATTAAACTGGAACGTGGTTTCAAAGACTCGACGACGGCGAATTATTATTAAAGTTTCTTCACCGTCGGAAGCGTCCGAATCGATCCACATTTTATAAATTTGTTTGTTTGGAATAATATTTTTTACAAGCCTTCCGAGACTAATAAGCTTTATTAGTGAATTTTACTAGTGTTTTTTTTAATATATTCATGAAACCAAAACCCAAGTGACTAATAATATTAGCTAATATATATTTATTAGTTGGTAACTAATAACTTATTACAGTAGCTTCGGAAACGTACACTAGTAAACTTGTAAAAAATATTAGTTCATGGATTAATATTATTAGTCTAATAAGTTTCGAGAAATAGGACAATGGAGTTTGCTTGTTAAAAAAATAAAAGTGTGCAGTTATTGTTACCATAATCTTCTATGTGCAAAAAATATACTATTCTCCAGGTGCGAAGCCTTATACCGAAACGTCACAGCTCACAGCTAACATATTTTTTTAAAGAAAACAAAAATTATACATATAGTCGACTACACTAATCAAGCCAGACCAAATATTGCAAATATAGGCCGAGAAACCAACGCTCCAAAAATAACAGACTGTTATTTTCAAGTGGTTTTATTTAAGACGCTGCTTTTGGATAAGCTGCTTAATTTGTGACTGCATAGTATAAACTAATATTAAAAAAATATAAGATTAGGTAACCTATAATATAAAAATGAATCCCTAAATGTGTTGCTAAGCGCAAAACTCGAGAACGGCTGCACCGATTTTAATTCTCTCTTCACTCATGGATAGAGGGATAATCAGGGAAGGTTTTTACGTAAAAAAATGCACCCGGGCGAAGCCGGGAACGAGTCGCTAGTAATAAATAAAACCAAACAAAACAAATAAAAGGGTTAAAATAAAATAATTATACAATACATTGTAATTAAATCAATTGAGCGGTAAAAATAGTAAATTTGTAGGAATACTCAAAGCACAAATCTGAAATAAGCATTCTTTTCTAAAAAGTTAAATTATCTTGAAATAATATTATTTTGTGTCGAAATACCTCCGGCCTTTTTGAGTAGATTGGGAAAGGAAATTATTTCAAAAATTGCATCAGCTAGATTAACCAATCAAAAATGGATGACGTAAATTTCAATGGTCCGCGATTGGAGCTTGTTGGCGCAAGGTTGCCAGTGTAAAATATTCTTATTCGCAAGTTTCATTACTCATAATAATTATTCTTATTTTGCTAGTTTTACCTTTACGCAATTTTTCTAATATAATAAATACTAAAACAATAAAGTAGCTTACTTAAGAATTGAGATAAATTAATAATAAATTAAGAGACACTAAAACGTAAACTGTTCCGTCAAGTCTATGACGACAAAATAATACACTTTTGCCTGCGTTTAACGAAACGTTCATAGCAGTGGGTTGCCATTATTTTTAACCTACAATACAAAGACACAAAGTCGGTCGGTCAGTCCCGCTGTTCGCAGAAAAAATATAAATGTCAGTTTACGATTGAGCGGCGCAATGGGTGGATTTAGTTCATTACTTTCATTTTTATTATCATTATAATGCTAGTTTTGTAACGCACGCGTAGCATAAAAACCCAGAATGAGACACAAGTAGAATATTAAGGTGAAATATATCTGTGATAAATTCAATCAAAAGCGAGCACCGCTTTCATCGCTTTCACTGCACTGCATTTTAAAAATTCGCACTGTGCTGTACTGCGAATTTACTGTCTACACCTATGCGATTTATTAAATTTTTTAATAGAATTCTTTTTGAAAGAGAAAAATAAAATGGACAAAGAACAGAGCCCAAGAGGCATTTCTCTAACAGAAGAAACTGACGCGCCTGGCACAACAAGGAAAGAACCCTTTTGGGTTTTCGGATATGGTTCGCTATGCTGGAACCCTGGATTTGAATATCAGCAGTCGATAACTGGATACGTGAAGGGATTTTCAAGGAGATTTTGGCAAGGTAACACTACACATCGCGGGACTGAATTGAAGGTAAATCTACCATAAATATGTTTTTCCCATATTTTTACATTTTTTCCGTTCTTTTGGCAAACAATAAATGAACGCCCACTCTTTTTAATAAATGCCAAGTGAATGCCATAATATTAAATATTCTTACTGACATATTAATTCAATGACATACATATATTTTCACAGCTGGATTGTTAGATGCTCAGACGGACAAAAAATGTCTGTCTGTGGTTGGATGAACCAAATTAAATATAATTGATTATTATAATAATTTAAATTATAATAAACCGAATTAAATAGAATACATTTTTAATGCTGTAAATAACTAATGAAAAAATATTTTCTATTCAGTAGGTATCTACATGTTTATTTAGTTGTGCAATCAGTATAATCATAATACAATCCAATATGTACATTTTTTTTATTTCCAACAGTAGTTTAACTATTATTGATATTACAAAGAGAAAGAGAGAGAATTTTGTAAGTTTTTTTATATTATACTAGCAGTCCGCTCCCGGCTTCGCCCGGGGTGCATTTTTTTTTACGTAAAAACCTTCGATGATTATCGCTCTATCCATGAGTGAAGACAGAATTAAAATCGGCCCCGCCGTTCTCGAGTTTTGCGCTTAGCAACACATTTAGGGATTCATTTTTATATTATAGATGTGAATGTGTAAAGCTGGGGGGCTCACTAGTTTCCATATACTAAAAGTTCTTTATTTTAACACATATGAAGCATGTTGCAACTCTAACGTTGTTTTGAAAACACAGACACACTTGTAAAAGTCAAAGGTTAAAATTAATAAAATGTATTTGTTATCAATTTATAATTCTGTCCAGCTTGATTTATTTGACCCCATTAGATAAATGTATATCTATATTAATCTATTTTGTTGTGTGAGTAACATGAGCAAATTAAATCTAAAAGGGAAGTTATTTAAATCTTTCAATTTTTTTTTAAAATGTCTGTATAACACATAAAGTGATCGTATAAAGGTGAGAAGAGGTCAAGCTAATGGGAGACTGAGGTAACTATATATAATACTGGCTAATAGGCAGGCAGTACTTACTAAGCCTGGAGAATAAGCTTTTCATTTATAAGTGTCATTAAACCTATATGCTACTCTGAGGATCGGCTATCCAATGGAATATTGAGATCTTGTAGCTCTTACAAAACATATTAAAGGTCATCTGCATGTGTCACTAGTAAAGTGAAGACCGTAAACTATTACTCGTTGGGAAAATCTAGAACAAAATAAGAATAATACAATATATATTTCACTAACTACCTAGTACCTAATGGTTTTGTCTATTTAAAATTTTGATACCATTCTTATGTATTTAGTCATTTTCCATTCTCAAAAAAGTTGCATGCAACTTCATATTACTGCCTATTATTATTGGACCTCTACAGCACAAAAACTATCTTGCTTGGTACTTTTTAAAAGTCCAGACTATGTTTTTATTTTTAAATATTTTTGGATTTTTATTGGCTTAATTCTTTTTGAATAATTTCTAATATTCTTTTTTATTGTAGGTATTTTTAAAAATTATATGTATACACTGAATTTCATTATATCAAAAAGATGTCAATGGTTGAGCTTGTTTATATCCATTCTATGGATACTTATCCCCATCCTTCAGGATCGTCCAATGACTATTTCTCCAGTCCATTTCTTATCCTGAAATGAATGAAATAATGAGCAATTATTACAGGTCCTTAAATATAAAATCCCCAAATTATTGACTCATTCATTGCTTCATTGTTTTCTATTTTAATGAGACCATAGTAATTGCCATGCTTAGATAAATTAATTTAGCAAGAATGCAGTGAAACAACTGCAAGCTTTAATCCGTTACTAATCAATCTGTCTCAAATCTTGATTATAAAAAATTCTTACATTTATTTATATTTTACTGAATAAAATATTGTATATTCCAAGTAGAATATTTTATTAAAATTAGTTACAAATTTTTATTGAAAAAGTTATACGATCAAGCTCACGTGCTGAACATCAGGAATATTCACAATCTGAAATGTTGACAAGGACATAATAACAACAACAAAGAAAGAAACAAAGAAATTTACATCAGCTACTTAACGGTTAAATCAATTTCAACACTTTTAAGTTGAATTTGTAAATTCTTGATCTCAAAAAGCGATGATCCATCAAATTTTATAAGAAGGATGGGTACTTGAAATTTATAATCTCTAAACAGATCAAGACTAAAATTAACAACCTCTTTGTACAAATCTTACAACGGAAAAGTTCCGACACTCGGTTGAATTAAAATGTAATAAACGTTGGATGGATGCCAGAGCACTCGGGGTGCAAAGTCACGATGTCAATAACACGAACGCAGTTTACTGAAGCAAAATGCAGCGGACATTGTTCACATAAATGAAGATGATGTAGGTACCTACTGCGTCTTTGTCTTGAAAAAAAAAAATTAAACAAAGTAACACTATTTAGTCCTTTGTCGCATCAAGTAGTCGCAGGGTGCACGGTACACTGCGCTTCGCTGTCATTTATTCAGCCCATCTGGCGGCAATATCAACGCACTTACAAAACACCTCCGTGATTAAACAGCATATAATTGTGTTGTGTTTCGGTGATTCATTTCTTGATAATCTTAGTAAGGTCAACAGCAGAGCACCACCTGTGGCGTTGCTTGTGTTATCGACGGTACCTAGCTACCTATCATACCGTTTGTCTGTCTGACGACCTTATAACATTAAATAAAAAACTCATTACTTATAGTCACATACAAATTCTCTCTAAGAGTCTCTCCGCAGACTACAGACTTTTTATCGGCCGATAATTTGGTCGGCTTTTGAATCAGTATGAAGAGGTGAATCGCTAAATGTGCGCACTTGCATACCTCTTCATACTGATTAAAAATCCGAATAAACTATCGGCCGACAAAAAGTCTGTAGTCTGCGGGGACTTTAAGGACTTTTCAACTATTGAGTAGGTTGTAATTTCGAATTTAAGTAAGTAAGTACGTGAGCGATGCATCATAGTCAACCGTTTACGTAAATATAAAAACATAAATTACCGAGTAAGTATTAGTCAGTCACGATAAGAATTCAATATTAATTCTTTTTCTAAAACCATATTTGAACGTTAAATTAAAAATTATCATCTCTTGTGGACATCGTATGATTCTACGATGTTGGGCTAGTTAAATTACTTTCACAAGTTTTTGGGTTACAATACGTCTCTTAACCAACAGCTTTTAGGTGAGGATATTCGAGCACAGCAGGCAATAGGCGCGTCCTCACACCTCACCCCGCGTGCACCATTTCGTGAGTCCGTGCGTTTAAATTAATACCTACATAACAAAAATTTATCTGTTTTTAAAAAAAGTAGCCATAAATATAAGTTATTGTGTTGCGTTAATAAAATTCTTTCTTTTTTGACTTCTTAGACTTATTTTTACCATTTTTTCGTGAGTAAAAGTAAATTACGACCCGAAAAACGATCAAAATTTCCCTGTTTTTGGAATATTTTACAATAACT
Source organism: Synanthedon andrenaeformis (assembly GCA_936446665.2). Taxonomy (NCBI): domain Eukaryota; kingdom Metazoa; phylum Arthropoda; class Insecta; order Lepidoptera; family Sesiidae; genus Synanthedon; species Synanthedon andrenaeformis. The sequence continues at coordinate 8,173,729 of OW387795.2, forward strand.
AGGGTGAAGTTGTAAATATCGAGGTTTGTAACCGTAAAATCATCAAGGATATTTATTAAACTAAGTTCAACATTTTTTTTATTGTATTTTTAGATCAAAACAAAATCAAGGAAAATGATTTTTTTACCGTTGAATCAAAAAATTCGAATATCCTAGCCTTATAACGAATTTAGTAAGTAGGTATATAGTTATAGCTGCAAAACGAAGTAGGTACCAAGTTATATTGAGTTTCCGGATCAAATTGAGTTGCGTGATTGGGTGTTAAATGGAAATTAACCCACGGTACAATGGTAAGGCAACTTGAGGTCGTCCAGAAATTTCATTTCATGGCCGGTGAAACGATTTATTCACGCGCGCAGTTTAAGTGAACGTGACATACCATTTTAGCGATAATATTACTTACTTAAGTACCTCGTAAAATGTGAAAGTAATTAAAGGAATACAAACATTCTTTGTAAAGAATTACTTTTCAAATACTTTTCCTTTACTGCATTGTATGTATGCAATTTTCGCTTATCAATTTCACCGTTTTATTTAATACCAATGGAATATTTTATTTTATCATTGTCTAAATATAGGTATGTACTTACTATCAATATGAAAACCCACTTGACCTTATTTTATGACAATTTTAAGAAGTTCGTTCACCCATCTATAAAATTGCGGCGTAGGTAATAGTTTCAAATGGATTAGTCTATTTTTAATAAAAATAGCACATTATGAAAATAGAAACTTTCGCTACGCAGTAGTTAATTGAAATATCTATTTTAGTTGGCTCAGTTTGAGGTGGTTTCACCCGATGAAGTATAATTCGTGTGAAATCATTAGCATAAATATGTTACTTTAAAAATCACAATCTACTATCGAGTCAACATTTTTGTATTGCATAGATTTTCTATAAATAATTTTATTTTGATTTTTTTTCTATTACTTACATTTTATCGTATTATTTAGTTACTTAGTTTATTTGTTTCAAAAATAATAATTTGCGTAATAATATAACTAGCCTGACAAATTTGTCTATACTTTTAGACCTAACTATGTCTTAATAATCTGTTATAATATACGTAAATTTGTTTGTGAAGGTACCTATGTGTATGTAAATCTATTTTCTTGGCGTAGTAGCTATTTTGCGCTATTCAATAAACTTTTATCACATGGTTTGTTTGTTGCGTAAATAGGGTATTAATAGAAGAGGGAATAATTTTAGCTATCGCATATTACTTCGTTTGCGTAGTTTCTATTTCAAAGAAATTTATAAATTGAATAACTAAATATATTAAACGTAATTATAAATTTTAAGACAAAGAAGACTCTCTATTTTGTCTGATCTGGGTAGTTTATATAACAAATCGTAGGCGTAGGAAAATATAAACGTTTTGCCAATAACTAAGTAGTGTGAAGTGTGAGTATTGAAGTGTGTATCATAGAAGTTATCGACAAATTGTCTAGCAGAATCGCATGCATAAGTAGAGATAAGTAACTAGCACTAACAAGTAGATTAGTAAAGTTGCGCGTTCTTCTTGATAATTTAACTATTTGATTCGAAACAATTTGCTACTATGATAATGTTAAAGTAAGAATTGATCTTTTGTTTCAGCCCGGTCGCGTGGCCACGCTAATAGAGGACGAGGAAGTGAGTATAATTTTAGCTTATCATTTGGAAACATTTTGTACGTAACAAACATTAACACGTGTCGTGTTAGTTCGAATGTTATTTTTGTTTACATTCCTCACGTTTGACGTATGAATATATCGATAAGTATATCGACGTTATTCTAATTAACTTTCTAGACACGACAATGTATCCATTAACTTCATTATATTATGTTCCTTAAAAACAAAGAAATGGTGGAGAACAATGTATTGTCAGTTAATAGCATTCACTTCTTTATTAACTGAAAATAGAAATGTCTTTTTTAATAGTAACATATTTTTCATTGTTACTTTATCACTATTTTTATATCTAGTTATTCTTTGAACACAATATTCATTGTTTTGTTAAGAAAATATATATCGTTCTTTACAATAATATTTTATTTATTATACATAATAGCAATATCATTTACGTATAATGTTGATAACCTCTTTTTATTATAATAGAAGCTTTGATGACTACAGAATCGGGAAGTCAAGTTTTTTTTTCTTGCTTTACTTTTTAAACTGAATTGGTTATTTCGTTGCTTTTATTGCACGTGGGTTTTTTTTAAATTACTGTTGAGGCATTTTTATCCATGTTCATATGGGCCTCTTCATGGGAGCAGAAAATATTTGTATTATTGCAGAGGTCGTAGCGCACTTGCACTCCCTTTGGACTTGCTATGTCATTTTTAGATAACGGTAGCCACCTATTGTGTAATGTAGACTTTGTAGACAAGCTATAATTAAATATTATAAACTAGCCCCCAACTTTCTATTGAGCCCAAACACGCTATATCTGCTGTAAGTTGCTAAGAAGTTTGCGGACTTATTGATGTTGCAGCATCAGATCAAGGTTACCATGTCATGGAATTACTACCGAAGTAACAGTATACCAAATTTCACATCAATCGAACTTATGGAAGTTCGTGAAATCCCTCCGTCCATTAGGAAATGGACTGATGATCTTCAAACGCCTGAAAAGCTCTTCATAAACTGTATCGAAGAACCATTTTGATCTTGTTATTCTTGATTTTAAAAAACGGATCAAAATCGGTATTTTATAGACAGTAACACAGAGACACAAAAGTCAAACTTACCACACCCTGTTTTATGCGTCGGGCGTCGAGATTTTCCTGTCTTATACTTGCCAATATGTAGTCTTACTCTACATTAGCGGTTTCACTAATATCCAGTATTAAAATGTCATTCATTAGGTACCTACCCATTTGTTTCGTATATGTCCTTCGGCTTCTTTTGTCTAATTGCTCTTCATTATAATTCATCGATTTTAGGTCGAACTCGTTAACCGCCTGCACCGGTTTAGGATTACATTGGTCTAGTTTACCAGTTTAATCAATTATTATACAATTAACTATATCTATTGTAAGCTGGTCAGTCTCTCGGGCTTAGTAACTTGTGCCTTAGCAGAGATTTAGGATCCCATTACCCTCCGATGTATTTCCATCTCGGCACCCTCGAATTTCATTACCCCTCGAGCCTTACTCTTTATATTATATTAAATTAAGTGTAATTATTGTTATTTTATATTTTAAAGATGACAAAAAGATCAGTATCCTGAGTTTGTTTCGGGGTTTCTTCTCAGGATCGTCATCTTGGATTTTTTTCCGAAACCCTGGTAAATTTATAATGACGATCATAAGAGTTTCTTGTAAAATCCCAATTGATAAATGAATATTTTTATTTGATTTGATTTTGATATAATATTCGTACAGGCAGACAGCGTATTTGCAGCCTTCAAAATTTTGTTTGTGATGACAGTATTCACCTGCAGTCGTGCAGACAGGCTGTCTGCCTCACTTTCTTATATATATGTAGTATATATTTATATATGTAGTATTATACATATATGTAGCATTATACATATTTTTGCATGAGGCCTTTATTTGTACTACAGGTGTCTAGTAGTTATCTGTATTATTAATCCAGTCACGCACAGTATGTGTATGACCTATTATTGTTGTTTGCAAAATGCCTTGCATTATGTCAGTATGATGTTATTTGTTATAACTAATAACCCTATATTTGTTTTACACTTATAAAAAATAAGTATTGTATATAAGTAAAAACAAATTTACTTGTTATCCCCATCTATCAATTTGTCTGAACTGAAAATTTAAACTTCTGGAAAGAATTCTAGAAATGTTATATGTACTTACTGTGTACCTATACTTTCTAGTACGAAGTATAATATCTAGTTGTGTTATAAATTATACAAATGATTTATTAACATTTTTGAGTCATAATATTCCAGTAAATTCTTAGGTACATGTGAATCGCGCGTGTTATGATTGCCTCCATAATATTATACATACGATGATATATTGTAAATATATATTATTATAGGTTAGTAATTACCTAAGTGAAACCACTTCAAAATACAATGTTTCTACACGTGCCAATTAAATGCGTTTTAATAAAATGAGGCAACTCTATTGCGTCTTTTATTAATAAAAAGCCAATGGTGTTGGTGATTAACGCATCAAAATCCGTTGCGTGGTTTAGGAGGAGTTAGCGGCCATACAGACAGACAGACAAACAAATATTAGCAGTAGGTAATATAATAACTACCCAGCTCGATGCATGTATGAATGTATAAATTGACAGTGAATAACGTCCGGCTATTCACAAAATTGACTTTCAAAGTGGTGTGATCTGTCCATCATCATATTATTCAAATGAAATTATCACAATAGTAAATTTTCCAGTCAATCAGCAATACTTATTTGTTGCCGGAAAATTGTATCACCACATCATAATATTATTCAAATGAAATTATCACAGTAGTAAATTTTCCAGTCAATCAACAATACGTATTTGTTGCCGGAAAATTGTATCACCAAAAAAATTAATTGTTTACACTTCCACGTCATTGAAAGTTCAATTGGATACGGACGGGGTTTTTCGAATAACAAAAAAATATATATGAATGCTCTTTTAACAGTATAGTTCCTAAAAACGTTTCAACGGGGTGCTATTTAAAACCAACTAAAGTTTGAGGGATTTTAATTTGATTTCCTACCTGAATGTCAATGTATTATTTAACTATAGTTAAACCATTGTTATACCATAGTTATAACAATAGTGGAAATCTGTGGATTTTAACTATTGTTTAAAATCCACAGATTTCCTTAAATTTGAATATTTTACAGAATCCGTACGTGGGTCATGTTATAGAATAAATAATTTATTCTTTTACACTTTTTTCTTAATTATTGTTCTATAATTATCGTTTCTATAATAAAAAGTGGAGTAGACGAGGATTCCTCTCTCATAAGCGGCGTGCGACATTTTTTTTCCATATTTTATTGATGAGAGGCTTTAGAACTTGCATTCTTCTTTTATTGTTCGAGCTCTTTGACTAGCTTAGGTACTGTGCTATATAAAAACAATAATTTTCTCAAACATGCTCGGAAATGTAGGCATTCTTGTACTAAAAACAAGCCGCAAAGTTTGTAATTCTTGGCTCATGCATTTCTTTCTCGGCCTAGGTCAAGAATGTTGTATGAAAATTCATTACTGACCGCTGCTCAGCCCGATGAAATCTAGTAGGCCGCGGCGAGCGCACGGTCATTTGATTATTGGGCTGTATGGCACTGTTTTCTTTGCACTAATTGATTACTGGCCGCTGCTCAGCCCGATGAAATCTAGTAGGCCGCGGCGAGCGCATGCTCATTTGATGACTGGGCTGTATCACGCTGTTTTCTTTGCACTCATTAAAATAAAAAAAGTGGGAAAGCAGACTTTTTTTCAGTACCTACCTAAATTAATTTTTTAATAATTTTTTCATATTATACTTTTTTTTTGTATCACGTGTTTGATTATTTCCTCACATTTATTAAGAAAAGCACTATACCAGCCTCGACCGGAATGAGGATTGCCGGACTCAGTTCTTTGTCAAGGCCTCGCTAAAGCTCGGCCTTGAAACCACTTCGTCCGGCAATCCGTCACTTCCCGGACTCTGCAGTAATGTACTATTATAATCTGTTATATATTTTATTTAGAACTAGCGATCCGTTCCCGGCTTCGCACGGGTGCAATTTTTTTCTGCAAATTAAATGTAGAAACCTTCCTCGTTTAACGCTCTTCCCATTAATGAAAACAGTATAAAAATCCGTTCGGTAGTTTTTGAGAATCGCAAACATACAGACAGACAGACGCGGCGGGGGGACTTTGTTTTATAATATTAAAAAACGTAAATTTAATAATGTTGTCTGCGTGAGCGAATTGATTTTTGTTTAATTGTGCGTAACTTTGTCTTTTTCCTGTGTATATTAATTAGTTCAACTGAGATAAGAGAACGCAGTTCGGCGAAATATGGGTATATTCTATCTCAAAACTTCGATGATGAATACTAAAGATGTCTATCAAGCTGAGTGATGATCGTTAGGTAGAAAAGATAAATGTTTCAACTTATTCGTGTACATAGACTTTTCGAGTTTAATGAGAATGATGCTTATGCATTAAGATAGCCTCACTCTACTTCCTTCGAAATAAATATAACAAATCACCCATCAGGTTTAACAAATTTTTAAATTTCTAAAAATTTTGACGATGTTCTGAAATTTCAAAAAATCTTATTAAATTATCTGAAAAAGTGAAGAAAGTTTTCATAGAATTTTCTAGAAACTTCTGAAATTTTCGAGAAACTTCTAGAATTTTCGAGAAACTTCTAGAATTTTCTAAAAACTTCTAGAATTTTCTATAAACATCTAGAATTTTCTAGAATGTTAGCGAAAAAAAATCCGTTCCTATTAATAATACATAATGAGCGACTCAGCCAAAGAAAAGATATGCCGCAAGGAGAACTCATCGTATTGCGTGAACCTGTGTTTCAGTTGTTAACAACAAATGCAATTGTTATGAACAAAAAAAATCTTTTTTTTTATTGTCACAGGGTTAGAACTTTTTTTCAGTAAAAGAAAAAATATCGCGTTTGAAAAACTCGAATATATTGCATAGATCCCGTTTTTTATTGTTTATAGCGGCCCGCTCCCGGCTTCGTCCGGGGTGTATTTTTTCTAAAAATAAACGTAGTCTAAGTTACTCCTTATTACATCAGCTACCTGCCAATAAAAGTCCCGTCAAAATCGGTCTAGCTATTTCAGAGATTAGCCGGAACAAACAGACAGACAGACAGAAATTGTAAAAAATGTTATTTTGGTGTATGTACCGCAATTTACATAAACAAAAAGTAGCCTATGTTACTCCTGACGACCCCCTCTTCATGTTTACAAAGTTTCATCGAAATCGCTTCAGCCGTTTCTGAGATTACCCCGGACAGACAGACAGACAGACAGACAGACAGACAGACAGACAGACAGACAGACAGACAGACAGACAGACAGACACAGACAAAAATTCTAAAAAAAGTTATTTACGTTTTAACAGCATGCGAATGACTCTCTAAGCTTAGTTTGAGGCAGTTTTTCGCAAATCACAGACAGACACTCTGATTTTATTTATATAGATACACATTCTCGTCTCTTAGATAATATTAAAAAATAAACATTTTTCCCATAACACTAATCGCTATGTAAACGCGTTGACTCACTCTTATTATCATTCGCCCTGGGTCATTGTCTCCATAGCGAATGTTATTGTGTATTATCTATAAGCAAACTTCATGATCCTATATACAAAGTTTATTGTTAACTAGCGGTCCGCTCCCGGCTTCGCCCGAGGTGCATTTTTTTTAACGTAAAAACCTTCCCTGATTATCCCTCTGTCCATGAGTGAAGACAGAATTAAAATCGGTTCACCCGTTCTCGAGTTTTGCGCTTAGCAATACATTTAGCGGCCCGCTCCCGGCTTCGTCCGGGGTGTATTTTTTCTAAAATAAACGTAGCCTAAGTTACTCCTTATTACATCAGCTACCTGCCAATAAAAGTCCCGTCAAAATCGGTCCAGCTATTTCAGAGATTAGCCGGAACAAACAGACAGACAGACAAAAATTGTAAAAAATGTTATTTTGGTGTATGTACCGCAATTTACATAAACAAAAAGTAGCCTATGTTACTCCTGACGACCCCCTCTTCATGTCTGCAAAGTTTCATCGAAATCGCTTCAGCCGTTTCTGAGATTACCCCGGACAGACAGACAGACAGACAGACAGACAGACAGACAGACAGACAGACAGACAGACAGACAGACAGACAGACAAAAATTCTAAAAAAAGTTATTTACGTTTTAACAGCATGCGAATGACCCTCTAAGCTCAGTTTGAGGCAGTTTTACGCAAATCACAGACAGACACTCTGATTTTATTTATATAGATAATCAGAAAATTAAACTGGCGCGTTGTATCATAATTTTATCATGATTATATATTCTGTTTTATATTAGGTATATATAATTTATTATATAATGTCATGCCTTTGTTAATGCACATAGATGCAAGAATTGTTTAGTTATAACTATTCAATAATAAAATTAGCAACGCCTCCTGCTCCAGCTGGTATATAACGAACTTTAATCGTATATAGGGATCAATTGTTTATTTTTTAAAATGATATATATATTATAAGTGATACATCGACGAACATTGATAGTTGTACTCCTTTGTCTATTTAAATCAATCACGCATTTCTATGTTTATATCATGAAATTAGAATAAATATTTTAAAACAAAGGCGCTGTCTACCTCTGTCTGTTTCTCCGCTTACAGCTTCTAAACCATTCAACAGATTTTGATATGATTTTTTCACTAATGAAAAGAGGTATAATAAACATCTACATATTTTCTAAAGTTTCGGAAACTCCATAAGAAGTTTCAACACCTATTTTGCATTTATGACCTTTTAAAAAGTCCTATACTTTACGACAAAAAAGCTAGCTTAGCTGTCTGTAAATTTCATTTCAAAACAAATCCAGTTATCAGAGCAAAATATCCAGTTGTCAGCCACTGATTTGATATCTATAGAGTAAACAAGTACGTAGGCTTACATAAAGTTATCAGAAGGTCAAGTAAGAAAATAAATGAGACGGTTAGCAACCGGCTGTCTCAAAATGTCTCGATTTAAGACAAAGATATATGAAAGTAGTATCATGTAATGATGTTATTCTTGTGTCTTTGGTGCTGACAGACTTATTCGCATACATTGAAGTCAACAGCATAATTTGAATTATGAGATCTTAGCATCGTCGCCAAATCAGCCTCTCTCTTTATTTATTTCTCTTGTATTTTATTTTTTATTTTATTATTATTTAAGATTTGTTTTTAAATATAGTCAGTATTTTCACAAATTTAAAACACAAATTTCAATGGGTATCCATTATTTTTACTAGTACTTCACGAAGGACGAAAAAGTTAATGTTAACAGCCTAAAAACGATTTAAAACCATAATAATACACGTGCTGTTAGTTATATTTAAACAAGATAGATTGGTGATTATATACATGAGAGTTGTTTAATGTCAACACGATTAACTAGGTAAATATATGAAAAGTGTTAGTTAGATAAGTTGAAAATTTTCCGATAGACTAAAAGACTGACTGTTGTTTGGGTGGAATGGATAATTTTATCAGTTTGAATATGACAAATGATCGGTTATTGTCTATTATTTACGATGTGTTTTTGTTTAGATATTGGATAAAAACACCTTTATCACATTTATCGTCGATTTATTTGGCGTTGATTATTTAGATATATTTTTTATCGTAGCAACGGCGAACGAACGAGACGATTTGTCGGCACAGCTCAGTTTTAACATGAAACTAAGAGTTCCTGTTAAACTTCGAGAATAATTTACAAAGTTGATAAGGGTGTCATTGTTTTATTAAATAGTCTTCTAGATCTTGCCCTCGTCATCACATTTAGAGGAAAACCGTTTGGCCATATTGTCTTCGGAAACTAACCCATAAGCCGTATTAGTTATCTTTGACGTTCGGCTATGGTGTTTCTATATTTTCTATTTTAGTAGGTAAATATAAAGATCCAGGATTCGATCCAGCGTTGCGTTGCATCACGATACCGTTGTTAAATAGGCAATTAAGTAAGTACACATCTTTGTTTAAATGAATAATGAAGATGTGCTTGGTAACTAAAAGCACGAATTATAGAGCCTTTTTTTACTGATATTCTAATCGTCATAGATCTATCTAGATCTATGCTAACAATTTTAAATCTTCCGGCTAAAAATTGTGGCAACCGTTAGGTAGATAGAAGCAATCTATCTACGGTGGAAATCCTCTTTTTACAATCTTCGTCTCTTTTTAAGTTTATTTAAGCGTCCCCGGAAATTGGATTTCAAACATATTAAATTTATATTTCATCGGAAAATTGATGACGCACGAATTATATCTTGACATCGAATAAATTCGGATGAAGGAAGCTTCTCGTATACGAAGCATACGAGACACATTGACCCAAAAATGTCTACTTTGCGAACCGGTTTACACAGTTTCAGAGTAGTTGTTTGTCTTTTGTTTTAATTACATAGCTCACATTATAATAATGATATGTAAGTTACCATGTGGTCTCTCCAATTGCTTTGAATTTCATCCAATTTTTTTTGGTTTTGTCTTATTTAGTGTGATCATTGATTAAAGACTCATTGCGGATATTTTAGATTACCAGGATAGTATTCATATTCAGTCCTGATAGTAGGAAACGCTGTAGGTTTTTTAATGTGGGTTTTATTTATTTTTCTCAGTTTTAAAAAATCACAACCAGTTTTTTTAATTTTTTATTATTATTTATTTATTAGAGATGGGTTTGCTCTTGGCCATCAACCAGCTGTGTAGCAAGGATGAGGCCTATGATGGAGCGAGCTCACCCAGAAGATGCCTATTTACTCGAACTTTGAAAAGATTTGGGTTATATGAGCTCGGAAATACAGACGTCGCTAGGTATATAAATATAGAAAAGAAAAAATACAGAATAAAGTAAAAATCTGCGAAACGGACCGTCGTCGTTGTGCCAGCATTTTATTTATTTACTTTCATATAAATAAGCAAGTAGATAAGTATGAATGAAGAAGTAGGGTAAGGGTGCTCAAGTCGTACCCCTAAGGAAATTACACTATAATATTCACTGCAATTAAAATAAAACAAAATCTTTAACACTTACTAAATCTTTATTTAATTGGTTTTCAATTAACAATTATAAAAACTTGAAATTCTTTAATGAAAATAGGTATTTTATTGTTTTTCAAAAACATACTTTCGGTACGATTAAGGCGCCTAGTCGTCTAATTCGTACCACCTATATAGCCTTAGTCGTACTTAGAAAACAAATGTTAGTAAACATATTAAAAACTATAAAGAAAAACAATTAATAATCAGAGATCACATGAACAACTAAAAACTACAAACAATTTAGTCTGAGATCAATTTTTTTTTTGGTTGTTAGGTATAAAATCGAAGCTAAAAATATTAAATTATAACAGAAAATAAATAAGGTAAAATTAAATTAAATTAAAGGTAAATCTCTTAAAAACAAAGTAACGCTTAATTAGAACATTATTGAGATACACAGATATCACAAATATATTTTTTATTTTGCTTTCAACGCCAGCACATAGGTCATGTATCCAACCTTTACATTTTGTACACTGTATCATGTTTTCTTCACGATCTTCCTTACATAGTTGACACAATCACGATTCTTTAACTTTTATTTTTTTGTTTTTCTTATTATTATTATATTTATGTTTATTATTTACCTGATAAACAATAACCTAAATTGTAAAACAATTTTTTATAATTCCTAAGTCGTACCGGTACGAGTAAGGAATTTTGTACAGGTACAACTTAAGCAGCTGGGACTTGTAAGTTTAAAACTAAAACACTGACATAACCTCAAAAAGTTCGACTGTTTGAATACCCCTAAACGAATGCGAAATGAGTGTTTCAAATTGATATAAATAAAAATAAAAAATCAATATCACAATCCTGCCATAAAAAGCTTACGAATGAATAAATTTTTTTAATAAGAACTATATAAAAAACTTACTTTTTAAATAGGTATCTTTGCTTCACGAAGACAGCCGGCGGTCTAATTGTTTACGTTTGCTCATTCGATTAAAAAGTTGATGTTGACAATACTAGATGGCGATATTTATAAGTATCAGACGAGATATTGCTGGGGTACGACTTAGGCTGTGGTACGACTTACGCAACCTTACCCTATGTAATTAAATAACCCAACGAAAAAACGAGCGATTTTTTCAACATAGTTATTTGCGTTAAACAATCATAATTCTTAAATAAACATTAAATAACACCTCCGCAATAATATTATGAGAAATAAATCTGACCTTTAAACACGGTACATGTGTGATATATTTGGCTTGCGTGAATTCCTCTATTCGCAAACACCAAATAACCGTGTCGTCTATATATGTCCATGACCTATAATTGAGGCCAGCGGGATAATAAAAAAATCTTAATACTCTTAAATTAGCCAATATAAACACCTCAATATTATTTTTAACTTTATGGCGAATCACAGTTATGTTTTGAGTTCCTTGTTTTGAGCTAGGCAGCAATCCAAATAGGAATTGTCTTATTGCCCCACTACATATTCGGCCATAGCGTTGGCCAACTATGATGGGCGAGCGTGTGGAGGGCGTATTTGCGTAGGTTGGCTTATGGCGGGTGCGATTGTCGTGGGATGGCGTCGATGTCGGTTTTTCCGCCGCACATCAAAGGCAGTGGGCCAACGATGGCGGTACGCACTACACGTGGCCCACAGTGTTGCCAACGTAGGCGATTTTTCGCCATTTAGGCTACTCAGACCGAGAATCGGCGACGAAAAAATCTAAAAGGCGACTGGTCGCCTATTAGGCTACTCCAGGGACGAGTTATTTAAATTAGCCGAATCGCAAATAGGGATACGTTTTTAAGAAAAAAATTAATGTTAAAAAATTAACTACTACTGACGACGAAGAAAATCTTGTTGATGCCTTATTATTGCTAGCAGAAGACGAATCAGAACCATTTTAATTTTTGTTTATTTTTTCTTTAAATTAGTTATTAAAATTGCTTTACCTTCTTTTAAGATACATTAAAGTAGGTATTTTAAAGTAGGCTTATGCCTATTTATCAATATATTATAAATAATTGATAAAAGCTACATTTTATTTTATTCATATCTGTAGTTTGGCGTTTGGGCTACTTTAGGCTACTGCAACTGAAATTCGGCTACATTAGGCTACTTTAAGCATGAGAAACGGCGACTTTAGGCCAAGCGCTGTTGGCAACAGTGGTGGCCCATTCCTCAGTGCCTGCTCGAACGCGGTTGAGTGTGGACGTCACGCTTTGTTTATTAATTTATGAATTTTCTTAAAAATGACTAATACGTGGCCTCATAATGAAGTACACACTAACACACACACATGCACTCAATCACGCATAATATGTTTCTATATGTATGTATTTGCATATAATGTATTATAATATACATGTATCTATAATTATATAAGCATATTATACATTATATGCAAACTTAAAAATTAAAAAAATATAACAATATATATATAATTTTTTAATATAATTTTATAATACAATTTTTGTTATAATTTTTTAATTATTCGTTTTTTTTAAATGTATTTGTGAAATGTTACATGCTGTAACTATTAAATGAATAAAAATAAAAATATTGGGATAGATATATATCGGGATAGGTATAGATATATTGTCGCAGCGGCAAATGCTTCCACGTCCATCTCGGAAAACGTTAAGATCACAACTGAATGTCGCCATTGTGTAGTTGCGTATCAACCATCGCATGGCCATCTCGATTGGCGAACGTTCGCCGAATATGTAGAGGGGTAATTAGATGAAGGAATTGTATAATTGTTGTAAATAATAAGAATGTAGCGAACCACAACACAACTCGCATGGGGGCGCTTTGATGGAAAAAATGTCAAATAACCTTCGCCTAAACGTCAAAAAAACCTTCATCCCATCCCATTTCACAGTCTTAATCCCATTCACCATCGGTATATTCCAACCGCTTTATAGAAGGTTAACTCGATTGGTGTGGCTTACTCCTGAAAATGATTACCTACCACCGTTTTCATCCTTGAAAATGGAAATGGCATTAAGTAAGTTAAAAAAGATCTGTATGTATAATAACCTCGTCATCTGTTGCTTTCTTTGAGAACCCAAGTAAGTATTCTTTAAGAACTTAGGTGATCTACTTCTTATCGAATAATTGAATAATACAAGGAATAATTTATACTGCCATTATTTAAAAATCATATAAAAAATGTAAAGTAGCTTTATTCATTGTGCCACCAGCGTATATTTCCTGTTGGCATCATTTTACGAGGTTAGGGAAAGAATCTACGTCAGCGCCATCTCTTCCTTTATCTGTGAACTCCAACTCATTTGACCATTTTAATTTAACAATGTCATCACAGATGTCGCTCTGATGTTATATCGCGCTATCGACATTCGGACGGCTACAAGAGACCCCAAAAACGTTTAAACTGCAAAGCATACTTACCTAGCGTAGGGGATACCGTGGTCAATTAAGGCGGTTTCCCCAGTAGACCTGTGTCATTCATGACCCATTGGTATGCTATGGTGATCGGGTTAAATGATTCGATCATTTGGGTCACCCAAATGACCAACAATTAACCAACAATTTAAAAAAAATTAATATGAATTTCTACTAGAATATATTTAACTAAACTAGCGACCCACTCCCGGCTTCGCACGGGTGTATTTTTTTTTGCAAATTATATATAAAAACCTTCCTCGTTTAACGCTCTTCTCTTTCTATTAGTGATAACCGCATTAAATCAAGCATCCTTTTATTAAATAATTGAGATTTCAGTGGAAATTCCTTCTCTCTCACTGTGCAACATAAATCGCCTTCTCCAGAAGGTTTTGAGACTATTTGGTCAAGGCCAAGGTTTTGGACTTTGAGATCTTAGATCACCTTTCAGATTTTTTCTAAAACAATTGCGAATTGCGATCAGTCTACACCTGGTATTTCTCTCGCTAATTGTTAGGGTAACAGGTTTCTTTTTAGTACAGTTGCATTTTGTAGTCGTTATTACTTCTTCGTCTAAAATTCATGTGTTCTTAATTTTATTGTCACTATATGATATAATCTGGTTATTTCAGGGCATTACGTGGGGGAAAGCATTCCTGGTTGCAGCAGAGAATACAGCCGCTCTACCATACCTCTCCACTAGAGAATGCCAACTAGGCGGTTACAGAACTTACACAGTTAATTTTCACCCAAGACCATCATTCTTACCTTGCGAAAGTCGAAATAACAACGAAAAGAAAAACGCGGTGTTATACATTGCGGTACCAGAAAACAGACATTGGCTTGGCGCCGCTCCGTTGCCTGATATAGCGAAGCAGATCATTGAAAGCCACGGTCCGTGCGGTCCAAACGTGGAATACCTGTTAAAATTAGCTGAATTTATGCGTGTTGAAATACCTGAAGCGTTAGATGAGCACTTGTTTTCCTTAGAAAGGCTAGTGTGGAAGTTTGCAGCAGATATGAAGATATGCTTGAGGAGTGTAATGGGAGAGGTTTCCTCCAGCGATGACGAGAGTAAACCCGAGTCCAGGGCGATTGCTCCCAAGAACCAATTCGCGTCTAGGATCCCGGAGAAGAAGTTGCGTTGCGTGAACATGTGATCTATGTTTGCTTGGATAATTTAGGATCAGATTGTGAATGTCATGCCAAATTTAGATGCCACAATAACTGGAGATATTTGGGTACTTTATAGCGTGTGATACAAATAAGAGCTGTGCTCTTTTCAAATGTGATGCTCGCATTTTACTATGCTTTTGATAATACTTGCAAACCCCTCAAATAGTTCCTTTGTATATTTTACAAAATCTCACCAAAGGTAGTTATGAATTCTAAGGGGTCTGGTACCTACCTGAAGCACAAAATAATAGCATACCAAATAAAAGTAAAATTGAAGAAGTATTATGTTATGAATCTAGATTAGATATTAAGTTTAAACTACTATTTTTGTGATTTTTAATATTATTTAAGAGAATTTATTGTTGTTTTTTTTTAATTCTCATATTCATTCATTCATTCATCTTTGTTTTCATGTGGTCGTTATAGGTCTTAAGTTCACCGTGAATATTTCTATAAATACTATATTTTTATTTTGTCTATGACAGTCAAATAACCCCGTTTATTTTGAGATTTAGTAAAAGTAAATTGGTGTTGAGATCGAAATATTGTAAGCACTAGCATTAGTTGCTGTGCAGTGAGCTATGTGGGTAATAGTTGCGAATTGTATTAATATTGCAGAATTTTGTATATTAACCTTTTTCTCTTTTGTTATTTTATATAAAATTGTTTAAGAAACATTATGGGTATCACTAAATTCACAAGTTATAAGTTGTAATAGCTTATGAAATCCCTGAAATCCAAGCAGCATCTATAAGTAAATGATGAAAGATCCACATGGTTTTCCACAGTGCGAGAACATGAGAGCTCAATTGACTTCATTCTTACTGCGAAAGTATTAGTGATTACACAACATAATCACTAAGATTCGGTAGTAAGTCAAAAAGGTTTAATTGGGTGCTTAAATATTATTAAAACAGGATGCTCTTGTTGTTAAAAAGGAATGTGTCTCTTAAATCTGCAAAGTACGCATTAAGTACTATCACAATTGGGACTGTATTTCCACATGCCGTAGGAAGGCCATCATAACGATTAACGTTTCTAATAACTATTCAAATTTAATATGAAACATAATTATCTAATATTTACAATAAATTCTTTCCCAGTATATTAAAATAGTCATACGAGATATTTTGTCACCTATAAAATCCATTTTTGTACAAAAATTTAGTACCCTATGGTTATGGAAACCACTAACTGGAAGCATGGTCGTCTGCCCAACCACAATTCGTTTTCCAATACCCCCTGGGATACCTATTTAAAGGCAAATATTTTCATTGAATAAGACCTATTTAACATAGTTAATAATGCTATGAATGTGTTAAATTGTATTCGTCTTTCTTGTCTGCTATTGTGACTTTTTTTGTACGTTTATGTCATAGATAGTTAATTATTTAAGCACCCGTGTTGGGGTTCTTAAGACATATGTTGTGATGTTCAATGTCTAACTCTGTAAGAGTTAAAGTTTTGTATAAAAATATTGTAGGATCACTAGCTTACACGTTAGACGTATTGATTGTATCATTAACTGTAATAGAATAATTTTGTATGATGAATTTGTATTGTATAACCTCGGAGACGATGTAAATTGTAAGCAGATACAAGATACAACTAAGTTGATATTTCGAAGGCCATGCCATAATTATATTGACACTTTGATTAAATAAAAATAATATGCCTATTTAATTATTGTTTTATTGTTTACAAATAGTGTTAATAAAGGAATATGAAACAGCGTCACTCCGTGCTTTTTGGTCGCGATAAAAATCTCTCTGTAGAACCTACAGAAATGAAAAAGAGTTTGATTCAACTTAACCTAGCCCTTAAGGTTAAACAAATAAATCAACGTTAAATCAAGCCGCGATTTCACCATACTCTGTTAGTTATTTTACAGCGCTGTTGTCATTTAACGGACTGTTAGTTTGCGAGTGTCCACGCTCCATCGAATGTTAAATGCCCTAATCAGATGTTGAACTTTTAACATCTGCTCTAGATGTCCGTTAAATCTTAACAAGAGTGTTAAGTCTGTTATATTTCCACCATATTGATATTATTTTTAAGTTTAGATAGTGTGCTGTTTTTGCAAACCGAATAATTAGGTATATAAAATAAAAAACATGCATAATATGGGTACGAGCTTATAGCTCCGCTTCATGATGGCCCAGAGCTGGCCCAGCGTTATTATGCACCATCAAGTCATGCATCATTTATTAATCATAAATATTATCTATGGTGAAGTACTTGTAGGCTTAGCCGCCTCTTTAAGTATATATGGAAACACTTGTCCTTTATGTCGTGTATACATAAATTGTAACAGTATCTGCAGTCATATAAATCTGCATTAATACAAGCACATTATTGTTTACTTGTTAGTGTATACATAAATTTGGAACATTGGGCGTAAACTCGGTACTGTCACCTTATTTGGGCATATATTATGTAACCAAATATGGCTACAAATTTAAATGGAGACATAATTTCGTAACTTTCAGGCGTATACATACCTATCTTTGTACTCAACTGTACATAGAACCTAGAACCACAATTTTCTTACAGATGTCGCCTCTGATTGTAGCTTCCTGAGTAACTACGAGATGTCGTTGTTTCTCGAGCTCGACTGAATGAGAGACGCTTTAACGTCTCTTAACGTAAGTTCGATCTTATACCTAGATTATAGTATGTGTTTGTTGTTGTTGCGTGCGGTCCATTACATTAATTAATACATTACAACCAAATCCCAAATTGCCTGAAAGAAGTGTGAATACGCCTGAATGCCTGAATCCCAAAAGAAATCGTAGTAAGATGTGGTAAGATGCCCAACCAAATTATATGAATATTCTGTGACGGAGTGACAGTTTGAATGACAAATGACAATTACAGATCAGTGTGTGCGTTATTGTTTACTCTGTGGTTTTTGTTTACATTTCTATTTCAAAATTTAAATTGATCACAATCGATCACATTAACTATAAATATAGTATTAACCATTATGTATTATTTTTAAAAAATTAAGTAAAAATTGGAGATCAATCTATAAATAAAGATTTGTAATGTCCTATTCTAACGAAGACTATTTTAACATGTTGATGTGTTTGGGAAAATCCGACTGTAACTATTCAAAAGCGCGCAAATATTATAAGGATCTTTATGCCGATCCCAAAAACATTGAATTGCCTTCAAGAATGACGTTTCAACGTTTACATTTAAGGGTAAGTAAAACTGGTTGTGTACACGGATACGACGAGCACAGAGCTAAGGCTGGGAGGCCGAAACTTCAGGATATAGAACTCGAGAAGAAAGTGCTTCAGTTATTTTCCGAAGACCCCTCTTTGAGCACTCGGTCCGTAGCCCGCGACCTCGGTGTGAATCACATGCGAGTTTGGAAGATATTAAGAGACCAGGACGACAGCATCGATCAACTGTTAGGCACCAAAGAGAACAATACACTTTTGCAACATCACAAAGTTGCACAAACTGAAAATAAGGAATCACAGTAGTTAAATACCTAATTATAACCAATCCAATGCAATATCGATTTTAATAAAATCCACTAAAATGATCTCATGCATGCATAATAATTGATATTATTAATAAGTTCAAATGTTTATAGTGAGTTTTATATTATAGTCAAATCACGTTCGGTCAGGAAATAGATGACTGCATTAGAGTAAGTCACTTCTAAAGACCTATACGATTTATATTTATTATATGGATCACTTCTTGTGACCTAAAGTCACAATATAAATTTTGTGTTTCACTAATATTGAAGTTTGTAATTTGCCCAGGGCACATCTAATAATAATAATAAAGCTTTTAATTCCAATAACTATAACCTAATACAACAGAAAATTTCATTTTTTTTATATAATTTCAATTTTCTAGTCTGCATGGGTATAAGCCTCCTCCATCTTCATCCAGTTTACCCTGTTTTTAGCAACCTGTAACCAATTTTTACCAGCTATACAGGGCACATCTATACATATAAATAAAATTGGAGTGTCTGTTTGTAATATTGAAATAACCGTTTTTTACTACATGCATATGAATATATATACGGTACATACACCAAAATAACATTTTTTACAATTTTTGTCCGTCTGTCTGTTTGTTCCGGCTAATCTCTGAAATGGCTGGACCGATTTTGACGGGACTTTTATTGGCAGGTAGCTGATGTAATAAGGAGTAACTTAGGCTACGTTTATTTTAGAAAAAATACACCCCGGGCGGAGCCGGGAGCGGGCCGCTAGTAAAATATATTACTCATAAAATGTGCAACCCGGTAAATAGTAAATAAGTTAGTCCTTGCATTGTAAATAAAATAATATAAGTAGTAACTCTTTGGTTTAATGAAAAGTTTGAATAAATGTGAATATTATTTCTAAACTATATAAGGTAGTTTTTTATAACACAGTTGGTATGTTGGTTTCCCCATGACCATCGACTTAGTGTGGTAAGGTTGATGGTCAGTAACCATAATAACAGGTTGTTAAATCAAACAGTATGACCAGGTTCATCAAAGCGCTTTTATTTTAAAATTACCTACAACACTTATTGGTAATAATTTTGTTGTGATTTTTTCTTGTTACAAATGTAATTTCAATATGGTCTATATTTACAAAATTCCACATTACCTAACATATAACACATAGATATTATTGTATTTAAAATATTAAAACTAATTAAGTACAAAAAATATGTTTTGGTGGTACAAATGCAATATTTTCAAAGTATTCTACAAACATAAAAAAAATCCCTAACATGAACATGAAATAATTATAATCTTAAAGATTTACAATTTTGATACTACTACATATAAATATATACACTTTTTACAACTATAAGACTAGACACTTAATTTGTATAAATATAATTTTAAACAACAATTGTCATGTTACATGTTCATTAAATTTAATAACATATAGGACAACACTTAGGGGAATTGTAATTGAAATAAGGCTTATTTAAAAATTCACTTTAAACAAATACATATAAAAACTTTGGCTTAATAATAATTATATACAACATGTATATTTGACTTACAATTGAAAATTGTTTTAGTATATTTAATGAGTAATTTTTATTCCAAAGAGTAGGACCTACCTTTAATAGTGATTAGAAAATATTAAAAAAAAATTATTTGATACTAACTGAAACCAGTCATGTTTCGCTGTGGCTGGTTTTTCTTAATAATAAAAATTTTATATATACATATATAAAAGCATTTTTTCGTTTAAATAAATAATGTAGTGTAAAAATTTCTAGTCACTCCATAGGCTAGTCACTTAGAGTTTTGTTGACACAAACATACGGAAGCAAAATTTTTATAAATAAAGAAAGATAAAAATTATGCATACCTATTAGAAATTATAAATTGATTTTATTATCTCCACCATACATACATAATATTTACAGTATACAGTAAAGTCGGGGGTACGAAAACCTTCGACAGGTTTTAAGGTGACGAACTTTTTCTTACCTCGATTATACAAGTGTACATACATAATATATTGTGACGTCATATATAAGTTATATGTATGTTACTTTAAATTTTGGTATGTCATAATCAAAAAAAGATCAGATCATTACACTTAAATTTCTGTTAATGTATGTGAATTTATTTAAATAAATATTTTATTCAAAAAAAAAAGTAATTTTCATTTAAATGGGTATAGGATATCGTGCTGATTTTCAATCTTTAATACACTTCGAAACTATAAACTAACAGTCTATTACTAAAAATTGAAAATTGTCAAAGAATGGATCTTAACAAAATCTGCTCCTCATTATGGTTTTTCAGGAAGAACACACAAAATCTATTGTTTTATCGACCCATGAAGATAAAACTATAACAAAATGATGTTGATCTATACTCTATAGTATACCAACATCAGGCGTCCCATAGGTACTAGTAATCTCCATTAATATACGACTAACATTAGCTCGCAGCTTCGCCCGAGATAATATAACTTATATGTCTATCTTGAAGATCTATTCTAAATATTGGTAAAGATTTTTTGACAACAGATGAGAGTAATTACTATAGGATTTCTTATAACATTAATGTAGATTAATGGCGTTGTTATACCAATTCGTCGAACAACATGGAATTACATATATATCGGAAATCGTGTTTGTATTAAATGCTTAGAAATAAAATAAGATATTGGATTGGAAACTGATGAAATTAAACTGAAAATAGTTCTTACGACTACAAGTTACAAAATCACATAACAATATGAGATTTTTACTGTGAATAAAAACATGGAAAATGTCTACTTATCTAAAGAGTTTTTCATTACGTCGTTCACATCCCTGTTGAGTAGCAGGAGAGGGTTTAATAAATGTCTTAACACATACCGAAACATGTTCAAATTGGTCAAAATAAATTAAAACAATTCACAATTCACCGAGTCTATTTGATAAAGGGGAATTCACTGTCGCTCTCGTCACCAGATCCGTCGTAGCTGGAAGGCGGCGTGTCCAGTTGGGGAAGGCCAAGGTCCAGGTACTCCTGGTTGGCAGTCACGGTCAGGATCTTGTCCAGATCCTCGACCAGCTCCGTGAAGGAAGGTCGGTCGCCGGGAGCGAACGACCAGCACTCCCTCATAAGCATATAACTGAAATGTGAAATGAAGGTTTACAGAAACGATAAAGACAACTTTGAAATCTTACAGTCTTCAAGCATAGTATAAGTATATATCTTTGAAACTTTGGAAACTGTAAGATTTCCAATGGACTGTATTTATTGGAAAATCTTTGAATGCAGTAAGTATTACTAACTTTTAAAAATAACAAAGTCTTGTTTTAGCAAAATATCCTATCTACTATATTTAAGGTACTTTCCCTTCATGTCGCATAGTCTTTGGACGCCCTGTATAACCTACCTGACAATGTGTATGCAAAATTTCACGATTAAAAACAAGTTCACATTCTCATTTATACATTTATTTTATACATAGATTGATATCTATAGATGTTAACAAGAGTTGTGATCCTAAAATGTTTGTTTCTTCGTGTCTGTTTACACTCAAAATACACAACAGTTTGAACCAGTAGTCATGAACTAAGACATAAACATAGTCGTACTGATTGAAAAAAAAATCACAATTTTTTTTATTGAAAAGATTCTCACATTTCCAGACTACAGCACGGCGGTTTCTCCATGCGATGTCCTGCACTTAGATGCTGGTACATGTACTGGCCAGGGACTGTCGGGTACGGGGTTCCACCCAGCGTCATTATCTCCCACAGCAGCACGCCGAAGGACCATCTGAAAAT
Organism: Synanthedon andrenaeformis; assembly: GCA_936446665.2. Taxonomy (NCBI): domain Eukaryota; kingdom Metazoa; phylum Arthropoda; class Insecta; order Lepidoptera; family Sesiidae; genus Synanthedon; species Synanthedon andrenaeformis. The sequence goes on from OW387795.2 coordinate 8,196,288, forward strand.
GTTGCATTTTTTATGTTAATGTGTGATAAACAGGCAGAGACGTGTCATCGGGAAACAATGCATCTTCAAACTGGCATTGTGACATCAACTGAATGGCTGAGATAGGATCAGTCATCCTCATCTCAGTCGTAGGACGTCCAGTGCTGAACCCATACCTCCCTTATATTAGGGTATTTAAGTGTTTTAACTTAATTATAAATCAATTTAAGCTATAATATATTTTTTCATATATAAAACGCAAATATATATTCATACATTTCATTCATTAAACCATACGTCGTCTCGTGGTCTGTGTTTTATTGATCTATTGTGTAAAATAGATCAACAATTAAATTTTTAAACACTTTTTGTAAAATAGGCAAATACCATATTTTTCAATAGTGTAATTATTTTCTCACGGAAGAATTATTAATCGACAAGAGCCGCGTTCGGGAAGCTCCGTGACTTCTTCTCGTTCAAAATTCCAAATTCCAATGTGCATTGCTAAGGATGAGATATGGTGCTGGAAAGTGCTGGATATACTTATACGAAAAATATATATATTTTATATAAAAATATAAAAATTTTATACGATAAAACGCGCTCATACGTGCGTTTGTTCAATTGTAAATATGTGTAATATACTTATATCATTATAAATATGTAAATAACAATGTGGACTTCATCATGTCTTCCCACAGGTGGAATGGAAAGTCGTTTGTTACTCACACGTCCGTCTGCGTTGTGAAGACCTTGTGGTAGAGCGACTCCGGAGCCATCCACCGCACGGGCAGCCGGCCCTCGGTCTTCTTGCGGTAGTAGTCGTTGCACTGTACGTCCTTCGCGAGGCCGAAGTCAGCGATCTTCAGCACGCACTCGTCCGACACCAGCACGTTGCGAGCGGCCAGGTCGCGGTGGATGCACTGCCGGTCAATGAGAACCTCTTTTATATATTATACTAGCTGTCGCACGCGACTTCGACCGCGTTCAAAATTAAAAAAAAACCATAAGCAATATAACGCCTGACATCTGCGTATGACAACGTGTATGCAAAATTTCATGATGATCGGTTGGGTAGTTAAGGTGTGAAAAGGTAAATGACAGACAGTGTTAGGTACTTTCACATTTATAATATTATAATATTTTACCTTTATAATATTATGTAATACCTATTTTAAAATTTGCATTCACTTATCTAACAATATGTGTAATTAGGACCGTGTAGATAAACATGTGTTTTTGTACGAATAAAAATTATTAAGTAAAGATTAAAGTAAGGATTACCTTACAACCTATTTCCTCTAGACACAGTAACCACTGTCTGCTGGCTGTAAATCACAGTGAAATAATAGCACGTGTGCTACTGCTGACTGGGTAAGGTATTCCAAAGAACATTCCCCTGTCCTCTTTATTTCACCCTTCTAACCTCTATGGCTTTGCCTGTGTTAATAGGCGACGGTAGCCATTTACCAACATACGGTGCGACAGAAGCTTGTCTTGACGCTTAGTCTCAAGGATCTCAGGTTCGATTCCCGGCAAAGCAAACTTTGGAAATGAACTTTTCAAAGTTGGCTCTTGTCTGGACTTAGTCATTTGGTTTGTTTGATTCGATATTAAAATTGCGAGTGGTTTCTTATTTAAACTCTACAGTTGATAAATATTAGAATAACTATTATGACACCTATATGTATGAAATAATGCAAAAACTTACCCTTCTAGACGCCAAATATTCCATTCCTCTTGCAACTTGATACGAAAACGAAACTAAGTCTTTTTGAGTTAGTGTCTTCTTCTTGAGGTCTTCTGCTGAGGACTCGTATCTGTGGAGATATTTAGCCTTTATTAATACATTGCATAAGTTTCTGTATTTCTAAAAAAAACTACCAAATCTGATGTTTTTTTAAAATATTATATAAAAGGTGGCAGACAGACTGACGGTCAACATGATGGTAGGTGGCTACCGTCGGCCAGGGACACAAGAAATACCATATTTGTTGTTTCCGGGTAAGCTTCCGGAGTGGTGTTTCTTGCCTTAACCTTTTATTTGAAACAAAAAAGGTATCAAACTACACTGGACCGCAAAGAAAAAGGGTCGGTTAGAAAATCTTTAATATCTTCAAAAGTACCTGACCTAGCTATAAATGAAATGAAGACTAATATAAATATAAAAAAGAAAAATTTAATCTGCTTAAATAAAAATAAAATTTATTTAGTTTAGCTTTAATTTTATAAAGCTAGGTCAAGTACTTTTGAAGGTATTGAAGATTTTCTAACCGACCCTTTTTCTTTGCGGTCCAGTGTACTATTCTACTTATATTACTTGATTAGTTACGTCATTAATAATAACAAAATCCAAAATATAAAAATAATTGTCTGAGAATGATGAGAAAGTTAGTAGGGCTCTTCAGAGGTCATCGGTACTGCGAAAGTGGTATTGCAATACCTACCTATTTCCAGGTCTATGGTTTCTGAGGAATTCTCGGAGGTTGCCGTTGGGAGCAAACTCCACAATGACGTAGAGGGGTCCGTCTTGAGTGCAGCATCCCAACAGGTTGATGATGTTCACGTGCTTCCCAATCATCTTCATCATCTCCATTTCGGAGACCAGCGCCATCATTTCGGCGTCTGTGTGACCCTCTGAGAAAAACACAACACAAAGCAATGAATCAATGTACAGTAGCAATCTTCTGAACTTTTGATCTAAAAATTTAAGCAGCCATGTCGACCAAAATTGAATTATTATTTTTTGAGAAAAGATTGGCAAACAGGCTGACTTACCACTTCATGATTAGTCGCTATCTTCACCTTTAAACATGTGCAATGCCTTATGTGTTTCTATTGCGCTGCCAACTTTAATATGATAAAGGTTAGGGAATGTTATTACATCTTTCGTTAGCAACATATTAGTTTAAAAATAACATATGTATTATAATTATTAGTTGTAATTGGAATTGAAACACTGTATTATGTTAACCTCTGAATACAGGGTTTGCCAGAAGAGGCGTCGAATCGTAATTTCATAACGTATCTACACTGTATTCATAAACAAGATGAATGCGCCATTTACGAATACAATTTATCTGGGAAACCAAAACGTTGAAAACGTCCGTACAACACAAGAAATCATAATTTCGTTCAAGATACTAAACAAGAGTAGGTTTTGTCAGTTTTATGAGTGATTGCGACCTGAACTCTTAGCCTGTAAGTGTAACTAATTAATTATTTTCACAACAATGAGAAAGATAGTGTAAACGAGAATAATAATAATAATAAGAATTATTATTATTATAATAATAATAAGAACACCATAATTCTTATTATGGGTCTTCCGCATGGAACAATTTTAAAATATCTACTTTATTATAATACTGTGGTATTTCGCTTGTATTCAGAACTTTCATAGCATAATAGTCCTTGCCGGTATCCTTACAAGTTATATTTACCAGTTACCTTTTAACATTTTAACCGCAACAACACTCTGCACTCCAGGCTTCAATATGCCGGCACATTCCGCCTTCACCACTTTCCCGAACTCTCCCTCGCCCAGCACCTTCCCAAGCGACAGCGACTCTCGCGGCACTTCCCAGTCCAAGTCCACTGGCAATTCGTACTCCGACATCAGCATCGAGTCGCTCGTGTTGCTCTGCACCTGCGACAGCTTCTGCTTCTCGATTTTCACCACTGGCATTAACTGTAACAATAACATCAGTTCGTCAAGGTATATACTAAACTAGCTGTTGCACGCGGCTTAAAATTAATGACGTTCAAGTACTCACCAAACATTCTTCCGTAGTATTTATAGACCCATTCATTTGTGGCTTTTCAACGGTCACTTTCTTAGTCCAATGGGTGACAATCACAGCTCTCGCTGTCTCTATAGCTAACTGCTTCTTTATTTTCTCTCGTTTCAACTTTTTAAAGATCATGACCACTATGACGGCAGCCACAAAGAACATAGCACCCAATACTGCCGTCAGTATATTGATAAGCAGAGTATGTTTTCCGTGGTCTATAATTTCTGTTACTGGTAGCGCTGGAATGGAAAAATTTCATATTTTAACTTATCTATTTCATTTAGTCGTTTCTTCTTTTTCGTGAAATATGTGTTTGATGCCATTCCTTACTATTGATTTTCTGATCACACTTTGTGTTTCAAATATTCGTTACTTGTTGTTTGTAAATAAGATAAAATTACGTTGCCATAGGTATGCAAGATTGCAACTTGGAATCATCATCATTTATCTCACCCAAAGTTATTCAACTAGTTCAGAAACCTACATAGTACTACTACTACATCTATTCCTTGGTATTTTTTTATAATCTGTTCATTTGTACATTATCTTTGAAGGTTAGGCATCAACGAAACTTATTTGCAATCTTACTAACCACAAATTATGTAAGAATTCTCTCTGACCAGAACTTTAAATTTTTTACGGCTATTACCAACACTTTATTGATCCACTTACATTCTAAAACGGTGAGATATCCTTTAGCTGTGGTGTTGCCTAAGGAGTTGATAGCTATACAAACGTACCAGCCTTCGTCTTCTTTTGTTACGTTGTAAATTGTAAGTTGCTCTGGTTTGTCTGAATAGTTATCGGTCTGAAATTTGAGTTAGTCCCTAATGAGTTTTAATTCACAATGCATGTTTCGGATATTTAAAAAAAAAATAGGTATGAATATATTCTTTAGCAGTTATTATTTCAAAAAGTAATCTTGGTACCTACTGTTTTTAAACATGCGTATTTATAACAATAACAATTTCATGTATTTCGAGAAAATGTACGTACAACAAAAATGAACACAAATCGAGTAAATTTATTAAAATTATTAAACTGTTCATTTTTATAACCCAATTTAACAGTAGCACATTGGCAAAGCGTAATAAATAAATAAATTTTCAGGCGTAAAATAAACATTAGTGAGCATTATACCTATATACATATATTTAATAATAATTTAGTCAAGATGCAGCAGGCATTATTAGGTGTTGACTAAAATTTCCGTTTGAAACTCGCTGTAGATATTTCACTTTTGCCTCGTATCGTTCAAAATTCGTTCACTAGGTACAGTTAATTGTATTAATTGTCAATTTATATTTTCTTGGTTATTGATCTTCCGAACAATAAAATAAAAATAAAAAGCATACTCAATACACACACAAACATGTTATTGATGCACAGAACTTTTTCTTTGTAGAAAGAATTTATGAAGTGCACACTAATGATCACAATTTTATTGATTGCAAAAATAACACTCAAGCTCTAATTATCCATTCATGATTAAAAGCGTTTATTGATTCAATTTACATAGGTACATACAGTCAAACCTAATAAAAAACGGATTTTTTTAGGAACCTTATAAAATTACAGGCAAGCAAAAACTGACATTACTGCTTTATTTAGATGATAGTATTACTAACATGCACAATAGACAAACTTGAAAGTAGGCCAGCAGTTTATTGCTGACGTCAAAGACAGATATATCCATCTTTTTCTGGATAATCTACCGTCAGCTCAAGACGATGAACATGCACAGCCCACACGCATGCGTTAGTCAACTACCCTCACCGATTTAAGTTTATTGACGTCGAACAAGACTAGAGGTTCCTTTGAGTCTGTACTGTTGTAAATTTGCTCGTCTTTTTTGAAGTACATCCAGACCACATACGGATGCATGTCCGAGAGAAACTCACAGGTGAACGTCGCATTTTCGCCAACCAACTTGGTTTGATTGATTGCTCCTTGCGTTAGTACCGGTTTTGCGTACAAACGCTCTATAAAAATGTCAACACTTTTTAATTGCATGGGGATTCACAGTCGTCAGCTAATTTAAATAGTTCCAAATTTGATTTCATCGGTTGCGTCCGTGCGTCTGAATCCTAAACTGATTAGCTTTATAAACGCATCTCATTTTGGATGAAAATTGTTAGATTTTTTACAGCTCTCAGTAGCAGACACTATCATATTATAATTAAATTTAGTTACGACCACATAAATCCCTTCACCACAGTTTATTTTACTTACCACAACCTTTTGAATAATTTTTCATAAGTAAGTATAGATATTCTTTATTCCTAAGTTAATCTACATCTTTACACCTGACCATAAACTCGCTTTCACCAAAAATTGTTAAAATAATCTATTTTAAGAAAAAGCACCAAATTTTGCAAATAAAATTGTTTAATTTTTTTATTAATTATACAAGGCCTCCAACGAGGCTGGCATTAACAGAATAGTCATCTTGAAAGGTAGGTAACACTTGGCGGATGCCGCCGTAATTACTGAAGGCACAGCCTGCACCAGTGAAAGAACTATAGCACCTAACATCTAAAGTAAAATCTAACTAAAGTATTAAACCTACAGCCAAATGAGAAAAAAAATTTATAAATTGTAAAATACATATTAATTTTTACGACTTATGAATCTTGGCAGCTTGCTTTAAATTAAATATGTAATATTTATCTTTGAAGACATGCACTGTATGATAGAATTTTCAATTATAGGAGAGAATTGTAAGTAAATCTCTGAAAGCAATTTATCGATCTATACTTTGCAAAATTTGGTGCATCCTTTAAGGACTTCTAGAATAACGTAATATTTATTAGTTACAAGAAATCCTCCACCGGATCGAAAATTGTGAAACCTCAGTAACATCTCCTATAGGTGCGGGAGCATCGCTGGGTCCAACTTCGGAATTTTTCACCGTATTATTCAACGGTCTAATCCATACCACTTGTGGTTCCAAATCAGAGACTGGTGGACATGACAGCTGCGCCGTGTCATTGACTAACACTGTCTTGTTCCCGGGATAGCCTTCTCTTATATACGGTTTTGATGGAAAGCGTTCTAAACAATTAATTTGACTGATAATTATTCTAGTGTCTATGTTATGAACCCTTCAAATGCATGTTAGTTAAGTTATTATCTTATATCTTATCTTCTATCTATATATAAATGTTATGTTGGTTTGTGTATGCTTCAAAAACTCGAAAACTAGCCGACGGATTGACTTGAATTTTTTACACAACATTGCATTTAAACAGAGGAATAATCTTATATAGGTACTTTTTTCCCACAATTACAATGGAAACCGATGTTTTTAGAAAAAAAAACATAATTTTCATACTTTGACCGTCACTATGGCAACCGTGGAAATTTGCTATGGCAAGAACGTTGCCATGTTTGCCGTTGTTTTTAATATTTAACTGAGGTCTGAGCCACAGCTAATCGTGGCCGGGTTCGATAATCTAATCTATATTATAAAAATGAATCCCTAAATGTGTTACTAAGCGCAAAATTCGAGAACGGGTGGACCGATTTTAATTCTGTCTTCATTCATGGATAGAGGTATCCCTCTATCATCTGGGAAGATTATCATCTGGGAAGGTTTTTACGTAAAAAAATTGCACCTCGGGCGAAGCCGAGAACAGGCCGCTAGTTTTAAACATATTTTATTCACGTTTACAGCCTAAAGTAATTCCATTAGATACTGAGCTAAAAACCGCAAAAAATAAACGTCTCTCTTCACCTTAACAATCAATTATCATAAAATGTCAAAGGAATTTAGCACAATTCACTTGAAAATTAGTCTTACATTCTTATTATATTATATCTTTTATAACTGCAAGTGTCAGTTAAATTGCTTTTACTCTCAAAATAATGTACCATTGTCCCAAATAAGGGCAATCTGCTCTCCAAAGGGTTACTTATTATAAATAAAGATCAATTTGCTTTATTTACCTTGAACGTGAAGTGTCACAGTGTGTTGAATACAACCGAGTTCATTACAAATGAGGCAAGTGTAGTTTCCATCATCGGCTTTGGTTAGTTCCTCTAAGGCCATGTACCATTTACCATAAGTCGGTTGAGCGTAGCGTCTTTCTATTGGATTTTTTGTATCGTTATTTTTGTACCAGACTATGTTTGGTGTGGGATTACCTGTTAAAGATCACCATTAACAATTAAGTATGTAAACTGTATTCTATTTTAGATAGAAATACTATTTAAGAGACAAAATTAATGTAGTTCTCATACTGTTGCTAACTCCTTTATAACTCACTGGACTAACTCCTTTATATACCTAGATATTTTACTCTATACACGTAGTAGCAGTATAGTTTTCAATAAGCAGTGATTATGGCTGGTCCTTAATTACTTTAGGTTCTCAATTACTTTGGGGACATAGCCCACAGAGAACCAGAAAATTTGGAGAAACTAGTGGCGGGGCACACTGTGTAGAGCAGTCATTTGAGCAGCCCGTTAGGTGGCAGTAACCAGCCGCACAAGAAATCATAGTGAAATAATAGCATGTGTGCTGTTGTGTTTCGGTGAGTGAGTAAGGGATGCCAGAGCACATTTCCCTATCCTTGATTCTACTATAGTCGGCAAAAACTCCCTTGTCTGCGCTGGACCTAGCACTTAATTGAGTATAGTAAAGTTCCCCATACCTAATAAGATAGCTAATTGTAATTGCTGTAGAACTGAAATATATGGCCCGCGGGGGTGAAGTAACCCCCCGGCCGGGGGAAACTAAAAAATGCACATAGGTAATATAAATAATAAAAATTTACCCTCAGCCGCGCATTTAAATTTGATAGAGCTGCCAGCTGGTTTCATTTCCATGCCGAACAGTTTCGCTGGATGTTTGAATCTTGGCATAAATTTCTTTCTAGTGTTATCCAAGTGACCGTAACTTGGATGATCTTTTTCGTTTCTATCATCAGAATCATCGGTTGCGTCGTATTCTTTAATTTTACTCTTTGTTGCATTATTTTCCACTAATGACAAACTGTGAGGCCTTGATGATTGTGTATCCATGTATGCGACGAATTCTGAAAATAACAAATTGAAAACACTAATGAAACACAATTATACTTGACGAATCGTGCTTTCCTAATGGTCAATCACCAAAAAAGGCTCTTGTGTTTTAATTTTTTTAGTTTTTAATGCAGACAATAAAAACAAAAATATGCTCTACTGAGTAAGGGGACAAGACATTGTATGTTATAGGTACTGGAATTTATAAAAGCTAAGAGATGCATTTTGACTCATTCTAATAGTAAAATATTTTAATGTCATAATAAAATAATATTTTTGTATCTGCTTCTATCAGTATAGCGTATATAGTGTATTTTGAGACGCAGTCCAATCAGGCATTACAAACAGGAAGACAAGTTATTTTAATCAAATTTCGAATTCAACCGACCACGAATGTCGCCGGAACACGAAACGCACATTCGACAAGAAAATATTTTCACATGCGAATGCAATATCGTATTTATACTGACGTCGGAATCCGGTATGAGGCTGGCTTGCTGTGTTTACACATCTGGCCAGTCAATAAAGACGCCAATAAACAATAGTATGAGAATAACTATAAATACTGTTAATCTGATGCATAGCGTGTTGGAGACGGATAATAATATCTATAAATAGGGGATTTATTTAAGCATCCCATTGCATGTTAAGACCAGGACCAGGGTTCAATGTGTAATAGGGTACGGCTTATATGAAAATAAGTCGTAAATGTCTAAATGCTAAAATATGTGGACAGTGCAAAATCAGGTATTCTGTGGATTTTCATTTTATATTTTTAAAAGGTCTTTTTTATTGCCTCTAAGAAATTTATGTAAAGATATTGATATGTTGCATGCGACTTCGCTCGCGTAACTTTATAAAATATAGCCTATGTTACTCGCTGATAACTTAGCTTTCTATAGGTGAAAGAATTTTTAAAATCGGTCCAGTAATTTTTGAGTTTATTCATTAAAAACATACAAATCTTCTCTCTTTGTAATAGAAGTATAGATATACGTTTAGAAAACTTTTTAGAGAGAAGGAGAGAGAGAGATGAAATTTCAATTATATTCGATTTTAAGATGGTTTTAAGATTTACCTTCACCAATAACATCTTGTTTCTCTTCAGGACTAACTTTTAGCGTGACACTTAGTTCTTTTATTTTCTCGTCGTCCATTTTGCACGTATAATTTCCAGCGTCACTTGTTTGGAATTCATTTATTCGTAACCTGAAAACAAAAATGTTTTAATTAACTGATGATTTGTTCGCTTGGTGCTCAATCACGCAGCAACGGCGTTTGTGTTTGATGGTTGGTCAACACCAACTTGGTCATGTGACATTATTCTAATGAAACATTTTGCGAATCTACATTGTGCGTAATATAATATATTATTATATACCATTGCCACACTTCCTAGTCTATCCTTCCTAGTCCCTTATCATTAGTCCTACTATGGTCGGAAGCACATTGCTTGTGTAGTTGTGTTAAAGAGGACTTCAGTCACCTACACGGACACTAGAAAATTATGTATAACTAGCTGTTGCACGCGACTTCGCCCGCGTAACTTTATAAGATATAGCCTGTGTTACTCGCTGATAATGAAGCTTTCTATGGGTGAAAGAATTTTCAAAATCGGTCTAGTAGTTTTTGAGGTTATAATATAGAAGATATAGATTATAAGTAATTTTCTCATACATGTACATGGTACATATAGAGATTTGTATAAACTTTGTTATAATTGGTATTACAGTTCGCAGCTTTAATGGTGGAATTCAAAACGAAACCGTCTGATTTGATATGTCACTTATGATCGACAACTTGTTTTCCAATCCCTCAAATAGACTGAAACGCCTGTCAAGCCACAATAATTTATATGAAATATTGCGTGTATTCGTAGCAGAACATAAATATTGTTGCAGAATCGTGTTACGAACCATATACTCTACATTTCTATTTATGGCGAAACTTGTGAAAATAACTCAGATGCAGTCTGCGTACATTACTAATATTCTATGCATTTCAGAAGATCACATCTAAGTTGTCCGTTACAAAAATTCGCATTATTTTTTCCTAGATTAATATTTGCAATATTTTTGTACAGTCGGAAGTATACATATATTTACCTATACAACCACTTAAATGAGAATTTAAAGCCTGTCTGTCAACCTTAACATGTACAAAAAAACCCAGATCAGAGTCAATTTTGAAAAGTTTATTTTCAAAGTTGGTACTGCTGGGAATCGTACCCGGAACCTCTGAGTCAGAGCGCTAAGGCTAGACCATTATAAGCTTTGAGTATTAACTAGTTAATTCTGCTTATTAATTTTTTTTTAAAGTTAACAAATTAAACTGTAGTTTTGGAGTGAATCGATTTTCATATTATAAGCCCGTGGTATGAAAATTTATGGGAGTAAAATCAAAATTAAATAGATGGCGCTGATATTAATTCGTTATGATAAATGTTTTTATATTTTTTTATTATGTATTTTATAATCGTTCGTAAGGAGTACACTCCAGTCGTGCGTCGGAGCAGACACACACACTTTTTTATCGCTGTTTTATATTTAAGACTAGAAGTATACTTTGCAATCTTTTACATGGGTGAATTGATTGGATCTTTTTTCACACATATTATTTAAACTAAAAGTTTTAGTTAAATTAGTAATACTATGTACGACTTACCAATGTTTACCCATTAAATATCCAGTTGAGACAGTGTCTACCAATTGGCCATCTTTGTACCATCTAACAAGGGTCTTTCGTGGTCTTTGACCACATATTAGTCGAAGTCGCGAGTTGACTGTTGCTTCCACTGTCGAAATCTTTCCATCTGAAAAATTTTAAAAAAACATATACCTAATGTAAAAAAATATACACAGGCGAATCTTTGCACAGGCGACACAAATTTTTAACTCAAAATTTTTATATTATATGACGCCTGCAGATAAGCCTTTCTGGTTCTGTGACCAATGTATACTTACAGGGAAATTTATTACGTTCAGGTGTTAGCAAAGAGAAGCGGTTATATTTGGATGCACTATTTATCTAGCCAGTCCTTTCTGTGTGCATCGTAACATGGTCTAACCACAGAGTAATGAGAATTAAAAGGTGGATAAGAAAGCGTGCCCTGATAATACTAAAATTTTACATTCACGTCATCAGGGGTATACACAAATGGACAGAAAAGGTATTTTTCATACAGAAAAAAGGTACTAAGTACACCCGGGGATACGTATGAAGTCATACGTAAAAGCTAGTTTGAAATACTTTGCTTCTATTTCGAGTGGCTAGGAAGGGTTATTAAGTACTTCAGTTAAGCTGTTACAATTTGAAAAACTACATAGGTATTATATCAAAATTACTCAAAATAATTGGAATTTCAATTCAAAATTGAAACACTGACATCGTTTTCGTTCCAAAAACACATAAATACAAGAAACTTCCAGAACATAGAAATACAAATGTCTCGTAACCTTTCGCCCAAACTCAAGCTAAGATGATTGACCGAATAATTTGCATAAATAACAAAGGAACATATAAACGAAACAATTGGTCCATTGAATACGTGATGCATGTGGAAAAAGTTGGGATTTTTATGTTCCCAAAATATCACGAACATACTTTGCATTTGTTTGTTTATTCTTAGCTGTAGATATACGTGTAGTTCCATAGGTTAGTTAGATTATAACTAATAAACTAATAAATAAGAACTATGAAATATAAAATGCATTATTTTATCCTTTAATGGCTTAATTAAGTAGCTTGACTTAAAGCTTCGCTTAGCTTTTAAGTCCATAATTAACACTGTTCTTATAGAAACTTCATTAAACTTGATTGATCAATTAGTTATGAGAAAATGCGAAAATCAGGCCGAATTCTGCATTCGTTTAAAAATATGATAAAAGCATATTGTGGCCATGCAATGCCAGCTTCGGTAAAGCTGATGTTTAAACTTATAAGGACATAGAACGGGCTCTGGAATTTTTAGCTTATGTACTAAAACACAATAGCATTAGTGTTCTTATTTCACGGATATCTTCCGGGTAACGAGTGGACACGGTCGCCAGAGAGCTTGCCCATATGATTGCGGATTGTAGCGTGGTCTGCCATTGCTAAATCAAATTTAAATCTTTGGCTAAACCTAAAAAAACGTGGCTATATTTGTATTAATTAGTCAAAGATAATTTACTTCCTATAATGTAAATCAACAAACATTGTATAACCACTAAAACTGGGCAGCAGATGGCGCTACGTTACCCATAACTTATTTCATTTCATAATAAATTTATTTCGATGGTGCCAGGACATTAAAGGCAAGTGTCTTAAATTACCTAGATCGAGTTGTTAAGGTGCTTGCCTTAAGGCTTTGTCTCAGGGGTCCCGGGTTCAAATCCTGGCAGGTAGCATACTTACACCTATGGCATTGCTTGTTTTATAGGAGACGGCAGCCACCTGCCATCAAGTGAAACTTAAATTTTAATACTTTTCTTGATTTTATTTTTTTAATTTTGAAGGCGCTTTGACAACGCCTTCTATTTTTTAAATTATATGAATATATTTTGTTATACTATGGAATAAAGAATAGCCTCAATGTTTTAATATAATATAGATTCACTCAACAAACGTTAAGTACATAGCGAATCCGGAGTGCTCCTTGACAAAGTTTCGCTTAAATTTCTTTGTTTGGAAATGGACGCAGTTGAAACTTTAATGGCCCACGAGATTTGTGGCCTGTGAATTATGGCCGAGAGACAGTGGTTGGCATTGTGTCGATAAATATGTATCGATAGGAGGATATTGGCACAATAAATTATTAGTTCGTTGCTCTGCGTGATTCATTTCAGTTTGATCTCACTGTTTGAGTAATGGACATAAAATAAGGTGGACACGACTAAAAATATGCGATCATTTTTACATAAAATCTGTGCAAAATTATAACTATTTTCTACCTAATGGAAAAATCTATACATTCATCGGATTTTTATACACCTGCTTGGTGATACACCTGTGCATAGTATGCTCAAATTTGCAACTTTGAGATCATCGCGAACTACTACATTTACTAAAACGCAGTTATTTTCACATTACAAACATACACTTCAATTTTATTTAATAGCTACTAAGTATAAATAAATGTCGATAGTTTTTAAAATTCAAAAAATATCGATAGAGTATTAGGACAACACATTTAGCGCGAACTTCTTTCCCTTTAAAGGTCGATTTAGTGGTTGCACATGTCGTACAGATGCAGGGTCCACGCCCTTGGGTCCCGAATAAAAAAAAATCTGTAGAAACTGACAAAAGTCTTGCTGTTTTTAAAAACAATAAACTCATGTGGAGTTTCAAAAATCGAACGGATATCTTGTATTGATTAATGAATGAATTCTTTTTGCCAGTTTTTTTTTTTTTTCATTTTGATTACTTTGGAGTCTTATAAAAAACATACACTAATTTGATTTAAATACAAATGACCAAATGTCCTCTTTTTTTCTAGTCTCCAAGGAAAACAAGCATTGATGTAAGTATGCTGCCTACTCTGATATGAGAAAGAGATGATATTCGAGGTTAAGACAAAGACAGGCTTTTGGAATAGTCATTAAGGTGGAAAAAAGGACTAAATATTAAAAATATGCATTGTTTAATGAAGAATTTACAAGTAATAGACACAGAGCGCTAGCGAGCTGGCGGCCGCTAACGCTTGAATGAAACATTTCATATAAATGTCAATATCAATGTCAACGTCAATGTCATTTGCCGAAGTGAATCCCATAAGCATCCGTGCAAAGCCGGGGTGGCTCACTAGTAAATTCTAAACTAAATTTAAAAGCAAATCTAAAGGAAGTCAGATTTTTTTCTTTATTTCTAATGCATCACATTCAGTAGTGTAATTTTATATGAACAAAAAAAGTGTGCGGTTTTATTGTTTCTTAAATACAAAAGGTGTTTATGTTAAATATGTCTCTAGACATGCAATCTTATATCATTAGGGGTGTCTAAGTGGGGGACATAAATACGAAAGACAATAGAAATTAAACACCTGCCTTAACGCTCTTTACACATTTACATTTTAATGTACACATTTATAACAATTTATTCAAAAACTATTTCAGTTTATTGCGAGTGTAAAGTTTTTTTTAACTGAAGTACTAATTTTAGACTAAATTTTTTTAGGGGATCAAATCTCTCTAACAAACATGTTAATTAAATGAAATCAAAACCGCGACATCATTTTATAAGTTAATTACTTCAATTTGTTAATTACTAACATTACTACTTAAGTAATGTAAGTCCCATACAGTGATATGTTAAACTAGGTCCCATACAATTGGTTTTTATAAGTTTAGATTTCATGGATTTCCTTTCATTTAATTTACCATGTATGTTAGAGAGATTTAATCCTTGTGATATACCCTATCGATTGATGCCGTAAAATTACAAGCTTTTTTTTCAGATTTTAGCAGCTTTGATTTGAGCAAACGTATTTTCAAAAATATTTGATTGGAGTTTTGCTCCTTTTAAAAAATAAAATAAATGTTACCTTTGGGTAAAAGTATATTATCTTTAGCATTTAGAGTATATACCTAATTTCCCTCCAGGTGCAGTTAAAAAAAATCATCCTGTATAAACATTAATAGATACTATTATAATAATTACTCCTAGTAATTTTGTATTTACGAAAGTACCTCTGCCTGTTACGTTTTCATAGTTAAACTACTGAACCGATTGTAATGAGTTTATTATTAAGATAATAAAGCTTAACTCTGATTTTGACAAGGGTTACTTTTGATTTTCATACTAAACTAAAACCAAGTGTAGCTTACTTTTTATATTAAAGATTTAAAAAAAGAGTATAAATAATGTGTACAGCAAAAATTAATAATAGAAATATTATGTATTCTAAAATAAACTAGATGACGCCACATTGATTCAGTCCCAAGAGACAAATTAAATGTTTCTCTTGAAAAACGACTTTCGGAAGTTGGTCGCCAACATATTATTTTTATATTTGATTAAAAATAACCTTTCATTCTTAACAAAATTAAAATAAGTTATGATTGAAATTATAAGCTAACCCAAGGTCAAGGTTACCATGTCATGAAAATGCCACCGAAGTAACAGTATATTAAATTTTACATCAATAGAACACGTGGAAGTTAGTGAAATCTGTTCGTTAACTAGGATATGGGCTGATTGTCTTCAAACACCTGAATAGTCTTCATAAGATGACGCCAGCTTTCAAACATAAAAAACCGGATCAAAATCTGTCTAAGATTTGGGAGCTAGGATTTCAAAACGGTGTTAAAACACACCGTTTTTGCGTCGGGCATCAGGGGTTAATAATAGATAACAATAACAGATATTCGTTTAATAATAAAAAGTTTATAATGGACGGAACATATCTATCATGCACAATGGCGAATATAACGGCTGGAGCCTAGGACAGTAAATTTGGGGCCACTTTTTTATTTCTTAATATAAGTTATATTTCAAAAACTTTATGTGTAAATTCGCCAATTTTTGGTGTAGTGAATGAGCCTTAGGATAGACGAATCCTGGAGTGGAGACCACGGTCCTTCGTCATCTCAATCTCAAGAGAGTGGCTGTCAGTCGACGGCGAAGGTCCATTGCTGAAGGTCGTGGTCCCTAAAAGCCCTGCATGTCTCTTACAACTCTGACCAGTTTTAAGCTTCTCTTAGAACAAGTGTTACGGGAAGACCAGTGAGAGCAGTTACTTAGTCATACCAACGGCTAGGTGATTGGCCGTAGAGTCCTCAACTTTGCCTCGACTTTGCCCAGAACAACAAATTTATCAAGGTCGTCTGTCGGACGACGGGACTGTGACCAAAGTAACTGAGAATTTTTTGGTAGTTTAAAACTTACTGTTTAAAATTCGAACAGTGTAGTGAACTTGAGTTATAATGACAGCATTTACTCAAAGGGAGGACGTTCATCTTATTGACAATCGCTTAACGGCTTCCGATAGCTATCAAAAAGAGGAACTAATACGGACGCGTTGACAGACTTTAACA
Source organism: Synanthedon andrenaeformis (assembly GCA_936446665.2). NCBI lineage: Eukaryota > Metazoa > Arthropoda > Insecta > Lepidoptera > Sesiidae > Synanthedon > Synanthedon andrenaeformis. Next base: position 8,213,098 of record OW387795.2, read on the forward strand.
GCGTTCAGTAATTTACTTTTAAACGTGTACTTAATAAACTAAGTCACAATGAGGAACTTGAAGTTGAAACTGCTTCAAAATTTAAATAAAGAAATTAAATGCCGGCTTCAGAAATAATTCAGTCCTTGGGACCAGAATAGCATGCTTGGTTATCGAAAATGAGAAATATGCATATTTCACTTTTTTGCTTAAATGGTCCCAATTTTATTGCATTTTTTAGATTCTTACTTAAAAACCGTCTATTTATTAATACTTTTGGTAATTTGGTAACGTAGCTGGTCGCTTGCCGTGTAAAAGTTTTTATGGAAAGTAACTTCAAACGCCTCTACTGAAAAATCGAACTTTTCAAGTTTCGATACTTTACTTTAGGGACCGTCGACTTATTCTCGTACTTACAATTTAGTCAGGATTACATTACAATATTGGCATGAAAGAATTAAATTAACAATTCCACTCTTTAAAAAGAAAACTGAAACCTCAGAGATTTCTATTGGGAAAAAGCTGCCACAACCAGGCCACAACAATCCATTATAAAAATTTAATAAATTATTTATTTATTTAAAAATAAATTGAAATTTTAATGAACAAAAATGTTAACGAGCACTTTTCCTTAAAAGACGTGTCGATGACCTAGAGTATAAGCGAGTTGGCTTCCGTGTGCCATCATCAATTACAAGTGCTGCATACATATAAGTTTATAGGTTTTAGCGGGATAATAATTGTATATGGTGAAGCAAGATTACAATTAAGGTGACAATGTTCCGACTTATTAAGTGGCGTGTATCGTCAGATGCGTCCCTTGGACCGGGCGATTGTCGAGCCAAATAAGGGTTCAGTGGGAGATAGAATGAATGTTCGTTGAGCATTGTTTTATTGTTTGTTAGGTTTATTTTTTAAATTGTCAAGTCACGTGTGAGGGATTTAATTCTAGAAGAGTTTCAAAAAAATATATGATTGGAACTTCATCTTTATCCCATGCCTTTTAAGTAAAGAGGAATACAAAATGCACTGTCAACTATGAGCATTTATGTGGACATAGAAGTAATAGGTTAACTCACACATCTCTTACTCACATGGCATACAGTAGCGAACTGACTCACACAATTAATACCTCTAATAAAAATCGAACATTTCTCAAACACATCTTAGGCGTTTTACAATGGTATTGTGGAGTTTGTCTCCTCATAAAACAATGATAGCATTACTACCTTCCGCGTTCCGCAGTCCTAAACTGGGCAGGCTGTGAAGGCACTATTCACATTACAGAAGTACACAGTGAAATACTGTTATTTTACATAATATTAGGGGTTAAAGTATGAAATTGCCGATTTGTACTGAAAAATAAAAATTCGTTTTTTTTTTTAATTTAACATATTTATTTAATCAAAATAATTACCATTATTATCTATACATTGCTGCCATCTAATAGGAAGCTCATTTATGCCTTTGCGATAGAACTCTGGTGATCTAGATTCGACAAACTGTGTGAAAGCATTTTGCACTGCCTCCTGAGAAGAAAACTTTTTATCACGCAGAAAATTGTCCAAATCACGAAAAAAATGGTAGTCCGTTGGAGCAAGGTCTGGCGAATACGGAGGGTGACGAATGGTTTCTAATTGCAGTTCCTGTAGAGTCTGCAGATCAGTCAAATCATGAGGCACCCATTTTTCATATTTTTTTATTTTATTGATTTGACGCAAATGAGTCAATATTGTTGGTAAGGTAACGTTAAACCATGCCGCTAATTCCTGGGTAGTTTGGCTCGGATCGGCTTCCACCATCTCTTTCAAATCATTGTTATTCACCTGTGTGGGCGGTCTTCCACGTGGTTCGTTCTTCAAATCGAAGTTTCCATCACGAAAGCGTTTAAACCAAAATCGCACAGTGCGTTCATTAGCAGTCCCCTCTCCAAACGCAACATTAATATTGCGAGCTGTTTCTGCCGCGTTAGTTCCGCGTCGGAACTCGTATTCAAAAATCACACGAATTTTCGAAGTATCCATCTTTATTGTCTAAGCTGAATAAAAAAAACAACTGAAAGTTGATAATCGAATGTTGCACATTTTTTAAAAGAAGAACTACATAGGTACCGTATGAAAAAAGTTTCACTCAAAAATCTCAAACCATGAAGGTTCTATGTCAATTCGAAGTACCTATTACAATAAAACGGCAATTTCATACTTTAACCCCTATTATGTGCTGTTGTGTTTTAGTAAAAGAGTAAGAGATCCCATTTCTCCTCCTAATCAATTATTCTATATCCTACAAAATCGGTAGCGTACTTGCAGCGCCTACGACATTGCTTGCATTATGTAATACCTATGTGACGGTATTATCCACCTATTGTGTGAAAGTAATCCGTTAGTCTGCCTGTCTGCCTACGTGGCCATAACCAATAACGCGTACAAAACTACGGTGGTCGCATTATTTTAAGCTCTATTTATTAAATAGGTTTTCAGTTCCAGGCCTCAAGTATTAGTGTCATTTTGAATTTCCTGAAACGTTCGTTACAATGTAATTAATCGGTGCAAAAATAATGCAATAAGTCGAAACTGCGACCAATAGTTGCGATCCTATTCGAATATAGAATGGAAATCTATAACAGGAAACTCTGTGCATTTCAAAACATCATATGCTGAAATACGAGTTGACATAACGTCAAATGATACCCTAACACTTCGGCTGGGAAGATTTGAAATAGGCACAAATACAAACAAACCGTATTGCGAAGGATTTAAGGGATAAAATCTAATGGAAACTTCAAAATGGCATCAGCAAACAAGCGTTAAAAAACTTGTATCATTTTTAGAATGGCTATTGATACGTAAAATTTTTTCACGCGTATTTTTTGTATCTAATTTTAAAGTGCTACTGTTTTTATTTTTTTTATTTTTAACTGCGATAATAAAAATCCTTGAAAAAGGTATAGAGGGCAAGAACTCTTAGAATGAAGTTTTCAAACGTTTAAAACAGCATAAAAATGAGGATAATTCATACAGACATATGAACTAAAAAACAAAAGCTGTTATTTATATTTTACTCATGGAGGTATTCTGTATTACTGCCGCCAGTGGGGCTGACCAGTATATGAGCAACTAAGAGTTACATGTGTTTTTGCATTAAAATCAAAGATTAATCGAAAAAGATGCAAAAGCAATCTTCAAAACAAACATTTTCAATGTCCATAAACAATGTAGTCTTCTGAAAAATCTAGATGAAATATTTTATTACCATAATTACCACAGTCCAATTAATAACAATAGGGTAGGGACTATAAATTCAGAACATACACTTATATTAAATAGAAAAAGTTCCTTGTAAATTATTAAGCCGAACGTATGTTCGGCTTTTAATTTTAATTTAATCACATTTTTTACTAAATTTTTTTTGGATAAGTAAACGTAGTTTATTTTGAAGTTTTATTATTATTATTATATGTATACCAGTTTTTACAAGTTGCATATTAAGCGTTGAAAAGTTGCATGTTTTAAGAATGTCTTCGGAGACAACATCAAAGCTCATTGAGAGAATTCGGAAGCCATTCAATAGCTAAACTCGTCGCCGAAAGATGAAAAGAAAATTTTATTTTTAATCACAACAATCATGGCTGCCGAGATTATAAAATAGAATTATTAAAAAGGGCGACACCGAACATCCGTTTCCTCTCGTGTTCGTTTTTCGAAATGATATACGCGCGCTTTTTCCTAAGATGGCGGTGTTCACGCGGCTTGTCAATGGCTCAAATCGAAAATGCTAGAAATATGATATTTGGCTTCCGTTGCGTTGGTTGCCATTTCATTTTGTTACTACAGGGGACGAGACGCGTTGCGATATTAACGTTCTCGATTTATGCTTATGCGTGTATATATAATTAAATTCACGACAAGCCAAATCATTTTCTTTATTTAAATATTCATAATAAAGTTAAGTACATTTGTTCTTACCGATAGCATCGCGTGGAAGATGTGATGGCTTACCTGTAAAATAAAATTTTAATTGAAAAAAGTGTTTATAGTACACAAAGTAAAATAGATAAAACCCCTTTCTCTCATGAAATACACAATCAGATAAAAACAAAAAAAAAATTAAAATAATAATTGAAAACTTTCTTTATAATTTTAATAAGTAAGTAATAATGTAATTAATATTGTTCTAAAGTTATTTAGTTAAATATAAAGTTATAACTAAATAACTTATTGATGCTTTATAATATAAATTTTTTGTCCTAAATAATGGGTGTGTAAGTTTTTTGGTTATACATAATAATAATAAAATAATCTACATATCTAAGATTCACCTGAGTAGCAGCATGGTAGCAGCGCAGTAGCAGTAGTTGTCTAAATAGAAGTTTATCAAGTAATATATTATGAATGTTAAATTAATAAAACATATTTTTCATATGATAGGTAACCAGAAGATTAAGGTCCATTAGATACAAAATTCACAGGTACCTACTGACCAGGAAGACACCATAAGTGTTGCTGTATCGCCGTCGATTACGCAAAAAGGAAATAGGATAAAAGACAGGGATGAGGGTTTGAAAATGGGATCTGGCAATCCTTCATCACGCACTGACTCACATACAAAGCACTTGTGCTTTTATCTTCTGTACTGTTTGTCTTCTCGCTATTAAATTACGAAAAGAAACTACAATTTGCATTGGGTTCTGTTCCCAATTAAGACTTAACAAGTTGCACATTGTAAAAGCATAATGCATATCTGCTAATAGTTGATATATATTATTTTTTGTAATCATTAAACATTTTTTGTCCACCGCACATGCCAACATATGAAGAAGGGTCGTCGGCCATATTGGATTTATTTATAGAGGTGCGCGTGCGACGGTTTCTTTCGTTCAATTAGTTTGATTTGTTGGAAATCAATTTCATGGAAGCTTTGCTACGGCAATGAATAGAATTTTCTAATGGTTTAAAACTAAATAGACTCGAGAAATTTTCTTTGAATTTTGTTGAGAGTTGTGTTGTACAATTATGATTGTAAGACTTTTGGCTGCCAAACAACATCAAAACTATTAAAAGCAGAGAACACAACCTAAAAGTTATTTTTTATTTCTTTCTTGAAATAAAAAAAAAATATTAGGTGTCAAAATTATATTTTTTAATATTTATAATTTTATTTATATATAGAATTTAAACGCTTAAATTAGGTAAATAGGTAGCTAAATATCATGGAGTCCTTTTGTATTTGAATCAAGGAGTATCACTATAATGTATAACGTATACTAATTATACTACGTAAATAAGAAAGTACAGTGTGTATTGTACATTTTCGTAGTGTTTTTGAAATATGAAACAAAATAAAAACATTGTCAGACTAGAAACTGGCAGGTAGCCAGCCAGTTTCATATTGGAAATGTAGAAAAAACATTATTTGAGAATAGCAAGTCTAGTTTGATTATATACCTAGACCAATTTCGTTGATGCGTCGCGTAATTGAATTTGTCTCATTGGATCAACCACAAGTTACGATTAGTGTCCGACCGAAAATGGATTTTCAGCCGAAAACGAAAACGAAAAAGAAGCTTCGGCTTTAGTCTTATTTTCGGTCGAAAATAAAAATATGCCCGAATCATGATCTTTGGCCGAAAACGGAGACTAAGCTTTGGTCGGTCACTAGTTACGATTGTCAAAAAATCTATAAAACATTGTATACTCGTTATAATTATCTACTTATACAAATAATAAAATAAAGTCGCTGTCGCTTCAGATGTTTATGCGGTTTTTACTCGTACTATCGGAAAGAGTAAACGAGGATGTTTTGTGTATATAATATATTTCATATTTAAATGTTTGTTGTAATATTTCCACACCAGTAATCAAGTTAGGGATCACACATTATACTTTAATATATAAATGTTTGAATACAAAATAATATACACTTATTCTGTAATGTTGATGATATCGTTCTAATTTTGAAACTACACTTAAAAGAGTCTATGAATTTGTTTAGTTTAATATACATAAAAACAATAACCTGTTTTATTGCAAAATTAAAGCAAAATATAAAAAGAAATATAATAAAGAAACTTGTTGTTAAAAATGATCTGAAATTGATAAAATGAATCATTAGAATTTTCTAATTTGGCAACCCTATCAAAGATGTACGTCTGTTGGAGTTTCCGGCGCACGCGTTGACCGGTGAGATGAGAATGTAGGCGTCACTTTCTTTATAGACTTGACCCGGTCTTGTATCTGTATAATAAACTCTGATCACAGGATGCGTGGGTAGTTTGACCTAAAGCTTCTTTTGCATCTAAAATGTGACTCATTTCTGAGTGTTAATATTTCTGTTTATTTTTTCATAATACAAAAAGAACAAACATATCTAAACACTAGCTGTGCCCACGACTTCGTACGCGTGGTATTCGGAATAACAATAGTCTATGCTTAATAACAGGAGAGGTCTGTGATCTATAGTCTATGGAAGGTCTATGGGAAATCTATGGTCTAAAGCGCTTTTGTTTGTTAAAGCCATTTCTGAGATTAGCCTGCACGTTTTTTTTTAATAAAATATTTTCACAGTCACGGCTCGCTTACGGTTTTATGAATGAACATAGTCGCGTGCAAAAGGCAGTTATGTAATAAAGAAGAAAATTCAGTTCAGTAGGTATTCCTTTTATCCATAAAATATTAAGAGATATAGATTCAAATACTACAAGTATACCTAGTTTATACCTATATATAATTATGTATATTATTATTAAAACTTCAGAAATGTCTTTCTTAATAAAATTTAATTAAATTAAAACTTTTTCAAATTTCGTGTAGCCAACCGTCGACAAGTAAACAGATTCCGCGACTAATGACTTCCTACTTCGTTTTAATTTGTCGACGACAGCTAAATTAGTTATGATATGTGGATTTCCTACCTGATTTCTTAAATGCAAAAGCGGCCACAACACTACTTTCAAGATTGAGAAGTTCAGTTTGCATTTATATTTCTATTTCAATTTTAAGAAATCATCTAGTTATGTGTGTAATGTCTATACTACATTATTCTCCTTTTGAATAAGTTTTTATGTAAGTATAGGTAAGTATTAACAGACTATTATAATATTATTAAGACAAGATTTGTACGTTTGTAATGAATAAACTCAAAAACTACTAGACCGATTTTGAAAATTATTTCACCTATAGAAAGCTACATTATCAGCGAGTTACAGAGGCTATATTTTATAAAGATATGCAGGCGAAGTCGCGTGCAACAGCTAGTTTAGTGCATCATTTCGCTAACCCTTCCTAATCCTTAGTTTTTAATCCCACTAAGTGACGATAATCATCTACCATTAAGTGGACTGTCAGCCTGTCTGATTATCTTTACATAAAAAAGCAGGCGCGCGTCTGTCTAGTATTATAGAATCATACATCACTTCTTTATTAACTCAGCATCTCGTTTAGAAATTATTTGGATTCGCGAGATAATTTTCGAATGTATCAGATCGTTTCAGCCTCAAAGTTCGTTGACTTGTTTACGGAGTGCGTAAAAATGGAGTTAATATAAAGAGGAGTGTTTGGTTTATAATAATAAATGTTCTTTTAGGTTTTATTAAATGGGATGTTTACAGAAAGAGGAAGTTGTCTTCGTTAAATCTGGTTAGAAAGAAGGGCTCTTGTGTTTCATCGGAGACGAGACATTAAAAATGGTGTTTTCGCATAGAAAATTATTATAGACTTTTTTATTATTACAAACTAGCTTTTGTTCGCAACTTCGCCCGGGCGCCTTTTTCTTATCATCATCATCATCGTCGTCATCTTATTTTTTATATTTAACTAGCGGTCCGCTCCCGGCTTCGCCCAGGGTGCATTTTTTTTACGTAAAAACCTTCCCTGATTATCCCTCTATCCATGAGTGAAGACAGAATTAAAATCGGTCCACCCGTTCTCGAGTTTTGCGCTTAGCAACACATTTAGGGATTCATTTTTATATTATAGATAAACATGTTAATAGATCGTCATAGCCGTAGAACAACGACGGTTCTGCAATTTTATAACTTTACGTATGGCATTGGCGAAATGATTAATACGCCATTTTACTGTGTTTAGAAATCAAATCTGTCAGTATTCCAACTCTGTATCTAAAAGGTTTAAATAATATTTGTCAAAAAATGTTTTTGGTCGATAAAACACGACATATAAAGTCAGTTTACGCAAAAAAATAAAAATTGTAAATTATCAAAACCGTCGTTGTTCTACTACTATGACGAGATGGCTTTTTGTTGAACATAATATCTAAAACATCATGTACTTAATGTTATACTCGTATATGCGACACAAAAACTATTGTCAACTGAAAATTTTACACAAGATTGCATTAAAACAGAAGACCGTCTCTATGTACTTTTTATTCCGCAGCTCCAACGGGTACGGGAAGAAAAAATGAGTAACAGCGAATCGTTCAGCTAGTTTATAAATTATACTAAATTAATAAAATAAAATAGTTAAATAAGTTAAATGAGGTTCGTGTAAGTAAATAACCGTTGCAACACTGCTGCACTTAAGTAATTACAAAATTACACCGTTGATCAACTATCACCTTAACGACTTTGTAAACGAGGTAAAATCCAGTACAACTTTTTTACTTACCTTATAAAATCTAATTGAAGGAGAAATTTCTTATAAATACACAGTCTTGTCTCCGTTTCAAAATGTAAATCTTATAATGTACACATTCTTTATTTTTAGGTGAAGGTCGTTAAACAATCTAACGATGTTAGGTGGCTGCCGTCGCCTATAGTACAAGGAACACCACAGGTGACGCATGTACGCCAGGGCTCTGGCATACATTTACTCACTCGCCGAAACATAACAGCACACATGATGTTATTTCACAGTGGTGTTCTGTAGCTAAGGAGGTGGTTACTGCCGCCAGACGGTCTGTCCAAATGACTGCGAATCGTCAGATCCAGACCAGAGCCAACTTTTTTCGTAGGCCATGAGACAGAGCATTTAAGCACTGCGATAAGGGTTAAGTTAGCTACTCGGCCAAGGGGCTCGTCAAAAAATCTGGAAAAAAAAATACCATGATCACACAGTACTCTTCCTTCTTAGTGCTTAAATTGGGAGAGATAAATTATTTTTAGAGAGAAGGAGATAATAACTGGAAAGTAATTTGTAACGAATGAATATAATTCAATACAAATCTAAGCAAAAGAAATATAATTTCTTCATTTAGACCAAGTTTCGTACACGAAAATAACTCCCGAGTCCAATTTTAAGAAAAACTTCTACAGGAAAATTTTCCTTTGGAAATCTAGTGGCTCATAATGTTCGCAGTTCTATTCCAGGAAAATGCAATGTAATGTGAACTTTATAGTAAACAATATATGGATATTCGTACGTCATTATATGGATTGAAATGCGTACGCTAACCCTATACCAATATTGTGCGTCACTGAGATCATTGTAGCTGGATTTATTTATTACAGCGATGATTCCGCTTAATAATCTGTTGATATTTTTAACTGCAGGAAAATGTAATGCAATTCAAGTGGTGTGATTACTGATTCAAGTCTCACAGTGGCTTACGCAAGTAACCGTTTTAAAGAGATTGTGGGACGGCACAGCTGAGTATCAACTGGCAGCAATCGACTTGGTAGAGCACCGAGCCAAGAAGCTCATCGGGGATAACTCTCCGGTGAAAAAGCAAATTCAAAAGTTAAGAAAACCAACGCAGAATAGCCTGCCTGTCGGTTTTCTGTAGGATACATTTTGGAGAGTACTTGTTATAACCAGCGCAAGCCATCAGTAAAGCTAAAATTAGGAGGTTGTAATGCATTGCATGTACAGTCTACCCAACTTATTTGTTATCGTACATCAAACATATACCACAGTGTCATGCATACCCATAAACGCGAACAATATTGCGTATAACTGTAACCGAACTGTTAATTGTTGAATAATAAATAAGTAATTTGAATTCCGTATGAGAGGTAACATACGCTTAAGGCTCGCCCTAAAATGCAAACACAAATTGTATGCAGTTTTCGTTTATAGGATTAGGCCACCTTGAGGCTGACAGATTGTCATAACTAAATAGGTACTGCATACCCATATCTTTACTATATGTAAAATATATATACTGAATATGATATATACATATACCTACTATAAGTACCAATACCTATACTGATTTTGCTTCTAAAAAAGAAGCAACTACATGACCATAATTTTGTTTTTATTTTTTTTTCTGAATATTCATCTGGTATTGAGGGAATCTGATATATTAGCAATCTGGTCTACGTTAATTTGCGAACAATTATGTGAACATCATAGTTAATTTGCCATTTTCTATAGACGACCCGTTATATGGTTTCTTGAATGAATGCGCATTTATAAAATTGGCGACTCGAGGCTTAATTATCTGTACAAGCCGGATCCCATTCATTCCCTAAAGCAATTCCCATACCGAGAGCACACTCCACACGTGTTAAGTGCCGCGATAGACTAATGCAAAGATTAGGTATTTCCGTTATTCGCACTCCCGCGCAGTACAAATATTTTATGGGTGAATCACTACAATCAGAAGAGTGTCTCTTCTTATTATTAAAATTCATAACTTGCAATCCTTGAGGTAAAGAAAAGTCTTGATATCATCTATTAGTAACATTAATCGTCATTTAAAAATATTACGCCGACGAAGTCGCATGTAACACAATAAAGATTAAATAAATGTTTAACACCTAAGAAAAAAGGTCGCGGGCAAAGACTAGTTAAGGACAGAAGTGAAAATGTGCAAGTGTATTTTGTACATCTCATTGTCCGCACCTACGCTACACTTTTTGTTTATCGCTAAAAACTTTCTAAAGACGACCATTTATTACTAAGTCAAATGTTGTGCATAATATTTTTTATACTCCCACGTGTGGGACATTTAACATACATTTATTCAATTGTTCATTCAATTCCGAAAAATATCGTAATCTGTTAAAACATTTGAATACTTAATCAGTCTTTAGGTCGAGACGAGACATTGATATTTGCTGATATTTAAGTAAAAAATTATTTAACTCCATTCGATTTTTTATAAGAACAGATTTGCAATTATCACTTCCATCCCTTACAATTATTCCCTTTATCCTGTCAGAGTTTGGTAGTGCACTTGGATCTATTCTGGCGTATGATTTTAACCATGAACACCAACCAATAAGCGCCACCGAGTAGCATAATCGCTATACGTGTAATATACTAGGTAATCGCTACCGATTTCGCAAGAATGTCCAATTTTTCTCTTCACATGTACTATTCATAATACTATTTCTCTCTTGGTTGTACTAAAAATCAGTGTAACTACGATTTTTTCTATTAATTTTTGGCTATCTTCACCTAATAACACAAGCAACGCCATAAACTCGCTGCAAGTGTGCTGCCAACCTCTTATTAAGGTTACTCTCTCGCTTTACTCACTCGCCAATTTCAAATCCTATGGCAGTGTTATAGATGACGGTAACCACCTATCATCAATTTGTAATGTCAGCCTGTCTGCGTACCTTTTCTTAGAAAATTTATATTATGCTACAAGGAATAAAGTCCAGTTTTGTTAAAGTTAATTAAACCAACTATGTTACAGATTTATGAGTCATCCGGCCTTGTTAACACGGAGATAGGAGACTGCTCCCAGACGCCTCACTCAGAACAACAAAACTCTACTTAGTCATGTACCGTATTGCCGGAGGAAGATGACACAGAAACCACGTTTGTATTTTATTATTAATATTCTCACGTTATAGTCAATTTATGACTCAAATTCGTCTGGAGTAAAAAAATAATAATTATACCTACTCGTTAGTTAATTTTTTACATTTTGATTTCTGTGTGAGATGAGATCTAATATTAAAAATGCTTAAGTTTATGAGGATGGATGTATGGCTGTTTGTTTATCCTTTTACGTAAAAATTACTAAAAGGATTTTATTGAAACTTTACAGTGATATTATGATTACAGTAACATCCTAACTAATATTATAATGCGAAAGTGAGTGTTTGTTTGTTACGTTTTCACGCTTTAACTATTCAACCGATAGTTAAAGCGTAATAAATGTTATAAAAAAATAATTCAATGTTGATAATTTGAAATTTTCAAAAATCCTTTCTTAGCCGGATGCTTTATATTAGAGGAGAAACAATTTTTTAAGTGCATAGATAAAATAGATATAGACGAAGTTATATTTGAAAATCTTTCACACAATTAATAAGTTATTATTGATTTTTAGTGTATTTACTTACTTTATTTATATTTTTAAATATCCAAATAGGTAAAAAAGATTAACTAAGTCAAAGCCAAGATCTTCTTTAAAAGTTTATACCTTTTTATATCTAGTGGAGTGTCACCATTAGTCACAAAAAATGGACCACTAAAACAATTCAAAGTTGTCGACCTTTTTAACATTAGCACTTGAGTTAAACAAATATGGCTACCACCTTTTCAAGAGGCTTGTAAACATCATTATGTTTGCCATGGCGTTCAACAACGTACTGGATCAAAGAACCTGAGGCGAGAAATTAACGATGTATTTTCTATATAATATTTAACAATTTAATTAATTTACCCACCTAACTTTCAGTATATTTCGCGTTTCAGCCGCGCTTTCATACGTAATGAAATGACGAACTACGTACTTACAAAAGACTGATAGAGATCAGTCAAGTAAGGGTGGTAATGTAGTTCAGAGTTTAGGACTGATCATGGATAAATTAATTATTTAATAAAGATTATTATTAATTTTTATTACAGATGTAATAATAAAAATTATAGGTACATTTCTGAGCACAATTTTTTTGTTATGTAAATGATTTTTTTGTCCATATTAGTGAGCCATCACTATTGCAAATCATATTGCAGAATCTGGTATTGTAACTTGAGTATACGAAACAATACAACCAATAAGGTAAATGCGTCTATCAAGTGTATTTTTTCTCCTATTGCAATTCACAGACGCACAAAAAAAGCAGACACAGAAAAAGTTGCACAAAAATCAAGTGTCTACATTAAGTTACCGGTAAGTACTATTACCGATACATCTCAACGCTTGCCAACTTGATACAAAAACTTGAGATTTTAATGACTGAACAAATTCTTAGTTGCAATAAGTTATATAAGCTTACTCTGGCCAGAGATATATTAAACAAGACTCTGACTCATTTTTATGTTTTTAAGGGATTCCATTTTATATTAATTTTAATCAGATTTTTACCCTCAGATTCAGATTAAAATATAATCTTAACCTGAGATTAAGACTATATTTTTAAATATAATTGAAAATAAATATCAATTTTTAGTCTGTATTGTTTTGTAGTGCTAGTTTAAGGCGCAACAAAAAAAATTTTTGTTTATTAATTCTTTTATGTAAAAGTTTTAAATATTTTAAATAAATAAAATATTTTATATTGAAGAGATCCGTAGACGTACGAAAGTTACCGACATAAGCCGGCGGATCAGTAAGTTGAAGTGGCAATGGGCAGGGCATATAGTACGGAGAGCCGACGGCCCCTGGGGCCGGAAGGTTCTCGAGTGGAGGCCACGGACCAGCAAGCGCAGCGTAGGACGTCCACCCACAAGGTGGACAGACGACCTGATAAAGGCCGCGGGTCAACGGTGGATCCAGGCTGCTTCTGACCGGTCCTATTGGAGAGTTATGGGGGAGGCCTATGTCCAGCAGTGGACGTCCTGCGGCTGAAATGATGATGATGATGATGATGATATTGAAATAGTAATAAAAAATAAATAAATAAATAAATAATATAATATAAATAAAAAAGTTATGTAAGTACTTGTCTAAGTTTTTGCAATTCTTGATATGTCCCCATTTGGGACATTTTTTGTGGGATATAATTGAAATAGACGATCATTATTGCGTTTAATATCTTACTATCATTGGGACGTGCGGTCACTATAATAATATTATAATGGTTTATACGTTATATATAGTAATTTAACAATGTTTTTTTAAACAAATTTTTCTAGAACGTGAGATTATTTGATTTAATTTGTGTCCGCATTCGAAGTGTAAATGCGTTTTTAATTTGACAATAGAGTTACTATTCGCACCGTGTGTTATTATATCTAAATATGGAACTGTACGGTTCTTGTTACATGAAAAAATCAGTAGGTTAGCTATATTGTGTTGCTAAAGCAATGTTCATAATATTTTGCTATAAAGTATAATCCTTATATTATTCCATTTAGTTTTTTTTTTGTCATTTTAAAGGGATAAGAGTATTAATGGGATAAGAGAACCATTTTTAATATTATTCTTCAAGTTAGATAAAAAAGATACTCTAGAATTTTTATTAGTTTAGTTAGTTTCGAATGAGAGTTTATTTATATGTTCTGTGTAAAATAATAATTTTCCTTATTATTAAAGTATTGTAAAGTATTAATTAATTTAATACTTTTAATTTTAACTTTTATTCATGATAAAAAAATTATATTGACTTAGTGCAAATTTCTTTAAAAACGCCAAAACAGTAGGTAAATAAGCAGATCACCCCCTAGGTGGGCCACGACCTTGACGTGGTGGGGGGGCTTAACCCTCGCCAGTTCTTGGCGAGGGGACCAAGAAGGCCCACACCGTGCGCTCCGAGCGGGTTTGAGACACCAAGCCCGTAGCGGAGCGCACATCGGAGGTTCCCCTGGCAGCTTGCTGCCAGGGTTTTTTGTTGAGGGTGGGCGGAACTTGTTCCGTCCTCATCGGCGTTCTCCTGGCGACAGGGGCGGGATTGGTATCTCTCCCTCTGCCTTCTCGCCTCTGTCGCCAGGGGTTTTTTTTTTGTTGTTTTTATTTTTAGTTGGAGTTCAGGGGAACAGGGAGGCCATGGAGGGTGGCCCCTGGTCCCCTGCCCTAGTTGGCGGTCGGGCGGGACTTGTCCCGCCCTCTTTTTGACGGTGGGGGAGCCAATGGACATTGCGGTGTCCATTGAGTCCCCCATTAACATCTCGTAGACGGCCGGGCAGGAGAAGGCGGGCACTAGCCCGTCTTCAAATGCCCTAGGGGACCTGCGCACACAGTAGCTAGCTGAGTGTGCCTGCACGGGTCCCCTACGTCTGGGGATTGCTCGGGTGTCTCCGGGCAATCCCCCTGTTGGCGGTCGCCTAGCCAGCAATGGCTAGGCTGCCCGAGGGGGGTGGGTCGGAGCAGTTGGTTCGCCAGAGCCCGTCCACTCCCCACTCACGGGCAAGGAGACACCGGGGAGTTTTAGTGGGTAGGGGCAGTTCCGTCTGCTACGTGAGCAACGCGGAGTATACTGTCGACCCCCACATACCCCTGTCGCCTAGCAAGCGGCAGGGGATCAATAAAAGGATTTCTCCTCGACAAAAAAAAAAAAAAAGGTAAATATGCAGATATCAGATATACTGTTTTTACGTTAATCTGAACTTTTTTTTGTTAAAATATAATATAAATATAAACTTAATTAAACAAAATAATTTTGAAAACATTTTGCAAATAATGCTTAAATAAATCATATTGGCCGGTTTCAAACGTACCAAAAAGTCCCCTTTCAAAGTAATTCAATTACCTTTAAAAGTTAAAAATAGTAGTTAATACGTGTGGGCTATTTCAGTAGCAATACTTTCCCTCTGTATGCCGTTTCGTTTAGTTCTGAGTTCAAGGGCACACCGACATCACTCCGTAAATATTTACACAAAAGCTGCGAACGTTTTCAAGATGTATGTCTGTTCAGGGCCTTGATTTTCTTTAATTGCTTTTCCATTTTGAAATCGTGGTTTCTTTTTATTCAAATTTCGAATTACGCATCAAAAGTTTAGATATGGGGTGTTATCGGAATTCGCTTGTCGATTTGTTTTTAACAAAATTAATGTGTTTTTTAAATCTTAAAAAAATGTAAAGAAAGATTAACCTGGTCTGGTTTGAATATACTTTTTAATCTTCGGATGCAGTTTTTCTTTTTACAAATCAGAACACCGTAAAGGGACGCGGTCGTTAACTATATATACTCATATTATAAGGAAAAAATATTTGTAAGCTTGTAATGAATAAAGTCAAAAACTACTGGACGCGATATTATCAGCGAGTAACATACGCTATATTTTATAAAATTGCGCGGCCTTAGTCGCGTGCAACAGCTAGTAAAACATATTATATATATTCTCGTCATAGATGATATCATCTATATAAATAAAAATCAGTGTATGTTTGTCCTCTTTGAACTGTAAAAACGCTTAACAGAATTTAATTCGGTTTTCAATAACGAAAGAGAGATGAACGAGGAATTTTTGTGTATAGAAAAATCGCGGGCAGAAGATATTTGATAATAAAATTTGTACGTACTTACATCGTGCCATAAATCAGTAGATAAAAAAGAAATTAAAAAAAAAATGCACATTACAATTGATGCACAGCGCCAAGTGCTTTTTGTAATTACTATAAATCCTCATTAAGACACTTTAACGAGAGTTATTCGTAGCCGGTGGTCAGGCTAGTGCAAGTTTTAATGACTTTTCATTTGCATTCCTTCATTCTTTAGTCTCGCTTGAAGAGCTGTTCTCGCATAAATCAATATCAAAAAAGAAGCAATTTTAAATGCATTTTAAAGCTCGAGACTTATTTAAGAGTTATTTATTTTCCTATTTTAAATTTTTGGTTATTTTAAACCTTATTTTGAATAATTATGCAATTATTTTTAAACTTATTTTAAAATTAAGGGGTAACTATCGGGATAATAAATTATGTTATAACTCAGTTACAAACAAAATAAAGTACTAGTATAATCTACTGTAATATTTTTTCTGTTCTATTTAGACTCGCCGTGTTTTTTTTTTCAGTTTTTGTATAGTTAATGAAAGGCAAAACACGTTAAAACACAAAAGTCTCTGATTCTATTTAGATTCATCGTGTGGTTTTTGTATGAGTTGTTGCATACGATGCTTATCATGTATTTGTATTGAATTTTGATTAAGTATATTCTGAACAATTTGCGAGACCTAAGGCCAAGTGGTTAAGGATAGCGATCTGACTTAGGGGTACTCGGTTCGATTCCCGGCAGGGTCAACATTTTTTTTTATAATTGACTTATTTGGATTTTCAAATTTTTAAGCAATAACAGTACGGTGAATTAGAATAATGTACCGAAACTCATCAACTCATAGAATTACATATAATAAGTTCGATGTATTGTTCGCTTATAGTTCTATGTTTCACAATCGTTATACATTGAAATATCAATTTGGTAACTTACAAATGGTATGTTATTATAGTAAAGCGAAACTTAAATTAGTTATTTCTAAGCTTGTAATCGGATGCAGTCTTTGTTTGCTTTGTAAACAAGGTCCCCAGAGCAAAGTGACAGCTTGCCTGGGCCATACAATACAAATTCTTCCAAATTATTGGTTTTCTTCCTTCCCATCCAGCATTTTAGAAATATACATAAACAAATTATGCTAAGTAAGCTAAGCTAACATCATAAGCATGAAATAAATCCTATAATGTGTATTACAATCTCAGATTAGTAAAAGACTGTAGACTTTTTTACTAATCTGAGATTACAATAAAGAAGTTTAACCTTTTTGTATTAAATATTAAAGATTAATTTTTAAGTTGTCCCATTTAAACTAATTTTAATTTATATTAATTAAAATATTTAAAGTACTGTTATTTGTGTGTTTAATATTAAATAAATTAAGCTAAGTTTATATTATATAATTTGTATTAAATTTATATTAAATATAATTGTTTAATTAAAATACTGTAATTTTATTTAAGGTATTGTTTTTTCTGAGACTTACGGTAGGTCTAATATAATTTGAAAACTCTTAAATAATAATTACTTAAAATTTATATTCAACATAAACCTACTTGTTTTTTGGGCTTCGGACCCTTTAGACCCGCAAGTTTTGACCCTACCTATGAAAAAATGCCCGTATGACCCGCTATAGTCTTTTATATGTTGTTCTAACTTATTCTACGACACGTTTGGTCTAGTGGCTAGTAACCCAAGCTGTTAACCAAACTGTCGCGGGTTCGAATCCCGCTAGGGGCAAATGTTTATTTTTTAACATTTAACTTTGTACCTGAGTCATGGATGTTTTGTATTTATAACATGTATGTATTTACAAAAAAAAAGTAATCTATGTAGTATATCAATTGTCTGGTATCCATAATACAAGCATTAGTTGTTTACTTTGGAACTAGATGGTGCTGTGTGGAATGTGTTTTTTTTTTTTAAAAAAAATCTTGGTAGCCACGTGCATAGCAACAGCTTGTTGCCAATATTTCTAGAAACAATTGTAGCAATAGAGTAAAAGTGATTTTAAATAAGACTTATTTTTTATAGTAAAGTATTGCAAAATATCAAAATTCAAAGCCACGTTTTCACAACGATCACAAAGGTGAATAAAAGATTACGCGTATAATAATGCGAATGCATAGTGTTTTTATGAAATATCTTTTAGTCTTGTTAAAGCGTTTTTTTGCGTAAGTTGACACGATGTCTTTTTTAAAGTAAACAAAAAATATTGTGGCAATAAATCTGCAGGTCGCATCCACGAATAAAGAAATCCGTAGAGAATTAAATATATAAAATTAGGAGGCAAAACGAATAGTAAGTATATGGGCCATGAAAGCTGATAAAAGTCGATTTTTTTGTAAAATCAATTTTTAGCATTTTATTGATAAATATTAATTATAGAATAGAACCATGGTTGAACTAATTTTAAATTAACAGATAAATATTTTTGACGATTGAGCAAAATATATATTTCTTTAATGTTATAAAAAATATTAAAATGCATAATAAGTTACTTAAATAGGCTCCCCTGTATGAATTTTTTAAATATTTAGTAGTGAAGTGTCAAATTTAGTTTCGTAGTTTAGGATAAAAAGTTAAGATGGATAGACAACGGACAGACACCGCAGTTAGAAATTTTGTTTCTAGCGGAGCGCTATGGAGTCTTTGTTCTCAGCGCACATGTTCCTCGTGAGAAAACTTCTAATATACACAGTATAACGTGTCTTTGTGCATTGCCGCCTGCAGCGAACGTCGCAAAAACCATGGGGCCTTCTAATGAAAACAATAAATTCATCAATGAGAATGCATTTTGCTATACAATAACACAAAGTAATAATAAACCTTTTCAAAATAAATTTAAAAAGTGATTGCTTTTATTTGTTATTAAAATAAAAATGGGTAGAAATTAAATTTAGAAATTTTCGTTCAATATTCTAAAGAAGTCATGCGCGGTCTATAGAAGACGAGCAAAAAATAAATGAAGGCAAATCTTCCTAACTTGAAAATTAAATAAGAAATTATTGAGTCGCATGGATGCAATTTTTCGGCCAATTTTGCAATTTTTTTCTCTTCATAAGAACATTTATCGGAATTCAACAAATATTAGAAAAAAAAAATAGTCGAATTGGTCCTGCCTTCTCGAATTTTGCACATAACACATTTAGCTATTCATTTTTATTTACATATATAGATGTCGCTGTTCTCATGTTGAGAATATATTTATTATTTAATTATTTTTATTAATAAAAGATTAGTCCCCGTACAATTTCCATAAAAACTTTCAGTAGTTCAGATTTCAGTTCAGTAGTTCCATACAAATAAACATTTGCGTCAAAATCACAACATATAACAGTGAAGCGAGCAACTGTCTAATCGCTGTCCTATGATTTTCTAAATGCGATGTCAGAGCAAAACGAATAAATCACCAATTAGTCAATGCTCTCAAATTGGGTTCAAGTTCACGCCGCAAATAGCCTAAAAAGATCCAAACTAATAAATCCGAGCAGATGCATCGAGATGTCAAATAAGAAGACCACGTCTCGCTCGGTGTCCCTTACTAAAATTTTAGCAAAACGAACGAAGAGAACCTTTCGACATCTGGGCACCTGCAACCGAAAATATACAGCGATATGGTGGAATATGTTCCTAGAATAGCAGCAGACTGTAAAATGAATATAGAGACACCATGTGCCTTCAAAAAGTTAACTAACAAACGCGTATTTGCGGTCGTATAACAAAATGCCAAAGCAATATGTACTCTCGGCCGAACACATTAAGAGTTACGGCGTACAGAACGAGATGAATGTCCTATGATATTTCTGGGTAAGTGAATAATTTGTCATTTAGTTCGGACGCCCGTTGACGTTACGATGTGCCTTTTTGCTAATGTTCGCTTTAGGAAACAGTTTGGACTAAATGGTGGAAATGTTTAAAATATATTTGGTGCAGCTTTGATGTCAGCAAATTTCATTCGGTTCGGTTGTATCGAGACGACTTGTCAATCATGTTTAAAGACATTAGACATTAGCTACGAATTTGGTGAAATTAACAGAGAAAAAAAATGAGAAAAAAATATTTCACTCGCGGCATTGCTCGCATTATAAAAAAAAACCTAGTCCGTTTCATACCCCAATAATCAAACATATTTCATTTCGGTTCAAAATACTGAACCTACTTCAGCTCTAGCTCTCATGCTCAGCTTTGATTATATTAGTTCATATAACAAACTACTTAAATAAGTCTTTTACTTTTCTAAAGATAATAATTATTTATTCAATATTTAAAGAATTGTAACGAATTACGTAGTCCTTTCTGTCTAAGCTTAATATATTTAACTAAAGAGGATATAAATTGAGAACCTTACTAGGATTGGAACTCAAAATTTCAATATTGGCACAAATAACCAACATTTATTAATCAAGATTCTTCTTTTTTGAAGGTACCACTTCTCTAGGAGGGATAATGACCATAATGGCTATCTTAACTTTGGAAGCTGCTGCACAAAAGAGGGAACGAGGGATTTCCCTAAATTGTTCAAGCATAATGTCTTTCTTCTGCCTCTGCAACGTTTGCCCTGTATTTTTCTTTGCATCACTAGTTCATGAATCCTACGGTATTTTTCGCCCATCATTACGTGCCCGAAATATTGTAGCTTCCTCTCCTTTATCTGCCTTAGCACTTCCATTCTCTTCCTCATTCGACGCAAAACAAATCAAGATTAACATATGTATATCAATTCCCAATCGGGTAAATTCCCAGGTACAATTTGAGATTAAACAGTTTCCCTAACTCCAATATAACAAATATAGATCCGAGCTCAACGAACCGTGGTTTATATGATGCCGTGGCAGCAAATATTTGCAAAAGACGACTGCCCGAGCACAGGTCGGACGGCTTGTTGCGAGTACGTCAGTTATATAAATTAAGGAGTCGCTCTCGCGACACCAGACATTAATCTAAACATGCGCCTGCGCAGAATTCTAATTAATACAGAAAAAATATGATTCGAGATTACATCTTGATTGAAACTTGGCGTGGGTAAATTGAAATTGAGAATGAAAAACTTGATAGGTATTCAATTTAGAGGGAACAATTTGCAATAATTTAGAAAGAAACTGACAAAAGTAACTCGAGCATATTCTCTTATCCACGTCTTATCCTCTATATCTCTTTTAACTGAAAATGAGCTTTGTAGTTTATTGGAAAATGAGGGCAAATTATGATAATAAAAATCGCTGACCATCAGGCACCGAGTTGTGGTAACGCAGCATCCGAAAATGAACCGAAGTTAAGTGTATGTCTGATTTCGTGCTGGGCTGAACTTGAAGAAGAAGAAGGCAAGCAAAAAAGGCACGTAAGAAATTAGATGAAATTTGGCACACATTTACTTTTTATAATGAAATTCCTGTGGTATTTTCAAAAAACGAACTACAGCGCGTACAAAGTTGCGGGCACAAAAAGTAAAAATGTATATTTTTAAAAATCCCATAAACCCCACTTTCTTTTCCACTTGAGAGTTACTTAGCAATAATTACTACTCATACAGGACACTAACTTAAGAAATATAAGCACGTAATAAATAATAACGGGAAACTAATTAAGATAAAATGGACATTCGATTGTTGCATTTTTTTTTTCAAGAGTTATTGACAGCAAGACAGCTGCTTCAATAATTAATTTTCAAGTGACCTTTACGATCGTCAAGTTTATATTGTTTGAAATGTTTTACGACATACTGACCTTACCACTTTCATGTCATACATTTTTTTATATATTTTTACACTACATGTAGCAATTATAAAATAATTGCATTAATAATACTTGAATTTAAGGCGACTGGAAGCGGAAGAGTGTAACAGAAGAAAGTATTTTAAAATAAAAAAAAAAAAAAACATAAGAAGACTAGTGAATGTGTCAGTATAAAAACATATTAACTTTTACAAACATTGTAAACTTACATTGCTCTTAATTGTTATGGTCTTTGGAATATGGCCAATTGATATGGTAATTCATTGATTGCTTTCAAATAGAAATTCTACAACTTTACAATCCAATATCCAATATATATATGTATATATAAATATTTAATTGCCAAGAAACCTAATTGACTTGATTTCGGTTAATAAACATGTTCCAAATTTAAATTTCTTTTAGAGAAAATAGCATTTAATTTATTAAGTTTATACAGCGTATAATTTATATGTTTTCTCACAAATCTCACGTAAGTATACTGGATTCACGGAACGGCACTACGCTTATTTGACAACAAAATATATTAACAAGACAAATTAGTACTGGGGAGTTATGTTGGTGCAGAAGTATTTAATGGTCTATATAAGAGCACTAGCTGCACTATCATATAATTTGGTTTATCAAATTATATGAGTTTTTTCATATAATATTTTTTTTTTTATAAAAGTAGCAACAATAAAAGAAAAATGAACTACAATTTTCTTATTGACTATTTTACATATTACATATATTTTTTTCAGATTATTTGAACTACTTTTTTTGAACTACTCTCTTTTGCATATTAGCATGACTATTCGCCTTAAAACACTCGACCAATGTGGTCTACAATTAATAAATACGCATTAAGAATAATAGCAATAACTAAGGAAACAATCTTGAATTTAACCCTGAAACTAAATATTATTGTAAAACAATGTTTAGAGTAAAGCGAATTGCAAAACGCAAAGCTAAAATAGCACCATCAATAAACAGCACTGTTCTCGGCCACCTTAAGGCCACCATTCACGGACCCTCCATTTGGCAGCGCTCCACTCCATCCACTCCAAATCTCATCGTGAATGTAAAAAATTCACGTAAATTTTGTATGATAAGAATTTGGACGTCGTCCACCGATCTAATGGAGCGGAGCGCTGCCAAATGGAGTGCCCGTGAATAGTGGCCTTTACTATTTGTTGGAAATAAAATTCACTATTCCCTATTTGTGTTTTACACATCTATATTTCCCTGAGAAAACTCGTTTGCATAACATGTCCAAGGATATTATCTCGTAACTTATTCGACTTGTAACAAGAAGTGCGAATTATTTTTTGATTGAATTTTAGTTACCATAAGACACGAGTAGTTAAAAAAAAACATTAGTTAGACATGTATATTTGTGTTTGAGGACACAAATATACATATTATATACCACAAATTAGGTTGAATGTTCTTATGTGGCGAGCTCTGAAGTATTAATGCTGGTTAGCGCTCTTCGTTGGAAAAACTATTGGACCGATTTTGAAAATTCTTTCACCTATAGAAAGCTACATTGTCAGCGAGTAACATAGGTTATATTTTATAAAGTTACGCGGACGAAGTCGCGTGCAACAGCTAGTTATACAATAAAGTCGCTGTCCGCGCGGGTCGCTAGTTTTGTTCATAAATCTGTATGTCCATTTCTTAATTTTATGTTAAATTTAAAAATAGTTGGATAGTTCGAGTTCTTTCTATCATTTTCCTGTCCATAAAGCTGTAAAGATTTTATTGTCTTAACTCTTAAGTGGTAGGCGAAAAACTATTTATTTTCCTTTTACCCTATAAAATATTTTACGGCATTTTAAGCACCATCTCCACTTTGGGACTATACTTCGTGACTGCACGCCACTGAGGCGCATAAATTTGTTTGTTTTGGCCTGAGTTTTTGATACAGAAATGTCCAATATATTTAGTCTCAACATTTTATTGGTTTCTTCCTGGGGAGTCAACTGTGGTAGGCTAATTGGTTGTGAACGAATGTCGACTATAAAAATTTGACTTAAATTTCGTTATTTAATGAGAGAAATAACATTATTTGAACACATGTTTGTTTAAATTTTCTTTGTGATAAATTTTCATCGTCAGCCATTATTACCAATTTCATTAGAGCAATGCTACATTTTCGTAATTTTGTGTGCATATGAACAGGTAAAGACAAAACAGTTCAGTATACTCTTCTTATCAGTTTTTGTAACGATTTCCTTTTTTTGTTTTTCTAATATTATAATCTGTATATACTACCACAGAAGGTGGTATGGTATAGGTTTCATTACTTTGAACTGTACTTTATTATGGTTATCTGCATTATAGAAAAAAAAGTTAATGTTGATGTTCATTCAAAAGATATACTCGTATCGCAAAACCGTGAGGATTGGCCAGGGCAGGACCGCGCCCTAGTCTGGCAGTTGAAGCCATGCCATTTACAGATGCTTATTCCGTCATCGAAACTGTCATCAGGGGCCCAAGTCAAAGTAACAATTTAAAACGATAACGAAATTCAAAAACAATAAAATGTATGCGATTGACATTAGCCATCTCTAAATCACGTGATACATCTCATACATTTTATTCTTTCAAACTTCGTTATCGTTTTTAAAATATTACTTTGAATAAGGCCCCACATATTCATTCGCTTGCGTACTAATAAGTCAGGCACGTAGTTAATCCTAGAAGGCTCTGTTTAAAAAAAATTCGAAAAGTCCTCCCACCTGACTGCGGCGAAGCCCAAATAGAGGGTAAAGATATTTTTACAAAAGAAATAAAAATCTAATTCTAAATTCTGAACTTTAGTTTGGCTTATAGCCTAAAAATTTAAGTGAGATTGTGGATAACATTTTATAAATTTTTGCTAACGCACGTCGGGGCCCTTGTAGCCCCTTATAGGGCCACCTTATAATTTGATACGGTTGATACGGCGGTAACTACGCCCCTGTGGTGAGTTTAACATTTGTGGAAATTAAGATATTAAGGTCTCCCTTAACCCCAATTTTGAAATGGAGATCATGGTTGTAACACGCAGTAGGCCTGCTCAGATGGTCACATGCTCGCAAAATCTATGCGGATGGATACGGAGGGCAAGCTGACGATGGTCAAGATGATATCAATGTCAATGAAATGTGTCACAAGACAAAATATATTTTATATCAACTCTTTAACAAATTAAACTAGACGAACGACGAGTAACATTTACCTACAATGCAAGGTCTACAATAATATGAAAACGATTTACCTACACATAAACATGATGTACGATGACATTAAACACATGTTAATGCAAACTAGAGACGCGTGCAACTTTCTCGTATAAAACTTCAAACATAGCTAGAATACAAATATTTAATCGGTCACGACACATCCAAGGCTGCGTAAAGTCCTCACGTCTTTCAATGTTGAATAATCACGAATATCACGATTTTCCCAACATATTGCAAATGCATCGGGCGTGCCAACATCGCGGGATTGCAGAGGATGTACGCTTGTGTCCGTTGAGATGGCAGCACTGTTAAAAGGGACCGACTTCCGTCGATACGCATGCGTTTATTAGTATTCACATTAAAAAAATTCTTTATTTAAAATCTAGCATTTGGAATGTTGTATGCAGTCGACAAGGATAATAATGAGGTTATACCTGACTGTAGTCCTGTGGTTTTAGCGTATGGAGATTTTTTTCAGGAAAGTTTAGTAGAATTCTTAGTAAATATTTTAGATTTATAAGGAATTCATAGAATTTTAAAAATTCTATGAATTCTGTGAATTGCAAATTTCTTTTGCTAGAATTCTAATGTAAATTCATTCTTTTACATCGATTTATAATATATTCAAGTAAATGTCTCGCTCCAAAACAACTAGTCACGTAGAAATTATAAATTTATAGACTAATAAAATTACTCTAATTACCATACTAAACATACCAAGATAAATTGAGGACGTCATAGGAAATTTGATGGCACCGAAGCAAGAACTTGCCGCATTGACGTTTGCACGAAAATAATCTCGAAGAGTTTAGAAAAGGAAGCAGCAAAAGGGTCTCACTTGGCTGGTCATTATGATAATTGTGAAAGCATCCGGCGCACCTAATGAGAACCAAATGAGAGGGTTGTGATACCAACAATCGATTTGTCCCCGTGAAGTAATAACGCCTTCCTCTACTAATTTTATTTTCGGTGTAAATTTGATACTTATAAAGCCTCGGGTGTGGTCGAAATTGTTCGTCATACTTTGCTATTTATGATCCACGTTTATAGTAGGTATTTTATTAACAGTTAAACTTTGAACTTGTACCTACGTTTATAGGTTTATAGTATATTAACAGATAAAGTTTTGCTCACACAATCCATACTAATATTATAAAGGTGAAAGTAACTCTGTCGCTCTGTTACCTTTTCACGCCTTAATTACTTAACCCATCATCATATCATTTAGCAAACACGTTGCCAGGGATACAGAAAAGGACATAGGGTAACTTTTATCCAAAAAAAAGTAATGTTCCCAAGGGATCATCTCAAAATAGAAATCTGCAAAATTATAGCAGCAATGAATATGTCGGGCGATATATTACTCGGGGGAGTTGCGGAGTCCGAACTCGCAACTTTGCCTACAGTGGACGTGGAGGACGCCAGGAGGTTTAATCAGTGAGTTTACCCCACTACCTTCTTGGGGTAGGAGAACATGATGGAATACTTTTGTAAAAAAAGCTAAATATTTTGTCGCGGGCACCGGGACATGTGAAAATGTTGAATGTCGTTGAAAATGTTACTTTTACACAATAAAACTATATTGAACGTTTTCATGTGAAGGTAGGCAGGCAGATTGACGGACAAGTTAGTGATAGGTGGCTGCGGTCGCCTATAAAAGTAAACAAGGCCACAGGTGCTTCAAGTGCAGTGCCGACCTCAATCAATAGGATTAAAGATAAGGGATAAGAATGATTGAGATTTTAGTATCCTTTACTCATGTAGGTACAGGTAAGTACACATTAACAGCATTCGTGCTTATTCTTATTGCAGCTCAACAAATTACAATATTACCCCATGGGGTATTCCATTGGGGTAGTAAATTACCCCATTGTAATTGTAAGATCTGTGGAATTGTGGTAACTGGTTTATTGTGCAAAATAATAAATGATCGCAGTCTTATCTAATTTTATGTAAATGTTTACCTATTAACATGTATAATTAAGTTTTATAACAAGATTGAAAGTAACGATTATACATGCAAGATACAAATTATAGATAAGAAGTTTATTAAAACCGACGTTATAATTTCTAACTCTATCATCCAAGTAACTTGTCTTGGGAGCTCATAGCTTCGGAAAACTAGGAATATATAATCTGCACATGAATATCTTTTCTATTAAACTAACGCCCCCGGGTTCGCACTTAGCTGGGTGGCTACCGTCGCCTATAACACAAGCAACTCCACAGTGGGATTAAGGATGATGAAATAGGTTCTGGCATCCCTTACTCACTCACCAAAACACAACAGCCCACATACTATTATTTCACGGTGGCCTTCTGTAAGGGGGTGGTTACTGTCGCCAGACGGGCTGCCCAAATGACTACGAAACGCAATGCCCTGCGTATAATACTAATAAATACGTATGTATTTTTTTATGCAAGCAAAAGAATAAAATGGTAATGTTAGGATTAAATTTGTATGCGCAAAAGTATTTTGATTAAAATTTTAAATGATCACCAAATTCTGCTAATATAGCTTTTATCTTTGGTTGTCACTGGAATATGCAATTAGATAATGGCCTCATTGAATGCAATAATTATTCGTTATGCGTTTCGCGGTTTGCTCTAACAATGTTTGATTTATTTATTTAAATTTTTATATAGATGGCACCATATATTTAAAAAGTTATGAAAATCAAATGAATTTTTATTCTGCAGAAACTCAAAACCAGAAAATATTTATATTACCTACGCCAAGAAATGAACTATGTACATATATGTATTTGTGAAAACTTTATCATAATGCGTCCCAGTGGAATCCCAGTGGAAACAACTAATTAGTTTGACGAGCTCATTAGTCGAAGGTTAATTAATTTGAAAACTGACGAAGGTTTTCTTGGTTTTACATTTTTTTTTTTAAATTAGTTCTCAGTTATTGAACCAGATGGCACTTCTGTGTTTCGTCATTATTTCACCAAAAAAAAAAACATTCCACAACTAATATATTTAATTATACCTAATTTCCTTTCACTTACCTTTCAAAATAATATCCACTATTTTATTTTGTGATGAATTATTGTATTGATACGGCATACGGTCCGATTGTTCACAGATTACTGTCCGTGCACACGCTATCGCCAACAACACGAAAGTGACAGCTGCCGACATTTCGCGGCAAAACAAAATGGCGACCGAACGCGTCATTTTATTCGCAAAACAAATCAGCTTCTAATCGGATCCATTATAATCTGAAACAATACAGAGAGGATATCAATCACGGCCCCATCTACGAGACAGTTCCAGAAATAAAATTGATACACATAAAACACACATTATTCATCAGATACCGTTTTAAAAGTAAAAATAGTAAATAAAATCCCGGCCATTAAACTAATGCTAATTGGTCATCATTTCAAGTAGTTGACGTTTCGAATGACTATCGAAAAGAATTGCTGGACATACAGTTTGTTAAACATATATCATACGCTTGAAACATTTTATAAAAGACCATTATAAAATGTTCAAGTGTATAACGTCCCTGTTGGAACCAACGTTTGGCAAGTTGGGCAAATGTTCGGACAAACTATGAGACGAAGATTCATTTAGTCTTATCATAGATTTTTCTAAATTCGTGTTCGCTAAAACATTTTACTAAGTTTTTTACTATATTTTACTTTGACTCCATTTACTCTTACATGTTGGACTATGGCCTTAAAGTTGATTAGCCAAAAATGCAACATAATGTTGGCGGTGAAAAGGCGTAAAGTATTCTTAGATATGAGATAGATAGATATTCTTAGATAGGTAAACCTAGTTCTTATTCTTAGATATGAGCGATACGACCGTAAGCATCAGCTAAAAAAAGATTTTTGAATATTTCAACTCCATGGAAAGTCGGAGGCGGGTCGTTAGTAATCTATATTTATAAAATCGTTTGTACTGACAGACTATCAAACGAACTATCAAAATTACCTACTAAGTCTAGAAAGCTTTGGGACATCCGCTAAGAAAGGATTTATAAAAATTTCAACTCTGTGCGAAGCCAGGGGCGAATTGCTAGTATTACATAAAGACAAGCTCCTTCTTGTGCAACACATAGAACCAACTAATATGAACTACGCGGCAGTAACTACGGAAAAGGCATAATGGAACATCTGTATTGGATACTGAAATAGATCTACTTACATAGTCAATAAAATTTAATACGTAATGCAAGTCGTTGCGAAGCTGTGCCTTGCCTAAAATATGGGGTGCGTGAAAACCAATAAACGTCAAAACGCATTCCTTTTACTGCCCGACCAAGATAAATTTACCATTTCAAACAACAAATCCGCAGTGCACCGTGACTCATTTCTGTCGAGACAGCAAACGTTTCAATGCGAAGTTGACTACCGCAATATTTATTATATACTAGCTGTTGCACGCGACTTCGTCCTCTTAACTTTATAAAATATAGCCAATGTTACTCGCTGGTAATATAACTCCCCAACAGTGAAAGAATTTTTCAAATCGGTCCAGTAGTTTCGGAGCCTATTCAATGCAAACAAACAAACAAATCTTTATTATATTAGTATAGATAAAATACTTAGTTAAAACTAACTACAATTGAGAAAGTACCCAAGAATTTTTCGAACTCTGCATTAAAACTCATTTTCAACAAAAATTAATAACTAGTTGCTAAATGTTTATAATTGTACTAATACTAGCTGACTAGCTGACACGGCGAACTTCGTACAGTCTCAGATTAAAAACCCGTTTCATACAAAATATATGAGAAAATGAATTTTATTCAGATTAATTTTTTGGAATTTTTTTTAGATAAAACATAGTTATTCTGCTATTTAGGGCGGAGACAAATTCAACAAATCAAAGGTTATAAAATTCGGTCCAGCCGTTCTCTAGTTAAAGGTTAACTAACATGACTTTCTTTTATACATACATATATTTAATAGATTATAAGGAGATATTAATAGATTATAAATTTTGGAAGTTTGTTTAGGAGTGGAGGGTAAGTAGACTCCGTAACCACTTAATAAATTAAAACCTGAGGACGAAAACGGAGCGAGGAGGTCTAGTTATCATATCATATAAAATATTATTGACTTATACAAAGCAAATAAATTATTATTCATACAAAAAACATGATCGTACAGAATATGAAAGGCCGTTGACACTGTATAAAATTAACCGGTAAATAAATAAACACGCATATAAAGAACTCTCGTTTTGATTCACTCGTTACCGCAGTGAGTTAATGAAAGGGGATACTTTAATAACTGTCTGCTTCCACTCCCTTTTATTTTTAAATAAATGAGAAAATTAAAAAATAACCTCGACACGTACCTACAAGCATTTGATTTCAATCTAAAAAAAAACTGAAAAGAAATATTAAGGTTTTATTTAACTGCTTTGAAAATCTTCAAGAAATAATTTTGTGACAAACTTTGCAATATCCTTTTATGTAATTTATTATAATTAATGCAAAAGTTTGCGAGGATGGATAAATTGTATGGATATATATTTTTAACTCCTTTACATAAAAACTACTATACTGATTTGGATAAAATTTGGCAAACAGATAGTTTATTACTTTGATTAGCATATAGGATACTTTTTATCCTCGAAAAATGTGAGGTTCTTTCTTATCTTTTTTTTTTAGTTTAGTAGCCTTAGTGTAAGTAGGTATAAAAAAAAATTGCAAACATTTTTCTCCATCTTCAAAACTATTATGGTGGAATTTTAACTAGTTTTAATGAACTGTCAAAATAAATAACTTATAAATATTGATTTAATACTTCATTGTAAGCATAGGTGATTCTTTGGATTAGGTGCGATCGTTTTTACAAAATGAAAAACTTAACCAATAACCGTGAAATTGAGTTTAACGAGGTGTCATAAAATAAAAAACTATGCTTTCATATACAGGGGCGTCTCAGTTGAAACTTTTTTAACGGCTTAGCTCTGTTTAATGTTGGTTTTCATTAGATCGCGTACCACGTGCCGTGGCGTCATATATCATCGGCGTTGAAGGGTTAACCTGGCAACATTCAAAACTGGTTACACGAAATGAGGGTTCGATTGCTTTTTTATTGTATCTCAAAATAGTAAGTGCCTTTACTCGACTTTTCATCTAATAAGTATTATATATAGCAACAATACTTACTAGCAACCAGCTGCCGGCTTCGCACTGAGTTGAAATTTTAAAAAAATCCTTTCTTAGAAGATGCTTAACGTTATAGAATAAACCTATGTGACAAATTTCAGATTTTACACTCAGTAAGTTTTATTGATTTAATAGTTTGCGTTGATAATCAGGAAAAGCGATTTTATAAGTATAGATTCAACTATGAATATTTTCTTGAGTAAGTACTTCACTGCTATTCTGTATTCAAACTTAATTATAAGCTTAACTATTAACTTGATTAGTAGTGGCAGGGCCACTTGATTAGTACGCACTGAAGTTAGTTTTTTGAAAATCCCAGAGGAACTTAACATTTTTCCAGGATAAAAGTACCTATTCTTTATCCTTTATCCAGGTATTTAATAAATTATATGTGTGCCAAATTTCATGCAATCCAAATTCAATCTAAATTCTCAAAATTGCTAATTTGGCTGTCTTAAGTTAATTTTTAACGTATTGGAAATTTTGCAGCAACTACAAAAGCATTAAGTCTGACTGCGATAAAATTAATTTATTTGTCTATTGCTATAATTAGATTATGCATGGTATTGATCTCTTAAAACGAAAAAATATAAGAAATGACATAAAATTATTTATTTTATTTATTTATTACTTAAATCTAATAATAACACTAAAAACCACTGAGTATTTCTCTATTCTACCTAACTATGTATTTGTGTATATATATATTAAAGTTAAATTAAGGCAATAATTTTAAAATTGTATTTTAAATATATATAGGTAAGTAATAAAATATAATGTCTATTTTTATACTGTTACACAACGTCTGAAGGGCAATGAAAACAAACAATGATAAGGACAACAAAAAATAATATATATACGAAAGCTCTATCTAAATACACAATTAAATAATTAAGAGTATATTTATAGTTCATAACAGAGGCGTAAAATATTTTTGTTTAGAGAAGAAAATTATTATTATAACGTTCAACGCACCGCGCGCCAGATGGCGTGTGCATCGGTTTTTTGTATGAATATTTGTAAACAAAGTTTTAAGATGAAATAGAGGGTGTTCTGGAGTTTTTTAATTAGTTCTTTATATTAAGGTATAAAGATAGTTCTTTATACATTTTTCTATTGGTTCTACACATATTATAAAACAAATTCGCTGTTTGTCTGTCAGTTTTGTTTCTTCGTTAACATTTTTAAAACCATTTAATGTATTTTGATACGGTTTTCATTAATGGAAAGAGCGATAAACGAAGTTTTTTTTTTGTATATAATTTGCAATAATGTGTTCCTGAAAGAGTGTAATACTTTTTCAAATACGTGCGTTGGTTCCAAGGATTGTTCTGACATATCATAATTACATAATTATTATATATCTATGTACATATATACAATACATACAAACTCACAGTTATTTCTCTTTAAAATATTTTTTATTATTAGTCAAAGTAGTAACGCATGTACTAACTTGTGACATGACATTTTATTGCCCCTCTACATATTCGGCGAACGTTCGCCGATCGAGATGGCCATGCGATGGTTGATACGCAACTACACAATGGCGACGTTCAGTTGTGATCTTAACGTTTCCCGAGATGGACGTGGAAGCATTTGCCGCTGCGACAACATATCTATACCTATCCCGATATATATCTATCCCAATATTTTTATTTTTATTCATTTAATAGTTACAGCATGTAACATTTCACAAATACATTTTAAAAAAACGAATAATTAAAAAATTATAACAAAAATTGTATTATAAAATTATATTAAAAAATTATATATATATATTGTTATATTTTTTTAATTTTTAAGTTTGCATATAATGTATAATATGCTTATATAATTATAGATACATGTATATTATAATACATTATATGCAAATACATACATATAGAAACATATTATGCGTGATTGCGTGCATGTGTATGTGTTAGTGTGTGTGGTACTTCATCATGAGGCCACGTATTAGTCATTTTTAAGAAAATTCATAAATTAATAAACAAAGCGTGACGTCCACACTCAACCGCGTTCGAGCAGGCACTGAGGAATGGGCCACGTGTAGATGCGTACCGCCATCGTTGGCCCACTGCCTTTGATGTGCGGCGGAAAAACCGACATCGAAGCCAACCCACGACAATCGCACGCGCCATAAGCCAACCTACGCAAATACGCCCTCCACACGCTCGCCGATCATAGTTGGCCAACGCTATGGCCGAATATGTAGAGGGGCAATTAGATTTTAGATAACCCCTCAGAAACAGTCCTTTTTTTTCTGAACGAAAGATCAGTAGCAACGTGTATGCAATATTTATTTCAATTAGTCGAGTAGTTTAACTGTGAAAGCGTAACAAACAAAACAACATAATTCTTTGTACCTATACGTATCAAATCTCTACGTATCTAAAAGCTATCGTAACTTAAGGTTTGAATGGAAAATTAAACGTTCATAGGTCCCTTAATCTTGAACTGCTAATGGAAACTTGAAGTATAATTAAAATTACCGACAAAGTGCAGGCATAATTGAAAGCAATGAGCAGTTATTTATCCGCAGCGGTTTATAACTGCGCATTATTTGACGTAAATTGTTATTACAGTGCAAATTTAATGCTCACTGGCCACATTAGTTGAGACAATAAACAGATTGGTCACGACCGCGAAACGTAACACTATACGCCTACCGATACTACAGGAGAGTTGATTTTTAATTGATTTTTGCGTTTTCGTTATCTTTGTAGATTTACCATGGAAGCTGTAACCCACATGAGAGAGATTAATGTCTAATGGTAACTATCGCCAAACAAAAAAATTAAGTAGGCTTTTATTGAAAACTTATACATAATAAGTCAAAGAACTTTAAACCTTATAAAAGTGACAGGGTCATCAAATTACCCACATATTACATTAAATAATTTTAACTAAAACTGATTTTATGTTATGTTATAATTTTGTGCAATAAAGTAATATTTTGTAATAATTCTGGAACACTTGAGTTATAGGCCCAAGACTAAACAGATAAATAGTAATCAGTACTACTGAAGAATTTTACTCGTCTATAGAATTCAATTTCTTCAATAGGGACATATTGCCTATGCAGTTAACACTACATAGGTACTCCACAAGGTAGGTGTGTATGGAAGGTAGGTAGGTACATAATGGAATGGAAATAGCTAATTGACACAGCCGCGACCGTAATAAAACATTCGCGATAAACGGTCGATCGAACGCCGCCATTGTGGTCCGCATTCGAATTTTAAAACATCCTGTGCAAGGAAGCGCGCGCACGTGCTCGGTAAACTTCCTGCCTGCGCCCGCGCACCTTAGCCGCTCATATACGCTGGAATGGTACAACTATCATTTTCTATTTCAAATGCGTATCGTGTAACCTTATGTAACTTTAACTATCATATTTTATTAAGTTAAATCATGTATTCTAAATAAGAAATTCGAAATAAAACAACGACGTCTTAACAAATAAAACGTTTGCAGTACAAAAAAATAAGGTTATTTATAACTACCGACCCAACCCCGACTTCGCACGAATGTAGTTTTTTCTGCAAATTATATTGCACAAACCACACAAATTAATTGAAATAATTGTAATTGTTGTTATTTTATTATTTTAAAGATGACAAAAGGAATGGTATCCTGAGTTTCCTTCGGGGTTTCTTCTCAGGATCATCATCATGGATTTTTTGCCGAAACCCTCGTAAATAAGAGCCCCTCGTATCATAAGAGTTTCTTGATAAATAATTGATAAATATATTATATATTTTTTAATTTTGATTTTTGTTTTGTATTTGATAATTTTAAAACTGTACATCTCGTTGAAAAACATTCTTTTTTAAATATTACATCTAAGTTAGATTACATTAGATGTAATATTTAAAAAATTACAACCTTTCAAATATAATTAGGTGTGTTTCTGTGCGAATTATTATATTCATGAATTGTTCAGAAGTTTTATTAGTTTACCAATGCATGTACGTCAGAAAGTTTACAATGCAATGAATAGTTTTAATAGTCACAGTTTTAGGATACCTTGAATAGGTTGTATTTTCTCTATGGTGTTAGTGAGTAATAAATTAAGCAAATAAGTATTTATGTAGAGTCCTGGTGTCGGCGTGCGTGGGTTCACTACTATTTATAG
Source organism: Synanthedon andrenaeformis (assembly GCA_936446665.2). Classification (NCBI taxonomy): domain Eukaryota; kingdom Metazoa; phylum Arthropoda; class Insecta; order Lepidoptera; family Sesiidae; genus Synanthedon; species Synanthedon andrenaeformis. The sequence goes on from OW387795.2 coordinate 8,248,605, forward strand.
AGCAGACATTGCTGCAAGTAATACACCCTCTCATAATAAGTCACTTATAGCACAGGCTGTTGAAAAAGTTTAGGTAATCTTAAAATTATTTTTAAAAAGAAAAATTATTTTAAACTCGAAAGGATTGCTCTTGAAACCTTAAGTGGCCTGCTTATTGATATAGTTAATCTAAATGGTTCAGTATTTTTAGTTTTAAACTCGTCACTGGGTAAGTTATAGAAATATGTAGTTCTTTACAGTCTTTGATTGACCTACCACAATATTCTATATGTTAAGAATGTGTAATGGACTTTAATAACTTAATAATATTATCTGTACATACAATAGTCTTTTAAAAAAAAATGTATTATAATTCTAATTCTACATCTAATTCTATTGTTTAGATATTTAATTAGAATGTTTTAAACATATGTGAATCTTCCTGATGAAATTTTCTAATTGTTAGTTAAATCCGCATTAAGATCCGCTGTGTAGTTTAGAAGAACAGAGCACACAGACAAACACACAAACAAGCAATCAATCAGACAAAAGCGGATAGCGGGTTTGTTTAAGGCTTATCCTTCCAAAAAATTAAATTTTTGCTACATTTTGTAACAGTATTATTCATTATATATACGCCTTTTCTTCAGCGAAAAAAATATATGTTTATCTACAAGATATGAGGAATGATTTGTTGGGATTAAAATTTTTATTTTATTGAAATTGATTCAGGAAAAAAATTCTAAACTCACCCCTTTTATTTTCAGTTATAACAATCTCACTTCTACAATATTTATCAAAAGATTATGAAATTTTGTACACTTATGAAGATAACAATGTAGCATGATTTGTTGAAAGCGCTTTTTGAAAATTCGTAAAATTGAATTTTATATAATGTTTTTATCAAAAATATTTCCCCACTTACTCAGCGCTAGCCCGTTCTCGTCCATAAAATCAGTGCGGGGCGAGTCGTGATGCTAGACGGACTTGTGCCGCGTTGCGCTTCATCAAATTATTAATTTTTACGTAATAAACAAAGAATAAACATTTTAGTGGCAGAACAGACAGTGCATGATAGTGTATATAATACTTTAATAGGTTTTCTTTTTGTCTTTTTAATTAAATCTTTAAAAAACTAAATATAAATTATGTTGTAATATAATATTCAATTTATTAATAATCTGAAATATTCAATTTGAATATTCAATTAATAATTATTCATCTGTATATATACTTGTTATCTAAATTTAATAAAGATAGGAAGTAAGCAAAGGAGGCAAAAGCGTAATATATCAAAAATAAACCAAACGAGGAAGGAAAGTTTTCATGAATTTCAATTAATTAATTAATTTAATTAATTAATATTAATAATTGTTAATTAATACATATAAATTAATAAGCCTAATAAATAAATAATAAATAAAGCCACTATAAAGCCGGATTCCCACTCACGTATCTAGTGACTCATCGAATTGTTCTCCTAGAAGGAGCGGTGGGGGGTTTCCCTATTCTAGGTGGTCGCGTAGGGGACGCCCCCGTGACCTCCAGAAAAATCCGATATCCTCGGTACACCGTTCTGGTAAAAAGTTGGTGAGCGGTTCTCGGAAACTATGAGGGATAGAAGGGTGGCGTTTGCAGAAGGTCATAGAGGGTGATCGGTAGTCACCAAGGAAAGTGTCATCCGGTCTACAGGGGCAACAAAAAAAAGCCCCCTCCTTGGACCCCCCCGACCATAACTCGGAAACGGCGCGTCACAGCCGTGTCGTGTTTGGGCTCATCGGGAACGTCTCGACGAGATAAAAAATTTGACGCCCCCCTCGGACCCCCCCGACGGAAACTCGGAAACGGCGCGTCACAGCCGGGTCGTGTTTGGGCTGATCGGGGACGTCTGGACGAGATAAAAAATTTGACGTAACCATGGTCAACGGTTACAAATAGACCCCCCATGTTAGGTATCATTTGAAAGGATGAGGGTAATCTATCAACACCATCCTCCCAGCCCCCCTCCGCTCCACCCTTACTCCCCCCCCCCCTCCTCTAAAATTACACAATTAATAATAATAAGACCCAAAACCAAACCAAAACAATTAGACATGGCAAAAGACAAGACAAAACGAAAACAAAATGAAAACGTGAATAAATTTTCTACAAGCATTTTTTTTTTTTAATTCTACTGACATGAATTTTAAAAATTATAAAAAAGGGCTTTTGATAGCTTTTAGAAAAATCAAGCGCTGAATCAAAAATATGGAGAAAATAATAAAAGTTAAGTGTGCCTTTTACAGTTCAATATAACCTAAAAAGCCCCACAGAGTTTCCATTTAATCCACTCAGCCGCTTTTTTGTCCCACTCGATAGATTTTTTGAAAAAATTGAAGAAGCAAGATTCTCGCTCTAAAAAGTTCGTAATCTTTATCAAAATGAAAAAAAAAAACACTTTTTGTCTCAATTTATTGTCACTTCACTCACTTGGCATTAGCGTTACCCAAACAAAACGTACCACGCGAAGTTTGCACGGTTGGTGCAAAAACTCAATTGTTTTTACTGAAAATTAAAAAATTTGTTAGTTTTGATAAAAACTTTTGTTTGGCTCTTTTACCATCTATTTTATATTCGTATAAAGAAATATACATACATCTATACATATAAATAAAATTGGAGTAATATTGAAATAACCGTTTTTTACTACATGCATATGAATATATATATATACGTACATACACCAAAATAAACCAACCACATAACCAAACCAAATTTTTGTCTGTCTGGGTGTCTGTTTGTTCCGGCTAATCTCTGAAATGGCTGAACCGATTTTGACGGGACTTTTATTGGCAGGTAGCTGATTTAATAAGGAGTAACTTAGGTTACGTTTATTTTAGAAAAAATCCAAAATAACATTTTTACAATTTTTGTGTGTCTGTTTGTTTGTTCCGGCTAATCTCTGAAATGGCTGGACCGATTTTGACGGGACTTTTATTGGCAGGTAGCTGATGTAATAAGGAGTAACTTAGGCTACGTTTATTTTAGAAAAAATACACCCCGGGCCAAGCCGGGAGCGCGCCGCTATACACTCTAAAAACATAACCCTCGTTGTGGCGCAGACGGGTAAAAATTTTAACTAGGTAACATAATTTACTACCTAAATAACAAAACACGCTTCATTGTTACTGAATTATCCCTCTACATTGTAAATAATTATAAATGTGTAGTATGTATTTGCAGTAAAGTAGGCTCAGTCGACTATGTCGTGCCTTTGTCGTCTAGTCTCCATACTACTCTTTGCCATCTCTGTGCGGTCGATCTCTTGTAGAGGGTGGCGCGGGGAAATCTGCCTAATAATTCAAGGCCAAATCGGCGTTATACACCTTAATAAGTTTTATTGTGGTGTCGACATGTTTGTTTACGCTGCAACATTTTGGAGATTTCCGTCCGAGAAATGTTATATGAGGACAATTTCGACGTTCAATTTAAATTTTCATAATTTCCCAATATTCGCGGAAGCTATACTTAAATTATACAAAAATATTATTCACTTGATTTTTTATAGAGACTTGAAATAACTACTGAAAGACCAGACATTTTTCTTAAATTTGCTATACCAAGTAAAAATAAAAATATAGCTTCCTCTAAATATTCCATTAGTATAAAAGTTCTAACAGTAAAGATAAAATTATTTCTTTGCTAGACTAAACGAAAGCCAGATTTTTAAATATTTTTCCCAAAAATTTACCTAAGAGCCGATTCTATGAAGTGTACATACACTCATCACATTGCACAAATTATTTTTTATGAAAAATGTAACATAAAATTTATTCTATGTAAACCTGTAATTAATTATTGTTTATGTACACGCCTTTATCCACATGTTCGGCATCATTGGGCGAATCTTCAACGCTATTTACTATTTCGGGATTTTGTAAATTTATGCAGCGTTTAAACGAGCAAGTTCATAAGCATGAAATTAGACTAAAGTTCGACAAATAGACAGTTATATATTTTTGCTTAAAAATAATATTTAGAACTTCTATCTAGATTTACTATGAAGAGATGAAGTAAATCCTACTAACGTTCAAAATACGAAAGTTTGTATGGATGTTTATTGCTCTCTCACGGAAAAACAACTGAACGTATTTTGATGAAACTTTGCAGTAACATAGTTTATACGTAAGAAAAAAAATAGGTCATCATTCACAAAGACACACGGACGATGTAGCGAGCATAAACTAATGTAGGATATCTATCTGATTAATTAAAAAAAAAAGTAGTTCACCGTCAGATAACAATACTATATTGCAGCGTACTTACTTTCCACTAATCGAGATAAAATTCGGCCAATCTAAACGAAGCATCACACAAAGCTGCTGTATGTTTTATATCCGTCTATGCTTTCTGCAAAATTTTGGCCCAGATTCGTTGTTGATGAAAATTATGTATCGAAGTGAGGAAAACTGGACAAGTTTATTAAATTCTCTTAGTCATGGTCTTAAATAGATTAAAGCACCACTTTGTAAACCTATGGCTTTATGGTCTGTTTAATAATAATTTGTGAGAACAAACTTTTTCTATATTTAAACAAAATTTGAGGTGACAGACAAGGCGAACCCACAAGGTTATAAAATAATTGTTCCTTCGGTTATGACGTACCTAGAGTAGGTATTTAAAAAAGAATGTATTTTAAGAAGTCTTATATGAATAATAAAATAATTTGAAAAATAAATTTCGAAAAACTTTACTGGTGTCAATTAAATGTAATAATTTATGTTAAAAGTAGCTTTTTTCGAAGCTGTAAGCTATTATTTAAAGCTTATTTTATTCCGTAAAAGCTGAACTTTTTAAGGTTATTCGAACGTAAAGTAAAATAATTCTCTTTCCTAGTGTTCTATAAAAATATTAATAACCAAGTAATTTATATTATTACTGTAAAAATAAATATTAATTAATACAATATAATATAACTAGGCGATCTTAGCAATCTTTCATAAACTTGATGACTGCTCCCTTGTTAACATTTGTCATAAAAAATAAATTAACTTTCTTTTTAAAATCTACATTTCCCACCCTCATATTCCCACAATACAAAGATTTTAATGTGTAGCGAATACTATTTATTAAAAGTCTATTAATAATGAATAATAATGAAAAAAAAAAGTTTCCGTTCTTCGCTTAAACTACTATTAAACTAACGAGACTCCCCATCTGTACTTTCAAGATAATAGGTCCCCTATTTGAAGAGCGGGAGTATTGTGTATCCAAATGATTTGAAAATTGTAGATATGTTTAAAGATTTCATAGGGCTGCGACTGTCACAATTCATTTTATTATTTTATCGATATAAACATTCGATAAATCCAAGAAATCCAAAGAACCTTAGTAAGCTTTTATAAATAGCAAAAGAAAAAGGTTAGGTAATGTTTTCAAATAAAATCTAATTCTATAACAAAAAAATTATTTTTTTGGCATTAAATGTTTTTAATTTTCTCAAGTAAATGTAGTATAGTAATGTATAATAACTGGTGATCTTTGCATGAAATTATTTTTATCAATAATTAATTTCATGTATTTTTCTTTGTAATGAATTAACTCAAAAACTACAGCACCGATTTCAAAAATTCTGTCACCTATAGAAAGCTACATTATCAGCGAGTAAAATAGGCTTATATTTCATAAGGTTACGCGGACGAAGTCGCGTGAAAGAGCTAGTAATAAAATTAAATAAATATCGACTTAAGTACATCACTACGCCTCTAGAGGAGCGTTCGCTTAGAAATCGTTATTCAATTGAGCATGCCCTTGCAGACCGCAGCGGCTACTCTCCAATACGTGCTCCGAATTATGCTACTGTCATCTTACAGGTTAAAGCGGTTATCACACTTTACAATTTGAAGGAATCCAATTTAGGAACCTAAGTAGTGAACTAGTGATCACACTACACTAAATTGATTTCTAAATCGAAGACATAGAATTGAAAATAGATAAATTCTAAATTGGATACAATCTGTTCTAACTGCGATTACACTTTCCAATTTCCTAAATTGGAATCCTTCAAATTGTAAAGTGTAATAACCGCTTTAGTGAATTGATTAGTTTTAAAAAGGTCATAGTTACCATTTCTAACACCGCCAAATAAGTCATTATTATGTACTAGTGAACCGCCCTCGACACGAGCCTTCTTCTTTTTTCTTTTTTTTTAGTGAAAACCGTATCAAAATCCGTATTTCCCAACGTTAAAAAAAGGGTGGTTGAAAATAAGTTAGCGGAGAAACAGACAAGAAATAATAGTAATTTTATTTTGTAAAATGTAGATACATATTAGATGTAGATATTATGTGATTTAGATATTATGTGGCCAATAAATGTCTTTCCATGTCCAAATTATTTAAATTACCAGCGATCCGCTCCCATTTCAGCTCAGTATGGATGTATTTTTTTTTCTACAAATTATATATAAAAACCTTCCTCTTTTATCGCTCTTTCCACTAGTGAAAACGGCATGAAAATCCGTTCACTAGTTTTTGAGATAATTACTAACAGACATACACACAGACGCGTTGGACTTTGTTTTATACCTAAATATGTAAAGATATTATGATTAGGCGAAATTCTTATTTCTTTTATGGGTCGTCATAGGTACCTGTAGGATTCGGGATTTGGAAGGTATAGACGTATTTAATTCTGCAATTAATAGCGTGCCTGAATTGTTTTGTCATGTGGCTACAATCCCTGGAACAGTTAATTGCGTAATTGTATATGAATAAGTACAAATGGCCATGGTAAAATTAAACTCAACAGAGCAATAAATAAACCGATCTGCTTGTGAATGCGATTTAAATCCGCAATGTTTACGTTGGTTATCAGTTGCTTTTAGAACTGCACTTTAATAGATTTAGTTTGTTTAAAATAAGGCAAGGACACACTGGCTACTTTATAAATATATACCACGATACTATTAATTGATTTTTATATGTAAAGAAAAATGATTAGAGAAATAAGCCCCGCTTCACACATAGAACATTTATTTTTAAAATTTTTATCTTTATAAGAACCTTCAACGAATACCTACTTGAAAAAAAAAATTAGTCAAGTTGGTTTAACTGCTAGACTGGTACACGCGACTTCATCCACCTTGAAAAATAAGAAAATGTATGAATAATATAACGTATGACATTTTTATCGATGTGAAGACGGTGGCGCCGCCATCCAAATTTTTTATATTTTTAGATGATCCCTCGGGGACCTTACATTTTTCCAGGTTACAAAAGTATCATATACGTTAATCCATGTTATAAACTATATATGTGCCAAATTTCATCCAATTAGATTTAGCCTTTTTTGCGTGAAAGAGTAACAAACATCCATAAATCCTCTCAAACTTTTGGATTTCTAATATTAGTTGGATATAGATTAGTTTTATAAGGATTGTTATTTTAATCAAGGTTTTTTATGTAGAGATCGTTAGGATGGTGGATAGACATTTGACACAAGCACCTTAGAAGTTAAGGATAACGAATTAGGAAGAGATAGGGAAATTGGCTCTGGCTCTGGCTTTGGATCAAGTATTATACGCGAATATATTTTTAAATCAACATGTATTTTTATTGGGTCAAAAACGAGCCACACAATTTATGGTCCATAATTTCAATGCAAGTTACATTAATGTACATTATAAAGTGCTTTCCCCCGGCACGTTAACAAACAGTTTCCTTAACCTTGCATTACGTTTAAACATCTCGCAAATCCGTCCACACTCCATTAGGTGAATGCAAGCCAAATTGTGCCTTATGTCGAAGCCGTAAGTCAAATTTATTTGTACGGCAGTTTACCCTGTCCTCGCAGCAATAAATATGGGGTAATTTGTCTTCGTTGTAGCGTGTTCATACTCTTCATACATCACTGCTGGATGCGCTACTAACCTGGATAACGCCTCAGATCCTGTATTTTATATATTTTTCGGCCTACATGTCATTCACGTATCATTTACATCACATTTTTCCCTTGTTTCCTTATTATCTTACCGACAGCCTGTTTTCAGAATGTCTGGTATACTTTTTCCTACATTTTCTCATACGTTTTACATGCATTTAGTCATCATACAATTTCAAAAACGCAAATTTATATATTTTTGACATAATCTCTTTGTTTATTTATTTCGTCGCCATAGTTCCCATAAAATTTTGACATCATGCTTTCTCATTACATTGTTGCTTTCTCGCTCATTTTTTATTCCTTTTTATATACAACCTCACCTCTAAATTCGAAATGTCCTGGCCATATATATTTATTATTTTCTAAATTTAATTTTTAAAATATTATTTCGAAGGTTTTCCAGCCGGCTAGACTGATGAAAATCAATCAGTGTGTTGTCGCTCCTCTCTGCGATACAATATTAAAATTTGGCCTGTCTTGCCTCTATCTGCTTCGTGTCATTCCGGAAGTCGGTGCTGAGACTCCGGACGCACTTCTCTACAGCAAAGTTCACTTCGCGTCGTTCCGTGAGTCGGCGCAGAGACTCCGGACGCACCCATCTCTGCTTTCCGTCTGCATCGTGTCGTTCCGGGAGTCGGTGCTGAGACCCCGGACGCACTTCACCACTGCACGCTTCACTTCGTGTCATTCCGCGAGTCTGTGCAAAGACTCCGGACGCACCCATCGCCGCTGGCCGTCTGCATCGTGTCGTTCCGGGAGTCGGTGCTGAGACTCCGGACGCACCCATCGCCGCTGCCCGTCTGCATCATATCGTTCCGGGAGTCAGTGCTGAGACCCCGGACGCACTTCACCACTGCACCCCAGACGCTGTTTTTTTTTAATCTTTATTTAATCACCTGTACTTCATTCATAACACTACACAACTTTCAATTCATCCATTTTTATATATATTTATTATTTGTAAATATTCTCTAAAATATATCTGTAAATATCTATTTCATTTTTTTATTTTATCTGTCGCTTCACGACAGTTTGGCGCCCAACTAATTTTTCTAAATTCCCACATCCCCCTAAATTCTAAAACAACACTTCTTCTAGTGCATTTTCTTTTGATTTATTTTCGGATCTACATAAACCCCCCTAAATTCTAAAACAACACTTCTTCTAGTGCATTTTCTTTTGATTTATTTTCGGATCTACATAATTCCCCCTAAATTCTAAAATAACACTTCTTCTAGTGCATTTTTTTTTGGATTTATTTTTGGACCTACATTTCTTTGTCAATCTAAAACCTTCGAAATTTTATTTTCTTCATTTTGCTGTTTCATCTCACTACATTTAACACATTAATATCATTTTATCTTTACAGAAGGAAATAAGGTAAATTTGAACTCTATTTGTTATCTGATTATTTATTTTAAAAACTTGATTTGTGTTTTGGCAATTATGGCTAAAAAAATAAAATTTGACCTACTGAATAAATAAGGTTCAATTTACTTTATACATAGCGCACGCTATGTATAGTGCTCATTATGAACTTCGACGTTTTTTTTAAGGAATTTAATGTCGGTGATACCGTTTGGCTTAAGAATCGAGTATTAGGAAATGCTGGTTCGTCGTGTAAAGTTTCTAAAAAGCTTTCACCGTTAGTGTATATTCTCAAAGACACCAACGGAACTAAGGGCAAATGACATATCAAAGACATTAAAACCTAATTAAACTCAGTTTCATCATTTCATCTCATTTATTCATTATTCAAAATTTTTATTTTATTTTATTATACAAGCTTTTAAGCCTGTAAACTAAAGTTTTGGAGCAAAGGCTCTATTTCTTCTACGCATGAACTAATGCCGCGAAGCCTCCACTTCAAGCTCTAAAGCTTGAAGTTTAACTATGTAAGATGAGTCTTACGTAGTTTTATCTTCACCTCTTAAGTGCTATACTTGGCACTCTACACGAGCGGCTGACTACTCGTTAAATTAAGCCCTAGGTCATTATTTTTTTTACAAAGGAGCGGCTGACAACTCCTTAAATAAGCCTTACCCGTCATTTGGGATCACCCTTTTCGAGTGGCAGTCATTGAATGTGAACTCCACCCGTACCAGAATGATAGAAGACGGTGTGTTTGAAGATGAATGCTTGAGCATGTCTGATGATGTATGAATCTGCAAAGCTGTGTCCCCTGGATCTGTCTGGTTTTTAATCAAAATTTTCTCGGTCGAAAATTTTTCTGGGGTTGTCGGGGAAATGTAGCGTGTTCATACTCTTCATACATCACTGCTGGATGCGCTACTAACCTGGATAACGCCTCAGATCCTGTATTTTATATATTTTTCGGCCTACATGTCATTCACGTATCATTTACATCACATTTTTCCCTTGTTTCCTTATTATCTTACCGACAGCCTGTTTTCAGAATGTCTGGTATACTTTTTCCTACATTTTCTCATACGTTTTACATGCATTTAGTCATCATACAATTTCAAAAACGCAAATTTATATATTTTTGACATAATCTCTTTGTTTATTTATTTCGTCGCCATAGTTCCCATAAAATTTTGACATCATGCTTTCTCATTACATTGTTGCTTTCTCGCTCATTTTTTATTCCTTTTTATATACAACCTCACCTCTAAATTCGAAATGTCCTGGCCATATATATTTATTATTTTCTAAATTTAATTTTTAAAATATTATTTCGAAGGTTTTCCAGCCGGCTAGACTGATGAAAATCAATCAGTGTGTTGTCGCTCCTCTCTGCGATACAATATTAAAATTTGGCCTGTCTTGCCTCTATCTGCTTCGTGTCATTCCGGAAGTCGGTGCTGAGACTCCGGACGCACTTCTCTACAGCAAAGTTCACTTCGCGTCGTTCCGTGAGTCGGCGCAGAGACTCCGGACGCACCCATCTCTGCTTTCCGTCTGCATCGTGTCGTTCCGGGAGTCGGTGCTGAGACCCCGGACGCACTTCACCACTGCACGCTTCACTTCGTGTCATTCCGCGAGTCTGTGCAAAGACTCCGGACGCACCCATCGCCGCTGGCCGTCTGCATCGTGTCGTTCCGGGAGTCGGTGCTGAGACTCCGGACGCACCCATCGCCGCTGCCCGTCTGCATCATATCGTTCCGGGAGTCAGTGCTGAGACCCCGGACGCACTTCACCACTGCACCCCAGACGCTGTTTTTTTTTAATCTTTATTTAATCACCTGTACTTCATTCATAACACTACACAACTTTCAATTCATCCATTTTTATATATATTTATTATTTGTAAATATTCTCTAAAATATATCTGTAAATATCTATTTCATTTTTTTATTTTAACTGCCGCTTCACGACATCGTTCAAATTCAATTGAAAAAGGTAAAGCTATGTATGCACTGATTTATAAAGCAGAACTGTTGTTTGTACGCAGTGACAATTTAAGTGGAATAACTTTATCCGTTGAATCATTTCATGGAAGAACTATAAAACTTAAAATAGCCTACATTTAATTGAGAAAGAAAATATTTTGTGGTCAGTATTAGTGTTTTATTTTGTTCTTCGCATCGTTCACATAATTTCAAGTTTAATGTAATTGTGGTTTTTAATGATACACCCTAGTGTGTTTGGCTTGTGCTCTAGTCTGCCCGGCGGCGGCGGCTAAAATCCTGCGCAAAATACTGCGAGATTTCGGTAACATGGCGCTGTGCGTGTAGTATGTGTAAATTAAGCCTTATATACTTATAAAATAAGCCACAATATCGTTTCTCAATAGTCAAGTTGTATGGACGTGAATCCACGTTTAGACACACAACGCACCGAAAATTTTGAACGTGGATCCGCGTCTTAAACACACGAAAGGGTCATTTTGTCCCAAGAAATTCCCACGAACCAATACTACCATACTATGGGCAATCAGGGGAATAAAACAAATACTGTTTCTGAATTTAAATTTTCAAATCCCATCATGGTCACCATTTGTATCATTCGTTCACTTAGTAGTTCGTTCAATAAAATTGATTGGATACAACCACAAGTATCCGAAACATACGATGGTGACGTCAACACACATAGACAGATCAAGAACGAGAAATTCTTTGATATCACTTTTATGCGGACCATAAATAAAACACCGCGATGTAATTGAATCAGACATTTAGTGCTGATAAATGCTCTATTAAAGTCTATTTTAGATTATGCTAAAATGTTTATATGTTGTATAATGGAGGAGATTAATAAATGTGTTCGTGAGTACAAATTTATTGAAGTAAAAACAACCAATTGACTCAACTAAGGTTTGTTACAGAAAAATATAAGTGTAGGTAATTAGTAAAAAAAAAACACTATAGTCTAATAGTTTATTATTTTACTTACATTCAACTTAAATCCTTTAACTTTCTTATTGGTAATCTTGGTTATTAACACAAAGTTTATGTGAAGAAATATCTACATTAAAAAATGCATAATTATGGATACAAATAATATGGCCATGGGCAATCGCTTTGAATGAACTATTTAAATAAAATCCCTGTGATTTTGGAGCTATAAGTTTTATATTCATAGTCATCTTGGATGTGGATAATGGTATTTATAAATATGTACGAAATATTCAAATTTTCAAAGATGTCATTACATAACTTAAGAGCACCATTATATAACCATCAGCGGTTGCTTTGAAAGAACTTTTTTAACTGAAACCCTGTGATGTGGAGCCATAAATGTTAGCTTCGTTAAACACCATTTATCCATATCCGTGCATTTATTTTTAGAACATACCATTCCACTTCTTATAATTTTTATGGCTACTTGAAATGGAGCGAGTTATTGCTGACGTGAAATATTCTTCTATCTGATACAAATGTATGTAGAAGGGGGACGCCCGACGCAAAAGCGGGATGTAATAGGTAAATTTGACATTGTGTGAGTGTATGTATGTGTATGGGTGTATATGTGTGTCTGTCTATGGAGTCTTAGCTCCCAAACGGATTGGACCGATTTTGATACGTTTTTTTTTTGCTTAAAATCTGACGTGATCTTGTTTGTTCATTTGTTCAGAAATTTAATCAGATCATCAGTCTATTTCCTAGTTGACGAAAGGAGCTCACTAACTTACACGGGTTCGAGTGACGTGAAATTTAGTATACTGTTTACTGTGGTGGTATTTCCATGACATGGTAATCTTGATCTAATGCTGCAGCATAGTCTGCGGAACACTCAACTCCTTAGCAACTTATACGGCAGATATATCGTGTTTGGGCTGAATAAAAAGTCGGGGGTTAGTTTGCAATTTGTTTATAGCTTGTGTTGGAATGTTATACAGCAATGTGAAATAATGTGGACTTGTTATACAAAAAAAGTTATGTAATATGTTATTTAATCTGAACGCATCTTAAGAACCTAAATATTTGAAAATAAGTATTCATAATGATAAATGATTAGTAAATCATAAGTATTCTATACATATTTATAGCTTCAAATAGCTAGACTGTAACTCCTAGACTATAATGTGACAAGCCATAGGAAATTCGAGACAGAGTGTACAACTTCTATTCGTATAATTTAATACCGAAACACGTAATAAAACAATAGGGGCGTTGCGTTGTATTCGTATGTAGGACAACCCAATAAACGAGATTGGTTAATAGCCCGGGATCCACTTGTTGTTACATGATTTGATTTCAGTTTTAACTCAATAGACTTTAATTTGACCTTTAAGAACTAGAAACAATCGGTTTGTTAATATCAAAAAGAAATAAATATATATATGTATATTATAAATTTGATTTTTTAAATCAAAGCAGTTTTATAGATATCTAATCGTCACAAATACATAGAACGACCATTAGATTATTTAGTCTCAAATAAATTTAAACATTTCTGAAATAAACCATAAGATTCGTGTCATGGTTTAGTTAGAAAAACAACCAAACAATTTAATTTTTTTAATTTTTAATTAAATGGTGTCTAAAATGAAGTTTATTACATTTATTATCTAAAAAAAACTTACTTTCATTTTAAATACTAAGTAGAGATAAAATGAAATGTAACTATTAGGTAATTAAGTCTATTATTATTAGCTTAATAATACCTTATAAATTTTTCAATTATTTTTTTTAAAACATCGATGGTCTTGGTAATACATTATTTATTTCAATTATTTCACGTTGACGTTATCAATAGGCGCTATTTTATCCTTTGTTTCAATGGTTTTAAAAAACATTGTATGTGTGCCTTATTCATGTCGCGTCCACAAATTGTTTACGGGCATCGAAACTTTTTTTCAACAAAAACTTCTTAGAATCGATTCCCTTATTCCCGATTCCTCTCACAACGCCACCTTGGAAGTCAGTGCGTGCGCGCAACTGAATCACAATTACTAGAGATACCATCTTAAAGTGCTGCGCTTTACACCTAGCCTGTTGGGACATTTTATGATTAAATATAATAAATATATTCACATTGTTTTGTTATAGAAACTGTTTTAGAATTACTAGTTCTAACCATCGTACCTAGAATTTTTAATCAAAAATGGGACGGCCCTTTCATTCCTTCCTTACAAGGTAATTGCATCTTTCTTAACTCTATAAACTATGATTAACAATATAGTTTATCTATATTTACTAATATTATAAAAAAGAAAGCTATACTAATATTATAAAGAGAAAAGATTTGTACTTATTTTTGTATGTTCGTAATAAATAAACTCAAAAACTACTGGACCAATTTTAAAAATTCTTTCACCTACAGGAAGCTACATCATCGGCGAGTAACATAGGATATATCTTATAAAGTTACGCGGACGAAGTCGCGTACAACAGCTAGTTTAAAATATATTTGTGCTACAGAATTAGTAGATATACATATAATGAAAACCACGGCAATTAAAGAGTAATGTGTTTCCTAACAATGCAGCAATAAAGAGTAATGACAACTTTACTTTTTATTGCTCTGTGGTAATTAATCTACGTATGTATAGTAAGTCGTCATCGCCTACAATTGAGATAGCAAAGCTTTTTATTAGTGGTCGTTTTTAAATCGCAAGGTTATCTGGCTGATGGTCCACCTGATATTGATAAAGGTGACACTATTGACACTTGATAAAGGTGGCTACCGTCGCCTGTTGACACAAGCAACGCCACAGATGCTGCAAATGCGCTGCTAACATTAGAAAGGGATAGGGTATTGTACTCCCTTACTAACATACAAAATAAAACTACACACATGTGCTATTTCACGGTAGTCTTATATAATGGGTCTTCTTTAAGTGGACCGTTAGCCTGTCTGCCAACCCTACCGTATAAAAATATTGCTTTTTTGTCGTTATAGTACCTACTTACTTTGTTCTTCATAAATTTCCTTTCGAGTACAAACGAAGTCCCAATTCCCATTCGTAACAGTATGTTCTACAAATGAGTTGATTTCACGGTACAACAGAGTCATTAGCATTCCCAACGTTTACATTCCTCTGTGGCTTGTCACTGATGTCGTACTTGTTATCAGCGGTGTATTTAGTAGCCCGACCACACAGACAGACACATTGAACATCACAATTATGGTAAAGTCTCTTTTGGTAAAAACATTTAGATACTGGTCTGTAATACGTTTCTGTTTTGACAACAGACTGATAATGTGTTTTGAGAAGAATTACATAATAGAGGAAATTCTTAGTGTAAAATTAAAACTGATTCTTTATCATTCTGCGTCTGTATGTCTGTCTGTCTGTCTTTATCACTCTCTGTGTACCAAAGGATACTATAAAGTACAAGACTATATTAATGATAAGCATGTCTGGTCGGTGGTTGCTCCAGCACAGCACAAGACTTAATAATAATGATGTATATACTTATTGTAAATACATGCTTGTAATAATTGTAATAATAATTGTAATAAATAATTGTAATAATAATAATAAATAATTGTAATATTAATGTATATACATGCTTGTAAGCAATTTAAAAAAGAAAAAAGTGTTGTTAGGACGTGTTGTTGGGAGTTTCTTCGCAGCTTCTTCTTCCAGCACTAACATATTCCGAAGCTTGCATGTAGTTTCAGACATTCAAAAAGAGAAATTTTATGTTCCAATTTTGAAATAAAATATTTTGAATTTGAATTTGAATTTGAATATCCTGCTTATTTCCCTTCGGCCGCGTACGAAACCCGAGTTTCGTAACCAATTGCGAAAGAATTTATGCAGTTTTCACCATCAGTCAATTATAATGTATAATGTATATTTCATTAGATATTTTTTCACGGAATGTTTATAGTTATATGTATAATCAAACCTAATTAAGTTTTTAATTAAGTAAAAAAAAACATATTTTGCAACCAAGTCGCAAAAATTATCCGCATTTGTCTATTTCTCCGCTAACCAAACAGATTTTTCAGATTTTTTAAATTTGGTTTTTCACTAACGAAAAGAGAAATAAACGAGAAGGGATTGTGTGCCTATATACAAAAAATTAAATTTTGATGTTACAGTTTTAAATTTCAATGCCTACTATTTAAAAGCATCCAACACTAACTTATAAAAAATGACCTAGAATTTTTTTTAATTAAAAATAAAATAATTTTGAAACATTTAATTTTATATTTAAAACATGTGTATACAAAAATATTTGCAAACAATAAACTATATGAGATTATTTACAAATTAATTCTCGAAACAATTAGCAACAGTGTGCATGAGCCCTAACTGCCGCCTTCCAAATAAGCCGTTACATTGTTCGACGTTGTTATTGTTTTATTGATTCCAAGTATTTCGGTGTAAATTTAGTACATTTGTAAATACTAAGGTCTAATCGGAATACTAAATAACACACTCGTATCCAATGAACTTGCATTTCGTTGGATATTAATTAGGTATATTTGATTCAGCCAACAGACGTGATGCTAGCTGATTTAGTTAATTTTGGTCAATTTGTAAATCTTGTTATACCTTACTCAGGAGTATTCCACTGTGAGAAAGTATACCTAACCGACATATTTTCCTAGTTTGTACTCTGCTATCTTTAAAATTGATCCCTAGAAAGAATCAGATACCTCCCGATTCGATTGAAAAGTCCAAAGCGTAAAGAATTATAAATTTCGATAAAGCAACATTATAGAAGTTCATAATGTTACTCATAGAATGCTACTCATAAAATCAATGATTAGAATTTTCAATAGAATCAGTAGTGTTAATTGGTGGGTAATTGCTATTATATGCCAATTAAAACTACATGTTTGTTAGATAACTTGACACAAATAGTGATAAGTAAGTGTGTTACTCTTTTACGCAAAACCAATGAACGGATTCTGTTGAAACTTTACAGTAATAAGTTCATACATAGGCTGTAATATCACATAGGCTGTGATTTATAAAGATATGCGAACGAAATCGCAGGTAAAAGCTAATTATAAATAAACGAACATAATAACTATGCAAACTGCATGTGTCTCCAGTAAGTTATTTCTTACAAACAGTATAGATAAAAATAATGTAAACATCTCAGGAGGAAGAGTCTCAGCTCGCCTGCTGATAATTAATTAACTAAAATCATTAACGATTCTTTGTAAGTACAATCAGCGCGTACATGTATATTAGACAATGTTATTCTAGACTTTAAAGTGAAGCGGTTAGAGTATAGTGTCGCTTGCAATGTGTTATATGGAATTCTAACGGCGTGTGAACGACGTGCGGGGGCAGAGTTAGTATTGAAATCACGTCGAAGCTCGCTTCTGAAGAAATATACGTATTGATTGTACTATGAAATAAATATCAGTTACGCATTGTAAACATGACAGGTAATAGAGGCTTAATTCTCTTAATTTTCAATGCATATAGGGCTGGATTTGAGGCAGTGTAGGTAAGTAATTATAAACTTTGTTAATTAAGAAAGCAAATAAAACAATCAATATTATCATATGTTTTAGTTGAAACAAGTTTACCTACATACTTGTTAAATTTGTATATATAATCTATTATACATAATATGAAGTACCTTTTTTCTAATGCTTAATGCATTCTTTACATAATGCTTAAACACTCATCTAACAAGATATTTATATGTTAGATAGCTACTCCAAGGCTATTCCAGACAAACTTTTTAGATTAAGAGGGGACTACAAAATTACTTTTAATTACTACAGAAATACGTAGAGTGGTTTAGAACCTAAAAAATAGTCAGTCAATCAAAGCAACTGTCATATCTACTAATTTCTATTTTAACTAAATATTAAAAAAAATTTTTTTATTTATTTATTACTAAAACATCCATTAGAAATGCCTATATTAATCAGAAAATTTAAAGTCCAGTTTTTGTTATTTTTTCTTTTATTTTTTATAACATTGTATAATAAGACACTTATAAAACACTCTATTTATGAAATAACTAGCAACTGTGTACTACTCTGTCTGCGTGATATTCTTATGCATGAACTATATTACAGTAAAATTTCATCAAAAACCGTCTAAACCACTTCCTCATAAATTTTTGCATTTAAAACATTAATATTATATAACTTAATATCAACATTTCAGTAAATGAAACATATCTATCTAACTCAAGAGTTCAAGATCTCACCTTAAATTTCACGATCTAGATCTCCGACAAAGACTAACTATATTTTATTTTCATAAAGCAAGACTTTATTTATAAATAAAGTCTTACTTTTGCGCGTTACAGTCGTTTCAATTTGAAAAAAAGTTTCAATTTAAAAAAATCAACTCAATTAAATCACAAGTCGTCTCCACAACATTCTCTGTTCCAGTATTTCCCATCGAGGAGTACAGTACATCCATCCAAAGTTAAGATACAACTGCAATAAAGTGGTTCCATTGTGTCTCGTCGTCGGGACCACTTGTCCTATGTCTGGGACATTTATCGGTACGGTCGGCTCTTTGTTTTTATACCACAAAAAAGACAAATGTCATTGTTGTAAATCAATTTTGAAACATGTGCTCATACAAAATGTTAAAAATAGACCTTCATCGGTTTATGGCAATAATAAATCTGCATTAATGATAATTTATAACAAGAAATATTGAGATGGATCTTAGAATTTATAGTGGCAGAGTACAATGCGTTCTGCATTCAACAACTGAGCTGGCCATCTGGCGACAGTAACCAACTTTTCACATATCATTCGAAGTTATAGCACTCGTGGATGTTGCTTGTCAGTACGTTGATCATTAAGGCATACCAAGCCTTTACTGAATTTGTTTTTTTCACTTAAAAAATGAGTTTTTTTAAAAATATAAATTTATTTAATCAATCTCATTTAATTATCAAAGTACCTCTTTGAAAAGGTTTGGCAAATTGACTGACGCCGAAACACAACATAATATTCTAAGAAATTCACGGTGGCCTTCTTTAAGAAGGTTGTTATGACTGCGGAACACAGTGTAGGTACCACTACTAGCTGGCGCCCGCAACTTCGTACGCGCTGTAATCCGTTTTTTGAAAATCCCACAGAAACCTAACATTTTTCTAGGACAAAAAGTATGCTATAGTTTAATTAAATCATCAATAAGCGGAAGCCTATGTACAGCAGTGAACGACCTGCAGATGTTGATGATGATGAATCATAATTTATAACATCACTTAAAACCGCATTTAAAATCTGTTACTGTTTCTGAAATTAGCGTGCTTAAACGCACAGACAAACAGACAAAAATTCTTTAAACTATTTTTTTATTTAGTGTACATTTTTTTAAATTTTTTAATATTTAATTTGAGATTAATCAATCAATACTAATAATAAATCTGTAACGGTCGGTCACGGAGTAAGTTACTTTGTTTTCAGAGATATCGTGTTTATAAGCTCTATACATGATACTGAAAATAAATTGACGATTTTTAGAATTTTTTTCTGTATGTATGTATGTTCCTCCATACGGGACACAGGATAGGCTACTTAATATTTTTCAACGCGGACGAAGTCGTGGGCACCAGCTAGTATTATATAAAGATATGGTTAATACAATGAAATTATTGTTTTATATTAAATTACTTACAGCGCAAAATTATTGTATGATATATAGGTACTCGTACATGGGAATGATAATACAACTAAACTGATTCAATGAGACGTAGCGTCGACCGATTGTCTCAAATCACAAGCATTATCTTCGATTGTCTTCCAACAATAAATATTAAGACGTGCCCACTGTAGAGCCGTCGAAATATATCATTCTAAACCAGACTCTGTCGTCTAAACGTTAGGATTTAAATTCGCGTGGGCGAGAGTCGGTGACGAGAGTCGTTTTTCCTCCCAAGTCGAAGAAGAAACGCAATAAATTTCAATTAATACAGTCGACACGCCTTACATTACGACGTTGTCGTACTGTTGAGATTTAGATTAAAAAAAACTCAACATTGCAACTGTCTCTAGCTTTGTTTAATATATATCGTCTTTTAAATACTCCTATGATGTATAAGTTCTATTTTTAAATTTAAATTGCTGGCTTTTTTATTTTTAGTCAAATGTGATTTAAGATTTTCAGTTCTCTACATTCAGAGTGGGAAAGACAGTTTTGGAAAGGTGTAGGAAGTAAATTGATGTACCTACTGGAGATGTGGTGCTGGAGACATCTCCTAAATATCACATGGACAGAGTTTCGTCGATTGAGTATAATATATTGAAATAATACGGTTGTTGGTATACTAGGTAACATCGCGAGCACTAAGGTTCTTTTGCCACATATCTAGGAACAGACTTTATCCACAACTCGATCTTCTGTGGTATACAGTGTACTCGTCATGCCACCAACCGTCGAAAGTTTAAAAATATTACAGACTTGCGTATATTATCCGAACGATTACTGTAAGAAAAGTACCTACATCGATAAGCTTTTGAAATATTTTCATTAAAATTCCAAGTGCATTATACCCAAGTGCGTAGATAAAGAGTTAACTCGACCCAACGTAAATATGTTATGTTTAAACGCAACTTAAGAAACTTTCTAATAGGTAAGCGCTATGACTACAAGAGATGATGGGCGCACAATAAAAGAAATTCCATTTTCATTAATTACCCTAATCACAAAGCCTAAAAACGACGAATTGTTGGAAAAAAATAAAATTACCTGTCGTAAAAACGACAAATTATTTAAAACTACTACAATAATAATAAATATCTTAATGAGAACCACTAATTTAATTGTAAACCTGTGGCGTTACTTTTTTTATAGGCGACGGTAATCACCTACCATCAAGCCATCAACCTGTCTACCGACCTTAAAAAGGAAAAAAAAAACAGTGATATTTGGTCCTATGCCATAAATAAAGAATAATTTTATTTCTTATTTTTTATTTATTTTATTCATTTATTTAACACTTTATTGTTTCCGAATGCGAATGATTCGCAATATGTAAATGAAACGAGTGAAAAAATATTTATTTGACGTAAAACGTCGCTAAATGACGGATAAGAGCCATTACAGTCCCCATTTACATGTGGATAAAAGTCAATTGATTTTATTGATCGTTGTTTATTGCGCGGGCGCAGGACCGTTGCACAAAATCTATGACCATTTGCAACGTTGTGCTATTGTTCGTTTAGAGGCAATTCACATCGATTTTTTATTGTTCAATTATACTTTTACTTTTACTCGTCAGATATGATATGGTTTTATTTATTTTCAAATAAAATCTCAGTATAGTATGGACCCAGTATAGTATAGCCTAGGCACACCCCCCTTGTCCTTTCAAAGAGTGATTTGGTTCTGAAGATCAACGTTTCAATATTAAAAATTTCTGTTTATAATAATCTATTAGTAACATGAAAAAGTTATAAAGTTATAAAATATAAAGCTTCATGTATTTAAGGAAGTAAGGATATAACTTTCAACAACTTTTAGGTATCACTGATGTTTTGAAGGAAGTTTGATGCTTACTCAGACAAATATTTGTTGTTTCCATTAAAAAGAAATTTCTAATACTGTACTAAGTCGGTTTACAAGTTTTTAATTTTACTTTAATTCTTAGGCCGCCTGCCTGTCACATTAACATTCATAAACTAATCAAAACAAACTTAATTTAATTTTTTAGGATCTATTACCTAATATTGTCTTCTATTCAGTAGAAATGAAGCCTATGAAGGTAGGGTCCAGTTATCTACATATCATGTTTCATCAAAATCGTAAGATTTTTATTTCAACTGCCCTTTATCTGTAGCTAAGGGAAAAAAAGTTCTGCAGTGAAGTTGATATTTATGTGTTAATAAAGCGCTAAATACGTATAAAGGATGCAAGTTTTTTTTATAATCTTCTAAGGGGTCAATTTAATTTCGATGAGACAGTATCTAACTGTTCCACAGAAATCCATTTCAATCTACGTGCTCTTCGAGTTTAACTCTTAATATAGATACAGGAACTAATAAAAATATACGTTATTAATATCTGTAGCATTATTAGCGCCATTGTAAGTTACACAACTGAAAATATATTCGAAACCATACACACCCCATTAATATTTCTGTACTGACATCAGAAATCAATCCTGCTTCCTTGTACGTGGAGTGCATTATATTTTCGGTTTTCTGTCCTTGTTGCACCCTCGCTTTTGGTGTGCGAGTGTGAGAGAGAGACACGCAGTGGTTACGTCTTATTGCAGTTAATCATCTATATTCGTGGTAGCCGGTGGAATATTATCGAAACTTCCGCTGTCTTAAGTCATTGACTTGAGAGGTTCAACGATTGTCGCATACATTTTTGATTCTATTTCAAGAACAAATAAAATAAAAACGTATTTCTGATTCGCGAACAACATTTTTATATTTAACGAATTCGGCTAAATCTGATTGGTAAGTTTTAAATTTAGAATGATTACACTTATCTATGGTAAACGCATCGTCAAACAATTAATTGATTCGTTCGATTTTATGCCTTAAAACAAAAGTTTTCCACCAATATGTGTTGCCAGTGATGACATGTGGCGCTGAAACGCGGTCTCTTAACTATGGGCGTTGTAAGAACATCGCTTAACATCGCTCAACGAGCTATGAAAATGATTATGCTCAGGGTCACTGCTAGATCGAATCAGGAATGAGGAGATCCGTAGACAAACGAAGACTCCGACATAACTCGACGGATTAGTAAGTTGAAGTGGCATTGGGCAGAACACGGCCCGGCAAGCGCAGTATAGGCCATCCGCCCACAAGGTGGACAGAGAACCTAATATAAAACCTAATACTATGGGCCGCGGGTCGACTCTGGATCCACGCTGCTTCTGACCGATCCAGTGGAAAGTTATGGCTATGGACTTCCTACAGTTGATAATTTCATAAAAGTATTTGTAAATTTGTCTATTGCGGTTTCGCAGGTAAAACACTGAATCGCTTTTGATGAAACATTATAAGATGCTGGTTACTTTTTCACTTTTCACAAAAGTACACATGCGAATGCGAATGTGAACATTTCAAATCGTGTTTTATAAATATGTTTATTTTATTATTTCCTTTCTAAAAACCAGACACATTTATAATTTTGAAAGAAACACTGGTAAATGGGAAAATCCATTACAACTTAAAAAGTTCTTTTATCTTTCTTGTCAGGGACAGAAAGAAATTGTTAGGAACATCATTAAATTACATTTTACGACAACGTGATGTTTTCAACATTGCTCTTTCCGTGATTGTCGTGAGCTTGTGACCATACTAAAACATCCATTTGTCGCAGTTCTATTTTTTATTATTATATACAATGATATTATCTTTGATTGTCTCATTTAGTAAGCTACATATTTGTTAAAAGGCAATAACAATATCACAAAGAAATTTTTATATAAGACTTAGACAAGATGGAGCAGAATGATAGCGTGTTATCCCTACATTTTGTTTAATACTTTTGATCTGTGATCTCAGACGATAAAAAAAATCTGCGGAATAAAACTGTTTCAATGACGACGTTATCCATTAAGAGAATAGGTATGAATTGTGTTGTTGTGACGTTATTTGTGATACCCTTAAATACCTACAAATGCACCTTAGTCACTTTAAATGACCTACCTAAAAAATAGATTTTTAAGTTTTACTCTCCCCAGTTTTCTCTACCAAATCTGTATCGGATTTTAAATCTTTCAACAACTGTATGAGAAGAAAATATTTTATGTAAGTATAGTAGTCCCAAAAATTAAGGACATAAATTTTTAAAGTGATTTTAGAGACTTGAAGCTACAATATCCTTTTTAATGAGCTCTGGTTTAAATGGTTGTACCATTTCCTTCGAAGTTACAGCCTGTTGAAAATCACCTAAAAATTTGTTTTTTTTTTATATTCCTTAGTTTTTGTGAATAGTGTACATTTAAATAATATATTGTATCATTTGTATACTTAACGTCGTTTAAAGAATTCATAAGTAAATTATCACAAAAAAACAGAGGTACATGCTAGTAGTTTATATATTATATAAACTACTATATATATATCAGCTATTTTCCATTTTTTTACTGACCATACGAATATAGACAACAATATTTTGTGAGCGAGAAGCAAATAAATACGTCGCCATTATCAACCCCTTTCTTTATTTGACTGGGTTATAAAGTTATAAATGAAATATCATGAATGCGTTCTTTATAAAATATTTAAATATAAGAGTTCATTGTATTTCCTTGAATATTAATGCTCCAAAATGGACATTAAGTACTTACTTAATTTGTATGAGCGGAGATTTGTCGCATTAGTTTTTATTCCTTGGCTCCTGTATGTGTGTTGCATAACAATATTAGTAGTCGATAATTTTATTAAATTTTATTCTCTGTATAGATTTAACATATGCGAATTATTGTTACCTCTTCCTTAAGTTCAATACCTCCTTTTATTAGTATTACGTAATCTTATTATGCAGCAAGCAGTAGCACCTATTGTTATATCATCAATACTAATAATAAATCCGTAAGGGTCGGTCATGGAGTAAGTTACTTTGTTTTCAGAGATATCGTGTTTATAGGCTCTATACATGATACTGAAACTATGTTCCTCCATAACACTGAAACGAATTAACTGATTTTCATGAAACTTGGTAGATAAACATTTGGACGTACAGGACACAGGATAGGCTACTTAATATTTTTCAACGCGGACGAAGTCGTGGGCACCAGCTAGTGTATAAATATAGTAAAAGTATAGATATAAAATGTAAGTTATATATTTATTACGGTGACAAAACTATTATGAGTATAGATATAACATGTATTAGTTAGTAGTTTATATAATAGCAGTTATTTGGGCAGGCCGTTTGGTGCCAGTAACCAGCCCCTCCCAGAAGACCACCGTGAAATGACAGAATGCGTGCTGTTGTGTTTTGGGAAGTTAGCTTACTAACTCTTAAGAGGCCAGATCCCGTTTGCCTTTCCCTTCCCAATCCTTAATCCTACTATGGATGGCAATGGCGTTTCTTTTGTTTAATGCGATGATAATGTACCTATCATCAAGTGGACCATCAGCCTGTCTGTGGATCTTAACATAAAAAAAGAACTATAAAGAGAAGCCCTTGCCGTACTACTTTCATAGTTTACTTTTTGAATTATGAAATTTTGCATACACGTTGTCAGGAATTAGGTTAGGGTCTCATGCAGAAAAAATACTGTTCTCTTGAGACACGGACTTATGTAAAGCTTGTTCTAAATAAAAAGGAATATTTTAATAAAACGATTCGTGCTACGCTGGGCTGCATTAATACTGTAAACAGCTTTTTCTATTATCTTTATTTTGATATGGTAATGGATTGAACTAATTTTTATATTTTGCAATAAATTGTTTAAAACTATCTCTAGTTACTAAGCAATGCCATTGTTGCTGAGGAAAGGAATAAAACGCAAAAGCCCGGTCGTGTGGAATTCCGATTCAAAAATAGAACGTGTGTGACAATGAAAATTTACTATATAAATTAAAATATACAAAATTAGAATTCTGTACGCGCGTTTCAATGACCGTTTGCAATAGTTTTTTTTAACGTAACAATCACCATCGAATGCCTAGAATAATATAATAGATTTTAGATTTACGTAAGTAATCTATTTCTTTAAAAAATACTTAAAGAAATTATGCACATAAAAATGAAATTACACACATAAAAAGCCGTTAACTGTATACACCCGCTATTTCTAAGAAATCAAAACATAAACCACGTTTCGAATTCGCACACGTCAAATCTATTTTAATATTTTTATGATTTCACTCCTAAATCCGACCATAAAACAAAACGAGACAGCTTCTAAAATTTTGTTGGTTTTATAATAAAAAAATGGAAAAATCGAAATGGAATAACGGTTTTCCCCATTAATCCAAAACATAGTCAGTCTTATATAGAACTAGCTGGTGTCCACGACTTCGTCCGCATTGAAAAATACAAAGTAGCCTATCCTGTGTCCCGTACGTCCAAATGTTTATCTACCAAGTTTCATGAAAATCAGTTAATTCGTTACAGAATTATGGAGGAACATACATACATACATACAAAAAAAAATTGTAAAAATCGTCAATTTAGTTTCAGTATAATGTATAGAGCCTATAAACACGATATCTCTGAAAACAAAGTAACTTACTCCATGACCGACCCTTACAGAGTTATTATTAGTATATTGATGAATTACATTTATGCAAATATAAAATCCATATAAGTCCATTCATGCAAAAATATCATTGAATTCTGTGTCTCTAAACCACTAGATGAAAACTTTGATGAATAGAGATAAATACGACCGTGGAGAAGGACATAGGCTACCTTTTATAGCGAAAATAAAACATGATGGAAATGAAATAAGGGATGATTTTGTATGGCTCCAACAATTCTCAAATGATATAAAAAAATAATAAGATCTATACTTTTTGTAAGAAAATAAAGAGCATGTTTTGCTGTTTTTGACTAATCAGTTAGAAAAAAAAGGTTGATTTTTAATTTTGGTTTTAATAATGATAATAAAATCACATTATTTAAAATTGATGATAAAATCAAAATATTTAAAATTGATGATAAAATCAAAATATTTAAAATTGATGATAACATCAAAATATTTAAAATTGATGATAAAATCACAATATTTAAAATTGATGATAAAATCACAATTTTTAAAACAACCTTTTAATCACAATTTTTAAAATCATCAATTTTAAAAAGTTAAATTTTAAATTTTAATTTTAAAAATTAAGGTTGTTTTTTATTATTATTATTAAATACTGCGACGCCGTTCTGCACATTAAAAAAAGCACATTCATACACAACAGAAATAGATGAATGTACTTGAGTCATTCGTCAGAACATTTCAATGCCGCAAAGCGTCTTATTTGTTTACGATTTTCTAAATTAATATTATTTCTGAAAAATGGCGTCTCAGTTTATATTTAGGAACACGTCTCATGGTATTGACGATGGAGTCTTGTTTTATGTAACTTGATGTTAAGGTTGAGGATACAAATAGTATTATAATAATTAATTAAAAAAAACTAATTTGAATTAGTTTTCAATGAATTGAAAAATTGTGTAGTCGTAAAAATATATGTTTAATAAAAAACTTCAATAATGAAAACGCAGTATTCAATATCAATACTTTAAATATTATAAAATAACGTCTGCTTCTGCTGCTGTCTGTTTCTTCGCTAACTTCTTCTTAACCACTCAAGGAATTTTAATACGGTTTCACTAATGGATTCACTACTTGAAAGAATATATCCCTGCGAAGTCAGGGGCGGTTTGCTAATACTATAATATAACGCACATATATTCTATTATTTAAATTAAATGTTAAATTATTTTAGTTGGTAAAAATACTTTAAAAAAATCTCTCATTGTAACCGCGGCCTTACGTTTTCGTGGACTAGAAAAAGGCCACAGTAATGACCGTGGAATGATGGGCATGCGCCAGTTTAGATGACAAGTTTGAAATTAAACAAATGTTAAAATACTGAATGTGTACAAAAAATGTGGGCCTTTATATACCTTTAGTGTGAGTTTTATGAAATTATTTTTAATTTTGATATACATTTTTAATAAAATAATTAGTTAATTTTGGCAAAGTAACACAGTAATTTGTGTCCATGTTAAAATTATCTAAATATTTGACTTATTTATGATAAATATTGGCAAGCAAAATCATAAAAAACTGGACACTGAAGAATGTCTCAACAAATTTTAAGCGACCTTTGAAGAGGTAAGTAATGAAGAGGTTCGTGTGTATCTGTGTATACATAGGCTTCGGCCTCCGTTCAGCTGTTTTTACGTGATTAACAAACATCCATATATACTTTAGCATTTATAATGTTGTATTACGAATACCGTGAGTACTATAAAGGAGGCCGGTGATTTTCATATGAAAAAAAAATTACTAGCCAATATTGGGTTATGTTTTCAAAGCGAAAATATTCTAAAACACGAAGTAACTGTATGTAAAACTAATGTAATGTAAAACTAACTTTTAAAAGTAAATGAAAAGGATCAAAAGACAGCGAATCCGGGACACGAAGTGAATTAAAAAAATGCTTTCAGATTCAGAGAATTCCGCAACGAAGTCCATAAACCTAATTCGGGTTTTAAACATTTCAACCTAAATATTAAATTACGCGTTCTGCTTTGTAGTCTTTTAACATGTTTTCTCTACTATTATCCCATCCAATGTATTATATTTACTTATGTGTCTGTATGAGATCTAATATGTCAGATATAATCTTCAAATTTTAATCCTCACAAAATTTCGCATTTATAATATTAGTAGGATAATAGGTTTAAGTTGTAGATGATGATTATTAACACATAGACATTCTAATTTGTAGAATTTTAACGTGTTTTCTCTACTACTATCCCGTCCAATACAATAACTTCGGCTATTTGAGATAAAACAACTCAGATATAATCTTCAAACTTGAATTATCATAAACTTTCGCGCATTTATAATATTAATAGGCTTAAGCTGTAGATGATTATTATTATATATTCTATTTCTCGTTTCCCCCTCGAAAGGCCAAAATGAGGGGGAAACCCCCGACAGAAGCACACAGTCGCTCGGGGTTTAGGGAGACAATATTATTATTAAATTAATTTATGTGTAGATATAATAAATAATATTCTAATTTTCATTAAGTTGACCCATTTAAATTTTCAATGTCAATGAACTAATCAGTTGGTTCTCTCGTAAAAGTGTATTGTAATGTTAAAAATTCGTTTACTAGGGTTGCCTACCACTTTAAAATGTTTACTCAATTAATCTCCCTCCAAAGCAATACTTCGCTAGAGCTAAAGTTACGGTTCCTTCAAAAATGTCTGTACTCGTATCTTAATGGTGAGTAAGTTTAGCCTTCAAGGTAAATAAATAAATAAAAACATAAGAAAATATTTTCCTGTATTGGATCAAATTTAGAACGACTTACAATCAGTAAGAAGAATCGGCGGAAGAATTCGGCAAAAAATTTACAGGTGCCTTTTTCAAATAAAGTTTTGTGACGTGAAAACTAAAGAGATAATAAACAATTTGCATAATTTAATTTAACTTTAGAATACTTAGATTAAATCCTTGGTACGTCACAACAGACAGACTTCACCATGATCTTAACATCCAAACTGTTAAATAAATCCGGAGAAACCTCTTATTTATAAGCAACGAATTACAAGACACCCAAACGCTCTGTCAGTCGAATTAAAGAATCCACAGACGATTGATAAAAGGACTGAAAAAAAAAACTCCTTTTGATTCCTTTCAATCAGAAAAAAGTACCGTTCCTTAGGAACGCGGAAGAATTCAATGCAAAAGCTAATTAGAGCTTACAAAAAATGTCTTAAATACATCCATCAAAAAGTTAAATCATTGATTTGTGTTAGAGATATGTTTCATTTAGTTTTTTTATTATATTTGACAACCCTACATGTATCCGTAACTGGCAAACGTAAGAGAAATATTTCTTATCTTTCAACAGCCTGTAAATCATCTCCAATGTATTGTACCTACCACTAACTTCGCAATATTCAGTATTTTTAGAAACGCCAACACCGAAATTTGTAAACAAACTGCTTGTTGTACAAAAAAAAGTTTTTTCGTAATATTTGAAGAAATTTATAATGATGGTTGACAACGTATTCGTAGACAATAAACTTGAGATCAAAGTAGTTTTTTTTATTAAAATTTCATTGTTTATGGTATTCTGACTTGTCTTCACATAGTTTGTTGTATTTTATTACATTTTTTTTAATTGTCTCATTTATTTTATTTACAGTCTTGACGTTTAAAAAAAAAGTGACGACTCGACCATTTGGAGATGAGAACTTTCCTTTTAAAAAAATAATAATATTATACGTATATACTAGTATATCTAAGAAAAAAGAGAAGCTTAGACGTAGAAAAAAGATAATTTTTATCGATCAATGACATGGGTATAGAATTTTGTAGCAATTTTGATAATGACAAACTTCAGCACACAGGCTGAAGGTCCAATTAGTCGGCATCTGCAGAAGATCAGCGTCATGATTGATCATCACCAAGACTACATACACAATACAATGTGTGTATTTACAATGTACCAAATAAACATTTTTTTCTTTCTATTAAAATTTAAGCAGCTAATGTCTAATGACACAAGCAATACCAGTCATAAAACACAAAATTATTATGTGGTTATTATGAGCTAATTTATTGGATCCAGGCTGCTTTTAATAGATATTTTTTTTAAATTGTGGGGGAGGGCTATGTGGACATATCATAGTATCAGCGGACATAGCAGTGGACATCCTATGGCTGAGATAATGACGGTGATAAGTGAGTTTTAAAGCAAAAATAAAAAATAAATATTAATTTTTATTTCTGTAATGTTTAATTTTATATAAGTATCTTAGGAAATTTTTATTCATACTGTGTAGGTTCATATATTATGTAAAATTCTTTTTACGCAATTTGAAAAATAAATAAATATCTAGATACTAATTTATATTGCAGGTATCTTCTTAAATATGCTTAGATGAATATATTGTTCATCTAAGGATATCTGGCAAGGAATTATCAACCTTCTAATTTCCAAAAACCTCCTAAATTTCCAAAAAAAAATTGTAAATTAACTATCGAAATAATCCTAAATAAATAAAATATTGTAAAAAGACCTAGGAACATTTATATAGCTGGATAGTAATGTCGCAAAACAACTTTTGTTTTTATAAAGATTTATCACACTAATTCAGCCTATTTATTATGATGGTATTAATGATTGATATGGTTTGAGTTGATTGCGTGTAAACAGCTGTTGTAAGTAGCCGAGCATATGGTACATTCTGAAATTAATTTATCAAGTTATCGGAACAGTAAGATGTTCAGTATTATCGTGTGATTAATTTAATATGACGTAGTCTTGCATGTCGCAGAGAATATATTTTTATGTCATCGTGTCTTGAGTGGGCGAAATAAAAAAACTGAATTGAGAAAAATATACTTAATATCTTATTATATCGGTGTTTGTTGCCAAACTCCTCCGAAACGGCTGGACCGATTTTGATGAAATTTATCGGGCAGGTCTGAGAATCGGCCAACATCTAATTTCCATACCCCTAAATGTTAAGGGTGGTCCACCTCATTTATTTTTTATTTTTTGGCAAAACAACGTTTGCCAGGTCAGCTAGTATAAAAGAATCAGGGACAGGATCGAGTTTGTACTATTTTTATCATTAAAATCAATGATATTCATTGATTAAAATATTTATCTTGTTTAAATTAAAAATCCTACTTACCCTGTCTATCTATCTTTATGTATACACTAGCTCTTGCACGCGACTTAGCCCGCGTAACTTTATAAAATATAGCGTATGTTACTCGCTGATAATGTACCTTTCTATAGGTGAAAGAATTTTTAAAATCTGTCTGTTAGTTTTATAATTTATTCACTATAAACAAAAATACAAAAATACACATATTTTCTCTCTATACATATAAATATTCTCTCTATATATATATAAATAATGTCGCTGTCCGCCTGTCTGTTTCTCCGCTAACTTCTTCTAAACAACCCAACGAATTTGATACGGTTTTCAATATTCGCAAAAGTGATAAACTAGTAAAATTTGTGTATATAATTAGCAGAAAAAATATCTTCCCAGCATATCTTATATTATTTAAATTGAGACTAATCCTAATAATGTTATAAATGCGAAATTTTATGACGTATGGACGTTTGTTACTCTTTCACGTAAAACTACTGAGCGGATTTGGATGAAACAGTTTATTATTATCTGGACTAGCACATAGGATACTTTTTATCCTGGAAAAAATTATATATTTATATAAAAATCGGCGCCAACCGTCGTCACAGCGATTATGTAATCCAAGTTGTAGTTGACAGTAGAACTGCCCTTCTATTAAGTTGTCTTGGGTCCGCTTTTTTCATTACCTACGGAACCACGTGTTGGGCACACGTTATAAATTTACCAGAACGGACAGAGTATCGTATGAGCAGTGGAGACTCCTTTACATTTTTTTTACAAATAATATAAAAGATGAACATTAAAATTTGATTATTTTAGTAAGTCATTTTAAGACTTATTAATAAATTATTTTTTTTATAAAAAATAAAATAAAAAATTCTTTTTAATTTGTAACTGATTTTAAGTTTACACTTTTTGTTGTATAACGCGTTATAACGGGAAGAAAACCTTACATTACATTGATTATATTACAATATCGAAATTCTTCCAATGATGTATTTTTTATACTCTTATAAATAAATTATTAGCTTTTGTGCCCGACTTCGTTCACTTCTTTTTTTAAACGTTGAACAATATATAAATAAACAAGACAAAAATACATGAGCGATAATTTATTCAATATTTAATGCTTTGGCGTTGAATTTTATATATTTTTAAATAATATCTCGGGACCAGTACTTTTTTTTGGATTTATGATACCAAATATTCTTTTCTGTTTTCCTGAAAAAGTGAAAGCAACATTTCATGATGAAATCTTACGATTTCACGCCTTAACTACTCGCCAAACCAAACAAAAAATAAACTCGCTTACGCATTTCTAATATTAGTTATGACGTTGTATGACATTTTGAAGTTTGGAGCCGGTCAAAATTAAATGTTAAATTATTTATAATTTCAAATACAATAGCTACTCCACTCATGTTTCTGTTCAGTATTCAACAAAAACACATTGTTTGCCACGTGTTGCGCGTTAGACGCCGGCTGAATGCTAAAAGGGACGTGGGTGCGATTCTCTCTGTACCCAGATCACCATCCGTAGACCTTGGCCCTACCTTACGAGGAATCAATAGTTAATATGGTGCATTATGAAATAGCTAACATAGACTGCTTTTGGCAAAGCTTGAAAAGTAAGTGCTTCTTTGATACCTGTCATTAAGGATTGTTTATTGCAACTCTCTTTTACTGCTATTTAAGAATTTAACAACTCTTAAACTTCAGTAAAAAAATATGGAATTACTGAATGACTAAAAATTTGGTAGTAGCAGGGCACACTGCCTTTTGCAATCATAAACTCGCTGAGTATAAACAGACCATAGTAAAAATATATTTTAGCTGCAATACGTTTGCGGGTCTTGTCGCTTTTATTGCATACTAGCGTTTGCCCGTGATTTCATCCGCGCCCCTTTTTCTTATCCGATCGTTACTAAACTTCACAGGATCACCCGCCGATGAGTTAATCTGAAGATTGCCTGAAAATTTCATCAAAATCGGTTGAGGGGTTTTGGAGTTCTATACCTACACACATCTATTTTTATATACAAAGATTACATTAATTAGATTTAAAAAAAAAACCTTATACATTTACTTTGTATTACAAAAAATGTGAGACTGAATAATAGTGACTATTAATAATGAATAGTAGTGGAAGGGCACCAGGGCACACTGCGTTTCACAATCATTTGGGCAGCCCGGCGGCAGTCTGGTGGAGTATAGGTAACCACCACCTTACAAAAGACCACCGTGAAACAGCATATGTGCTGTTGTGTTTCGGTGAGTGAATAAGGGATGCAACTATCCCTTCCTTATCCCTTACCCTTAATCCTTCTATGGTCGGCAGCGCACTTGCAGCATCTATAGCGTTGCTTGTGTTATAGCCACCTACCATCAAGTGGACTGTCTGTCGACCTTAACATTACAAAAAAACTATTACTCGTATGGACTACTATGCAATACTATGTTCTAAAGTAAGTTCAAAGATCTATAGGTACTATACCTACTAATATTACGCAACTGCTCATCCAATTTATATTTTATCAGAATTTAGAACGGATCTTCAGGGTTGACATAACCTACATTTTATCGTGGTTGAAGTCGCAGGCAAAAGCTAGCCATAATAAAATTGAGCTAAGCCAACGACAAACCAACATTACTACATATATAACAATAATACAGGAATTGTTATACAATAATTTTATTTAAACTTGATTGATTAAAATAAGATAAAAAATAAATATTCTTTATTGTATAGGACCGAACTTCTGTTTCTTACAATAGTCGATTCTTTTGGATTTGCCACCAATTCGGCTATGGGGATGAACTGGCAAGAAACCTGTTGCTCTTTTACATCCATTTCTTATTATTATCATCATAACTTTCCAATAGCGCCGGTCTTTTCTATCTCTTATTTATTATGCATTTCTTATACACTTTTATTTAAGACTATTCATATACAAGTAATCAATAATCAGCCATCAGGCCCAAAAAAATCCACCTGTTAAAAAATGATTATACGAATATTTTAATTCTTTTTAACTACTTTTTTAAATTTATTTAAAGGTAGGGCTTGAATATGAGTAAAGGCTATATTTCCTTATTATAGAAGTGTAACCATTTACCAACGATATCCTATAACTAGTTATAGAATATCATTGGCATTCACATATAAAATATAATAGATTATAAAAAAAATTGATTTTACTAATGTCTTTCTTGATAGTTGATAATAATGTTATAACTAAGTTATAACTACTGTCACATACTGAAATTAAGTGTATTGTAGATGTAGACCAATCCAAGACCTTCGTGTTCCCGCCAATTTCAAATTTAAAAATGTAAATACAGTAGCGAGTTTTAAGAAAGTAACAAATATTTGTGTGCGTTTGTAAAATTATATTGTAATTATCAAATTATTAATTATTTTATTTACCTAGTAGTGCATTTAGTAAATGCAGATTATAATATAGGTATTGACTTAATTTGACTGTATTGTTTCATACGCACGCCCAAACAACTCGATAATAATTTGGCATTAACGATAACGCCGCAAACATTTATAGGAATCTCGAATCATTTTGAATATGAAACTAATTACGTTCACATTTTATGCGGCAGTTCTATATTTAATTATATCTTAAAATAACACAAATCAGCTTACCAGCTTCTCGGAATGAATACAATTCCGCGCAAGGCATCCGCAAACCGAGAAAGTCTCACATAAAACGTAAACCAAAGGTCACTTTTTAAACCGATCACAACACTGAGGTCACTGCGACACGATTAAGTTCAAAATGTTTCAAACGTTATTATCGTAGAGTCAATTTTGAAGAGTTAAACTCGTTGCTAACATGTCTTCACGCGTCGAGTTTCGGATTAAGACTGAAGGGAAGCAACGAAAATGATCGATGAAGCTTTCAGCCGCGAAGAAGCGCGCGCGCAGTGAACAAGACTACATATATCTGTCTCTGTCATCACGCGCTTATTAGGGGTTGTTTGTTTTATTGCTATCCCTCTCTAACTCAATGTCTGTGAAAATGAAGGAAAGCGCAAGTGGCGTGCTCGTTACGTAATTATTTTACTTCAGTATAGTTTACGGCTTGTGTATTAATTAATGTCTTTAGTTTTTTATGTCTGTTCAGTTTTGTTATGTTTGTATTGGCGTTAATTCAATGTAACAGTTATAAATAATTATAAGTAGTAGCATTGATTGTCTCTTAATAATACATATAATTATGTAGTAAGTGTAGTTTGTATATATATGCCTTCATTATTTTTAATTACTCCTGTTTTTTAAAATAATTTAAATTAAAATATTTTAATTAAGAATCTGCTTTTGTTTTTTATACTAGTTATTTATTAGGAAGTTTGTGATTCCTATTTATTGGGAATTTAATAGAAAGTGATTCCTAGGTATTTTTGTGTCGTACCGTAACTATAGCAGGATATTCAAGCTATAAGGATTCTTGTAACATGTACCAACAAATGTAGCCCCATGATACACGTTGTCTCTTGATTAACAGTTGACGGTTTTGCAGAGAATGAACAAAAAGGTTAGGGGTTTGAAAACCATAAAAGTCAGAAATTTGTAATACTTTGGGCATATCATGCGCGGCGAGAAGTATAATCTACTGCAGCTGATCATGCAGGGGAAAATGCAAGGCAAACGCAAGCCGGGCAGACGACGACTTCTTGGCTGAAGAATCTCCGCGCCTGGTATGGACAAAGTACCAGATCGCTGTTTCGAGCCGCCGTCTCGAGTGTTATGATAGCCATGATGATAGCGGACCTCCGATAGGAGATGGCACTACGAGAAGAAGAGAAGATGGTTGACAGCATCGTGCTCAGCATGGTTCGCAGAAATCACAGAAATGTAATCACAGAATGGCCGAGAGGGCATTGTCTACTTTAAAGAGTTGACGGCCAACTTTCAGGACTTAAGAGGCACTGAGAGAAGAAGAAGGCAAGTACTATCAAGGGGACCCTCAGATTGCCACTATTTTTACATTAAAAAAAAAACACATTTATTAGCAAATTTCCACCATCTGCGTCTGCACTATCCCTTAAATATTGTGAGTAGTTATCCCGAAAATTCATAAAACGTTACGATTTTTAAAGTCAATAAATAGTTATCAACTATAAATAGGTCAAATGCATAAATATATATGATTTAAAGACTAAGGAAATGAATTTCCTTCGCCACTGACATCGGATTCTGGGAATGTTACATTGTGCGTTTTCTTCGGACTATTCTGTTCGTCTGTCGTTCCGGCTTCCGCCTTAACAGGAATACTATGTATTTGTATATCTACAACAAGAATCGACTTTTACTTTCGTTTTATAAAGAATATTAGAAAATATGTCTTACAAAAAAATAATATTTGTGAAGAAATGTGATACGTAATATCTTCTTTATAATATAAAAAAGTTAAGTTAGTTTGTCTACGCTTCATGAACCTGAGAATGGGTAGACCGATTTTAAAATGGAATTATTTCTGTTCGATTTTAAGAGTGAAGATTTTTATATATAAAAATTGCACCCCAGGCGAATCCATAAATAAAATAAATTAAATAAAAAAGCCTTTATTTGATCAAGCTACAAGCTACATTTTCATCTTAGTTTCTAGATTAATTAATTAATTTAAATTTCATTTAATACTAAATGGTTTATTTCTAGTAATCTTAATTAAAGTGCATTAAGCTAGGTCCCCAGGTTGGGTAAAGGCCTCCTCCAAAGATGACCACTTCTCTCTATCCTGCGCTATATTTGCCACCAGTTTGAGCCAGCGACTTTTTTGGTCTCATCGTCCCATCGAGTAGATGGTCTTCCTCTTCTTCTTTTTCTTTGAGGTCCTCTGCATATGTTGGTAATAAAGGTCCATCAGTATTGTCTAATATTGTCTATTAATATTGTCTCTCAGCCTCGCTATGGGACCGGCCCATCTCCATTTTAACTTTTGTGCGTAGCCCAGAGCGTCAGTGACTTTTGATATTGCTCTTATTTTTGTGAGACGGATCTTTTTTTTAACCTTAAGCATGCTTCTCTCCATTGCTCGCTGACAGGTCGTAATTTTTTGCATGGCATTTGAGGTGCTTCCATGTTTGGCACCCATATGTCGAGCATGGTAAAATGCTAGAGTTCATTGTCCTCGTTTTCAGATTTAAGGGTATGCTACATACTTTTGAAAACTTCTTTCAAACTCCAATATTTGTTCCATGTTCGCTGAGCTCTTCTTTCAGTCTCTAATTCGTTGTTTTCTTTTTCCTAAGTAAATGTATCTGTCTGTATATTCCAGTGGATTTCCATTGATTTTTACCCGTTTTGTTATTAGGTTTCTTTTTTCGAATAACTTTTTTCATTGTGTAATATTCTTGTAAAAACTTAATAAAACCATAATAAGTCAGCTTATTTGGTGCGGAGTGTTTCGTAAGACGACATAATAATATTTTCAAATTTGTCTTCGAATATTTCTAGCGACAACGGAAACTTTTCTACTTAAAGATGAATAAAAACATAAATAAATAAGTATATATATATATACGTATAAGTAAATTGTTCTTTTACGTGGCTGACAACACGTGCCGTCGTGTCGTTTGCCTCCAAGCAAACCGGAAACGGATACTTGTATATATTTAAGTTTAGTAACAAATTAGTGGCGTGCTCCCGACCTACGGTTCGATGTAATGATTGAATGATGTATGAGCAATATTTCAAACAAGTCGAGGGTAAGGAAACCGTTAATTTACAGACATTTTAAAAAATTCATTTGCGAATGATAAAATCATTATTTCTTATTTAAATTTAAAACATTTAATATAAAGTGCTTTGAAAATGTCAATAAAAATACCTGTGGTGAAAGGAAATCCTTCTCTATACTTTTTTTTTCTATATTAATTATTAAAATCCTAGTTCTTAGGTAGTTACAAAACTTAGTTACGTACGCGGAACAAGGGGACCCGACAGACGTCGTTCTGTCAAAAGTTCTTGGACTGTGGCTGCTGTCAAAAGTTCATAAGAATCATACTAGAATTATTTAGCTATTCATTACATAGAATGTATAAATTTTAATATTCTATTGTTATCAATCTTTATAATAGAAAATATTTATGTATTAGCAATTAAAGTACTACCCAATAAAATAAAAGAATTGCCGTATCCTAAATTTACAAGAACAAAAGAGTAGTTATCAGACTGTTGCTATTATGACTAAAGAATTTTATAGTAACACATTAATATATTAATTTGAATTAATTCATTCACTGACATTAAAAGAATTATTAGAAAAAAAGTAATAAAAAATTAAACCCATAAATTGACAATTAAATAATGAAAAAATCATAAATAACAACACAAAATTCATTAAAATGTATAAACTTTATAAAAAATAGTATAAAGTTGTTTTTTTGTTTTTCTAAGAATGTAGAGTTAATCATGAATATGAAATATCCAATTCCTTTCGATATTGGTGAGTAATGTTCAATAGAAATGCGTTATGCATTCGAGATGCGTCCGTGATACCGTAGTACCACAGGTGTGTGTCTATTTATCAACCATTTAATATGAACACCATTATTTCAGGGTTATCACACTTTAGTTTTAATTTTGAGCACAAGTTAACCAATTAATTAATTACGGTATATTTTCTTCAAAACTTCAGAAGACCACAGTGAAATACGATAACAGCATGTGTGCTGTTGTGTTTCGGTGAGTGTGTAAAAGATGTCAGAGCCCATTTCTCTATCCCTACCTAATCTATACATATAGTCGGGCCGGCATAGCCGGGCAATAGAATCGAATATATGTAGATGAACGTTCGACAAATTGCTATACTTATAGCCGTAGATATTGTCGAATGAAATGTGCCGGACCGATTATATGTATAGCATAGCAACCCTAATTACTATGGTCGATAGAACACTTGCAGCACCTGTGGCATTGTTTGTGTTATAGGTGACAGCAAGTCGACTTTAACATTAAAAAATATAAATTTTAAAAAATCAAAAAGTTCATTAAGAAAACTCAGTTATTGAAAATTGATTTCGGTACTGTATCGCATTAAGCGACAACCCTGCGTTGTTAACAGTACCTATTTGAAACAAGTCGGAAGGTTTATTTTAAGTACGTCCCCGGTAATTTACTTACACTTAGCTTAAAGGAAGATTTGTGGGCGGTAAGTGTTTGCGATTTATGGCGATGACCTCTAATGGTTATAACCTTCTTGTTTAGATTATTTATATATAATTAAAATCGTATATTTTAATTATATATAATAACGCTTTATATGTATGAACAGTAATAATAAAGATCAATAATAATATATCATGAGAGAAGGCTGATTCTTATGATAACGAATAGCATTTCCCTGCGGCTTCAAACAATTTGTATTATGAAATCAGACAGCCGCAGTACTATGAGCATTATCATCAACTCAGCCGGAAGACATAATTTTCCAGTAGGACCGGGTCAGAAATAGCCTAGACACAGCCTAGATTTATATAATTATTAAGATACATTCAGAAACATCAAAAAACACTGCAATACACTTAATTACACTTTACTTCATAAAGCTTTACATTTACATCATACTTCATTAACGGAAGTTGTGCATAACAAACCGTATACGAGTATTTATTCAAAAATTATTGTTTGAATAAAAAAATAAGCTATTTCTATACATATTATAAAGACACTATATTGTCGGCCTTTGTCTGATTCTCCGCTATTCAAGTATGATTTTTTTTCGGGTTTTTTTTGTAACTCATGTAGATCTATGTCTAAAAAATGTATTGCAAATAACAGTGGAAAACTATATCATTATTGTCTGTTTGTGAAGGTCGTCAGACAGGCTGACCATCCACTTTATGTTAAGTGGCTACCGTTGCTCAAAGAACGCCACATGCACTGCCGACCTCATTATAGGATTAAAGATTAGGGACTAGGAAGGCATAGATGGGCTCTGGCATCTCTCACTCTCAGAAACACAACAAGTACCTAAGGTATTCTCTAAGGAAGTGGTTACTGCCGCTAGAAAGTATCCCAAAATGACCGCGAAGCGCAATGTACCCTGCCACTACTTGCCAGATTCCCGGGTTCGATTCCCAGCAGAGCGCTAATTCAACATTTTTTTTAATTAAAATATTTTTAGAGAAACTAGTATTGTGTCATTGTTTGTGTTTTCTTTTTTCTTTTATTTGACCTATGAGTTAGTCAATTGGCCAGTGTGAATGTTCCATAATTGGCATAAAGGTGTTGCAACGGTTATTGTACAGTGCCGGTGTATAAATAAATTCATCATTGTAACGCACCACTAATGACTTCCTACGCGTCTGTCCTTCTGTCACAGCCACTATCGTTGGGGTTTGACTCAGCTAACACAACGTGGAAACAGATTCTGTATTCTATTTAATATAGAGTGTGAATTAAACAACATATAATTTCTTAAATAATTCTCATTCAGACGTAGTGCAACGTGTAGGTATAGTAAAATGCTATTGTAAATAATTTTATCTACTATGGGAGAGAAATGAAGCAATTCCGCGGTTAGTAGTTGTCTTTTTCCAAAATATTGGTTAGTCTTCGAAGTTATTAAAGACCTACAGGAAAGGGAGGAAAGAGATAGGTATTGGCCGCACGATCGCTCTTTCCATAGAGTCTTTCATGTGGGTATTGCTCATACAATTCTCTCTATGTCTATGAAATGACCCAAAGGTAGAATTAAAGACAAGTCATTGTATGCAGGTACGTACTTTAAAAAGCGATATCTTTACTGGTACAGTATACCGAGCGAACCACCGAACCAGCATACAGCTAGCAACCTCATATCAAAATTATTTTTAAAACTTGTATTAGATTCTATTTAAATCCATACTTTTTTATCCAGCAGGACATCATTAAGCGCCGGACTAAACTATTTCAGCCGGATTGCCAGTTAGTTAACAAAAAAAAAAAACATTTCTAAATCCGTTTAAAAAATGTAGCTCAAAACGGATGCGCACGCGTCGCGTGCGCTTAAAGTATCGCTTCTTTTAACAATTAATCGTTTCCGTAGACTTTCGTGTACTTCCTAATCGTGTCGAGATGTCATCCGGAATGTGTTGTTAGATGTCGGAAATTAATCTCGAAGAAAGACATGTATGTTATGGGATTTTTAATTCAAAATAAAATCCTTAAAGCGGAAACTAAACGAAATATTATTATCTTTTTATTTAGCACTAGGGAACTGCAACACTGGCAGTTGAATTGATGAATCCAAAGACGGTCGACAGAAGGCTGAAAAGAAAATTCCTCAAGACCTTATTACATAATTTTATACGGATTAGTTTGTGGACGAACTCCGTACGAGTCATACGTACTTTTGCACCAACAAATGCTGAATTTCTTTTAATGATAGATTGCAATTTAAAGACAGAAAAAAATAAAAAAAAACTAAGGTATTGCTCTCGGCTTCACCCAGGAGAAAACTTAATAACGTTTTATTATACATATGA
The DNA here is from genome assembly GCA_936446665.2 of Synanthedon andrenaeformis. NCBI lineage: Eukaryota > Metazoa > Arthropoda > Insecta > Lepidoptera > Sesiidae > Synanthedon > Synanthedon andrenaeformis. The sequence continues at coordinate 8,290,621 of OW387795.2, forward strand.
AAATTCCGTGAAAAATTAATATGCTAGTTATGTTTCAATGTGTCAATCAGGAATGCCAGGACCTATTTCCTTCAGCATTCTTTACCTATCATAGCAGCTTACAATGCCCTCTGGTGTTACTCGTGCTACTAGACGACGTAATAAGTCTTTAACCTGGCTGTCGCCATTTATCCCAAAAAAAAGCAGTGAGTCAATAAATCGACGCTTGGATCTTGAATTTTGGCGTATTCTTAAAACTAATTTATTAAAATACGTTTTCTATATAAATGTTCTTACCCTATCCTATGTTCTTGGCTGCCTTTGTCTTAAACAGGTGTAAATAATGGATTTTTTTAAATACATTAATTGATGAAAGGTTACTGATATCTAATCAAACCGCAAACAGACGATAATTTGTTTAGATTAAAGTTTTTATCAATGTTTGTATGCTTCATGCGTCGTATGCAATCAATCATTAAGTTTTATAAGGATCGACCTTGATTAACGATCTCGGTCGATGCATTGTTTAATAACAATTGCACACGCAAACATTAATGCACTAGCTTTCGCATTATACTTCGCTTGGAATAAAAACATTATAAATTATGTTTCTAAAAGGTGATACTTCAGCTCCAATCGATCTATAACTTTAATTATTAAAAATTAAGCGCGGAGAGGGCTACGCAACCTGTCGGAACCTTGGCGTACTCGAAAGTGGCGACCCGTCACGGCATTCAGGCAAACCTACCTTCAGCAAGACTGAGATAATAATAAATATCTTCACACATTCCACACAGCACCGTTTAGTTCCAAATTAAGCAACTATAGGCTTGTATTAATGGATACCAGACAGTTGATATACTATATAGATTGCTTTTTTTGTAAATACATACATATTATAGATACAAACATCCATGACTCAGGTACAAAGGTAAAATGTTACACATAAACATTTGCCCCTAGCGGGATTCGAACCCACGACCGTTTGGTTAACAGCTAAGGTTACTAACCACTAGACCAAACGTGTCGTCAAACTGACTTCTTGACAAACTGACAAAAATGTACAAGGAAACCCCTTTTTTTTAATATCGTTTCTCATTTTTATAATAGTAGATACTCGGCAGTGGAGTGAACGCTGCGGGGTTATGTCGGACTCTTACCTACCGCTAAAACCCAACGAGTTTCTAGCGCAGCCGTAGATAGGCGGGGTCGCTGGAACGATGTGTCACGTTATCCGCTAGCCACCACGGCAATCCAGCGCGAGGAGGGCTACGCTCCCTGTTGGAACTTCGGCCTGTCCAAAAGTGGAGGTACGTCGACCATCTAGGGCAGTCTTTCCCAAAGTGGGCGATAACGCCCCCTTGTGGGCGCTGCAGGCCTAAAGGGGGGCGGTAAGAGACCCAGAAAAAAAATGGGGGCGTTGTGTAGAGGCTTGGGGGGTGATTTGTAATTTCATTTAGCTAGGATGGGGGCGCAAAAAAATAATTTACTCTCAAAGTGGGCAGTAAACAAAATAAGTTTGGGAACCCCTGATCTAGGGGGCTTTAAAAACTGTTTAAGGTCGGTGCTGCTTTAAAAACTGATGTAACGTTATATTATATGGCAAGATTGTTGTATAAAAAAATACATTTCACATTGCAATCAAGTGGACCGTCAGCCTGTCTGTAAACATTAACATAAAAATAAAATAAAAATTCAGTTATATGTTGTATCTAGAATGCAATATTCTAATAGATGTATTCTAATATAATAATACAGTGTTTATTCTAATTTGGTGTGAAACAAATTTGAAGATGTCGTTCCAAAGAGTGTGGTGAGGTCGCCGGTCGGCTCGTATTTATTTCAGTGGACATAAGGAAGGCATGCACCGAATTCAGGTCACGCGTTTCATTTTCGGATGCGCCGTTTCAGACGATAAAGGTATTTACAATTCACGACAAATTATTTTGCTTTATGCTATAATTACATCGTCGCTGTCAAACCAAAATCTGCGATGTGCAAAATGTATAGATTAGATACTTATATTATTGAAAGTAGTAACTTAGTAGAAAGTTTTCCTGAAAAGTTTTACATGAAGGTTATTTTAAGAAAAAATGTCATCTCTCAGCCGCAGGACGTCCACTGCTGGACATAGGCCTCCCCCATAACTCTCCAATAGGACCTGTCATAAGCAGCCTGGATCCACTGTTGACCCGCGGCCTTTATCAGGTCGTCTGTCCACCTTGTGGGTGGACGTCCTACGCTGCGCTTGCTGGTCCGTGGCCTCCACTCGAGAACCTTCCGGCCCCAGCGGCCGTCGGCTCTCCGTACTATATGCCCTGCCCATTGCCACTTCAACTTACTGATCCGCCGGCTTATGTCGGTAACTTTCGTACGTCTACGGATCTCCTCATTCCTGATTCGATCTAGCATAGTGACCCCGAGCATAATCATTTTCATAGATCGTTTAGCGATGTTAAGCTTTCTTACAACGCCCATTGTTAGAGACCACGTTTCAGCCTCATGTGTCATCACCGGCAACACACTGGAAGAAAACTTTTGTCTTGAGACATTAAACATTAAAATTTAATAGTTTATTTATTATTTTCATAATAGATTAAATTTTACAGATATCATATTTGATTAAGAGGCCGTTGTTAAACAAATAGTGTTCACAAGCAATTATAGAAGTTTTTTTATACGATAGATATGGCAGTGAACTATGGTCAAAATGTTTAAATCTCAAAAAAAGTTCTCATAGCAGATTTTGGTTTGACAGCGACGATACCTATAAGGGTGAATAGTTTGTTTACGTGTGTCTATAAAGAACTATCTTTTGCCAAACATTTGTTCAAAATTGGTTCAAACTTTATTTTTATCACGCATCGATTTTTTTTTTTTTATGTAGAGATGATCCTTCGGGAACAGTACCTTTTTCTGGATAAAAGGTACCCTACGTCCTATTCTGAATCCCTGATAACGTGTATTCAAAATTTCATGATGGCCGGTGGAGTAGTTAAGGCGTGAAAGTGTGGCACTTATAGTATCAGTTGACGTCTTCAATATATATATACTATGTCAATTCCAATTTTTTTAAATTTCAAATACAAATATAATTTGAATATAATATTCAAAGTAGGTATATTATAATAAATTAAAAAAGCTTAAAAAAGAAGTAGATATATATATATATATATATATATAAAAAAAACATTAAATACTCGGAAACCATATCAAAATACTAAGAAAAAAATTTAACATATCCGCCGAAACATTATGATCGAAATTCGAAGAGATAGGTACTTTAAAATTCACTCCGCGATAAATATTAACTATATCTCGATGCACATCTCGATTTCCCGACATTTCGATGTATCGATTGAATACTAAAATCGACGACAATGGCAAATTACATTTTTAAATATTTCGGACGACCGTAAAAACTTTATGTGAACGGAGACATTATTATTTGTTTTAAAAATATTTTCAAAGATTGTTATTCCAATGTAGCCATGCTTTATTTATACTTTTAAGTAAAGTATAGCTATAGAATTGTGAAATAAATAGCAAATTTACCAAAATATAAAAATAACTTGTTATACTGTTATACTAAATCTTTTTTTTTACATTTATAATTTATAATAAATTTATAATTAATTTTGGTGTATCTATATCTATATCTATATCTATATCTATATCTATATCTATATCTATATCTATATCTATATCTATATCTATATCTATATCTATATCTATATTAATAGCCAGCTTTAGAATCGCCGGTTATGTCAACCAAACGTGTTGATTAATGTTTAAATATTAACTAAATATTGCTGATATTTAACTACATATCAACAAATATTTAACTAAAGTTTAAATATTAATTAATTATACTTGCTGTTTTACGCGAACTTGCCCGCTTAGTTATAAAGTTTTATAAAATATATAGCCTATGACTCGCTGATAATGTAGCTTTCTATAGGTGAAAGAGATTTTAAAATCGGTCCAGTAGTTTTTGAGATTATCCATAACAAACATACAAATCTCTTTTTATAATATTAGTACAGATATAGACTAGAGACCCACCTCCGGCTTTGCATGATGTTAAAATTTTAAAAAATCCTTTCTTAGCAGATGCCTACGTTATAAAATAAACCTATGTTCCAAATATAACATTTCTAGACTTAGTAGTTTTGGCTGAGCGTTGATTGACAGTCAGTAAATTGATTTATTTAAGTATAATAATTAATAATATAAATTTGTGTAGAAGTAAGACATAACTTTTTTTTTTACTTTTAGTTAATAATGTATTAAACATTAAATTAATAATAACAACAGCTCGTCTAACTGTTTTCTTTATTGAAATATTATCATTGATATCACAACAATATCTGCATGAAGAATTAGATAAGGACTTAGTCGTACCTTGTCTCCTGTTCACAGTGAACCGATGTCCTGAGCAAACGATAGTATTGAAAGTCAATAAATAATAATCTCTGATAAGATAATGCAGAGACGTGTGCTTGTAAATTGTGTAACATAAAAAGAACAAACTTGGCTTGTGGTCATCTAAGCAAACATAATAAAAAATGGTCATTATTTATCTTTTGATATTGAATTCAAGTGATTTTGTTATCGGTCGATTCGAAAGGTGTTGACAGTTTCATAATCAAATTGCGCAAAATATTTACTTTTTTTTTACTTTAAAGGACCTTTACATAAAAAACTGTCAGTCGTAGGACTGCATGTCAGAAGTGAAAATTGTTTACATATATACACTCACACATTTATATATATGTATCTGAATATGACAGTCACGCGAGTTCAGTGCTTTTTCCCCATCCCAAAAGTGTCCAACGTGCCTAAAGAAATTTATACTTCAAATAACAAAGTTATTCTGACAAAATGACAAGTTTTTTTTTCTAACGACAGAAAGGCAGATTACGTAATATCCACTTGATGGTAGGTGGTTACCGTCGCCTGTAACACAAGCAAAGCCACAGTTGCTGCCAGTGTGCTTAAGACCATAAGCGATTGAGGATCACGGTGTTATTCCTGTAAATGCTACTGTAAGTTCATCTCCAAAGTTGACTCTGCCGGTAATCGAACCCTGGACCCATAAGAGAGAGCGTTAGTCTTATTAAAAATATTTTGAAAAATACGATCTTTCAGAAGAAATACATTTTTTACACGAGCATCGTCTAGTTTATTGATAAAAATACTAATTCATGATTTTCTAGAAACGTTAAGTAGATTTATCATTCTTAACTATGTACCTACGACGGAGACACTGAAACATTTTTATTGTGGTGTGGTCACAAAATAACGCACCATTAGTTTTTATGGTTTCAACGTTGCAACATAAGAATAATAGTTTTTTACTGAGCCACAGTTAGCGTCAACATAACGATATTTTTATGCATTTTCCGCTGAGATAACATATTAAAAGATTAGCTCTGTCTTCCCGAACGTGGATGTTAGTTAATCTGTTATTTTTAACATTGTGAACGTTTTATTTCATCAGAAAACACTTAATGGACAATTTTAGTGCATTTTATAGGAGTGAATCGTTAGTTTATTGCTTCAATTATGTTTACTTTTATTTAAAGGTCGTCAGACAGACTGAGGGTAACGTAAGTAACGCTAGAGTAACGAAGTAACGCTTTATAATAATTATGTTTTAGTAATTTAGTGGAATGTTTTTCTTGTACGTATGTATGTGTATAATGTGTAGCGAGATATTGTGTTTACCTAAAATAAATTTTAAAAAAAAGTGTGTGTGTCAGCTCCGACGCACGACTGGAGTTTACTCCTTACGAACGATAAATAAATCGTTTAATAAATATAATGAAAACATATTAATATAATATATTATATGTATTATGTTATATTAATATGTATTGAAGTATATTGTAGCCTGTAACGCGTAACGTGTGACATGTGACATTTGATTTTATATGAAAATCCCCCTTGATTACATATGGAAATCGATTCTTAAGGTGATACAAGTCAGTTTTCCTCCATACAAAAGTTTTAAGATTATTACTCCGCTGTTTTATGTTAAATTTACAAAAGTAAGCATGATACCGATTTATCTTGTCGTTAACTAGGCTTGTTCCTATACAAACTAGTAAAAAAAGTATTAATTTAAAAGATATGATCCTTGAAAAATCCATATTTTAACACAAGTTTTAATCCAACTGAGGGTGAATAGGTCACTCTTAAGGAGAAAACTGAAAAAAAATATAAAAAAAATAGAGCGGAATGGATAGGTAGTATTAGAGAAATGGGCTCTTACTTGATAGGTAAGACGGTATCCCATGCATGTCTTACTTGATAGGTTAAATCTCAAATGATAGGTTTATTAAAGGAATGTATCAATTAAGTAGAGGATCACGTTTTAATAAGTATGAAAAAGTTTGATAAATATACATAGAAGAAGTCTAAGGGAAAAGCCAGTTATTTTCTATAGAGAGTTATCATTATGTTGTCTTACTCATAAAATACTGGCTGGTGCCCGCGACTTCGTCTGCGTTAAGAAGTAAAAAATATACAATAAAATAAATGAGCTATGTGTGAGCTATAACACCTGGCTGTATTGCTATATAACAAATTTCATTTTTTTAATTAACACAATTAGATACTAAAAAAATTACTCTACAAGGACAGAAAAAAAGAAAGCAGATATGTAAAAAGAAAATAACAAAATACTTTTTTCCTTAACTATAAACATTAAAATCAGATGTATGTACACACTAGTAACATTTACGGTACTATTAATTGTCACATACTACACAAGTGATTGTCATGTTTCACCACTATTGCGTATTAACCAAAGTAATACTCATACTATGTATTAGTACTACGTGGGAAAGAGACATTGGTCTCAATTGGCCATTTGTCCTATATGCTAGTCGCAATTCAGGCCAACGTTACCACTTGTCACAACCTTTGCGTCATTCATTGCCAAACATCGCCCCGTATCCACTCGACAGCTATTGTGACGATTTGTGCATCGCCAATAAGTGTTTACTATTTTAGTGATGTGCAGTTAACTTTATCGATATAATAGGTATAGTATGATGTGTTTTTTTCATCGAATCGAAAAAATACAATATAAATAAATTATAATAATTATACTTTCATTGTTTCTATAGGCAAATGAAAGTTGAGTAGGATGGTGGACAGGCTGACTGATTGTGAAATGCCCCCACTAATAATAGCATGTATATGTCAGAGTAAACCTCAGTTATTTGTGTGTATATACATTATTAATTAATTATATTTAACTAGCGACACGCCCCCGGCTTCACAAGGAGTGAAATTTTCAAAAAATTCTTTCTTAGCACATGCTTATGTTTCAAATTTCAACTTTCTCTAGAACGAAAAAACTAGCTCTACTTTTTCATGGAGGTCGGCCAGATCGGGGGATCATCTTTACAGGTCAAGCTGCCTCTCTTATATTCAGCTACCCAATAAGCAACAGTGGTATAAGGTAGAACTCCGCGGTCTCTAAAGCCTGCTGGAATATGTGACAAAAAATTTCTTTGGGAGACATTTTTTTCTCTGCCTGAAACTTTCACACAGGAATTAAAAACGTCGAAACATAAAAATCAAAACCATTGAAATTCGGTGTAAAAAAGTATCATAACTTAAACTTTAACTTAAACAAAACCTGTGAATTAAAAGGTTATACCATTATGCATTTCTAAAAACTTTTTTATTCGATTTTTAAAACCAAATGTTTTTTCATCGATTGATCATCTCAATTTGTTCCCATCCCTAGTTTATATTATGTCCCCTGTCCGCCGTGGGCACATTAAAATCGTTATTCAATTGTGCACCATGCTTTGTACGCCAATGACGGCACTTTATTCGTATTAGAGGTCCGACCGAAATGTCACATTACTGTGATTTGTAGTTTTCCAATCGACCAGCTCTAAATTGAGTTAAGGTCAATCTTTATTTAAAAAATGCTTTATATATCATGCCGCGCACATACGCTACGCAGTAAACAACTAAACATTTTAGTGATAAAAGTTATTATGAATTCTAATTATATTAATAAAAAATATTATAATAAATTATAAAATTAACTCTCCCTATGTCTCACCTATTGGTGCTGCAAGGGTGCTGCGGACCATAGCAGGATTAAAGTAAAGGGACAAGGAAGGGATGAGATGTGATTACAACAAATTTATTTAAAATTTAATATTAATTTGTGAATAGTTATAGTGAATCCGTATTTATTATTTATATAATTCTCTATTTAAAGGACAGTTTTTTTACAGTATTTGTAACAAATGTTGCGAACAACAAAATATTTCTTGTTATGATTTTTTTGTTAAAATTTTGTCATATTACTTTTTCAAAATACAAAATTCATATGAAACTCCATCCTACATTCATATAGTATGTAGATATACAGATTACTACAGATTAACGTAGTTTCCCAATAAGCTTCCACAAATAAACTAAAAATTAGAATTTACCGTTAGACGTAGGTGAATTTAATTAGATGATTTACAATGGAATGCTAGAAAACATTTGGTTTCTCTATTTAGCGTCAATTACTGTTATTATCTCGACGTGTCTAATATGAATGCAAAATTCGGAAATGAAAAAAAAAAAGAACAATTTAATCGCATCTAATTTTTAATTCATATAAAAATTATAAGATTTCTTTTATAAATCAATATATATTTACAACAGTATAATACAAAATGGTTATATAACAAGTCGCTACATATATATAAATAAGTATATTGAAATTTGCTGGATCATATTTTGGTAATCTTATTTATAATAATTTGGATTGTATAAATACTTGCGACCGCCATTGTGTGTCCATAATCTTTTAAGTACAAAATCAAGTAGTCTGCGCCTCTGTCTATTTCTCGGTTAACTTCTTCTAAGCAACGGATTTTGATACAGTTTTCACTAACGGAAAGAAAGATAAACGATACACAAGGAAAGAATGTGTACATAATTTGTATCTATCCAAAACGGGGAGCGGGTCGCTAATGTATTATATTGGACATACATGGTTAAACATATCCAAAATTATAATATGCAGTGGAAGCTACCGTTACACATTTATTTTGTTACATTATTTATCTTTTATTTTAGTACACAAAAAAAAAACTAGTAAATATTTCTAGTACACCGCTACTGTTTCATGTAGGGACAAGTAAACTAACCTTTTGTACAATCCTTTGATAATACAATCTTGTAATTTTTCTCTTGTCAAGTGCGACATTGATTGATTGTTTGGCCGCTGCGCTGTTGTTTCGTGTAGTTAGTTACCGCATTTATTGGTGTGTTAAATTTGCTATAAAAGCGTTTCATACAAGCGCTGCAATGAAAGCAAGCTTTTAGTGGCGGTTCTATTGAACTTTTATTGGTGGCCATCTGAAGAAATTTACGTAATTCCCCTTTGAGCTCACCGCGAACCTAGACGCCAGTAGTTCTGTAGTTATATTGTCCTCTTACTTGTTCGAGGGTACCGCGTTCGATTTTTAGTATGTCATTAAACATCGATATGAACTTTCAAAGTTGGGCTAAGTATAGTTATAACAGGATCTTGTGTGATTCCAATAGTAAGTCAATAGGCAAGTCTTAGTCAATAGTACTTGCCTTCGAAGCTGTCAAGAAAATAGCTAAAACTTAGCTATTTTCTTGATATATAGCTAAAATAGCTAAAACTTAGCTATGTAGCTAACTAAAATTTTCACGTTTTGACATAATGACTTGACTGCTTTGGACTTGACGGACCTTTTTTGGAAAACTCAAAGAAAAATTGTGGTCTTGACCTGACTGACTAGTCTCGCAGGATCTGCTGAACGCACATTAAAGATACTGAAATTGTAAAAACAATGTGTACAAAGGGTTCTTGGAAAAAAAAGATCCACAGACTCGACTCGTTTACGATTTGATTATAAGTACCTACTAGCGACCCGCTCTCGGCTTCACCTCAGCTGCAATTTTTATATATAAAAATCCCTCTTTCCATATGTGAAAACCGAAATAAAATCAGTGTATTCTCGAGTTTTTGAGTTTTTGTAACCATTCTCGAGTTTTTGAAGCGTAAACAAACCAACTTAACATTTTTATATAAGTAGGTATAATTATGTATAAAGAAGAAGTATTAATACCTAATTCATTTAATTATGAATAGAGGTACTTTATTAAAATTACACCATCTCAATTACAACATCTCAATATCCACATTCATTGGAGTAGTGGGCTGATAGTAAGTATTAAAATGATTATTGTTTTTGTAGTGCGCTAGAATTTATTGCAGGCCTACAGTGTTGTGGCGCCTTAATTACTATGCATCGGATTGGGAGAGCTGTGAAAGCTTGGTACGTTCCAATTAGGACTACGCTTGTAGCATCAGCTATTAAAACACCAATTTTTTTATGGTAAGGTCCACAGACAGGCTGACGGTCTACTTGATGATATATGGCTACCGTCGCCTATAACACAAGCTACGCCATGTTAATATTAGGGATAAGGGATTGGGAAGGGATCCTATCACCGAAACACAACAGCTCACATGCTGTATTTAACTGTGGTCTTCTGTAAGGGGGTGGTCACTGCTAGCAGATGTGCTGCCCAAATAAATGAAAAACGCACTTTCCTGCCACTACTTTCCAAATCCAAACCAGAGCTTTCCAAAGTTGAACCTTTCATAATCGCACCCGGGATCCCTGAGCCAAAGCGTTAAGGTAAGCCTTTTTTGCGTGGGAAATCTACGAACCAGATAGCTACCGACCATGGTAGAAGTCCCACATCGGTGAGGTATGTGGGACTTCTACCCACTAAAAAACTCACGGTGTTTCTTCGCGCCGTCTATGGGCGCTCGCGCCGTCTATGGCGGGAGGAAAGACACGCTACTTTGGAGCTCGAACCTGGCGTAGGCGCAGAGTGTGATCTCCGCGCCGTGAAGAGACACACAACACCGGGCACGTGTCCGCTCGTTGCCCGGTGTTGTGATGACGGCAGTGGTGTGAACTACATACTAAGTCGTATGAAAAAGGCCAAGACATATTATATTGGTCAATTAAGATGATATTTAATTTGGATGTAATTCACCCTCAACTTGTATAGTGCAAAGTGGAACAAACTTCAGCGCTGTAGTGTCGATAAAGATATTCACATAATTGCAATACTTGTTCATGAGTCTCAGATTTATAGTGAATAAATTATGATAATGTTCCTTGCATTATAATATATAAATTGGCTATTTCAATTAACGTTGTTTATGTTGATTTTACCATTATCTAAACGCGTTATTAGTAGGTATAAGCTATTATGTTACATATGGGTATGTACAATGTACATTATTATTATATCTTATTAAGGACAACTTTTGTATTACTAAATTCGAAATACAAAATACACAATTGATGTAACTTATGGATGAGAAATTTTTTAAGTTATTTCTTCCGCGACTTCTTCCGCGATGAAATATGAAAAATATAACGCTGTGACGACCAAATTTTTTATATTTTGAGACAATCTCTCATTCACTAATAAAGTAATAATCAATGATACGCTTATAAATGTAGACAAAATTATACGCTTATTGTTATACTATATCAGAACTGGACAAAGAAAAATAGACGCGGTCGAGGTCGCGGGCAAAAGCTAGTAAGTAATAATCACATGAAGTAGTTTTTTTTAAATATTTTTGGAAACTTTTATGTACGCATAATAAAAGTTTCTAATTAAAAAAAAAAACATTCAAGCTTCATCCTATTCTTATGGCAGTCTTAAATTACACTAATTGCCAATGTAATGACCAGTCCGTTGGACGGACAGACTGATTGACTATTTCTTATTAGTATTGATTAGTCAAATGAACAACCCCATCGACTAACAGAATGATGGGAGCAATTTGTTACATCCGGTGAATAAATATAGAATTGACAACAAACATCCATGTTGGTATACCTATACACCAGAATGTCAAGACTAATGTCATTGCCGACACAACAGACGCAAGTTCGAATCCTGATAGGGCCTACATCTCGAGCTTTTTTATTTTTAACGCCCGACGCAAAAACGGGGTGTTATAAGTTTGATGCATGTGACTGTGTATTTGTGTATGTTACACACAGACACATTTGTGTCTGTATGTCGAATCGTAGCCCCCAAACGGGTGGACCAATTTGGATCACCAATTTGGAAAATTGACATGATCGGGATAGTTCTTAGCTATACCTATATAACTTATGAAGATGTTTGCAGGCGTTTGAAGACCATCACCCCATTTCCTAGTTGACGAAGGGATTTCACTAACTTCCACAGGTTCGATTGATTGGTATACTTAGTGTTACATAGGTGGTTATACCTTTATGGTAATCTTGATCTGATGCTGCAGCATCAAGTATTATAGATAGTCTGCAGGACACCCAACTCCTCGAGTCGAGGCCAAATTGTTATTTAAACAATAAACAATTTACTCCATATTTTGATGCTAATAACTACTAGCATTCTTGCTAAAGAGTATATATGTTCCTTGACTAGCATACTACTTACTCCCTCTGCAGCGAAAATTAAACACTAAATCTTTATTATTCAATGATTTCAAAATTAACAACTACAATTTATTTCGGTCTTCAAAACATCGTTTAGAATTAACAATTTAAACATGTTTATACAGACCGCAAATACAACCTAATTTTTATAGTGAAAATAGCTGCTAACCTCTATTGCTGCGCGAGCGCAAAACATCCTGTGAACGAGGAAACGATGCGCGTGCCGCGTAAACTTCCTGCGACGTGTCTTCGAACTACGTTTACCATGGATAAGGTAATCTATATAGATAGTTATTAAATCGTTTGTCCTAATTGACTATCAACGCACAGCCAACACAACTAAGTCTAGAAAGATGAAATTTGGAACATAGATCTATTTTTATAACGTAAGCATCAACTTTGTACGAAGCACCGGTTTGATAGTTTTAATACAAAAGTGGATATATTATGTTCAAATGTTAAAAAAGTAATTTATATAACTATACAAATTTTAATTTGGAAAACAGATATTTAATAGTTTAACAAATATGTAGTCAATGGCTTTTTTTAAAGAGCGGCAGAAAAGCTGCTTATCCATTTGAACAGAAGATATTTATTAGGTAGTTCTAAACTACCGCATCCAAATAACGTACTGTTCTCTGTTCTTTATTGGAAAGTACTTAGAAAAACTGTCATTACTTTTGCAGCCACAAGGTGCGCCTTATTATAACAGTGTTCTTCTTCTACATGTAAATCTATCAAACAGATAATAAAATCGTAAACGAACCAGCCGTGTCTGTACATTAAATATTTAAAAAAAATTGTACACGTTGTACTTATGTTACCGAGGTGAAAAAATAAGTTTTGCAATTTTTGTATGTTTATATATTACGTTTGAGCACGCTAACCAGTTTTTGCAGTTGCAGTTTATACTATTGTATTATGGCAATAAATGACGGTTTTTTTTTATATTAAAGTAAAACAAATATTAAAAAAAATGAAATATATTAATAAAATTGGCAAATTACAAACATATTTGACACAAAAACCATTGAGCAAAATACGATGTCTGAAAATCCCACCGTCGACCTAATGAGAAGTAACAAAATGAATAATAAAAAATGTTGGTAAAATACGAACAAATAATTTTGGAAATGTCAAGAATATTCCGTGACGAGAAATTTAATTAGTGCGAATAAATTCACTCCTAGTTATTTGGGTAATAAACACATAAATCGTGTTGATTAACCCAAGCACAGTCGACGGACGCTATCCTATTTACGGTTGTTGCCAGTGCTAAAAATGTTCAGTGCAGGGAATCGTGCTTCATTGCGAAAAAGGGTTCTCGTGAAAGCGAGCTTTTTTTATCATATGCCTAATGTATTGTATACATACAACATGATACAACAAATAATGATGCTTTGTTAATCAACTCTTACGCAAAAACTACTGAACAGATTTTGATAAGACTTCAAACTAATAGATATAGTTCATTCGACAGAATAAAATAGAAAATAAGGATACACTAAAGAAATCCAAGGGAACAGTTAGTTATTATTGCATATATGATATAACTATACCTAGAGAATTACTCTAGTTTAAACAATTAAGCTTGTTTAAAATATTATAGTTATATATACGTGAAAAGTATTTTTAAAAAACTAATCACCACTAATTCCTTCTAAACCACTTAACAGGTTTTGATACAGTTTTTACTAACGGAAAAACGGAGAAACGGATAAAAGAGGAAGGTTTGTGTACATAAAAAATTGCATCCCGGGCGAAGTTCTAGTTATTTTATGATAAATAGATATACTATGTAAATTGTGTATTATATTGGCAAAATAAAAGTTGTTCTTAATCATATATTTATTCTTTCTGATAGGAAAATTTGATTCAACTTATAAAACAATGATGTACTAACACGAAGTCACGAACTAAATCTGGGACACACACTCATGGACCGAATTGTTAACAGATTCAGCTACTAAATCATAACCACTTATCGAGAAAGCCCAATTCGAAGTTTGTTTTTGTGGAGAATGCGTTAACGTCATACTGAAGCAATGTTTGCTTTGAACACAATAGATATCGACTAGATCCCGACGTTAGACGATCGTTTGATGCTATGAAAAATATACAAACGAAAGTAGTTGGTTAGGAACTACAAGTCTTAAGTATATTGTTTGTAGTTTATTTTTAGTTGATTCTTTCTTAAAGAAAGAAATTTATTTTGCAGCCTTGCTTTCGTGCTACATTTAAATAGCTGTTTCTTGCAACTTTTTTCGCGTCTCCTTGAATTTAAGCGCTAAAATGTGTAACCGCCACAGAAAACTAAGTTTAAAGTGCACTATAAATTGACCAACATAAAGCCAGCACTCCATTGCTCTATTTCTAAACGAAATGTTTTTGCTTGGTGCGATCCAATTGATAAATGAAGCAATAGCTCAAAGGATATATTGAAGCAATAATTTCAGTTTATTATTATATATTTCATGGACTAATTTTATGGAGAGCGACTTCTTTGCTTAGTAAGTACCTCCTTCTAAAACACGCAACGGATTCCGATAAGGTTCTAAACCTTAACCGATAAAGAAAACTATCATCTGTTCTATTACAATATATCTAAGTATCAGTTACGGTTGACTCATAGTAACCATTATACTTCATTCACCAGTTGTACTCATTCACCGAAATACAACACATATGGCGGTGCTAGCTGCTGGTGCCCGCGGCTTCGGCAGTGTTGAAAAATGAAAAATATAACACCTGAGAAAATATGTGACATATTTAGGTACCATTGTGACGACGGTGGTGTTGCTAAGGCGACAAGTGGCGTCCATTTTTTTTTAATATTTAGACGATCCCTCAGCAGGAACCTAAAACTTTTACAGGATAAAAAGTATCCTATTTAGGTAATAAAGCTCTCTGTTTGCCAAATTTCATCCAAATCCGTTCAGCCGTTTTTGTCTCAAAGAATAAGGGGGTGGTTACTGACCAGATGGGCTGCCTAAATGACTGCGAAACACAGTGCGCGTTGCCAATACTGCAACTTCTTACTGCTTTGTATACCTGGAACAAGAAAGAAACAAAAAAAATCATGAAAGTTCACGGACGAGCTTAATAAACGACACAAGTCAAACCCTTATTAAAATAACTGGTCGCATATAATTCCAACATTATTTATTGAGAACTTGTGTGAGATTTTGTGGCGATGACAGTTCATTCAGACATACACTAAGATCGGCATTTATTTTCAACTCATAACAAGATCCTTTGTCGTTCAAGACAAAAATGAACACTCAAAACTTAACTAGGGTATAGAAGGGTGCGTCATAAAACACCATAACATTGGGTTTTGTTTATCGTGCTTATGAGTTTTCTCTACATTACACACAATGTTAATGTTAATATGTTATATTACTTTATTACTAGAACAATGCAAGCTTTCTTCACCCGAGTGAATTTTGAGTTATGTGTATAGTCCGCCCGTGACTTAGAAGAGATGCAATATTTCAATTAGTATATATATTTATATGATGCAATATTAAATTATATGCTTATACATAAACCTTCCTCGTTCATAAATAATTCCATAAGTGAAAACGGTTAGTTAGTTTAGAAGAAATGAAAGGAGATCCCGACCCCACTTCGCTTTGGGCCGATATCTGCGTACTGAAAAACCACGGTATTATCTCAGGGATTATTCAGGGATTATTGAGACACGCAACCATAATTCTCCCCCCGTCAGACGAGGCCCGAGAGGCTTCTCAATTGAAGCAACCCATAACTAATATACCCTCTGGTGTTAAAAGTGTCCTAAGGCGTCACTACCAGTTGCCATCTACCATCAAATGCACCGTCAGCCAGCCAGCAACCCTTTTTTATAAAAAATAAAATAATTTTATTTATCATGGTTGCCTTATGGTAGTGTGGCATTTCAAAAAACAGGTTTCTTTTTAACTGCATACTTAAATAATCTGTATTCAATTTATTTCCAACTATAAAATAGTATCTCGTTTAACAACACGAGTAAAACTAACGAGTCTCGTGTACTGAGATAAAGCGCATAGTAATGCAAATATTTATTTCTTCTTATGCCTCCTAAAGGAATTTCTACGACTCACCACACGCTAATTGGGTGAAATTGATTTTTAAGCGATAGTGAGAATCACGTACTAACTAGGAGCACTACGATTTATTATATAGTCAATTAGTAAGAAATTTATTTTAAGAAATAAATATGTGAATTAAATACTTACTTGAGATTTTTAAAATAATATACGAGAAATGTGTATATAGTGATAATAATTGAACCCATACCTATGTAGAATGTTTATGTAGGTATGTGAGTTAATATCTGTGGGTACCGAGTTCGATTAGAACTTTAGAACTTCATAATTGGCTCTGGTCTGAATCTGGCAAGTAGTGCCATTACGTTTCGCAATCTTTTGTGAGTTTGTCTATTTGTTTATTTTATTTTATTTGGGAAAACAAATATAACAGTGCAATCAACAACATTTTCCACGAATTGGTAAACTAATTTTATACAGAGAAAACTTTATATATATAATGTTATGTTTGTTACTCTTTCACGTCTTAACTACTCAAATCATCATGAGATGTTGCATACAAAAAAGGACATAGCTTACCTTTCGTCCCAAAAAAAAAAACATTCCAAAAATAAAAATAAACAATTCACGCCTGAGAAAAATATAGGAAAAATGATTTATGATTATAATGATATGATTGAATAAATGTTTCAACCTTAAAAAAGGGGTGCGGACGAAGTCGCGGGCAAAAGGTAGTCCTTGATAAAGTAAGCGCAAAGAGTTAGAAAAAGTGTCGAGCTATTTTGTATTCCCGCCATGCCATCTCAAGGCAACCTTCCCGCGGTAAGCCCATTATTTTGTTTTTCTAGGTAAGCAAAGGTGTTGAGTACTTTATGCATCCTCATTTCCTTAACCCTGCATTGTATGTGCCACCACATAAAATGCATGCATGTGAAATAAATCCTAATTTCCATATGGTCTTTCTTGAGAGTATCAAGCACCAGCTTTATTAAAACTAACTTTTATTAAAACGTTTTCTAAAAATTGCTTCAACCTTTTAGTTGCATTATCAATCTATCTTTGTTGATTAGCCAAATTTTATTTAAAATACCTAATGACATATTATTATTATTAATAACTAGCGACTCGTTCCCGGCTTCGCCCGGGTGCATTTTTTTACGTAAAAACCTTCCCTGGTTATCCCTCTATCCATGAGTGAAGACAGAATTAAAATCGGCCCTGCCGTTCTCAAGTTTTGCGTTTAGCAACACATTTAGGGATTCATTTTTATATTATAGATATTATAGATCTGCCTGAACACCAGGATGTATTCGCATAATTTTATCAGGGATGTGCAATAATCACACGCGTAAATTGTAATAAAGGCGCCATCTCAAAACTAGTTTATTTTGTATAATTTTGTCCTCGAAAATCTTTTAGTTTTATGTAGGTATGAAGTATAGAGGGAGGTAAGGAAGGAGGACCAATTCTTGACCAACTCAAAAGAGTATATTAATATAAATAAGGACCAATTCCATACAAGAGAAAGTTTCAGTGCCACCATTAAATAGGAGACGCTGTTGTAGCATTGGGGTGTGGTGTTGTATTAGCTTTTATGTACTACGAAACTTCTTACTTTCATACTACGCATGCTAGACAAGCACAATTTTGTGGTCAATTTATGAACTACAATTTAATGGTTATAGCTTGCAAGTTTTTCAGTTTAATGCCTATTTAAGTCAATCCTCCTTACCTCTGTTCTCCTTGGTTTCATGACATGCTGGTGAACAGGAAAAGTTTATGTGTCTGTAACATGGAGAATAGAGGTAAATGAGGACCGATACTGTACCTGAGAAAGTGTTCGTTGAATACGCTTTATTAGGCGGCGCTGTAGTAGCATTGGGGCGTCGCGCTCTAGTAGCATTTTATTTACGGTGGTTTCATGAACTACGAAACCAACCAATAATATAAATTCACCAATGCTACACAAGCATTCTGGTCAATTTGTGACCAATATTTGATGCTTTAAGCTTGCCACTTTTTCAGTTTAACACCCATGTAAGTTGGTCCTCCTTACCTCTACCCACCATAGTCTATAACCTTATATATATTACTATACTCTTTGTCTGTAATCTGATAAAATGTTATCCTCCCTCTAGGGATAAAATTAATTTACATTCCTCGAGTGACACTGACAGTGACAGCCGAAGTGCACTTCATTGTTCTGTGTATGGTAAAGTGCCTCGCTCGCTGACAAAAAAAAACATCTCGTGAAACTGAAAAAGCATTACGTGTTAATATTTTATTTCCAGTTACTTTTAAAAGTTATTATAATTCAATACATCAAGGATTAAAGGACTTTCCTTCGCTTATAAGGTAAATGAATACAAAGTCGCTTTTAAGGTAAAAATGACATTTTAATTACCAATTTGCAGTCATGCAGTATTGTTTTTTGTTGTTTTATAAATTTAGTGACGTATTTACTTATGTACAAATAAGCTTGCATTGCATAAATGTGATGCGTAATCTTTTTTTGTAAATTTGGGTTTTGTCTATTGCTTATTAAAAAAGAAATAGATATGACTGTTAAATGTAATAAAAATATATATGAAAATTTTCTGTTACTATTATAACATCGTTTCATTTTTCGTTTAATTATTTGGGTGAATTAGTATTAACATTGATTATGGGCATTTAAACGCAGTGATTAAAAGTAATATAATTACTTATGTTTTTGTAAAATAATAGTGACATTTTTTTGAATAACATATTATTTTTTCCAAATGATGGATAATGCTACTAAGTACTTCGACTATTTCGACAAAATTTCGGATGCAATAATTGCTAATTGACAATTACAATTAACAATTGCATGGATCACTATTTGGGAAATATTATTTCCGTTACGCAAGAACTAGCTGATATTGGCAGCATCGTCAATGACGATGAATTAGCTGAATTCATGTTGATTGGTTTGCCAGATGAGTTTGATCCATTGATTACGGCGATGGAAGCCACAACAGCCAAACTGACGTCGGAATTTGTTGTGACAAATGTTTCAAAATGAATTTAAAAGGGAGATATAATGCAAATTAAATTTGGTACCATTGTCCTGATATAGCTTTTGCGTGCAGTAAGCTTAGCCGATATAACACTTGTTATAATGCATTGCATTGGCCTAAACATATACTGCGATATTTATCAAAGACAACTAGCTACTGACTCAATTTTAAGAGGGGTAGCAATATAGTTAAAATTTCATCCGACGCAGTTTGGGCAGGAGATATAACCGATAGAAAATCTTATTCTGGTTTCATGAGTAGGTTTGGTCATTGTGTTATAAATTGCCATAGTCACAAGCAACAAAATGTTGCATGCTCTAGTACAGAAGCTGAATACTACACTCTTGGTAATGCTACTAAAGAGGCAAAATTCTTAAGAAATTTCTACTTCTTAAGAATTCTTAAGAATTTCTTAATATTCTTAAGAATTTCTTAGATGTTTTACATCATTTTATACAGGAATGTGTCAAACGCAAAGTAAGCCCTCAGGTGAATTACAGGCAGATATTTTTACAAAAGCCTTATCTAAGGTGAAACATGATTTCTTTGTGAAGTGCTTAGATTTAGTTTAAACTTTATACTTCTTTTATATTTTGTAATCTCGCACATAGTTTATACTTTATTTCTGTTAAATTTGTTTGTAAAACATATGATTGCTCGATTAAGGGGCAGTGTTATGCATAACCTTCTTTGTAAATTTGGGTTTTGTCTATCTTATAAAAGAAATAGATATGACTGTTAAATGTTATAAAAATATATTATATGAAAATTATCTGTTACTATTATAACATCGTTTCATTTTTCGTTTAATTATTTGGGTGAGTCTTAACAATAATTTATTTATTTTTTCAAAACATTTAGTTAAGCAGAAATCATATTTATTTTGCTCTTCTCGAAAAGGCAATATATTGAAATTGTGGATTTAATAAAAATGTTTTATTAGGAAAACATCTCTAACCTATCGATTATTTAAAGCATACCGTCATCAATAAGCTGTGTGAGCTGCTTGAACAATATTAATAACAAAGGAAAGAGAAATGTTTCATAATAATTAATTGCCTTTTCATTTAGTTATACTGCGGTTTTTAATTTGAAGGAGTAATTTGGAGTAATTGTCAAATTTTAAAATAATGTTACCAGCCTTTTTTCCGTAGTGCTGTACTAATATCGGTTTTACTTAAATACTTATATTTTACGGTAAAAATATTTTTGATCTTGTTTTATTGATTTAACATTAGTATTATTGTTATTTTAAGGTTTGAATCTCGTTTAAAGCAGGATTACTAATGACCAAGTCGGTTTGGAATAAATAAATAAACAATTCACAATTTATATGTGAAGTCAAATAAATAAACAATAGTATAATGCATTACATACATACTATTATTTTGTGATAATTTTATGTCACCTATGAAATATTGTCATCATAAAAATTTTTATAATTGAAAAGAATTGCGACTTATAGAATGGACTGCAAAAAATATAATAAAAAAATTAAATAATAATTAATATTAATTCTGAACTAATTAATGTTCTATAAAGCATTACCGTATGTTTTTTAATAAGTACGTTTAGGTGGCATCACTATTTTTGTATGCTCAAAAAACCTACAACCCAGGCAATGTCACATTACTCCTTCGAATTAAAAAATGCAGTATAAAGGTCTCTGCCCACTACACCGTACCATACTATGACCGTGCTAGGATCGTATCAGACACGAAAAGTAACACGATACGCTCTACTATGCCCAGTGAAACGGATCGACGGCGTTTTGTGTCCGTATGTTATCCGTATGCAACATCCACCAAAACCGATAGGTTGTTATAATTGTTCCGAAATTTCCTTCAAAGCCAAGTCTTTTTTCATAATGTCCATATATTTCGGGTATTGTAAATTATATAAAAACTCATATTTTCGTACACATTCGATTAACTTCTCATCCTCCATTTTGTATACTCACCGGCTCGCCGCCTGCGCGCAACGGTTTGACAACGTTGCGTGTCAGCACCAGCAAAATATTCTCGCCGACAATTTGTTGACGCTCCGTGCATGGCACGCGACGGTGTTGGTCGGTGACGGAACGGTCTAGTGGGAGTGGTATCATACTTTTCAATACAAAGAATATAATTTTGCCTGACACGTTCCTAGCACGGTCATGGTATGGTACGTTGTAGTGGGCAGAGACCTTAAACAGTTACGTTATAAAATAGATAGTTATGGTGTAAAATTCAATTGCAAGAATTTTAATTTTAAAATTAAGAAATGTATTCTTACATAAGTACTCTTCTTAGACATAAATATAAAGAGTTCTTTATTAATTTTTCAATATTTTCTTTATACAGTTTCTTTAACACCATGACGGAAAGAGACTCCATCGGTGGAGCTAACCGTGATTATGGTGCGACTGCGGCGCCCCCAAACGTCGCGTTTGCGGATTTTAGCCCTACTGAGTTGTACAACTTGAGTGAGAGTATAGCGGACAATGTCAACTCCATCAACAGCGGCCTTCGAGTGCTGGAGAAGATGATGAAGCAGATTGGCGGCGCTCATGACAATGTGCAGCTCAGGGATAAGATGTCAGTGATGAATTCATCTACAATTCTACACTGTTAAAAAGAGTATTAGTGGATTACACCCGACGCAAAAACAGGGTGTAAAGCTAGCAGTGTCAAATGGGCACTAATTTTTTAGCTCATTACTTCATCATCATCATCAGCCTATGTCTCTCCACTGCCGGATGTAGGCTTCTCCCAAGGCTTCCTGTGAAGCCCTTTAGGTCATCTATCCAACTGGTCACAAGGCGTCAGCTTTTTTAGCTCATTTCAGCTAATTTTTTAGCTCATAATTTAGTGCCAAAATATTAAATTTGACACTAAAAGATAACCAAAAAATGGAAAAACTGCTTGCTATCTTTGAATGAAGATAGCAGTATACTTCCCGCAAATCTAGGCTTTGCATCAAATGGGCAGAATCACCATTTTTTTAGCTCATAATTTGGTGCTAATTAAATGCCAAAATATAATTTTTTTTCTTAATTTAATACATAATTTCCCCTTGTATATTTTTCCCAGACATGACACTCAACAAGCCGTGAATGGTTCCGTGTCGTCAACCGCGAGGGATATCCAAAGGCTGGGTGTGGTTGTGCGAAGGGGTGACAAGCCGCAGAAGTTGCAAGTGGAACGACTAACGCAGGCCTTCAGGGAATCATTGTCCAAATATACCCTCGTACAAAAGGTAAAATTATTATTATTTTATTATTGTAGTTTTTGCAGACATATAAAAATTAAGAATTTGATAAACTACCTAACTATAGATATGCACTTCTATGGTTTTTTTCACATAGCATGGGTAAGTGACATTTGATTATTTCATCCATTTCATGCATATTATTAAAAAAAGTACGAGAAATGCAATTTTTTTTAAACATTTTACTAAATTTTGGATTTTAATGCGATATCGTCTGTATTACATCTCTAGTAACTTCAAATACCAAATGTCACCATATCCATGGAAAAATAATATAGTGCAGTTTTTATACAGCATACAAAACTAATTTATTGTAATTATTATCGTAATATAAGGACAAATATTCTTTTTTTTTACAATATGAAAATATGAAATGTTTTCACACCACACACAACGTGCCTATCACCACCACTTAAATATTAATGTTAAATATTATTTTACTTGATTTAATTCACTGAGCATTGATATTGAAAAAAAAATTCAGATAAATCAGTTTGACTTCATAAAAAACCTCGACTGATATCCGGTCAAAGTTCTGCTTTAAGCTTAACATTAAAACGCTGTAATGTTGAATTATAGCAAATAAGCGAAAAGATGGCCGCACATATGCCAAAGCCGGCTCGTATCAAAGCAGATCCTCGCGATTTGGAACAGCCCACTATCGATGAAGAGGACGAAGCGGCTTTAATAGAAAATCAACAGGCGCAGGTGAACATATTATTTTTAATTTTTATTTTGTGGGAGTAATCTCACAGTGCCATCTGTCGTGATTCGTTGAAACTACATAGCCAAGCCTTCGATCGAGTCGCGATCCGCCATCTAAAAAGTGCTAGACTTTTCTCATAGATGTCACTATAAGGATTGTGGCACTTGTACACGTCATGACAGGCTATGGTCAGACTAGTAGTTTTTTTTTTTTAAATTTTTATTTATTATTTTTTACTAGTACGAATTTGAGGGCACACCTCGAATTCGTACGCGCTTCAGTTCGTTTTTTAAAATTCCCTCGGGAACCCAACATTTTTCCAGGATAAGAAGTATCCTATATGTTGTTTAAATCCGAATCTGTTCAGCCGTTTTTTTATCACTGAATGATGACCGCTCATGATGACGATGTTGCAAGTAATAATTTTGTAAATGTTATGAGTATTTAAATTAAATTGTCAGGCGCGTCTCGTTGAGTTCGAAACGAACATGATGCTAGAGAGGGAAGCGTACATAAACAAGATCGAGGCGGACGTCCTGGACGTCAACCAGATCATGCAGGACTTGGCCGAAATGGTCAACACTCAAGGACAAGTTGTTGGTATGTACAAACATCTATTTTATAATATTCTTATCTATTGTTACAATATATCTGTATATCGGAAGCAAACTATCCTGTCAAATCAAGCAAGATAAACTTGGACTTGCAGCATATATAATCAAAAGCAAAACTTTTTTGTTTCCTTTGTTAAGACTTTAAAAAGTATACCAGAAAATAGAGCGTCAATTACTTATTCTAATGGCATCATAAAGTGTAGTATACCTTCGGTATACAGATATGTATATCATGTCAGGTCATGCCAGGTATCAGATAGGTATCAGGTATGTATGTATATGTTAAAGTTAAGGCTTACTTAAGGTACAGCCATGGAGACTAGAGGTAAGGAGGACCGACTTACATGTGCTGTGTTAAACTGAAAAAGTGGCAAGCTAAAAGCATTAAATAGTGGTTCATAAATTGACCAGAATGGCGCTAGTGTAGCATTGGTGTTTGATATGATTGGTTGGTTGCGTAGTTCATGAAACGACTGTAAATGAAATGCTAGTAGAGAGCCACGCCCCAATGCTACTACAGCGCCGCCTAATTGAGCGTATTCGACGGACACTTTCTCATGTATATAGTTGGGCCTCCTTGCCTCAAGTCTCCACGGGAACAGCGGTTCAGTATGGCTAAAAGCGTTTCTCTATGGCCACATTCCAGACACTGTCGAAGGTCACATAGAAGCGGCGACATCAAACGTCGAGGCCGGAGTCGACGAACTGGCGAAGGCGGCGGAATATCAAAGGCGGTATCGCCGTAAAATGTTCATTCTCTCCATAATAGGCATCGTTCTACTCGTCCTACTTATCGTCTGGATAGTTAAAGCTTTCAGGTAGAGTGGCCTTTGACATGGAAAATTAACGTAGTCGCAATTTTTAAAAAGCGTAGAATGTATATAAAGGAATGTTGTTATTATTACACGAGGCTAACAAGACACTAAATTGTAAAAGTTGAAAAATATTTAATAATTTGATGATTAATTCTCCCAATATAGGTTGAATTTGTGGTTACCCCGTCTAAATTTTTAATAAAAAGAAGTAAGTACTTTACAGTAATTTTTATCTATGCTAGATACTAATGTCGAATGGACACAGATATCTATAATATAAAAATTTGTTGCTAAGCGCAAAACTCGAGAACGGCTGGGCCGATTTTAATTCTGTCTTCACTCATGGATAGAGGGATAATCAGGGAAGATTTTTACGTAAAAATTAAATGCACCCCGAGCGAAGCCGGGAACAGGACGCTAGTAGTATAATATAAATGCTATGTAGAGGCAGCTCTTTTACTATGAAATCTTGTAATATATATTTTTTTAAATATTATTATATAACTTTTTATATAATAATATTTACTTGTACTGAGTGTTACTAAAGTATAATAACAAAAATAATTTGTAGGTGACTACAAATTGAAAGTTGGGATAATAATTCCAAATTCAAATCAATAATAGAATGCTAAAGTGTATGCAGAGCTCAATGCATTATATTATTATGTAATAATAATATCTCGTGTCACGATGTATGTTCGCGATAAACTCTGAAACTACTGAACCGACTTTGATCAAACTTCATAAGTATCTGTTATTTGGTCCCACTTAAAAGATAGGATAGTTTATATGTCATTTTGTTTATTATTATTTTTTGCAAATTATATAATATTATTAACATAGCGCCATCTGTTGATACTTATTCAATACAGCAATTATTTATCTCTGAGTTCCATAAGGTTCTCACAGATGGCGGTTGAAAGTGATTTATCGGCTGTATTGCAAAAAAGCACCCCGGGCGAAGCCGGGAGCGGGCCACTAGTATAAAAATATTTTTGAGTTTTGAATAAAAGACTTTGGCTTAAAGTCTTATCATTATCATAAGTATTATCATTCTTTTTAAATTTAGCAAATAATTTACCAACATCTCTTCTAGATAAACTTGTGCTATTACACTCCCTGCTTCTAATCTATAATATAAAAATGAATCCCTAAATGTGTTGCTAAGCGCAAAACTCGAGAACGGCTGGGCCGATTTTAATTCTGTCTTCACTCATGGATAGAGGGATAATCAAGGAAGGTTTTTACGTAAAAAAAAAAATGCACCCCGTGCGAAGCCGGGAGCGGACCGCTAGTACATAATAATTTCAATATATCAACAATTGCCTCATATTTAATTAGAATTTTTCTGTGTCTCATATTTTCTATTTTATTTATGTTAATAGACAATAAGTAGTTCTAATTTAAATCTTATGAATAAGCTTTTGAAAAGTTATGTTTATGTTTATTATAATTCTTGCACATTATAATCATGTTACACAGTAATGAATGTAATAAATGCTTTAATATGAGTATAATAATTATTTTATGTTAATTTCCACTTATAGAATGTACATAGAGTTGAGAAAATTCCAAGAATATTTTATATTCAAAGTGTAGCTTCGTTAATATTAATTTTTGAATTTCTCAATCATAGATTTAGCCATTTTGTCAAATAAAAGACGAGGAATAAAAATATGTAGTACATCAATTTAACGATCAATACAAAAACTTTTTAAATAATTATGCATAAATTAATAATTTATTATATATTTTAGTAAATAAAACCACCTGCGAATCTTTTTATTTTAATATTTATAGTTTTTTTTTTTTCACTAATTCTATTTACACAAGCCTTAAACAAATCATTAAAATAGTTAACTAAAAATAAATTACAACAAGGATTGGAACTCATATAACCCAAATCTTTTAAATTTTTAATCGAGTGAAAAGATATTTTCTGGGTTACTCATCTTTCCTGCACGGCTGGATGCTGGCCAAGAGCAAACCCATTAATTAATTAATAATATCTTACTTACAATAATGATAAAATATTACTCAAATTCCACTTTTGTGCATAAACTGTATATTCACTTATACTTAAAATTATAAAATAGGTTTTAACTTAGGTTTTAATCTACTTATATAATATTTTTATATTGACAATGTTAGAGTCCATTGGAGTTGATTCTAAACATCTAAAAGAAATTATTGCTGCAATCTTTGTGTGATTTTTATGTATGTTTTTAAGTACTTTTTTTTTAAAAAAAAAGCCTTATTTAAGATTTTAGGATGTATGTTTAGAACAAATATTGTAAAGGGTTTTATTATTATTAGAAGAGTAAACATTTAACAGCGTCGTGGTTTGATTCTATGTAACGAACATTCCAAAGAGGTTACTTTGGTGTGTAATCAATAATTATTTATTGGTTATTAATAAAATATCGAAATTTAATTTGTTTTTTATTTTACGCAATTATAAAACAGGCTGCTCATCTGGCGGCAGTAACCAAACGCTTACAGAAGACCATTAAGCAATAAAATTATTTGTGTTGTGTTTATAATTACGTTCACCTATCCCTTATCCTCTATCCTATCAAGATTGGAAGGTACCTATGCAATGAGAGATTTATTTCAAATGTGGTACTGACATAGAAATACAAACAGGAGGAGAAATGGCACGTGACAAATAAACTAAAATATATCTTTTAAGCCATCATAAAATAGGAAATATCACTTTACATCAAACATATTGTATCTTTTAGCCCAACATTTCTTTATAAATCGTATAGAGAGGTATGTTAAAATATTTTAAAAAAGAAACAAGAAAATTAAACCACAATTTTCGAAGTTTTTCGATGTTTCATAACTATGCAATTCCAAAGATTTTTTATAAAAATAAAAAATTGTTCCTTAATGTAATTTTAATAAAAAAAATTATTTAATTATTTTTATAAATTTAAAATTTCATATGTATGTTTTATTAGAAAATATAATCACATTAGTCATACCTATACTTTGATGTCACATTATTTCTAGTTATTAAAATTTCAAACACAATATATACTTTGCTACAATATCATAGCGGTGTCAAAAAGCAAACGTCACATTTCTCTTCCTTTTATTTCTATGAGTAGAAATCCATACGTACGCGGTTGCATTCTCTGGTTGTTCGGGCGGACATTGTCCGAACGGTGAGGCGTGTCCGTTTACAGGAGAAATTTGCCGATAATGATACCAACGATGGCAATAGCTACCGCACACACAACCCACGGCATCAGACCAGTCTGTCCGGTCTGTTCTGGGCCATACGAGTGACGGCGAGCAACGGCCCGAACCTCACCCACCGCTTGACGGAGGCGAAGCAACTCCTCTTTTAACTGCAAATTTTCATGTTTTAACTTGCTATCCTCTTCTCTCAAAAGAATAATTTCGGATCTTGCCTTCTGCAAATAATTTTCCAACTTATCTGTCTCGTCACTCTTCTTTTTCCCATCAGCCTTGATACCTTCTACAGCATCCTTCGGAAGCATAGCTTCATCTGCAACTCTTCTTCTGTTAGGGTCATTCTGAGCAGCATTATCAACCGCATCATTAAGATCGGTTTCGCACGGTGTTTCGAAAACACATTTAAGCTTGTAGACCATCAACTGATCGGGACTTATTTCCTTCCACACCTGATCTATATTGGTATTTCCTTCGGGCGCGATGACGCTCTGAACCATAAATTTATGTTTGTGCTTTTCGCCCGGATCAACAAAAACATGTTGCGGTATAATTTCTATATCAATTTTGGAACCAGCATCCAGAACGCCCGAGTTTGGGCGCACACAATACTTCTTTGGCGCCGTTGTCTTTATCTTGAAGAAGACTGTGTCGTTGGTAGGGTTTTCGAGGCGCATGGAAGTGGTACATCCTTGCTCGAATATGCCGGAGAAATCAACTTTGAATTTGAGTTCATGCTGTGGCTCTATACTTAGCACTTGGTTAGGCATTGTGTATTATTGTAGAATCTGGTTGGCAAAAATCAGCAATTCTGTTGAGAAAACGATATATTCACGATGTTGGGCTGGGCAATATGAACGGAACGAACGATGAATGGGGGCACTGGCGTGTAGCTTGGTTTACGACGCTCAGTTTTAGTTTGGCAGCCGTTAAAAGTGTAGCTCCCACTCGCTTCTCCCGCCAGGTGGGAATTACATTCACTTATTTTCTTTTTTAGTTTCCTTCCGGTTGTCAAAATTTTCTGTAAACATCGTTACTAATTAGCTTCATAAAAAAATGAAACTAAAATTACTAAAACTGTGAAAAACAATTCAAATTAAACTAATATAAACAAAGAAACCGTGGCTACGTGCTGGCATAAGTGTATACTAGTTAATCATCAAATAAGCTTACTAGAATCTTAGTGATGAACCACTACAAATTATCAATTAACTATCAACAAAACTGAAGGTAGTTTGAAATTGCATTAGTGTGGTGATCCTAAAAAAGTCATAGAACAATTAATATTCAATAGGTTACAAAATCCTTACACACATTTATCAACTGTCAAGACTTGTGGCTTGGAATCGTGGTCTGCTAACCTCAACGAATTAAGTGGGAATGCTGGGTCAAATGATTGGGATAAATGAGAAAATAGACCTATTCTGATACCCTTAACCCTGGCATGGAGAAAACAACAAATATTCTACAATAGATCACATGCATACTTTAAAACAGCTACCTAATCAAAAAATACAACGAACTTAGAAAGATTTAGAACCTAGAATTTACTCACACCCTTGAAACGGTCCATGTTTTGGAGAAAAAAATTCTAACTGCAGTAATATCTGCTATTCTGTTCATTATTTACATAATTCCTAGAAGTAACGCACTTATTTGTGCTTCGGTGGGTAAATATCCATCACAGCCAATTTTCCTGTCCCCGCCACCTCTTGGTTTTTGTAGCTACAATCAAGTGTCATCAGCCTGCCTTTCACCCATTAATATAAAAAAGCAAAATAAAACAAATCATAGTTTCATGTTTTCGTTTATTGCGTACATAATTACATTTAAAATTAAACGAATAAACCAATTCAGAAAGAACGTCCACTAAATTTAAAATTGATTTGTTAGTGATATTAAATTTTCAGGAAAAGATCCGGCTTTGCCAATACCTAATACCTTAAATTTATGTATTCTAATTCTAAAAATAACCCCTTATATTTTCAAAATTAACAAAAATCCAAAAAGATTTGTGCCGCCAGTCACTGTTATATTACAAAACAGTCAAAACACTATAGGTATTCTAAGTTCAAATACAAAAGCACGTGTGCTTTTTTTTCCTCGATTCTTTTCTTAATATGGTAGACGTTATTGGCTCAGGGTTTACGTAATGTGCATAATACGAATGTACAGGCGAAGAGCATAAAAATAATTCGCCTTTTTTTATAAGGGTTATGTTATGTTTATAAGAGATTAAATCGCTTTGGTAATTAATTAATTAATATGTACACGAGGAAGGAGGTTAATTATAATTACTGTACTGATACCGATTCTTAATAGTCAGAACTGAGATTTTTAATATTTTTATATTTTTATGACATAGGTATTTTGATTTAGATGAAATCAAAATCATATCGACTGTAGAATTTTGCGTTTTCGTTAGATAATATTTTGCGTGGAACATTATTATTTATCGAACCACAAATAATAAACTAAACAATTACCCTTTTTAAGTGAGAAGGTAGGCTGACAATTCTTTCAAATGAACCTTATTTCTGACCATTAAAAAAAACAGTTCGACAGAACTTAAAGAACTAATCAAACGAAATATTATGTACCTACTTAATTTCACATACAAAAAAAACTAAATAATCCAATGTGGTAACGTAAACTTGAGAAATTTTTGACTTTCGCTTAAATCCTAATTATTTATTGTCGCCAAATTTTTACATTAAAATTATAAGGAACTAACACGAAATGAGACACGCTTATCTAGATAATTTAAAAAAAAATTGAGGACATTGTAGAAAAATATATTTTTTATATAATATTCGCTATTTGTATTGAAACAGGAATGGGCAGTAACGCAAATATTATCAAACCGCGGATATCCGCATTCGCAAATGCGGAACTATTTCGCTTACATTTAGCCATCCGCAACCGTATCCGCATTTGCGATAATGATACATAATCATTGCAAATATTTAGTCTTTAGCTTATGTGGATATGAAGCTTGTCCTAAATCTCTCAGATTTCTCTATCGTGAAATCATTGTTTGTTTGTTTTGATCAGAATATAGTTTGCACCCCGTTTTTGCATCGTGCGTCGGGAGTCAAAAAGTGTACGCCACTTCGAGTTCCAGTGTGCGTTGACGCTTATACTATAATTTTGCAATTCTATATTAAACCCGCTGAAGCTGTCCACGTTATTTTCACTACACGACACGACATTTATGTCGTGAAAAAAAAATTGTTATAAAAATTAATATTATCAAAACTTATTCAGTTAGTTTTCAACGTTCTTAAAAAAAAAGAAGATTATTCTCTTAACATGAAATGCAATCATCTTCTTTCTTACATTAAATGTTATATTTTGGTTTAATAAAATGCATTATTTTCCCATTAAACAACTATTATAAACTACTTATTACAATTATTAATTATTTATAATACAACTACCTAAATGTTATTGATTTATTCACAATTTAATTTACTTAAATTAAAAAATAATAATGAAATAGTATTAAACAAATCAGACGCTGTACAAATCTTAATTTGGAATTGCTATAAATGTATCAGATTTTTTTAAATTAATATTTTTTATTTAATAAACATAATACAGTGTAGTTATTTTGAAAAAAATAATATCATATTTACCTACCTACTTACTAATACATAGATATTGGCGTTTAGAAGATAACAATTTTGTTTTCTATTTATATTTTTTGATTTATTTCGATTTTTTTACAAATTTTTATAAAAAATTTTTTTTAATTAATACGTATATTTGCGCACTTGAACCTTTCTCATTAAAAAATGATCATATTGTGTAATTTTAGTTAATTAAATACTGATAATATCCCTTCCACCTTCCCACGCTGATCTGCAACGTTCCGTTCTCTGACCAGTAATATATACCACTGGACAGGCCCATACAAGTGACAGCTAATTTTTTGTGCCATTTTAAAACGCCGCCCTCGATTGTTCCGAGAACTAATTTTGACGTTTGCGTATTTTTATTCAATAGATTATGTATAATAGTACTAGTTTTAGTTCCATGGACACTCGTTCTGTAGCCTACAGCGCCAAAATGGCGTTTTTCAAATACGCACAAAAATAGTTTAACAGCAGCCTATCCAGTGGTATATATTACAGGTCAGTGGTAACGTATGGGACGCGTGGGATAGCGTTGCGTGTAAAGTAGTTCGTGTTCATACAAATTCAAGAGCACATTACGTCATAATGCGTAGCGTACGTGGGACCGGTTTGTCTGCCTTCATTCATCTATTATATAACCTGACAAAATTGTCACTTTTTATTCTTTTCTCGGACGAAGTCGCGGGCATATGCTAGTATTTTAATATGTAAAAGTTAAAGAACACCGCTCCATTCAAAATATTGTAGCATGAAGTTATTGAGGTCGTCATTAATTTAATAAATAAAAAATAAAAACAAATTTTCCACATGAACATGTATTTTCTTTCTGAAACTTATTGTCACACTTATTTCATACAATTATGTTTAAGTTCGTGTACTGTCTTCACTTAATGGTTCACGAAAATTTTCTAACAAATCAACATTTAGTCCCTCACGGGCATTTTTGATATAAGTTTATAGTAGATATGTAAATCGATATTGGTACAACATTATTTAGAAAATTCGACATTTTGGGACTCAACATTTTGGCAGTTCAACATCATAATAAATACATTTTGTAAAATTTATCTTTTCGGGCCTGAAAGAACTATAAAATTATGTAAAAAAAATGCCCCTGAGGGACTCAAATTTTGTTCTGTTAGCAAATTTTCCTGGACTATCAAGTAAATTCAGTATAACTTGATTTTTTAAGAATTATAATTATTGTTTTATTGATATATCACTCGAAGACAAGATAAATTAATTTAACACAGATAAAAAACCCAAGTTTCATATCAGGTAAAAACTAAAGCTCAAAATAATTTATCTATGTGTAATTTGCGCATTAAATAATATCTTAAATTATCATTTCAATAAGCCGTGATGCTTTTGGTTACTTAAGCGATAACTTAACATATATTACGTTTCGAAAACTGCTTTATTACTACTTTTTTAAGCCAAGTCTAGATTAGCAAGCTCTGGTCTGGATCTGACAAGTGGTAGTTGGGCACACTGCGTTTCGCAGACATTTGGGCAACCTGTATGGCGGCAGTAACCACACCTTTACACAAGACCACCTTGAAATAACAGCATGTGTGCTTTTGTGTTTCTATGAGTGAGCAGGGGATGCCAGAGCCAATTTCCCTATCTTCTATCCTACCTGTGGCGTTGCTTGCGTAACAGGCGACGGTAGCCACATACCATCGAGTGGAGCGTCAACCTGTCTGGCGACTTTTACATTAAAGAAAAAGTCATAAACTATTACATCTGTTAGGAAGTTAGGTCGCATACACATTGTAAAAACTGCAACTTTTATTGACAATCTAAACTCGGCTTTACATACATACTAAAGATCATTGAAATCACTAATAAAACTGAAACCTTTTTTTAATTTTCACGAATTTTATACACTTTGTAATGTCGTTGTCAAACCAAAATCTGCTATGTGCAAAAAGTATACTTACTTTTGAGATATTGACAAAAACTACATGTTTTCATGAAAAAATTTTCAAGGTTTATTAAAAAAAATTATTATTTGAAAGTTAAAGTTGTTATTATATAATTCATGGGTGGCCAAACACGCGGCCCGCGGGCCACTTGTAGCCCTCTGGATGTTAACTTGTGGCCCGCGGAGCTAGGTCACATGAACAAAACATTTTTCTATTGTACAACACACCGTGAATTTCTTCTAGATTCTAGAAAAAAAACTTGTGTTTAAAATCACCTTTATGAAAAATTTGGCCCAGCTGTCAAAAAGGTTAGCCACCTTTGATATAATTAAACTTATTTGTCTTTTAAACATGAAAATTCAATAGTTTATTTATTATTTTGATAACAGAGTAAATTTCCACATAGCATAATTTATAAAGATATCGTAGATCGACAGATAGTGCTCTCATAAGCACTTGGCATTTTTTTATACAATAGATAGGGTAGTGACCATTTTTTTATGTTAAGGTCAACAGACAGGCTGACTGTCCGCTTGATGGTAGGTGGCTACCGTCGCCTAGAACACAAGCAACGCCACAGGTGCTGCAAATGCGCTGCCAGCTATTAGTTGGGATTTAGGATAAGGGATTGGGATAGGGAAATAGCGGGTTTCAGTTTGACAATGACGATAAATGTTAAGTGTTACAATTTAACATACACTAGTAACTACTACCAAGATTATTACATATTCTTTCCACCCTGTATAGTTCCCGCCAGTAGTGTTCAGTAGTCCGGGGTAGTTTCCGGTAGTCCCGGGTAGTTTCCGGTAGGCCGGGGTAGTTTTTCATAGTCCGGGGTAGTTTCCGGTAGTCCGGGCTAGTGTGGCGTACTACCGCAGCTTGGCGTGTCGCTGTTGCCACATGGCGTATTTGGTGCACGCGGTGTCGATCATCTGGTTCATGTGCTTCGTGAGACTGGTCGCCAATGGGGTCAGGTCTCGAAGCATCTTCTCCTGTAATATGAAATGAAAAAATGTATCATTTCTACAACGAAATTACACTGAATATTTTCACTTTTAAGACAATTTTGTAAACACCACTTTAATGAGACTATTTGTACCTCTACATATATAAAAAAAAAATGACAGTTACATATACAGATAGATAGATTTACAATTCCTTATAACGCGCTATCGTTTCGTTCCTCAAAATCCCTTACACTTTTCATAAAATATTTCTATTTTCGCATAGTCAACGACAGATGTCGCTGCGCCGGCAGGTTATAACGCGCTATCGTTTCGTTCCTCAAAATCCCTTACACTTTTCATACAAGATTTCTGCCTGAGCGAGACGCTAAGCGAGAATGTCGCCTGTTGATTGTTCCATGTCGAATTGTCACATGTCGGTCCGAACTGAATTTACTGTTTTATTTACCCCCTACTGAATTCTCCAATATTCTCCATACCATACAAACAACCGCCTAAGGAGTTTTCACTTAAAAAAAAACATGCGCGTCAGAAAGTCAGAACAGAAGTGAAACTTCTTCGACAATCAAATATATAGTAAGCGGTAGATATCAAAGAGAGAGAGAGAGAGAGAGATAGAGAGAGATAGATTAATAGTATACTTTTGCAGAAACGTTACATGATCGTCACACAAAATTCGACCTTTCAAAGAATGCACATCAAAAAGCAACAAACTGTTCATACTCAGTTCTCACCTCGAACGGTCTGAGCTTAACGTTCCTGAAGCGCAGCAACGCCTCGTAGAAGTTAGTGGCGCGGGCGGCCGTGTCGTCGGCGTCACTCAGCCCACTCGACCCACTGGACCCACTCGGCCCACTGGCCCCGCTGGCCCCTGGCTGGGGGAAGCAGCGCCACAGTTCGCGCAGCAACTCGCCCCCGGATAGGTACAACCGGTGCAACTCGTCCTTCACGTCGGCCGGCACCAATTCTGACCACACAACGCTCCACTTACTATTTTACCTTCATCATAACTGACCACATTCTTTTCTTATCCAAACGCTTATCGACAAATGAAAAAGCGTGGCTGGCTTACATGCAGTGTAAGTTCCCTAGCCTTCTAAAAGATGTATTGGGGTTGGCAAGACGGCAATTCCGATTTTCAAATGTGAAATATTTTTTTATATATAGAAACAAGCCGTTGCACGCGATTTCAGCCGCGTAATTTTATAAAATATATCCTATTTTACTCGCCGATGTAGCTTTCTATGGGTGAAAGAATTTTAAAAAACGATGCAGGTTTTCGAGTTTATTCATTACAGACAAAATATACAAATCTTTTCTTTTTATAATATTAGTATAGAAAAATAACCAATAAATAGTTGTCTGTTATACGATGATTCGATTTCAACTAAAGCATTATTTTCTCATCAACTTCAGAAGGTCGACCAGTATGTTGGTCATGTTTCAGTTAAAACTTTTAAATGAAATTTTTTAAACCTTTTTCAGCCGCTTTCTTGCCTCATTTAGCACTCCCTATTAAACTGATCAAAATGACACGAGTTTCCATAGCAATCTAAGCCTAATCGACTTGATTTCAAAAGAAAAAAAAAGAAAGAGAATACTCACGTGACATGGAGGCTGCGTGGTGGTGGCGCATGAGCGCTCCGCCGGGAGACAGCTCCCCCAGAGCGGCCACAGCGGCCGCACCGCTCACGCGCAGCGGCCGCGCGCACTGCTGCCCGCTACACCACGCCTAAGCACCACTTCCATTAGACCACAACTAACAAAGGACTACAAAGTGGAATGCCAGGTAATGTATGAACCATGGAGGGTAGGGTAGAGGTAAGGTACTTGCATGGGTGTTAAACTGAAAAAGTGGCAAGCGAAAAGCATTTTAATAGTGGTCCAAAAATTGGCCAGAATGGCGCTAGTGTAGCATTAGTGTTTGATATGATTGGTTGGTTGTGTAGTTTATGAAATAACAGTAAATAAAATGCTATTAGTGCGTCACACCACCCAATGCTACTACAGCGCCGTCTAATTGAGCGTTATCGACGGACACTTTATTCTCCATGGTTCATACCATGGAGGGTAGAGGTAAAGGAGGAAGGAGGATATAATAAAATATAATATTTACCTGACATATAGAGGCTAATGCGCTCAACGGAGGTGGGTGGTTAGTTTTTGTACTGGATTGGTTCACCTGAGACGAAGGCCCTTGCAAATATCGCTCTATCTGTAAATAAAATGGTTTTTTTTTTAAACAAATTGTTCTACTTTAAAACTACAACAATAATAATAGAACTTGTAGTCTTAATAGACATCAATAAATAACCTAAAACGGTTTCCAAAAACCAGTCATAATAATGCATTTTGCAAAAACTACATTTTGTAATACCTTTGACAATTTCAATTCTTGGACATTGTCGTTAGAAACGTTATCTTCTAGATCTTCATAATGAATCTTCTCTAAGATTCTTCTTCTCTTCTCCGGTGGTTCTGAAATTTTCTCTTCTGTTGACCTTAAAACATAAAAACAATTTATTTACTCTTGTGAATCCAATCTTTTCATACACTGATATTTTTAATTAGCACTTCTTAAAATAATATATTGTTTTAATAAAAATTTAACTTAGACATTTGGTTTTAGCTAATATTATTTGCTTATTATTTTCATTGATTTAATTTTATAAACCCAATTGTTGTTTTAACTCAGCCTGTACTATAATGAGAGACATTTTTAAGTGCGAGGGAAAAGGACAGATACGTAACGTCTCAATTTTCTTTATATTTTTTTTGCACTATCTCCTTGGCTTTCCTATAGTTATATAAGCAATTTTTATTATTTTAGGATAAACTAAAAAAATCTGAAGAAAAAAAATGAAATAAAGAAAACAGACCTCTTTTCCGCTACCCCATTTGTCTCCTTCATTCCATTCTCTAGAACTTTATTATTATTTGTGTTAATACTATTGTTATTACTACCCTTAGAATTTGACTTTTGACTAGCTTTGAGCACCTGAAAATACAGAATTTTATATTCATTATTTTCTTTAAAAAAAAAAGAGATTTTATAGAATAGGAATGATGCATCACATATATAATAGTATTATAAAAAGAGAGAGACTGAATAAAAAGGTATATTTGATTGGACAATCACTGGAGTATTATTGAACATAGAAAACGAAATATTTAAAATTCTTTAGTTTAGCCTTCGAACTAGCCTAAATCTGAAATATCATAGGAAACATAAATAAAAATGCGCTTTGTGTAGTACGATATAAGGTTGAAAATGGAGAGGAAGTGTTACCATAATAGAGTGTTGGTTGAACCGTTTGATCATGTTGCGATGTATGGAGGTGGATTCGCCGCGGTCCTTCTCGTGGGATGCGTCCTCCTCGGAGGGCAACAGAGGGACCGGTTCATTGAACTGTGGCAGGTCCACCTGTGGGCGGATAGTGGGCAATGCACTACATGCGATAACCAAGTGGAGAGACTATGGAGGGTAGAGGTAAGGAGTACTCATGTGACAAAAAGTGGCCACAATGGCGCAAGTGTAGCATATCTTCCATCTGTCTATCTTTGTCTACTTCTATTACTTCTATCCATGGAGAATAGAGGTAAGGAGGCCCAACTCTATACATGAGAAAGTGTCCGTCGAATACGCTCAATTAGCAACCAACCAATCATATCAAACACTAATGCTACACTAGCGCCATTCTGGTCAATTTATGAACCACTATTTAATGCTTTTAGTTTGCCGCTTTCAGTTTAACACCCATGTAAGTTGGTCCCCTCCTTATCTCTATTCTCCATGCTTCTATTTATCTATATTTGTCTAATTTACTCAACAATGCTTCACTAGCGCCATCTTAATTTACTGGTATTCTGGGATCACTTTTCAATACATGGAGTCGGTCCTCCTTACCTCTATCCTCCATAGAGACACAGCACATTATCTTAAAATATTACTTTTAAATTTTTTTTTTATTCCCGGCAGGTTCAACTTCGGAAATGAACTTGGCTCTTGGAAAGTTCAATATATGGCTTCCGAAAATTTTATATAAGAAATAAAATACCGTCAGATCTAATGTGGTGTGTTTCATGGCCGATGATATGGCGTGGTCATCCATTTTGGCACATTCTCCAAACAAATCCTTGCTTGATGATGAGGCAATGCGGTCTCTGGAATATTGGAGTATTCGAATTTATATTAAGATTTCAAAAGAAACATTAAATTAATACATCAATTAGACTTATCAGTAACAAGTAATACTACTCGAACTTGGCGAGCCAGACACTTGTAAAATTAATTATATAAACTTGTATTCTACTCTATTCTACAAAATACTTTGATTGTTTTAATTTACTAGCCATTTTTTATTTCAATATTTTCTATTCTATACTTATTTTAAAATCTATGACATGTCGCTGTCAGACTCTGTCTCTTCACTAACTACTTCTAAACCACTCAACTGATTTTGATACGGTTTTCAGTAATGGAAAGAGCGATAAACGGGGGGATAGTTTCTGTGTTTATTATTTTTTACATACACAAAGAAAAAAATTATTATAATATTAAATAAGCACCTGTGAAAATAATGTGATTGGAAGAACTTTGTCCAAAATTCCGCTTCAGTCATTTTATTTGGTACATAATCAATGTGTTTCTTTCTAACGGCCGGATATGTTTTGAATATTGCGTCTATGATATCCTGAGTGAGGTTATATTTTAGTCCGTTACACCCGTCTGTTTGTGGTTGAATATCAGCTAAAAAAGCACCTGACACACCTGAAATTGGAAACATATAACTAGCTGTTGCACGCGACTTCGTCCGCATAACTTTATAAAACGTAGCCTAAGTTACTCTTTCTATATGTGAAAAAAATTTTAAAATCATTCCAGTAGTATTTTTGAATTTATTCATTACAACACATACAAATCCTTTATTCATATTTCTAGACTTATTTGTAAAGTTTTTTGTGCAAATAACTTACCAGCCTCTTGTTTAGTATTATTAAATTCAGTGTAATGCCTTAATGTAGGTGTATTCCAATATTCTTCACTATTAATTACTTTTGATATAACTAGATCTTCATATAAATGCTTTAGTGTGGGATGGAGTGACAATAGTCTGAAAGAGATTTAAAAATTTTGCATAGCCATAGATGCAGACTTGGGGATAAAGTACAGGTTAACTGCACACAGCCCGGATAAGTCTCTACTTTATCCCGTGAATGCATGAACTTTAGAACAATTTCCCTTTGGATGTGTTTCCACCTAGATACAATATGGGCTTCTTCAAACAGGCAGGGTTGATAGAAAGAAAGTCGTTGGGTTTTAGCCGGTAGGAATCCGGCATAACCCTGTAGTGTTCCCTACACTGCCGGTTATCCAAAAGGATTTCCCAACGTAAAAAAAAAGGGTTGACAATGCACCTGCACCCATCCTGGTGTTGCTTGTGTCCTTATACAGTAACCATCTACCATCAAGTGGACTGTCAGCCTGTCTGCTACCCTTAACAATGACTAAACTATAAAATTTACCTATGTTCATCATATTTGTTGTATTGTAAAAACTGTCAGTTAAATTAAAATAAGTAATTGAAAACAAATCACAATAGTCATACAATATTTGTTATTGAAAATAGTTTTAGCAACTTTAAATATACTTATTGCAAGGTTTAGTTGGCTAAACCTTGCAATAGTATTTGACTATTTGCAGTCAGGATATGCTTCATGGTTATCATCACACTGCTCCATATTTTCTAGTCAGTATTTGAAAATAGCCAGTATACTAATTACCTGGACTTCATTTCCAACTCCCCATCAATTTGTCTTTTAAATTTAGGCAACAAATTCTGTAAGAGTGTTTTGACCTGGTCCCGATCTTTGGCTTGGGCATCGGCCCCGGCTGGATTGACAAAATGAAATGTGGAACACGTTCCATCGTGTAAAACTACCTGAAGTTGAACCTTTGGCTTTCCTACTGGTGATATTTTTTGTGCTGTAAACAAGAGTAGAGATTATTAAAGATTGGCATTGAAATATTTTAAATAATATAAACCAGGCTTTACCTATACAATATCAACAGATACATCTCATGATATTAAAAAATAAATCATTGATATTACATGGATATATATCAATTAATATTTTACTTGTTCTGTGCTAGTAATATAGCTAGCATAGAACTGATGTTTACTAGTAACACTGCAAAAAACTACTATAGAGAAATTTCACATTTTGTATCAAAAATTTTAAGTGTCAGTATTTAACATGTGCATAATGCCTGTAATGACATATGGATGCCAAACTTTAACACTGACGAAAAGACTGTTCAAGAAACTTGAGGTTTGTCAAAATCACATGATCAGACAAAGCGTGAATAAATGGACCTAAGACATTGTGGAATGGTACCCGAGAGGATCATTACCTCATCTCAGATGGACAGATGACCTGGACAAGACCACTAACGGAGTTTGGCAACTTGGACTTGTTGTAGTGTTAATTAACTTCAGCAATAAAGGCTATTTTTATATTATTTCATTTTATGGGAAGTTACTTCTTTTTCAACATAATATATCAAATATTGGATATTTTGATATTTATATAAATATTGGATTTTTGCAAATGGTGAATATCTCTTTAATCCAGGGTCTAACCTTAAAACAAACAAATTTTTACATACCTACAAACAAAATGGGTGGAACCTAATAACTTATGTTAGTATATATAATAGGTGCAATATTGCACAGCAAATTTTTATCATTTTGGAGATAACTGAAAAGATTTAAAATTTGTTAAAATATAAAAAAGGGAATTAAAGAAGTCAATTAAAACTTTAGTTCAGGACTTAAGTTAATTAATATGCATAAAAACATCGATGAGATTCTTTAAATTTTTAAGGACTTCTATGTTGCTAATACTAGCAGTTCCTCAAAGCTGAAATCCGTATGTTCAAATTGGCTTCAAGATTGCTATTCAGATAACAATCTTACTTGTAGTTGTCTATACAAAAATTTTGTTTTGGATTTGAAAGTACCTATTGAAATACATATTGAACTATTTTCTAAAACAAATATTACACATATTGTATTCAGAAACCACTTACTTTTTATATCAGCGTATTTATGTGACACAGCAACCGTGTCTCGATTCTCCAACATCCAAGCCAGCCTTTGGTTCATAACATATAAAGTTCCATCACCTTTTTTATACTTCACATAGTTAACACTCAGTAAAACATCTTCGGAGGAAGTTGTCATTGTTAAGAGAAATAAGAGAACCACGATTCAACGGCTCATGAATACAAAAATGGAGAAAAATTGTAGAATTACAAAAAATACAAAAAGTTATTGTTTTAATTTTGATGTTAAGATGAAGGACGAAATTTACAGCATATTCTTATCGCCTTCTTTTAAACTCACGAAGCATTAGTTTAAAAAAAAAACTTATTTATTGACAATTTTTACGTATAAAAATCCGATAAATATGAATATTTTATCGTGATATTCGCGATACAAAAAGAGCACATCCCCAGAGAAGACAACCAATTGCGATTTTTGGCCTTTTTTGATTGACTTGCTTTGCTTGACTAGACTTTTCTCTTGAATTCTTGATTGACGCTAGTTATAAAATTAAAATAATGTTGATGATGACATATCTGTCAAACACTGACAACACAGACAATTTGCTGTTATAAAAAAAACACACACCAAAAGTGTATAGGATACTACCATCTCGTTGGATACCTACTACAAATACAGTGAATTTTGTGTTCGAGGCCAGCTTTAATTAATTTTTCTATCTTACAATTAAATTATTTATTTATTTTTCATGTTTTCAAATAAATGCTGTTGATCATCTCACAAAATAGATGTCTCAAGTATTTTTTCATCCTTTACTCAAGTATGAAGAGAAAATTCTCCAATAGAGAAAATTTATAAAGATTTAACAATACTCAATCGAATTCTTCGAATCAAACATGTTGGTTTTGCCATTCAAATAATTCATAATGCCTTTTGGTGAAGATAAACATAAATTGTAATCTATTTAGAATATTTCTTTAATGAAACATTTCCTTTGCACTGATTATAATAGGTAAGTAAGTATTCATAAATAACGGACACCATTAGTTAAGTATTAGTTTACAATACTATTTAGTTTGTGTTTACAATATTTTAAATAATTTATTGATTACATTGTTAAATTCTGAACGTTACATTATATAGCCGCCATGACTATATTTTACCTTGGCAACACTGACATTGACAACCCAAAATGCAATCATGGCGCACGGGGCACTGTGTTTTTAGAATGCTGAGAAGTTTTTACGTAAACACTTCATTTATTTGCATTAAAATCAGTTTGCATGTTTTTATAAATAGTCAGTGAATTATAAGCATCATATTAAAGCATACATGTGTCTCCTGAAATCGAAGTTTTCACCTGTTCGCAATATCGTCTCTATACTGCTAGACACTTGCAGGTACAAAAATTATAAGAAATGCTGTTTTAGCAATCTTGTCGAATGTAACGTGATAAAATTACATTATAATTAATATGAAACTGGTACACTATTTATTGTTTGTATAAACAAATGTAAATTTCTTTAAGAATCCCGGTATTTTTGCTTGTTCCAGATAACTTTGTTGGTGTCATAATGTCAGAGGCGTACGCCCGTGAGATACTACGAAGGAATGTTGCGCAAATATGCCAAACTATAGGATGGAACGGTATAAACTCAACTCCATTGGATATTTTGGTACATGTGCTGGAGAAGTACATATTTACACTTGGTACACAGGCCAACAGATATGCAGAACAATTTAGTAGAACTGAACCAAATTTACATGATTTAGGATTAGTATTTCGCGACCTTCACATACAACTCCCCGAGCTCGCTGAGTACACACAATCTGTGCCTAGCACTTCACCACCGGTTGCCAATGAGAAATTTCCTAAACCAAAGGAATCAAATTTGAATTTTCTTAAACCTGGCAGCCATGAAGTCGTCACGAGACCCATGCATGTGCACGAACACCTTCCTCCTATGTATCCAGAAAAAGAAAGGGATACACCTGCTGTTGCAGATATCATTGAAATCCAACAAAATGGCATTGACAATGTTGAGAACACTGGTGGAGTCTGTACAAGTCCAGAAATATCAGTCACGGACAGTCCAGATAAACCAAAAGATATATTCAAAAGACCTATTGACCCAATCTCATTACCA
Organism: Synanthedon andrenaeformis; assembly: GCA_936446665.2. Classification (NCBI taxonomy): domain Eukaryota; kingdom Metazoa; phylum Arthropoda; class Insecta; order Lepidoptera; family Sesiidae; genus Synanthedon; species Synanthedon andrenaeformis. The sequence continues at coordinate 8,334,553 of OW387795.2, forward strand.
AGCAGTAAGAGACCAAGGTTACGTTTGGAAGAGGAGGAGAGAACGAGAGAAATTAGCAGTGTGATGATGACCATGTCAGGTTTTTTGTCACCCGCCAGAGAAGGTAAGCTGCCTGAAGCTCGACCACCAACAATTGTTTCAGAAAAACATTATGACAAACATAAAGCGAATTCTCATCATGCAAACTCCATGAAAGTACCGACATTAGAAAAGGATAAAAAATCTAAGAAGAATAAACTGTTGAATGGAAAAGTTATGAAAAGCAAACGGAAAGACAAAAGTCAAAAAAAGGGTGAAACTAATAAATCTAAGGATAGCATTAAAGATAAGTATCCACCTGGATATCCCATAAAAAGCAAAGATATCCATCCAACACACCATAATCATGTAACAATGCCAGCGCCTAGAGCTCCACCACCAAATCCTCCACTTATAAGGCCTGCAATGCCACCACCTAGAGCTCCGCTTATTCCCGAGTTCATCAGACCTATCAAACAAGAACCTGTTGATCCACTTCCTGGCAACCCATCACCGGTCAATAAAAATGCTTTCCGTGAAGATGCTATACCGGTTCCAAGGAAGATACCAATATCAAAATCTCCACTTGTTTCAAATCCTATACCTGTACATAGGCCGTCATCATCTACAAATTCCTTAATACCTGAGACCGAAATAAAGAAGGAAATTGTTGATCTAGACGAGAAATTGGCTTCACAGCCAGATAGATCGAAAATTAATATATTTAAAAGAATATCGAACAAATCTAAAGAAGATAAGGGTAATGCAGATATTCAAGATGCAATGATCTCAAGATTACAAAACTCAACAGCTGTCACATTGAATGAAAATAAATCAAATGAACATATGAAAACAAAGGCTGACATACCACTTGTGAACAATAATGATAGTAGTAATTATAGCAGTGTAGATACAGTCAAAGAAATGGATTTAAGAACCAATGAGGTTATTAGCATTGATGATGACTCCTTGGAGGCAAACATTGTGCAACAAACTAAAACGTCACATATTGAGGCTCGTCCCAGTATATCAATTAATAAAGCATTGCAATTACCATATCCCAAAGATGTACCTGGCATTAGTCCAAAAATCAAAAAGGAAAGAAAACATAGAGAGAAGAAAGATAAGACAGCTGAGAAAGCAGCAAAATTACAAGCAAAATTGCTTAAGAAGCATCAAGAGCAAATAGCTTTAGGAATGGCAATGGCTGACAGGCAAAATCTAAAAATGCCCGGAAATGTAAAACGTCCAAAACAGAGCAGGCCAAAGAATGAGGGAAAACTACCTCCTAATATGTCCGGTTTTCAATTTTTTCCCCTGTCATCAGGGAGAGGGTTGATGCCTGGCCCAGGTTTAATGCCTAATCCAGGTCTCATACCGGGAGACTTCCTCGCTGGCATCGCAAATAATCCAGCTCTTAGAGGTTTACCAGCTTCTAATCTATTAGGCAATCCATTTGCATTAGCTGCCGGTGGACCGGGCTTAATTCCTGGACCAAGTTTTCTGCCCGGATTAGGTCATGGTGTACCTAATCCCCTCTTACCCATGCCTAATTTTCCACAAACCTCTAGAACACCATCAAATAAAATTCCGTCAATGTTACGTCGCCCGAGCTTGGAAGTTATTCCTGTAGATCACGACGACGACAGAGGCTTTCACAAATCTTCAATAATGTCGAGAGACAAAGATAGGCATGATAAGCACAAATCACCAACCATTCCAAATATTCTGCAGAAACACAAGTCGAAATCTCAGAAAGAAAAGATGTCTCAATATAAAATGCCTCCCATACAGCCAGATATAACAATTGAATTGAATCCACCCAAAGTTGATCCAGTAAGACAAAATAATCCAAGAGAACCTGTTCAGGAACCTTCCATACCACTGTATTCACCCGTACCTGAACCTGTAAAAACCATTGAGTCTGAGTCAATACTGGAGTCTCGTCCTGTGGAAATATCGCAGGCCCCATTGGTAGACAATTCACAAGAAAAGGAAATTGAAAAATCAGAAAAGAAAAAGGACAAATCTCACAAAAAAGAGAAGAAAGATAAGGATGGTATCAAAATTAAAAAGAAGAAAGATAAGAAAGATAAAAACAAAGAAAAGTCCGAAAAGAAACGGGACAAAGAAGAGAGACAAGAACTGAAAGACAGGATAAAAAAAGAAAAAAAAGAGAAAAAGAAAGAAAAGGCTACGGACGGTTTAGTGCCTAAACTGACATTGAAGTTGAATTCCTCAAATTCAAATTCACCAATGCCACCCAGTTCTCCTGAGACCTTCAAACTGAATATAAAACCCATAGTGAAGAAAGAGGAAGATGATAGTTCATCTATAAAGGAGGAGCCAGTTTCCCGTGAGCACAGTCGTTCACCAGAACTAGCCCAAATATCAGCTTTAGTGACGAGACCGCCTAAGCAAAAACATGCTAAACCTAACCATATCACTGAAGATGCACAGTCTTCGCCACCTCCGTCCGGCAGCTCGCCGACGAGAAAGAATCGTCCTCCATCCAGTTCGAAGTACAAGAGGATATTATTCAAACCCTTAACAAAGAAAGGCAACTCAGAGCATTTTGAGGATGATATCGGAGCAATGACTGAGGAAGCTAGGCCGGTGCCACCAGTGTCTGCTGACAAGCCAGCGGGACCTCTGCCCACACCTTACTATGTGGACGAACAGGGGAACAAAATCTGGGTTTGTCCGGCCTGCGGTAGACCGGATAATGGGTCTCCGATGATCGGTTGTGATGGCTGCGATGGGTGGTATCACTGGATTTGTGTGGGCATAACTGAGGATCCAGGTGCTACCGAAGACTGGTTCTGCAAGTCGTGTCGCGCAAAACGAGCCGCCATGGTCCTAGCGGGCGTCGCGTCCGGTAAAAAGAGAGGGCGTAAACCAAAAGGGGAAAAAATCAGAGACTGTCATTGATACGCGAAATTTTTACGTTGTTACTGAGATTAGTTGTAATTTTTGTTCAATAAACACTTGAGTATAAATGGTTTCTGAAATTGTTAATGGATTATTGTTGAATAATATCGCGGAAAAAATGTTTTCGTCATTTATAAAATATTTTATAGGCTAGCTTTTAAGTATAGTTAATAAAATAAATAAAGAATATTGACATAAAATGTTGAACATAAACACATAGCTTAGGTAGTTACTCCTAATAATTACCATAATTTTAATATTTTTGTTACGATTTCTCTTATGTCCGTATAATTTCGGTTAGATCAAGTTTTAATGTGTTGCGGACGTGTTGTACACATCTCGCGTGTAAACATAGTTTTAATAATTGTAAGATTCTTTTTATATTGTACAAAAAATGAATTACTTAAGAAATTGGTGATGTATAAAGTAATTGTAGTGAATATTTAAATAAAAAGAAGGCTGGAAGTATTTTCAGTCTATATTTGAATAATATTTTCATATAATTTTAATATAACCTGTTTTTTTTTTGTTAAAGTTGTTCCTCCAAATTGATGTAAGTAATGAATCATTCTAAATGGAGAGGGGAGGAAAATGTAAAAATTTGATTTCAGCCAGTGGCCAATAAAATTTATTGGTACTCGAATATTGTGGTGCATTATTTTGAACTCCTATTGATTAAAAATAAAACAATTTTTATTAACAGTTTATTTTTACAAACAGGTATATCGACCACAATATTCGATAACAGGTTATATTAAAATTATATGAATAATATTTTCATATAATTTTAATATAACCTGTTTTTTTTTTGTTAAAGGTGTTCCTCCAAATTGATGTAAGTAATGAATCATTCTAAACGGAGAGGGGAGGAAAATGTAATAATTTGATTTCAGCCAGTGGCCAATAAAATGTATTGGTACTCGAATATTGTGGTGCATTATTTTGAACTCCTATTGATTAAAAATAAAACAATTTTTATTAAAACAGTTTATTTTTACAAAGTCAAGCGTTTTACAATAGAAAATGCTAATGTAAAAGCAATTATTTAAACGGATCATCCCTTCTAACAAATGAAATGATTCAAATGGGGTACAAATTTAACTTCAAATTTACATATACCCTTGAGTCTTGTGTGTGAGGCTTCATCGGCTGCCTAGAGAAGAAAAAAATACTGCTTAGATCATTTACAGACTGTTAACAAGATACAATAAAACAATCACACATTAACAACAATTTAATATCCATACAGTTAAATATATATTACTAAAAATCCATATATCAACTATTACATTAATAGCTGATGGATGCTGAAACCCAAAAAGGAAAGTAAAAAAGTAAGGCTGACTATTAAATATTGAAACATTACCTATTGCACGAAATACAATTTGCCCTGAAAAGCTTGCCTTTTGCCTAAAAAATGTTGCCTTTTCAAAAATGGCTGTCTTTTAGTATTTGCCAGATAATAAATTTGTGGTTACAATTCAAGGAAATCCATAAAAAAATCAACTAGCTATTTACACAACAAGTATTATTATTTGTTTCTGTGGAACCATTTCAATTAATAGAAAATAAAACACAGATTTTCAATTGACAACCTTCTTACTTTGCCTTAGGGTATCTTAACTAAAATATTCTACAAAATTAAATAACTTAATTTTTACTGCCACTTGGATCTGTCGGCGCTGATTCTTTGGTTGAGGGTTTCTCCTTATTCCAGTCTTTGAGACCTTCAGGAAGCGACGTGTCCTCTTCAAATGATCCTGTCCCTTCGACGAATTCTTCGTAAGTACTCTTTTCACGGAAAGGTCTGGGTCCCAATAACTCTATCATGTCGTCTCTACTCAAGATCTCTTGCTTCAATAATCTTTCTGCTACTTTAATTATATTTTCTTTGTGGTTCGTTAGTAGTTCTGTTGTGTGTTTGTGCGCTGTACCTATTAAGTCCCTGACTTCTGAATCAATAAGTTCCGCTGTTTTCTCTGAATAAGGTTTGTCTATGACCATCTCGCCCGGTTGGGGCATTTCGAACGAAACATTGCCAACCTTTGTATTCATTCCGTAATGTACTATTTGGGCGTATGCACTTTGCGTTATCTTTTTCAGATCATCTTGGGCACCTGTAGTTATTCTTCCGAAAAAGATTTCCTCGCTTACTCTACCGCCAAGAGTCATGCACATCCTATCAAACAATTGCTCTTTACTGTAGAGGTACTGTTCTTTTGGTAGATATTGGGCATAACCCAGACCTTTGCCTCTAGGAATTATTGACACTTTGAGCAGAGGATCCGCATGTTCAAGGAACCACCCAGCGACGGCATGACCAGCTTCATGGTAAGCGACAATCTTCCTCTCTTCTGGTTGGAGGACATTTGATTTCTTCTCCATTCCAGCGACAACCCTCTCGATAGCTTGCTCGAAATTCTTCATATTAATATCGTGGGCTAATTCTCTGGCGGCAATTAAGGCAGCTTCATTACAGACATTCGCTATGTCTGCTCCGGTGAAACCTGTAATTTGAAAAAAAAAAAATATTGAGAAAAATATAAATCTTATTAGGAATAAAGATACATAATTTGTTATTCTTAAGAGATTCGCTTGATGATTGACTTATATTAATTATTGTAGTTACCAAATAATTATGTGTTGCGAATTTTAAGATTTCCATGATAAAATGATAGAATTATAGACCAGGAAGATTAACTAAAAAAATCAAAATTTGCGTCCATCAGGGGCATTTTTGATATTGACCTGTATCTTCTAGAAGCATAAATAATGATAAAGCCCATGAGGGATTTGAATTTTGAATTGTTAATAAATTTTCCTGGACTTGGTTATATGTGTTTATTTTAATATACCGAATGCATTATCCATTGCTACTTAGCTTTTCATAGTTTTGACTCAAAAGAAAATTTAGCGCCATTATCGATTAAGACAGTTTTAGAGTCAAGTTGAAGCATAGATAATATATTTATATTTATTATTTTAATCTAAATTGGCAATGGCTGGGTTGTGTGGTTGACGTGTTTAAATAATAATACATAATCGTATTTTAATTTTTATAAGTGTACATTAATTTAATATTTAATGAATCATTTCTTCATCGTGCATTTAGTAACAATCCTCTATGCATTATCTAAAATTCTAAAGGCTGGCGTAAATCGGAGGACGGCACGGCGAAGTATTTCAATTTTTCATAGTATTTTGCAACTTAAGTGCTTTTCATATAATTCAAAATTCATTTTATTATGCTACGCAAACAATCAGTTGCTGCGGGTATTCCGCCGTAGCAGAATACAATAAAATTTGAATTATATTAAAAGCACTTAGGGTACAAAATAATATGATTTTTTTAAAATACTTCGCCGCGCTCCAATGTGTGCCGGCCCTTTATCTCAATTAAATACGAACTCGCGATATGTATGTAAAAATTTGTGAGTGAGATCACTAATATCGTTATTCTTTAAAAAATTGTAAAAAAGTGTTGTAAATTTTGTAAATAGATTAGAACAAGCCTGTAATGTAATTTTTTAAATTAAAATTATCATCACTCTACTCTAATATTTCAATTAAAACCCTAAAATTTCTACTAATCTGCACATAGTTATAAATAAAGGAAGGCCCTCCCATTTCTCTGTCTGTATGTATATGCGCTAATCTCGAAAAGTAATGAACGAATTTGTTTCCGATTGTATTGATGGACAGAAAAATTTCTGTATAATTCGTGAATATCGTATTTATATTTGCCTACTAAGCACGGTTTTTGTCAAAGAAGGCAGCATTAAATAAATATAATTTACAGGGAAAAAAATGCATCCATGCAGAGCCAGCGGACGGTGGCTAGTTATTTATAAATGTGAAAGTTTGGAATATAAGTAAGACACATGAACTATTGAATTTAGATTAATTTTGGCATTCTAAATTTTACATTATATATACACAAATATATATTTTTTTGTACCTAAAAGAGTCAAATAAGATAGTTCTACAATATTTATTATTGAGGATATCAATAGACATCTCTTAAGTTACAAACATGTTTAGAAACTATTCAAAAGGTGGTATTTAGTAAATCACAGAGAACAGCAGGTCTCCAACAAAAACACACAGTGACCCTTGGAAGCCAAACAAAAAGTAAAAAAAAGTCAGCAAGAATGCTAAAAGGAAAACAGAATTCAGTTCATATAGTCCAGATTGCTGAATGTCATGGTTAACAAAATGTCTGAAAGGTAAATGGTCATACTAGGCAGAACATCTGGCTTATAAAAGTCCATAGAGTCAAAAGGACATATTTTATATCTGTATCGACTTTAACATAAAAATAAGATTAGATTAGATAAAAAACTTACCAGGTGTTAATGCAGCCATTTTACGTGCTAAATTCTCTTTATTCAGACTGGTCTTCAAGCCTTGTAGATGTACCTTAAATATAGATGCTCTTCCTTTTATATCAGGTGCTGGTACAAATATTTGTCTGTCAAATCTGCCAGGTCTCAGTAGAGCTTTGTCCAAAATATCAACTCTGTTTGTTGCTGCAAGAACTACGACGTTGGTTGTGGTGTTAAAACCGTCCATTTCAACCAGGAGTTGATTTAAAGTGTTTTCTTGTTCAGAATGGCCTCCAAAACTCCTTCCACCTCTTTTTCTACCGACTGCATCTATTTCATCAATGAACAAAATACATGGAGCATGTTTACGAGCCATAGAGAACATGTCTCGAACTCTCGAAGGCCCAACACCGACAAACATCTCCAAAAACTCAGAGCCCGACACAGTTAAAAAGGGAACGTTGGCCTCTCCCGCTGTGGCTTTAGCCAGAAGTGTTTTACCTGTACCAGGAGGGCCCGTCAACAAAGCACCTTTAGGTATTTTAGCGCCCAAATCAATGTATTGCTGTGGATTTTTCAAAAAATTAACAAACTCCATGATTTCAATTTTTGCTTCTTCGCAGCCAGCTACGTCTTGGAACTTTACACCTATGTCGGTAGGGTTTATAAGTTTCGCCGTAGATTCCATGACACCACCAAAAAGGCCTCCGCCTTTACGACCTCCGGCGCCCATCATGCCAGCAGACTTTCTCATCATATAAATCAAAAACCCTATTACAAGTAAGGAAGGCAGCATTCCGCTCAAACTGGACGCCTCCACTTCTGTCTTATAAATGACTGGAATAAAGTTCGGAGCATCTATATTCAATTCTATTTGCGCATTCTCTAAATTTCTTTCAAAAGAATCTACGCTGCCGATCGCAAACCAAATAACCTTGGTTTCCATTGCCGATCCGGCGTGAAGTTTAACTCTTACCCATTTTTTGTTAATGACCTCTAATTTTTCAACTACACCTTTGTTTAAGTACATGTTAACAAAGTCTCTCCAGCTAATTTCTCTGTACCTTAATTCAAAGTATGCTATTGAAGCAAGCAATGTCACCACACCCATAGCACCAAACATCATCCATTTTTCTCTGTCTTGTCCTTCGTACCCGCCTCGACCTGAACCTCTACCGCTTCCACCTGTATTTGAGAACATGTTCATATTCCATTTGTCCTGTGACGAAGGTGGCTTAGATATCGGTTGGGAACTTTTCGAAGGCGGAGCTGTGTCACCTTTCTCTGGATTTTTCGATTGTTTTTGACTAGTATTCGGTTGGAAATACTTTTCGAATCCCTTAGGCGGCTTCTTACAAAACTCGTACCATTGATTTAATACGGAATCTAATGCAGGCACGCCGATAGGTTGTAGTTTATATCCTTTGAACTGTAACTTCGAAAGTTGGGACTGAGTGTGTCTGAGACCTTTCCACATGTTGACATGAAAATATTAATTTACCAATATACAATTTTGTTAATATTACACAATTTTTTGGAAAATATTATCATATGTGAATAGGAACTGTCAAACGCCGAATCTTTACGAAGACAATTAAAAAACTGACAAATGACAATTGACAAAATCAAAAGCAAATGTTAATCGTATTTTTAAATATATAGACTATTTTTATAGATAGAGAACAGATTAATTTATAATATAGAGAAAGACAGTGTAAATAGTAAGTTGATTTCAGTGTATTTATTCCACCAACGATTTCAGTTATAGTAGGTACTAAAAGGCACCATATCTTTTCAGTCAACCAACCAACAAATCAACAATCGACGAACGAAACATTGACTAGTAAAAACAAATAGACAAAAATATTCATCATTCAAAGCAACCGGTCAGGAATGGTAGATAAATAATATAAACATGAACGCTTTCTGAGATTACAGATTACGTACAAGCAATATTCAACAATTTCATTAGCATATGGCAATGTATGTCAAGTCAAATTCTCAATTTGTCAATATTATAGATTTGTAGGTAATAGTAGGTATATTATATACTTTGGCATTTGTAGAATTTAATTTCACCAGCTATTGTTTATTTCTAATTAATAATTAACTTTACGAATTAATCGTTTTAGACTTTCCTCCCGTACTACCTCAATATAATAAACAACACACTCGCTATGGATCAAGATAGACCAGAATGCAGTTCAACCCATGGAAAGAGGACACGACCTTTGCTTTTGCAGCCAAGTCCGAAGATCGCTAAGATATCTGCATATTCGAGTGCTTCCTCCAGCAGTGCAAATAAGAGTTCTAAGAAGACTAGTCTTATTCCGACCAGGAAATCGAAGACGATGTACAACAAAAATGACATACCATCGCCTGGTACACTAGTGCCTGATAAGCTAGTTCGTAAGGCTGGACCTTATTTGCTCGGCCCCAAATTAGGGCCTAGTCCCGTAAAAACAATAGTGCAGTGTTTGGCCAGAAAGGAAAAGACTGATGAGTTTTATTTGATAAAAATTTTGACATTAGGATGTGATGGGCAACCCGAAACACAAGATGATAGACAAGGGAAGATGTTACTCCACACAGAGTATTCTCTCTTATCATTGTTAAAAGATCAGGACGGTGTGATTCATCACCATGGTCTTTTTAAGGTAAGTTTTAAGCCCAGTGCAGACAGACACACCTATAATATATAAGATTAATAAACTTTGTCCCATCCCCTAGTTTCTGTGGTGACACAATGGCATTGACTTGGGCAAACCACATACTCTTGGTAGCTCTTCCCAAAACTTTGGTATCCTTTAAGTAATAATTGCAGAGTCCACTTAGCTCTACCCTTTTACTAGAACTTGCAAAATTTGAGGTAGGTGATATGAGCTGGTACATTTTAAAAACGCTCTTACTGTGATGGCAACTTTATGGTTGCTATGAACGCAGACCGGTAAGTAGGTCGCACGTCAGCAAATTTTCATCTGATGCGGTGTGCTTGCAATTTTATTTTAAACGGTGTGCTCTTTATAATACAATATTAGCTAAGTATGACATAGTCAATCAGTAATTGTTACACAAAAAGGAAATAATTCTTAACGGTGAATTTCAGGATTATGCACTAGAAGAGGTTCCGAACCCGTCTGGGGCCGGGTTTGTGTACACAGGCAAGGTGCGCCAACGCCTCTTTCTAGTTCTAGACTGTGTCACGGCCCATCAATTCTCTGAGAAAGGCAGCGAACTAATCAACCTACAGCAGTATGTGACCAAAGTTAAGAAAGTACCAGAGAGGGAAGCCCTAATGTTTTTCTACGATATAGTCAGAGTGGTCGCCAATTTGCATAAGGTAACTGATAGTTTTTCTTAAATTGTTGTTTGTTCATTCATATCAATAAAACCAAGCAATCAAAGCCCATTTTTTGTGTCAACACCAAGACAAGAAGATCTGGGATAGTTCTGGTTATCCCTGGGGAAGGATATAGGCTTTTAATTATCACACGGGCGATGCCATTGGGTTACAGTTGGATGCTGTAGATATTTATTATTTACATACAAAACTTGATTACACCAGTTGATAGCAAAATGATGAAATATTTTTTTGGTGTATAAACAGCCACATCCCATTTATTCATTTTTTTCATTGTAATATTTTACTTTTTCAGAGAAACATTGTCCACAGAGATTTGAAATTAGGAAACATAGTGTTAAATCAGAGAAGCGGTAGAATTACAATTACCAATTTTTGTCTGGGAACACATTTGGGCAGCGATAGAGACCTTCTTAAAGATCAGAGAGGTAAGAATTTTTTCAACATTAACATTACATATTGGTCTTAATTGTTATGATTTTCATACAATATTTTAACTGTACGAAACTTATTTGCATAATATTATAGAAACTGTTTTATTTACCTCCACCTGTCAGGGGATGTCATATGTTCTCAAAGCGATTTTATTATTCATCAAGGTGGTTACTTAAGGTTGAATTTATAATAGGGGCACTAGGATGCCTAGTGCGTTTAAAAAGAATGAGCTATCAAATATGCTTCAAAAAGTGTGCATTTACAAACAAAATAATATTTTTTTTAAACAAAATAAATAATACAGAAAAAAAACTTCTTTCGAAATTTTTCGTCAACAATTTTCTGGAACGTATCAACTGATTTTGATGAAACTTTACAGCATTCGGCTTAGTTTCTTGAGTTTTTTGAGTTTTTTAAAAAAAATTATGGCAGAAAGTCAAAAAGTATTCTGAACCCTCATCCATTTTGTGTAGAATATTTTGTCTTTTTCTAGAGTTTTGTGTAGTTAGTTTTGGCATAAAGGAAAAATCTCCAGCACTGCAATGATCGCCAATGTAGAAACTGGCCATATTTGTTTTTTTTTTTTTACTTATTCTTAGTAATGTCACAATTCTTACAAATATTTATTTCAACTTCAGGATCGCCAGCCTACATATCTCCGGACGTTTTGATGTGCAAGCCATACTTGGGCAAGCCATCGGACATGTGGGCGTTGGGAGTTGTCTTGTACACAATGTTGTATGGACAGTTCCCCTTCTGCGACACCAGTCTGCCTCAACTCTTCAGCAGGATACAGGCAGCCAACTATAATATACCACCGTAAGTATTTGTCATCCTTTATCACCTGTTTTATGTCCCAAACCCAAAGTTAAACGCAGATGTCATCCATTCTGTAGTCCAGTTAGTGTCAGCCTTACTAGTCCAATGAGGATAAGCAGGACTTAAATGTGTTCAAAGATTCTTATATTCTTATCAAAAAGTCTAGTATCCTTCACAGTTAAGCAAGTTATCTCTAACCTAACTATTATTCTTAATAGTTAAGTTAGAGAGAACTTGCTGTGAATATAAAGTTATTTATTCTATCTATAACCTAGTTAACTAAGTAAACCAAACGGTTAACCAAACGGTCACGGGTTCGAATCCCGCTAGGGGCAAATGCTTATGTGTTAACATTTTACCTTTGTACCTGAGTCATGGATGTTTTTCATTTATAATATATATTTACAAAAAAAAATAATCTATTTAATATATCAACTGTCTGGTATCCATAATACAAGCATTAGTTGCTTAGTGTGGAACTAGATGGATGTGATGGAAGATGGATGTGATGTGTGGAATGTGTTAAGATATTAATTAATTAATTAGTTAATTTTATTTATCTATGATCTGTGTGCCATGCCATATGCCTATTTTCATGGAAGTAGGCAATCGAGCGAGAGTAAGTCCTTTTTTTATATTATAAAGGGTGGCAGACAGGCTGACGGTCCACTTGATGGTAGGTGGTCACCGTCGCCTAAGGACACGAGCAACACCAGGGCTGTTGTTTAACGTTGGTCTATGTTGGGGGAATCAATACTGCATAGTTTATAATGTGGTAAGCAATGTGTCTCATCCCTCAATTTTTTTTTTTCAAAAAGCGTACATTTTATTTATTTTTAACTGCAATAATACTTTGAAATTGATTTGTATTTACATTTGACACAATACATCTTAATTGGCACCTAGAAAAAAAAAATGAACAAGAAAGGAGTATGGGCAAATTAGTATGGAGTCTGGGCCAATGCTCAACAGTGATAAAACTCATGCCATTTGAAAGCTTTTGGGGTTTTATTTAATTCATACTAAGGCAGCCAAGTCAAAATCTAGCGCGAACATTGTGTTTTGGAGCTCTCAATAATATAAAAGTAGGTACTTTGGGAGTTAGTAGCATATTGTGTTTTATATTAAAAAAAACATGTTGATTTATTATGATTGATTTTGATGTACATAGATTTTTTAAACACTTTTTATTTCAATACTCATAACTACAGTAATATTTTTAATGATATACAAACTATAACGTCATCTAAATAAACAAATGATACCATAACCGACATTTCTTCCTATTTTCTTTGTTTAAAATGGGAGGTGAGGGGTAAGGGGAGGGAAATTACCCTTCGCTAGCTACCTGAGTGCACAGCGCAGACGCATTGTACACAAAGAAAGTTTCCAACAATTGATTTTGATTTAATTTTTTTTGTTTTAAAATCTACGAAAACACTATGTTCGCGTTTGATTTCAACTTAGCTGCCATAGTATAAAATGAATTATAGCCTAAAAGCAATCATATGGCATAGGTACCATCACTGTTGAGAAGTTGGTCCAAAATGACCCATTGTCCTTTGAACAATAAATTTTATTTTATTTTATTTTTTTATTAATGTAATTTTTATTAATGTAAAACAAAGCCTACTTTCTATTCTCTATCTAATATATAAAAATTTCGTGTCACGTGTTGTGCGCGATGAACTCCTATAAACTACTGAACCGATTGTGATAAAATTTCGTAACTACACATGTGTGTGTAATTTGATCCAACTTAAAAGATAGGATAGTTTTTATTTTGAACCCGAGCGAAGCCGGGAGCGGGTGGCTAGTTTAAGTATAAAAAGAATAATGAAAGAATATTGTTTTCAGTGATGGTAATTCAGTGCAAGTGTCTGACAACACAGTGTTTTTAATACAAAGACTGCTCGTAAAAGACCCAAAACACAGATTGCTAGCTGACGAGGTAAGTTCAGTATTAATTTATTTTATCGTATTATTTAATGTCTAAAAATTACTTAACACTATGTGTAATTAATAGTAGATTTTTTTTTAAAATAAAACAAGTTCTGGGCTTGTTGAAATTGAAGAATGATATCATAATAATAATGAAGTTCCATTTGCGCCCTAAAGATAATTTATGGTTAATATTCTAAAGATTATGGTCGACAGACAGTCTGACGGTCCTCTCGATGGTAGGTGGCTACCGTAGCCTATTAGATAACACAAGCAACGCCACAGGGTGCTAGGTAGAGTAGGATAGGGTTAACGATGGGGATAGGATAATGGGAAATAAAAATAAATCGCCTAAATTAAACACACCAATTGTATGTATAGTTAACGCATATTTGATAAAATTATTTGTCAAATACGGTAAAAGTAACTAGTAATATTAATTAGAATCAATATTAATTAATTTTTAATTGTTTATTTTATATTTTTTTCAAATTCCGTTCGCAATTTTTTCGTTTATTATAATTTTTATGATGAGATTATTTTCATAGGTGACATAAAATTATCACAAAATAATAGCTGTGTTAATAATGCATTATACTATTTTTTATTTATTTCACTTCACATTAAAAATTGTGAATTTTTTTTTTGATCGTTCCAAAACGACTTGGTCCATAGTAATCCTGGTTTAAAGGAAATTCAAACCTTAAAATAACAATAATACGAATGTTAAATTGATAAAACAAGATCAACAATATTTGTTTTCCATAAAATATCATAACTATTTAAGTAAAACGCACTTTAAATGCGATTGTTCTGTCGTTTGTATATAAAAGTCTTCTAGTATATAAAAGAAATTGTAGTCAAAAGACAAATTGAGTGTGAAAGCGAAAGCCTTGGAACCATCTTTTGAAAGTTCCAAGGCTTTGATTATTCTTTTGATTTTGATCCTTTGATTGTTCTTTTGAAGGTGTCCTATTTGATATCGAAGTTTTATTGTACTAATAACAAAAAAAAAATTCTCCTATTTCAGGTATTAGATCAGTTATCTGGTATTATAGCCGGTTTTGTGGTTGTGCCAAATGTGTTGGAGGATTTGCAAGTTGTGCCAGACGTGCCATTGGACGAGGAAAAGGAAAAGGATATCAAATCCACTACCGAATTAGAGAAAAAGCCTTTTGTCTCTATACCGGAAAAAGTCAACGAAGGAGTGCCCAGTGCTAATGTGAGTTTAAAAAAAAAAATCAGTTTAAGGCTAGAATATTCAAAAGCAACCTGTTTTCGATTCATTGGTAAACAATTAAAAATACTTAATTTTTTTCGAAAAAAGTTTAATAAATATCCTAGATGATTTTACGGTTCAAAACATGATATTTTACAACGGCATCCATAAATAGTAAAATATTCCGAAAACAGGGAAATTGTGATCGTTTTTCGAGTCGTAATTAAAATATATTCACATTTTTAATCACGAAATAAAAAATGTCAAAAAACAAAGTAATGATGTTTAGAAGAGAATATTTTATGGCCACTTTTTCTGAATTAATTTTTTTCACGAGATATTCATGGCCATCGGCCGTCTTCAAAGCTGATCCTGAATCGCTTTCTTAATGTTTCTGATTGTTATCTATAAAAAATATCTGTTTTTTATTATTATTTTACATTAAAAGACTAACAGCTTGCGCTGGCGCATATACATCTGAATTTAAGCTTCCATCTTGTTTTTGAATTTGTTCGAATCCTCCGTCCCTGGTTAGCCTGTTACATGACATACATGAAAAAAAAAACTGCTTTTGTATTGGTTTCTCTTTTAAGACGAATAAAATATTTTTACTAAATTACACCTCTTCTTCGCTAACCGTAGACATACATGTATTGTGTAAAATGTTATTTTGGTTGGTTAAATTGATATATTTTATCAAAACCAACCACAATATGATTTTTTTTTTGCAATTTAATCATAAATTTGAATTGATTTCTAGGAGGAACTTGGTGTTCTTTGCGTGCCGCTCTCCGACTTCCTAGCTCTGAACTTCAACTCACCGAGCAGACAGAACGGCATCATTATACAACCCAACAATGAAACTGTCACATCACCCAACCACGGACAAACCCAGAGGCAGATCACAGTGCAGAGGGTCGGAAGAGATGCGAGACCTCTAATGAGCTGCGAAATAGCCAGATACCAGCACATGTTCGCTTCGAATCAAAGGTCCGAACCGTCTAGTCGAAGACCCGAACTACAAAATTTTGTCCCGGACCCAATAAACACGGCAGTTAGACTTATCAGACCAGAGAGTACCAGATTGAGGACCCTAGCTCAAAGGATTCCTCCGATACCAATAATAGCGGCCAGTTCTAACAGCAATTCTCCAGCATCATCATCATCATCATCATCGAGCGGTTCCGAGATAAGAGTTATACCCTGGTCGGATAGGTCCAACCTGATGCAAAGACTGCCAGTCCTGGATTTGTCCAGGATAGGAAGTAGGATAGTGAATCCGGTCAGTCCGGAGTCGGGGGCAAATAATCCTAGGTCACAAGACTCCAACGAACTGGATTACAATTGATAAAAAAAAAATAAAAAAAAATAAAAAAGTACACCAGTAAAGCGGTCAATGTAATAACATATACATACATATATGTAACCGATATATTATATAAAAAAAATTACAACGAATAATGCAGTAGGTATTGCCACCTCCACACTATAGCTTAGCTATAGCTATACTATAGCACACTATACTATATAGCTTCGACATTATTTTTGGATAGTTACTACATATTGAACTCTATCCCCGCGATAATTTTATCCTATCCATGTTTTATCCAAAAAAAAAAAAAACGGATTGTAAGTAGATATTCTTCTGAAATTACAAAGAAATAGTAATTTATAATAATAATAATCTTAATAAGAATATGTATTGTAAATGCAAAAGTTCAAGTGTCTGTATTTTTGCCACAATTTAGTTATTTTACAGGCTAGTAAAATATACATTTTTCACATCACCTTATTTATCTCGCTTTCCTATTATTATTTCCTTATTATTGTTTCCTTCTACTCTATTTACTATTTTTTCCTTATTTACCTATCTCTCCTTTTCTCACTCTCATATTTTTAATTTCACTCAGCTTTATATAAATATTAAAAAAAAAAAACTATATTGTATTTAAGATTGTAACGTAAAAAATAACTTATTGCCAAGTCCAATAAATCAGTTTTCTGATGAAAGTAAAAATTACTTTAGTAAAAATATTAGTCACATATGTATGACAATAATATACCATGGAGACTAAGAGGTAAGGTGGACCAACTTACATGGGTGTTGAACTGAAAAAAAAAAAAAAAACTTCCTCGTTGATCACTCTTTCCATTAGTGAAAACCGCATCAAATTCCGTTGCGTGGTTTAGGAGGAGTTACATTACAGACAAACGCAAAAAGCGACTTCGATTTATACTAGGTAAACTAGCGACCCGCTCCCGGTTACGCCCAAGAAAAAATTTAAATTGGTTTTGTTATACTTATATATAAAAATTATGTAACTGATGGTGAAAACCGCATCAAAATCGGTTGCGTGTTTTAGGAGGAGTTAGCGGCCATACAAGACAGTCGCGGAAATTGACTTCTAGGTACTATTGTAGTCATTTTTTTTTTCTTGAACTAAAAAAATATGTTTTCATTAAACTAGGATTAGTCAATCCCCTATTCGGTTGTAAGTATATACTTTTAATTAAAATTACCTATATTTGTTACTTTTTATATTATTATAACAATGCGTACATATTGTTTTTTTTTTTTTTTTTTTTTTTTTTTTTTTTTTTTTTTTTTTTTTTTTTTTTTTTTTTTTTTTAATATGTATTATAAACCCATTATATTACTTAAAATTAGATTTTAATATGTTAGTTAGTAATTAGAAATAATATTGTTAATAATGATTTGTCTAAAGGCTGGTTTAGGAATTTATCATAATATATATATTATGCGAATATAAAAATATATTAATTTTTAATTACACTCACATTTTCTGTTGTCTAAAAAATTTTTTGAAAAAATTATTAAAGTTTTTTGAAACCGTCATGAACTCGACTGTACTTATACCATTTTGAAAATGTTTTCCCATCGTTCTGAAGTTGTATAAAAAAAGTTTTGTCCTTAATAGGTTAATATGTGATCGATATAAGTATGATATTTTAATGGTGTTATGTTGTAAGTTGTAATTTGAAATTACTTATGTAACATAAAAGAACGACTGTCAAATCAAAAAGAAACTTTTAACAATTCAACGAATGTTCAGAATTACTATGATAACTTAGAAGAAATTGTTATTTCTAGCCTCAAAACAAAAGTGGAAAGCAGTAATAAAGAACACAAAATATTTAAGAAAGGTACTATAGAGTTGATAAAGTCCCGTACGAAATTAAGGATGACTAAAAACAAAACTAAGGAAATGAAAGAAGAATTGAAATACATTTATAAAAAAACACACAAAGCAATTAGACAAGACTATCAAAATCACAGAAAAGAAATTTTAGAAAGAAACTTAATGAATTATAGAAGTGCAAAAAGGGCCCACAAAGAACTGTGTACACATAATAATTGGATACAGAGTCTGGGAAACAACCAAAAAGAAACTAACACACGACAAGATATACTAAAATGTGCCACTTTATTCTTTAAAGAACTTTATTCTAGACTACCTGAAGACATTAACGAAGAAAGCACCCAGAGTTCTGAGAGTTTGATTGCAGGTGGTATTGATAGTGTAAAAGAAATGGAAATTCTAAACCTTATACAGAAATTAAAAATAAATAAGAGTGCTGGGCCAGATAACATCAGTAATGAAGCTTTAAAATTAGGTGCAAAGATTCTCATACCTTACTTAACAGAATTGTTTAACATGGTACTTAAATCTGAGAAAGTGCCGAGGCAATGGTGCAAGTCAAATATAATATTGCTCTATAAAAAAGGAGATCCAAAAGATATCACGAATTATAGACCCATCAGTTTGCTCTCCAGCATTTACAAGTTATTCTCATCAATGCTACTGGAACGAATAACAGGGAAAATAGATAACGAACAACCATTTGAACAGGCGGGTTTCCGATCGGGTTTTTCTACAATGGATCATGTTCAAACTTTGGAACAACTACTAGAGAAATTCAAAGAATTTAATCATCCTTTATATGTTGGCTTTGTAGATTATTCAAAGGCTTTCGACAGTATTACCCATTGCTCTATATGGAATGCACTTGAATCATGTAAAATAGACACTAATTACATAAATATAATAAAGGATATATATTCAAAGAGCACAAGCAGAATTAGTTTAGAAAAGAAAGGAGAAGAGATTAAAATAGAAAGGGGTGTGAGACAGGGTGACCCTCTCTCGCCCAAGTTATTCATAGCAGTATTGGACAACGTTTTTCGTGGAATAGACTGGCAAAAGAATGGCATTTGGATTCACCAGAAATATTTAAGTCATTTACGATTTGCTGATGATATAGTCCTTTTTGCAAAATCAGCTTCAGAATTACAACAAATGATGCAGGATTTAAGTGACAAAAGCAAAACAGTAGGCTTAAATATGAACGCCAACAAAACAAAAGTAATGACGAACTATCAACACAAGTTAATACAAATAGATGGTAACCAAATCGAATATGTGGAAAAATATATTTACCTAGGGAAACAAGTGTCCTTTAACCTAGATAGTAATGAAGAAGAAGTCAACAGAAGGATAAATATTTCATGGAAGAAGTTTTGGGCACAAAAAGAAATTTTAAAGGGAGATTACAGCATAGAGATGAAAAGAACAGTAATGGAAACCTGTATTCTGCCAAGCCTGACCTACGCAAGCCAAACATGGATTTACACAAATAAGATCAGAAATAGGCTACTGACTACACAACACGCAATGGAGAGAAGTATCTTAAGTCTAAAAAAGGTACAAAAAATCAAGAACAAAGTTATAAGACAACGGACAAAACTGACAGATGCACTCGAATATGCATTAAAGATGAAGTGGAAATGGGCAGGCCATATATCTCGCTACACAGATAAAAGATGGACACTACAAACCACAAAGTGGACCGGACCTGTAGGAAAAAGGAACACAGGCAGACCAAGGATGCGCTGGGGGGACGATATAGTGGCGGTAGCTGGTAAAAATTGGTTACAGGTTGCTAAAAACAGGGAAAACTGGATGAAGATGGAGGAGGCTTATACCCAGACGGGTTCCAAACTATAAAATTGAAATATTTATAAAAAAAAAAAAAAAAAATGAAATTTTCTTTTGTATTATGTTATAGTTATTGGAATTAAAAAGCTTTATTATTATTATTATTATTATGTTGTAAGTTGTAAGTACCTGTATTGTAAGTAGAACAATTTTTTCTGTTATTTCTTAGCTTCATGATTGAAATAAAAATGTATTTTTAATGTATAGAGTGTTTTGTTTTTATCCATACCTAATATTATATCTTCCGATAGACATGAAATTTTGCATACACGTTATCAGGGGTACAAGAAAGGACATGGGGTAAAAAAGAATTGTTTACGAGGGATCATCTAAAATAAAAAAAACTAAAATAGTAATAAAAATGTCAGGGGTTATATGGCTTGTGATTTTTAAATTTTTAACGCGGACAAACTCGCAGGCACCAGCTAGTTTTAAATAAACTAAGTGTTACATTTTATTTATCTAATCTTGCATAAAAATGGCTGAAATATTTATGGATTAAATTTGAATTTTTCATAAAAAAAACAAAGAAAACTCACGTGAAATCAAGATTATTCAGATTATAATTAGATTATTCAGGTTTTATTCAGATTACAATTTCAGTTCACTGTTGACATGCAATAAAGTAATGATACAAATATAAAGTAACAAATACACATTTATTTTTTACTAGCTGGTGCCCACGACTTCGTCCGCGTTGAAAAATATTAAGTAGCCTATCCTGTGTCCCGTACGTCCAAATGTTTATCTACCAAGTTTCATGAAAATCAGTTAATTCGTTACAGAGTTATGGAGGAACATACATACATACATACAGAAAAAAATTCTAAAAATCGTCAATTTAGTTTCAGTATCATGTATAGAGCCTATAAACACGATATCTCTGAAAACAAAGTAAATTACTCCATGACCGACCCTTACAGATTTATTATTAGTATTGATGATTATTTTCTTACCTATATAAAGAAAGAAAAATATATCTGCCCTCAAATGAATTTAGCTAACATTTCTAATCATTAGAGTAATTATAACACTGGACAAAAACATCTAATAGTTTGTGGGGTCTTCAGGATTTAACAAAAGAAGAACGTCTTGATAAATTTAGCTTAGTCGTAATTTTAAAAAGATGCTACGTTACCACCCAGTCATTACTCATAGACATTTGCAAGCGTAAGTTCTCTTCGCAATAAGAAAGCTGGCATTAATATTAAAATTAGTTTTCATTTAAACGAGGTTTAGGTCTGACGTGAGAACGTTAGTTTTAGACAATGAAAAATTGTTCGCTCGCTCGGTTGCCAACAGAATTTTCAATTTGCAAATATTACAAAGGCTGCGAGAAATAAAAAGCGATTTTTATTAGAAAACTTCGGAGTTACTGCGAAATGGATGTATGCGAAACTATTCAGTTTCATTGGAAATTTAGAAGATTTCTTCAAAAATTCAATATTTTTGACATATTTATCGTATTTTAACAGGTGCCAACAGTTATTAAGTTTCAAAATCAAATAAAAATATTTATTTATCAATTAGGTTTCTTCAAGAAACTCTTGTGATAGTTATTTCATATAAGGAATTAGGCTATGAATGCAAAATATTTCCCCTTAAGGCTATCAACTAAACAAACTCTTTAGGTTTATATATATATATATTAGTATTGATTGATATATAATTAATGCTCCAGGTACAAGCCATTTGAGTCATCTAAGTGTCATCTACCTATAAGAGACAATACATCGTAAAATAAATATAGGGATCGGCTTTATAGGTATACGTCCTCACGCTTCGTTTGTAGACTCGTAAAACTGCCATGAATAGAATAAAAATACGCTCGACGCGTTTGGGAATTTTTAAATTTTACGATCGGAGAAATCGGATTTTTACGATTGTTTCACTTCGATTACTGTTTACGCTTTCATTTAAATATTTTAAACGGGGTCTAATTGGTTCCTTTTTTTGACGTTGGGAAATCCTTTTGGATACCCGGCAGTGTATGTGACACTGCTGGGTTATGCCAACGGCTTTCTAGCGCGGCCATTGATGGGCGGGGTCACGGGGACATTATGACACGACTTCGGTGTCTAGCGCGGGGAGGGCCACGCTCCCTGTCAGAACCTCGGCGTACCCGGAAGTGGAGGTTCGCCGGGTCTAATTGGTTCCTAGTTGATCGTATTTTTTGTTTAGTTTAAGAACTACTTGCAAAAATTTAAAGCTAATGTTTCAGCTAAAATGTAATGAATACAATTTAAAGTTTTCGATGTTAATTAAGCGACTAGCGACCAGCCTCTGACTTAGCTATGTATGGAATTTATTTCAGCAATTTTTTTCACAACCCTTCCTCTTTTATCGCTCTCTTTCCATTTTAATATAAAAATTTTGATTTACCTCAAATAAGTTAGTTAAATGTTCGAATAAGTAAGCATGTTGGAGAATAAATGTTAAGTAAAATAAATAATACAAAATGAAAATCACATTTACTGCAATAAAGCTACCCATTTTAAAGAATCTTGCCTCGAGGTTATAAGTGTATTGTTACCTACGTTTTCAATTGGGTGTATTATTTTTTATTTGCCCTCGTATATTGTAGATATTTTTTATACTGTTTGAATCACCCCTTAGACATAATATGTAACGCTACAATGTCGCAATTAGGATTTTTTATTTTGATTTTATAACTTACTAGCTGTTAAAATATAGCCTATGTTACTCGCTGATAATATGCATAGCTTTCTATATGTATAAGAATTTTCAAAAACGGTCCATAAGTTTTTGAGTTTATTCAGTACAAACATACAAACTTTCTCTCTTTATAATATTAGTATAGATTTATGTATTTGTTTTTAAACACGAAATTATATTCAATTGGGAAATAAATATTTTTCATATTTGTAGATCTAGCAGATTTATGAACCGCAATAAAAATTACAGACATACGGACATACATAAGAAAACTAGTTAAGTACTTAAATAAACCAAATGTCATGATACGTATTGATTAGCAGGTCATCTAAATTTAGGAGGCATTGTTTAGAGGCTGTCAAACGAAAGTTAACTTAAGTGATATTAAAAAGTTAAGTTATTTTATCGACTATGGAATTTCAATTGCATTTCTACTTTGACAAAAGAAACTTATGTTACGTACTAAATCCCCCTTTATTTTGAAAGGCATTAGCATATTAGGTTGCGCCTCGGGCTGCATCCGTTTGATATACGCGGGAAGCGAGTTAGAGCTTTTTGTCAGCAATATTTGTAGCTTTCAGGTAGGCTTTCATCATACGAGAAATGAAATACTTTTGATCGGATCAATGTTGTTAAAGTTTAAATATAAGATACCATTACACGATGGACAAAGACTTAATGGTATTTTTATATTAGTACCATAAAAATAAGTATATTTAGTGTTACTTGATTTTACTTTACTTGATAATAAGTCTTAATGGAAGCAATATGAAAAATTAATAACTATCTGGTGTAAAAATTGTGTATAACATCTGAGAAAATATATGATATTTTTTATATTTTTTGACAATCCCTCGGGAACCTAACATTTTTCCTCGATAAAAAGTATCCGGTGAGTTTAAACCAGGTAAAAAAACTATCTGTGTTCCGAATTTTATCCAAATCTGTTAATTTGTTTTTGCATGAAAGTTTAAAAAACACCGCGGGAAACAGTGTGGCTGCCATTTTGTAAAAAAAAGTTCAACTGCTAAGCTTCATAGTGATAGCTGTTTCTATAGTTTGGACAAGTATACAAACAAAAATGTTAACACAAAACTGCTCAATAGATCATATAAATTTTCTTCACTTGATAGGTAAATACCATAATTCAATATAATGTACATTTTTATTGCCCTATCCCTTAAAGTAATAGCCTTATCATACCTTCTGTGACTTCTATGGCCTTTCCTATTGATAAAAAAAGATTTGTGATACTTCGATTATTTATCACAATTATTTATATAGTTATACTGAATCTTTATTACTGAAACTATAATGGCGTCGCCACATTTTTCTAATATTTTCAGATGATCCCTTGGGAACAGTCCATTTTTCTGGATGAAAGGTACCCTATGTCCTTTCCTCTATCTTTGACAACGTTTATGCAAAATTTCATTATTTCGACATGATTGGTTGAGCAGTTAAGGCGTGAAAAGGTAACAGACAGAAATTACATAATAAGATTAAAATAAAAAATCTATTGTAATAAATACAGTAGTTTAAATAGTTAATCATTTAGCTGTGTTTTTCAAAACAAAAAATAAGCAAAAATTTTTCTAATAAAAGGTTTTACTAAATATTGAAAACAAAACAATATTGCCTTTACTCGCGTATAATAAACTATGGAAGAGAAACTATGGTGATATGTATTTACGGGTATAAAGTATAAATAATTTCGCGAGATACACGACTGAAATATGAACTGTTATTTGTTTCGTATAAATATTACATTTATGTATTAAAAAAAATTGATGCGGTATACTTTAGGTCTTTTGAATTATTTTTCCCCCTGTATACTTCAGTTTTCTACAAGGACGTGAACTACTTTTTTAAGATCCTTTTGAATTTAAAATATACTTTAATAAAAGCGCTCGGTGATGGATCTATCGTGGAGTAACTGTAACTAATCTAAATTTTTTAATATTTAAAAGACTGTCTGTTCGTTACAAATCACAAAAAAATGAGTTCTTTAAACTTAATTTGATTGTGAATAATCAACAACACACACACACACACACAATTGTAGATCAATTTTCTTGTATTTATTTACAATGTGTCTAAATGTGTTATTTAAAATATCTACTTACATGGATATTTGATGTTGTAGATAACTACAACAGATGTTAATTTTCGAATGTCTTCATGATTGATTATTTAGGTAACAACGAAAAAATATTAAGAAATAAATCTTATATTATTCAATACGTCCTTAAATTATCTAAATAAATTTTAAACGTTTTTTGCTAATATTTATTAATTTAAAAATAAATTGACATGTTATCGCTTATCGCTTACGTAAAAGTATATACCGCTATCACTATCAACTCCTAAGCTCCACCCACTAAAATTCACATATCCTCTTAACATAAAATAATTCTTATTATAAAGGCACATTCAAAATTATTCTTAACTCTCGCAGTAGTGATGTTATTGAAGCGAGTGTGCAAATGTGATGGCACACATTAGGCTTTCATTTTGCAGCGGCGTGGAAGGGGATTGATCGCACCCATTTATTTCTCTATTGTCTAGCGCATTACGCCAAAACGTTATCATCTTCGTGTCTCCGTTTTGTCAAATTGAATTCGTTTTACAGTATTATACAACTTGTAAAATTCACCAATGTCGCGTATGACTGAATTATTAAATACTAGCTAGTGCTCGCGACTTTGTAAGCGCACCCAATTTTTTATATTTTTAGACGATCCTTTGTGAACCTAACATTTTCCAGGATAAATAGTATCTTTGATAAGCGTCTGATAAGCGAGTGAAAAGCTTTTTTCACCAAAAGATTACGTAAGTAATCCTTGTACACTGACAGAGTCCTGATATTCCTTATATTTTTAGGGCATTTTATTGTGTAAGTGCGGTGCTATAAAAAAATACTCTTAATTTTTTAATTCTGGTTTTAGCGGGGACCGTACAAAGTTCATCGTTATGATATGGACGCTCCATGAACTTAAATTAGTTTCTTTTTATATACATGAAACTCTCAAATATATGCATACACTGAAGGCATACTCAATTTTTTTTAAATACAGCTTGCATGACTCTCTTTGTTTAAAATTTCAGATTGCTCTAATACACTTTTTTGCGCCTTAAATACTCTTTGATTATCAGTAGAGTTTCCCCATAATTTGATATCATGTCTTATGGGGTGCTTGATGTGCTTTGACAAAACCACGTATTCATTAGCGTTCAATAAATAATAACATAAAGTAAATGTGTACCTCAATTCTACAGTAACTTAGATAGTTAAATCAATTTGTTCCATTAGAATATTGTTCATAGTTTCAACATTAGACAAATTGTGCCCGGAGGCAATGCGAGCCGAGTTTGTTTGAGATATTACATATATCAGTAGCTTTGAACGTATCAGATAACTACTTACTCAGCCATTTCATACTTTTAAGTTTTCTTCGCCCTGGTTATGCCCAATTTAGTTAAATTTGATGATTTTTTGAGCATTCTGAGTGGCATTCATGAAATTGAGCATTTCAACTGTAGTTTGCACAACGCACCGCTTAAACTCGATCGATGATTGAGCGCGATAAGAAATATTACAATTTTTACTTAATTATATACTTAATTCATTTTCATTATCATTTATTATTATTAAAAAGTTGTTTAACAGCAATGACTATTTTTAATAATTTTATAGGTTTTTCGGGACAGAGAAGTTGGAGTTGGATTAACGGATACAAAGTACCGGTTAATAAAAACTAATAAAAAACAAATAAATACATGTAGAGAAAAAATATAGTCGCGTAATGAAAAAAAAGATGCTTTTTTGCAGTCATAAACTGCAGTCAGTTTTCATCTTTTCATACCACCGAAAGATTAATTATAGTATTTTAACCTTTTAGATAAGATACAAGATATTGTCCCTATATACCCTATATTTACCCTATATAGCAATAAAGTATCTTGAAAAACAAAACAAATGAATAAAAATATATTAAGCTTTATTTTTAATAACTGTACTTTAAACTTGTTAAGTTTATGGGACGAAACAGTAATCTAATACTGATATGGGACTAAGGAGAAATTTTTTAGAATTTAGAATGTGGATCAAAATATCGGGTCGAACGAGACATAAATCCATAATCATGGCCGAACTGCTCCATTAATGGCAATATACTGTGACTACAGCACAAACAGTAAACTTCCACTTAACAGATATCTAATAGAATATTCCAGTTAATTAGTCAAAGCATCTTTACCTAGTGAACCTTAGCCCGCGGCATTTGTGCGCGAACCCGGACCTCATCGTATTACCTAATGGATGGATTGTTTTAATTAAGTATTTAATACATTTGCATGTTATGACGTAAAACGCCTGCGGATGAATTAACATGCAAATGACCGATTAGATGTGGCTGTAGGTTCTCGATTTCAACATGAACTTTTATTCCATTTTAAATATTATTTATTTATTTATTTTTATCAGGGAAATTTAAAGAAAATATTTATTTGCGCGAACAGCCGCTGTACGTCCAATGATAAATATAGGTCTCCCCCATAATTTTCTAATAAGACTGTTTAGAAGCAGCCTATAGATCCACCGTCGACTCGCGGCCCTTATCAGCTCGTCAGTCCACCTTGTGGGTGGACGTCCTGCGCTGCTCTTGCCGGTCCGTGGCCTCAACTCGAGAATCTTCCGGTCCTAGCGGCCTAAGGCTTTCCGTACTATGTGTCCTGCCCACTGCCACTTCAACTTACTGTTTGTTCATTCCAATCAATTTACAAACAAAAAAGTTACATGCTATTCCGAATACCACGCACACGAAGTCGTGAGCACAGCTATTTCAGCAAATTTCAAAGCCTTGCAATAGTAATTCATGAACGGATTTTCGCAGGCAACTATATACTATCCATGAGCATATTTTCATAGGTAAGACCTTAGCGGTTTATTTTCCCATAATAACAATTAATAAAATTTATCGTCGGTTAAACAGCGTGCGGTGCGTTTCGCAGTCAAATGTTTTTACAAATATCCTGCAATGTTAATATCAGTCAAATGTTACTGCATGATATCTTTATACATCCTTGAATTATGTATATACGAGTATTATCTATTGTAATGGTAGATTATAAGACATAAAGACAATAAACAAGGGCGTGGAATATATTCATGTTCGTCGAAGCGCCATAAAACGCCATGAATTGAGATCGCAAATGCAATCGGGTTGAAAATTCGCACTTTACGATTGAAGCACTCAATAGGTTTTACGGTTTCCGCTACTTAATCCTATATCCTCGGTTTTACGTTTTATTATTTAGTTGACAGAAATTTAAAGTTTGCGAAATAATGAAATAAAATCTACAAAAAATAGTAATTTTAAGCGAGTATGTATTTTTCTGATTATGCTCCAAATTCTCAACCGCATTATTATGAATAGAAGGACAAAACATAACAAAACAGACATAACATAATAACATAACAAACATAACATAACATAACAAACATAACATAACAAACATGACAAAACAGTCTAATAAATGTAAATTTTTGTTTTATCTAAATGTATTAGTAATATTTAACTATCATTAAATAATTTCAACCATGTGCAAGTATTTCTATTTTATTTTATTAAACTAGCTGTGCTCACGAATTCGTACTCGCTGTATAGTTAGTTTGTTGAAAATCCCACAGGAACCTAACAATTTTGCAGAATAAAAAGTATCCTATATTAATACAGGTAATAAATTATCTGTATGCAAAATTTCATCCAAATAAATTAAGCTATTTTTGAGATTTGCGTGCACAAACGCACAGACAAACAGACAAAAAAATTCTAAAAGCTTTTTTTGACATCGTTAACATAAGTAGAATGTGTACAATTTTTTTTTTAATTTAATAATCAGACACGGTTTGTTTAGGATTTTATTATAATATATTTACGTATAGACAATGTACTGATTATATAAAACCTGATATAGATATTCGAGATAATATATTCGAGATATCTTTCGACTATGACGCATAAGTTTTAATGTACTTGACATTAAGCTGCCTTCAAGCAGCTTATTGCTTACTTACTTATATTTTGCATGTATACGAATTTACAATACACGTTTAAATTAAATCTCTTTAAATATATCAGTTTTAAAAAGAATTTTTATACCAACTCGTGAGCGTTCCCCACCTGAGGCAGCCATTTTATTTTTTCCTCCATTTTATTCCGTTGATGTACGTTCCGCGTCTGATGGATTATGGCGGGAATTTAATTCTTCCTGTAATAAAATATTTTCCTCTGAAGTCCGTAATTATTATTAGAGGCATTAGTTAATGGGAGCAATTAGAAAAATTCCTCTGGATTAGGGTTTAATTAGTGAGGATTTTTATCTTTGTCTTGTTTTATGGCCTCCAAGCTTGCAAGAAATCCCTATTATTTTGAGTTTTTTTTTCCACTTGTATTTAAAATATTACATTTTATGGAATAAAAGTAACTAAAAACAAGATAATATTTTATAAAAAACATAATTATTAAATACTATTTTTATAAAATATTAAAAATTGAAATTTTTATTACTTTAATAAATAATAATAAAATAACAATATTTAGGCTTGCAGTTAACTTTAGTCAAAATTAGTTTTTGTTTGAAATTTTTTTAAGAGGTACCTACTTATATTTTTCTATAAAATAATATAAACGTAAAGTTACTTTGATTAATCGCAATTTTAGACATAATTTAACAAACCCTAAACAAACTTTAGGATATTTTTTTCCTATACCCTGTCCGCTTCTATTTCTCCGCTAACATCTTCTAAACCAATCAACGGATTTCGATACGGTATTAACTAATGGAGAGTTTCCTTACAAGGAAAGTTTGTGTTATCAATTGCAGAAAAAGTTGCATCGGTGCGAAGCTGGAGGCGGTTCGCTTGTAATATAAGGACCTCTAAAAATTGCAGTAATATTTATTCGTAGGTGCTTGTAAACCCTTTTGTGAATGGGTTTTCTTCGTGAAAGTATGTTAGGTTAAGTACGCACCTGACCTATTTAATGATGTTGTGATGTTATTCTGTTTCCTAGGAGTTTAATTAGTGATATGATACTTAAGGCTTGTTTTGGTCCATGGATTAATTATATTAATAACATGGCCTACTTGCAATAATATGTATTTTTTATTTCTTTATTTATAATTATTTTGATTATAATTTTACTCAGATGTCACATTGTGTTTGGTCACTGATTCAGAAGTAGCGTTTCTGGTTCCTGGCAGAAATATGAGTTTTATTTATATATTTATTTTATTTTATTTATTTTCTTTCGGTATTTAATTTTGCAATAAATGAAAATATGTAAATATGTCATCGTCATTTCATAAATGTTTTCTCTTCTTTAACTTAAGTCGATAGAAAGGCTGACGGTCCTCTTAACAGACAGAAAATAACAGCGACTTTGTACTAAATTATGTCAGATATTGTTAATCCTAATACTTACATCAATATAATATATAAACGAAAGTTTGTATGTTTGGATGTATGTTACCTACTCAATCACGCAAAAACGGCTGAACCGGACTGGATGAAATTTGGCACACAGATAGTTTGTTACTAAGATTATGATATATTATACTTTTTATTCTGGAAAAATGAATACAGCTCGTGGTTGTAAAGCAATGAAATTGTTTTCCTTACAAAATTTTAATCTAGGATCGCATTAAACTTGATACTTAGTTTCAAATTGCATTTTCTGAAGACGACTTATAAAAAGTTATACATAATGCATGCCCGCCTGCAGCTGGCTTTGGCCAAGCCACTACCACTTGAACTTGAAGGCAATATTAACAATAGTTTCTTACCTATAAAAAATGTTCACTAAAATAATATAAAATAACTATAATTTAACAAACACCTAATAATTGTAATATTTGTGTAAAATAATCTTTTTATTTTCATTTACTATAAATTCACTATTAAGTGTAATCAAAGTAATGAAGAGGGTATCATACTTTGGAAAGTCATACGAATTGACCCTTATTCTTCTATATTAAGTTGCGTGCCTCTGGATCTGAAAAGTGGTGGAAGGGCACATTGCGTTTGGGCAGACCGTCTGGCGGCAGTAATCATCCCCTTACAGAAGACCACCTTGAAATAACAGCACATGTGCTGTTGTGTTTCGGTTAGCGAGTAAGGTACCTACGTCAGAGTCCATTTCCCCATACCTTTCCAATCCCCTATCCTTAATCACCTGTGGCATTGCTTGTGTTATAGGCGACGGTAGTCACACCTTGTCTGCCGATATTAACATTAAAAAAAACTGCCAGTAGGTTTATATATCGTAAGGCGTATTTTTTTCGAAAATTCGTAGTAGGGTCTCGGTTAGAAACATAGAACAAAGATAGGGTTTATTTTGAGAGTACAAGCTGAAATACAGTCGACTTATCGGTCTGAAGCGTTTCTCGATTTCACAGTAACGCCTCGAGGTGCCATGAAATGGAACTTAAGACTTATTTTGTGTTTAATACTGAAACTGAAAACTATCTTGAGGTGGTTTTGTACTTATTTTTGTTATATTGTCTTATATAATTTTGAAAGTTTTCAAGTACGAGTATGTAGTACCGAAATAATAATTTTTTTTAAATAATTAATTAATTTTATTTTAGTGAAATTTATAAGTATACAAATAAAAAAATTCCACTTATATTTTAAAAGATTACCTCCAATAAACCAACCAGCATCACGGTGAATCAATTATGACATTAAAATATGAGGAAGTAAGTTTTAGAAAGCTACTGTAATAATTATTCAGTCATAATATTACTACTGACATTGTCTTATTATTGACACGATGACTATAATAATAAAGAACGCTCGCTGTCGGTGGTAGACAGCCACAAGCGTCCGTGGACAAATATTTTTTGACTCACTAAAAAGGGATGGTTAATTAATACGCAAGGCAAACGCTCTCAAGGTAATGATTAAATATTTAAAAAATTGTCCAAACACACACACGGTTTAAGCAAATAATTTATGAAATTCAGATGCGGATTTTGTCTAATATTTGTTTTGAGGTTGTTTGTTAACTTACAGCAAGCAGCTAATGGTCATACTTCTGCTAGCAGACAGGCGAGCGGTCTTGATTATATTTGCTATCGATGAAAACCGTTTGCTAAATTTTTTAACGCCCGACGCATAAGTTATAAGTTTATAGTTCCCAAACGGATAAACCAGTTCTGATTCGAGTTTCTTTATTTGAAATCCGACGAGATGGTTCTTAGCTATAATTTATTAAGCAGGCATTTGAAGACCATCAGCCCATTTCCTAGTTGACACAAGCAATATCAGAGGGGATCAAGTGTCATATGGCATGGATATGAGACACTTTAATAAATTATCCAATAAATTAATAATTTATTTCAAGTGTCACCTCTTAAAATTACAAAAAAAATTCACAAAAAGTAAATAAAAATATCACAGTCCCTTCCCTCATTTGTTACCTATAGAACCACATTTTTTTCTCCTACCCCGTTACTGCGTGCATTTACAAAATTACACGGAACCCTCTGACAAATGGAACCGTCCACAACAACGCAGACAGCCTAATGTCTGTCCATCAGGTCCCTAAATGGTACACGTCACTCTTCAATTACCGCATTACAATTGCTGTACGTTTCCCTTATTTCACATCCAATGCTTGTTTTATGTATCACCAATAAACAGAAACAGTTATGAGCAAGCATTGTATACGGTACACAACGATGTTTGAGGTATTATCGTAAAAGAATGACAGATTTTGGTAAGGGATTGTATTCAGAAATTATGGCGCAAATCCATCTCTGAATTCTATGACGTCATTTGGCATCGCATTGACAGAACGGTGAAAGGGGCAGGATATATATATCGGCCATGTATATACATATACATCAATTGTCTGCTTATGTTGGTTTGTGGCGTTTGGATTAATTGTGTTGTTGATAATGTTGAAGTGAAATCGTCTGTTCAATCTGAAGTCACAACCGTAAAACGCTCTCAGTGAAAAAGGCTTGTACCTACGCGTGGTGTATATTTCGTATATTTACTACATTAATATTAATTTACATTACATTTATATATTATTTTAAGATTATTTACACAGGCTGAGGGCCCACTTGATAGTAGGTGGCTATCATAGTTTACAACACTGCCATTTAGGATTAAGGATTACTGATTACGAAGAGATAGGGCAATGGGTTATGGCATCTCTTACTCATCGCTTACTATGCCTTACTTGTTGACATCTCTGAAACACAACAGCACACACCATTAGTTGTTGGTTTTTATAAGGGGGTGGTTACTGTCTCCAGACGGGCTGCAAGTGTCAATACACATAAATACTAGTCCATCAAAAATAATTGAGCTTTTTTGGGATTAAATAAAATAATATTCGAAGTTTAAATCATTTATACCATTTGCCAGATAAGAGTGAAACTATTAAAATGTGTTGGAAACTTTTCTTATCGGTTTATTATTATTTTTTTATTATTTAAATAGTTAAAACTATGAATTATAACTATATTCTGAATATATTCTGGAGCTTGTAACGTATAAATTTACGTTAGGTGTCCCAGTAACAGTCTATATATAATTATCAAGTAGGAATCGTTACTAGTAGCGCCATCTAGCGCACTAGTGCGTAAACAACATCGATCGTCGATAAGAATTAGATTTTATTAAATGGGGGGCACCTATAAATTTAAATAAAGT
This sequence comes from Synanthedon andrenaeformis, assembly GCA_936446665.2. Lineage (NCBI taxonomy): Eukaryota > Metazoa > Arthropoda > Insecta > Lepidoptera > Sesiidae > Synanthedon > Synanthedon andrenaeformis. The sequence continues at coordinate 8,368,028 of OW387795.2, forward strand.
TATAAGGAAAAATTGGGGGTGAGAGAAGGAGACTGGACTCTGGGTTCCGGGCTGCGATTGAAATCAGACGTGCACAAATTAGATAAGGCAGATTGCCAATTTTGATAAAGTCTTTAGTATAAAACTAAGGAGGAGAGTAACGAGCGAGCTTTTCTGAGCGAGAGGGGTTGGAAACGCTAATTCCGTCTCCAACAACCTGTGCGGAGAAGGGAAGGCAGTTTTACCACGGTCATAAAGGTGATCGGTGGTCAGCTCGGGCGTGGCTTAGGCTGGCGAGCATTCCTCGCGGACGACGGTGCTGGCGGTGGCATTGGGGTGGTGAGGCATCCTGCGGGTCCACTCAAAGGTTCCGTATAGCTTCGGAGGTGGTGGCGCAGCAACCTTGGCTGAAGGTACCCACGTTCATTATTTTATTTGTGTACGCAGTAAAAGTGAATCAATCCAGTGAGTTAATTGGCCGTAACGGCAAATTAATCGATATTAGGAAGAGGAAATCACTCCTGTTCATTGGAGCAGTTAAGAGGACTTGTAAATACATTGTAAAATATAATCACGTAGAATAATAAGATTAGATTAAGTTAGGGTTAAGGTTTGTTTGTTTAGTCCATAGGTGTAAATATAATAAATGTATATATTGTAAATAAGGAATTTTTATTAAGGATAATCCCGCTGATGGTAGGTCTTCTTCAGAGTGCTGGCGCCTGAGATTTGTGCTCTATCGCTGTTGTTTTAGTCGGTGGGTAAAGTTGATGGTCACCCCGACTGTCAACGTTACAAAGTGGCGCCTCAACGTGGGACAAAGCTACAAAGTGGCGCCTCAACTTTAGGGCATTCGAACCCGCGATTGTTTTGAGGACAGAGCGCCGGACACCACCAGCACAAATCTAATATAAATTTGCAGCTGAAGAAAGATCAGCGGGACCTTAGCATATTGGAGTGTTAAGATTCCGTGGAAGGGCATAAACTTTTTTCCCCAGGACAAAGCCCGCCTGATGAAATACCACTTCCTCGTCTAAGTTGAGTGGACGAGGAACTTCAGTTGTCCATCCCTATCCCGTATCCCATGTGTTCCTAGTAAAATCACACCCATTTCTCCAACCCTAATCCCAAAACCAAAAATTTTAACACTCAGCTTTTTTTTTTCTTTTCTTTTTTTCTCTTTGTTTTCTTTTTCTTTTTGTAGTTTTTAGCGGTTTACATTGTTATTTTTAGTTTTTTTTCTTTTGTATTTTTTGTGTTGTAGTATATAATACCTACTAGCATTTTAAGGAGTTAAAAAGAATTTTTTTTTGTGCTATTTTTGTGTGAAAATTCTTCATTACCCACAGATAAGTTCAACATTTGAAAATTTATAGGTGAATTTTTTTCATTACCTTCAAGGTGTGAAAAATAGTTGATGGGTAAATTGAAAGTTGATAGTAATAAATGGTGGGTATACCCCAGCTTTATCTTTTGTTGATACCTTTGTTTGTCTTTTATATCAATTGACAACTTTAAAGATTACATGAAATTTGTTCATATTTTGTTGCAATAGGCACTGTATGAGTTAAGTTAGTCTGTGACTTTGTTTACGTGAATGAAACGTCAGATGTCACATTAGTTAGATTAATAGATGTTAAATTATTTTATTTGTTTGGTTGAAATGCTCAGAAAAAAGGTATAATCGTAATAAATTATATTATTGAAAAGAAATACAATTAAATGAAAACAGGTTTGTACAATTTATATGAGAAGTTTTATTGAATTATAAGAATTGTATATGGATATTTGTTGTCAATCTGTTTTGATGAAATACTTTATAAACTTTGTATTAGTGTAATGAGTGATAGTATTTAAAGTGTAGTGAGGGATAAAGTACTTTAATAAACAACAGATAAATAAAATTAGTTAATTTGAAAGTAAATAAAGTTTGAAAGTAAATAATTTGTGCAGATTAGTAAATAGTTTGTTTGATCTTTTAGAATGTCGTTAAAAAATTATATAAGATACCTTAACAAGGATGAAATGATATCTGAATTGTCGAAATATGGTCTAATTCCAGATGTAAACGCCAACATCGAAACTATACGGACCCAATTGAGGGGTACCATAAGCGCTGCCCGTCGGGGAAGTTTACCTATTGTTAACCGGGGAGATATAAATGTGGATGATGAAATAGCAAACGCCACCAATGCCGTCACCCGCATGGAAGCCCGTATGGAAACAGGTAACTCTTCCGCTCAAAAACGCATCGCTTGTCGCTCAAACTATTGGTTAGATAGGTTAGCTATGATTAAAGTAGATGATGCACGTTTATCTCCGTTACGCGCACGATTAATAGGACTGTTGAGCATCTCCGAAGAAAGTGAGGGAGAGAGGGAAGAATGCGAGACGTCTGAACGGGAAAGGTCACCAATAAGTGAACCGATTCAAGTGTGTAGTAGGCCGTTCAACATAAATTCACTAAATATCAAATACGATGGAAGTACGTGTGTGAGAGCTTTCTTAGAACGATTCGAGGAACTAAGAACTTCTCGAGAAGTTACTGATAGGCAACTTCTAAATTCCTTGCCGGAAGTTTTAGATAGGTCGCCTCTATTATGGTATAGGGCTAACAAAAATAGGTTTAAGACATTTGAAGAATTTAAGATATCATTAAGATTAGCTTTTGATAGGCCCGACTTCGATTATCACCTTATGAGGGAAATAAGGGAGAGAAGGATGAGCAAGGAGGAATCGCTGGTGTCGTATATATCCACCATGCAGTCCTTGTTTACAAGACTCACTACGGAGCCCTCATTTGAAGACCAAATAGAAATTTTAAAACATAACATTCGTCCTGAATTCATGACGATGGTCGAGGTAGAGGACTTCAAGACAATGAATGAATTATTAGATGTATGTAGGCGAGTAGAACTAATTCAGCATAGGAGAGATCAGTTCGAGGAACCACGATCTCAGGCGTGTGCGAAGTCACGTGATGTGCGACCACACATAGACTATAGGGGCAAGTTGGCTAGTATAGGCCGGGAGCCTATGTCCAGAAGTAGTAAAGGGGCCAAATGCTTTAAATGTGGTTCTCCGAATCATCTCGCGAGATCCTGTAATATGAGGAAAGTAGTTTGTTACAAATGCGGCAGGCAGGGAGTGAAAACCCCCTATTGTCCTGATTGTTCGCCAAAATTAGATAAGAAAAACTTAGGTAGTTGTGACAGTCCACGTGGAAAAGTTTTATTTAAGAATAAGAAAGATGTAAGGCCTCATTTATGTATTAAAGTTTTAGATTTAGTAGTGTACGGGTTATTAGATTCAGGATCAGTTTGTTCGATAATGGGAAGAAATTCTCATAAAATATTCATGAATTATGGTTTTAGATTAAGTAAGGCGGATCAATTAAGTAAAATATACACTGCAAATGGCTCACCTTTGTCCTGCAGGGGTATAATGTTTCTTCCGGTTATATTTCGGAATGAAGTAAAAGTAGTTAAATTTTATATAGTGCCTGAGATAGACACGCCCATCATTTTCGGCTTAAATTTCTGGAATTGTTTTAAATTGAATAAGGGTATATTTCCGACAACTAAAATTTCAGCAAGTGGAAGCTATATAAGCTCAAGTATATCCGCAGGAGGGATAGAAGATTACGAGCGTTTGAGTCCGCAGCAGCGGAACGAACTCGACATCATCGTGGAGAGGTTTGAGGATATAAATACGGATAAGGTTGGTCTAGGAAGAACCAACAGGGCCACACATACCATTGACACGGGGGATAGTCCTCCAATCAAACAAAGGTATTATCCGCTGTCACCGGTCAAGCAGAAGGCATTAGAACAAGAACTGGACCGTATGCTGAGCATGGGAGTAGTGTCACCATCACAGTCAGCATGGAACTCGCCTGTCGTCATGGTGCAGAAGCCAAGCGGTGACCTTCGCCTTTGTCTAGATTGCAGGAAGCTGAATGCAGTGTCAAAGCCGGACGCATATCCTTTGCCGTATATATCCAACATATTAGATCAGCTGAGAGATGCTAAATTTCTCTCATCGATTGATCTCAGCGCTGCCTACTGGCAGATACCTCTGACAGACGAAGCCTCGGCGGAAAAGACAGCTTTCACTGTGCCTCGAAGGGGATTATTTCAATTTGATGTGATGTGCTTCGGATTAGTGGGTGCGTCCGCTACGATGCAAAGATTAATGGATAAGCTATTCGGAGCTGAATTTGATAATAAGGTATTTACATTCCAAGATGATTTGATAGTAATCTCCAAGAACTTCCAGGAACACCTGGAGTTGCTGGAGAAGGTCTTTAAAAAATTGAAGTCAGCGAACCTGACTGTGAACATGAAGAAGTCTGTTTTTTGTAGAAAAGAATTAAAGTACCTAGGATATCTTGTCGATGCACATGGGCTGAGGACAGATCCAGGTAAAGTGGAAGTTATTGTGAACTATCCGACTCCCACTTCCCCTAAGGAAGTGAAGAGATTTTTAGGAATGGCTGGATGGTATAGAAGATTCATTCCTAACTTTTCAAAGCTCAGCAGGCCTCTATCAAAACTGACAAGTAAGTCGACGCCTTTCGTCTGGAGCTGTGAAGCGAATGAGGCTTTCACAAGCTTAAAGTCAGCGTTGATCTCCGCACCGATTTTGAAATGTCCTAATTACAGCGAACCGTTTTCAATACACACAGATGCTTCTGCTTTGGCGGTGGGCGCCATGCTCACGCAGAAGTATGATGGGACGGAACATCCCATAGCTTATTGCAGTAGATCATTGAATAAACAAGAAACGAATTACAGCACAACGGAACGGGAGTTGCTAGCTGTCATATACGCGCTAGAGCAGTTCCGATCGTACATAGAGGGACAGGACTGCACTGTCGTAACGGATCATGCTTCTCTCAAGTGGTTCCATAAACTCAAAAATCCGACCGGAAGATTGGCCAGGTGGAGCATGAGGCTAAGCCAATATTCTTTCAAGATAGAACATCGTAAGGGAAAAGACAACGTAGTACCCGATGCGCTATCCAGAATCCAGGTCAACAGCATTGGAGAGGTACCAGAGAAGGATGAATGGTACAAGTATATGCTCGACATGGTGGAACGCAAGCCGAACAAGTATCCAAACTTCACGACAGAGGGCGGTAGGTTATACCGTCACTGCAAGAACAAGTATAATATTACATCGGAATCTGACTGGAAATTGGTTGTGCCGGAAGAGAATCGGAAGGAAATCCTGTACAAATGTCACGATGAGGTAACGAGTGGTCACCTCGGAATTTTTAAGACACATAAAAGGTTAACGGAAAATTATTTTTGGCCAAATATGTACGCCGACGTCGTTAAATATGTCAATAGTTGCGAAGTGTGTAAAACATGTAAACCCGTAACTACGGGCAGACCCGGTTTAATGGGAGGTCCTAAGAAGGCGACGAAACCGTTCCAGGCCATATCTCTAGATTTGTTGGGACCTTTCCCGAAATCGAAATATCAACACACATATCTATTAGTTTGTTCTGATTATTTTAGTAAATATGTTATGTTGCATCCTTTAAGGAGTGCTACAGGCCAATCTGTTGCTAAATTTTTAGAAAAACAAATATTTTTAGTTCACGGTGTTTGTGAGTACATATATATAGATAACGGTCCCCAATTTATTAGTTCACAATTTAGACAGGTATTAAAAAAATATAACGTTCCCAATATTTATTACAACCCTAGATATCATCCTCAGGTTAATCAGGCGGAAAGGGCGATCAGAAATGTAGTATACGCAATCGCTAGTTATATAAAAAATGATCACCGTAAATGGGATGAAAACATAGTTGAAATACAATGCGCATTAAATACAGCTGTAAACGAAACAACTAAATTCACCCCATATTTTCTAGTGCATGGTAGGGAGTATATAGTTGATGGCGAATTATATAAGTCAAGCGACCAGCCAGTCCCTAGTTCGCAATTCCAAGTTGATAACCCGCAGGAAAGATGTAAAAATTTGAATAAGTTGAATTACATTTTTAAAAAGGTGAAAGAGCATTTAGAGCGCTCTCACCAACGTAATAGGAAATATTACAATTTTAGGAAACGTAAAGTGGAGCTTAAAATAGGTCAGATAGTGTATAAACGCACTTTTTATTTATCAAATGCTTCGAAGAATTTTTCTTCAAAGCTAGCTCCGAAGTTCAAAAAGTGTATAGTAGTAGCCAAGCTGTCTCCATTAGTGTATACCTTGTCGGATATGGACGGTAAGGTATTAGGTGATTTTCACATAAAAGATATATTGAAGCATGATGACTGAGAGGGAGATGTATGCTTTCAGGATAAGAGGAGTATGAGTGTGACATGCCTATTGACGGTAAGAGTCAGCATTTGGGTGTGACATATGTTTTTTTGTTTTATAGATGTTGCCCTATGTATATATGCAGTATACGTAAGAGTGACATTGAGCAGGGATCTTCCCGTAAGATCCATTATGATGAGAAGGCTGGATTGCAGCTACCTCATGAATTTAGCAACGCCCATACTCAATAGTGTATCTGAAACGCATAAAGTATAGAAATAAAATCTCATGAGTCATGTGACATTCGATAATTAATAATTTTAAAAATATAGTGGTATGTAAATATGTACAGCAAACATGCAAAAAAAAAAAAAACATATGTATAAATTTTGTAAGAAAGTGTGAGGATAAGGATGAATGTGAAAATTCGTGTTATGCTCATACAGTCGTAGTAAGCGTTTTTGTAATTAGTCATAATCAGTAGTAAACAAACTCTTTGTTATATTAAATGAAAAAATTTATCTGCGTCAAATTTTTTTGACTAAGGAGGGGTGTGTGTAACGTATAAATTTACGTTAGGTGTCCCAGTAACAGTCTATATATAATTATCAAGTAGGAATCGTTACTAGTAGCGCCATCTAGCGCACTAGTGCGTAAACAACATCGATCGTCGATAAGAATTAGATTTTATTAAATGGGGGGCACCTATAAATTTAAATAAAGTTATAAGGAAAAATTGGGGGTGAGAGAAGGAGACTGGACTCTGGGTTCCGGGCTGCGATTGAAATCAGACGTGCACAAATTAGATAAGGCAGATTGCCAATTTTGATAAAGTCTTTAGTATAAAACTAAGGAGGAGAGTAACGAGCGAGCTTTTCTGAGCGAGAGGGGTTGGAAACGCTAATTCCGTCTCCAACAACCTGTGCGGAGAAGGGAAGGCAGTTTTACCACGGTCATAAAGGTGATCGGTGGTCAGCTCGGGCGTGGCTTAGGCTGGCGAGCATTCCTCGCGGACGACGGTGCTGGCGGTGGCATTGGGGTGGTGAGGCATCCTGCGGGTCCACTCAAAGGTTCCGTATAGCTTCGGAGGTGGTGGCGCAGCAACCTTGGCTGAAGGTACCCACGTTCATTATTTTATTTGTGTACGCAGTAAAAGTGAATCAATCCAGTGAGTTAATTGGCCGTAACGGCAAATTAATCGATATTAGGAAGAGGAAATCACTCCTGTTCATTGGAGCAGTTAAGAGGACTTGTAAATACATTGTAAAATATAATCACGTAGAATAATAAGATTAGATTAAGTTAGGGTTAAGGTTTGTTTGTTTAGTCCATAGGTGTAAATATAATAAATGTATATATTGTAAATAAGGAATTTTTATTAAGGATAATCCCGCTGATGGTAGGTCTTCTTCAGAGTGCTGGCGCCTGAGATTTGTGCTCTATCGCTGTTGTTTTAGTCGGTGGGTAAAGTTGATGGTCACCCCGACTGTCAACGTTACAAGCTGAGGAAACCCACATACACCGAGAATCTGAGCCTTGAGACTATTTTTATTAAAAAAAAAATTGACTTCATGAATTTTTACTTACAATTAAATGTGAACTGCTTATAAAAATGAAAACAATTTCTTTTTTGTGTTGATCGACTTAACGATTATTAGATAAATAAATTCATTTCAATTTTTCAAAAGTTTGTCGCCAACAGACATTAGCCTACCATATTTATCTAAAAGTGTGATGTGACTTTTTTGAATGAAGTTCATTAAACATTATAAAAAATATGTGAATAGGTGTGCATGTAGGTATATGCATAATTCCTTGCACACAGCCGCAGTGACCTAGTTATAGCCCCATTTTTCTGCAATTACTCAACGTTACGTGTCCCCTGTAAGCACCCCTCTTCTCCCACTTTAGGGGAGTTAAAAAGTGAGACCACAGCTTATTTTGATTTTGAAACGGAAGAGGAATCGACACTTACTTAAACTATTCTGTTTAATCCATAACTTAAACACTTTTAAGATCTATTACTAATATTTCAGAGAGAGATAAGAATTGTATATTTGTAATGAATAAACTCAAAACCTACTGGACCGATTTTGAAAATTCTTTCGCCTATAGAAAGCTACATTATCACCGGGTAATATAGGCTATACTTTATAAAATCACGCGGGCGCAGGCGCATGTAAACAGCTAGTTATTTATAAAGAAAAATATAAATAATAATTCTATGAATATAAAAACAAGTATATACGGCAAGCATCTGATGATACTGCTAAATAAATCTTACAGATCTGTCATACAAAGGGGGCTGTTTCTATTTTGTAAATAGATCGTTATCATCATTATCAGCCCACAAGCGCCCACTTTTGGACATAGGTCTTTAATTGAGCGCCCCTAATCTAGATCGATCTAAATTGACTTAACTAGCGACCTATTGCCCTTTCCATTAGTGAAAACGGTATCAAAATTCGTTAGGTGGTTTAGAAGAAATTAACCGAGAAATAGACAGACGTGGACGATTTTATTTTATAATATATATAGATATAACTAATCTCTATGAAATGACGTCTTGACATAACTACTTCACATTATGGTAGCTTTGTAAAGATACATCGATGAAATGCCGGTCTTAAAACTGCTTGATTACTAAAAGAAAACACCTTTGTGATTACAAAAAAATTAAAAGTATTTTAAAGTCTGTTAAGTCTTTCGAATCATATTTCCGTGACGTATACATTTTGTATTTGACACCATTGGACAAGATCTTGATATTACGTTCATAAACTTGTTTTCAGAGCAACAGAATGTAAAATTTGAAGTTCACATTCATAGTGGTGTAACAAATCATACTCCACTGGATAGATCATAGTCGTCACCTTTTATAACTATAGTGTTTATACATCTGTCTACGTTCCCCCCACATGCTTTGAAATTATAATAGTTAGGGGACTCGGTTACGAGCGCAGTGGAATGGAAGTAGTCACGACTTTGTACCTAAGTACAGTCCACGTCAATAGTGGATTAATAAAATTAAAAATGTTCTTAGACAAGTATGAGAGCATAAGTTAAATTTAACGATTCATCATTATCGTTGTGAGCCGACAGACACCCACCATTGAATACAAGGCTCCACCGAGGCATATGAGTAAAACCATAGCCCAGACCACTGTGAAATAACAGCACGTGTGCTGTTTTGTATCGGTGAGTGAACTTATCTGCGGTGTTACTTGTATTATAGGCGACGGTAACCACCTATCATCAAGTGGACCGTCACCCTGTCTGCCGACCTTAACATAAAAAAGATACCTACACTGTTTTCCTGAGATCTTTAATGCGTTTTTTAAGCATTTGTTGTAGACAGTGTACGTCCTCACGATTTGCCAGTTTGAAGAGATATGCGGTCTGCCCATTTCCACTTTCGTTTGCTAATCCTATGAGCAATGTCGGTGACTCTTGGAGATACTGTTCCACAGAAAAACCCAGTAGGTACTGCTTAAGCCTTCCATCAGTCCAAAACTTAGGCTCAGTTTAATTAGGGCTTAGATATCTTGTTTAAAACTGTAAATTTCCGGCAATGTAGCATTCCTTTTAATAAATCAAAAACAGTTGGTTTTCTCGATTAAATTAAGAGAAGCCTAAATAAGAGTGTTTCCGAACAATTAGGTATTAGATTCGTGATTTATACACAACCATAAATTTAATTAAATTAACTTATATATTAAAAATACAGAAGAAAACCTATTAAGGATTCTTATGGGTGTTGCTAAAATGTAGTTACATCGTATTTTGGATAATCACAAAATGCATCCGTGCGAAGCCGAGGGCGGGTTACTAGTAAAATGTAAAATTAATTAATGAAATGGTTTAATGAAATGTGTATTTAAAACTGGAATCCAATGACGTGAATTTCATGAAGCCATATTGGTAGGTAAATGATTTTTCAAAATAATAGGAAGCCTAACGTAATAATCACCCAATCATACGTAGAGTATCTAGGGCCACACAGATCTAAATCTAGACTGGAAGTTGTTGATTACAAAATTCAAGTGGAACTATAATTATTCTGCTCGCGACTTCGTCTGCGTCCCTAAAGAAAATTACTTTTATTCTCTATAAAAGGTAAATTGTTTCTCTTTTCTCTACTAACAACGGGTTTGCAAGATTTCATGGTGATCGGATGAAAGCGTAAAAAACAAATACACTTTAATATTTTTACACTAAATAATCTTAGGATAATCAAATTACCCTGACATCTTATCAATTATAGTTAAGCAATATTTTATTCTTCAAATAAAATGTTATAAATAAGTAATCCAATTTTGTGCATGGATTATAAATAAATAATCCCTGCACAAAATAATTTTTTTTGTTCCATAGTATCAAAAGTTGACCATTTCATATCGGTCCAGAATCTTAATACTTAATAATGAGGCCACTTTCCAACTTGAGCAACTTACCAATTCCATACTACGTAATTCCATGATTCCTACTCACTAGTTATTCGTCGTAGCAAATATATAAAAAACATGACTTTTTTGAGACGAACAAAAAACTGAAATTCGTTTTATATCTAGTATAATTAATTTCTAAAATGTGCAGAATTTGTCACATTTTCGCTAGTTGAATTCTTGTAATTATTGACTAAAAGTCAATAATGTTTTTCTATGAAAACATCCTAGCTATAATGTACTTTTTTCAAAATATTGTACCATCTATAAAGTTTTTTCAAAATATTGTAGTATGTTTCGCGAGTTGTATTGTGACGCATTCTGTCTTCGATTATTCGCATTATAGTAAGTTGAGACAACAGATTCTTCTAAATACCAATTACTGAGTTCCCACCGGTTCCCACGCTCCGAAAGCGCCACCTTTAATACATTAAGCCCAATATAAATAGGCAATGAATGATAAAAGATTTGAAACAGTTCAAGAAGATATTTAAAATTAAATAAGATATTAAATGTTAAACTCTTCTAGAGAGTAAAATACATGCAAAATTTTTCCATTCAAATGAATAAGCTATCATCTCTCTTTGATCGGCCCCAGGCAACCTTTGGCGCATTGAAAATTTTAATCGACCGAAGGTTTGTGATCGCTGGCGCTTGATACGTTTAACACGTTAATTGAGCGTGTGTTAAAGAGAATACGAATGCTTTGATATGCCGCTTGATGTGTTGATGTAATGTTGGCCCTTTAATGCGACGTCTGGTTGCTGCGGTTTTGAATACATTAATCACAACGTTGTTAAGCCTGCATCATCATTTCAAACTACTGAAAAGGTAAAAAAATATTTTTTGAAAGTTAAAAAAATGTAGTTTTTGGACACGTAGTCTAAGTAAATATATGTATAAAGTTCATTACAAGGCAATTGTATAAGCATCATCGAAATAATATATCTTTGCAATAAGCATCCAAAATTAGGCTATTTTTGCTATCATATCAACTGTAGAAACATTTTTATATCAAACCAGAAAAATGCTTTAATATTTTTATTTGTTATATTTCCCTAGAGCTATTTTACTTATTAATTTGTAATGAAATATTTGGAGTCGCTTCAGCCTTATAATTTTTATTTATATGTACATTGTCCGCGGACTCCAGATTGGAATACATTGCTCTATACTTTTTTATTGTTTTCAAATTCATACGCAACCCCAAAAAAATACAATATGAACTATAGTTAACTAAATAAAATTTGTAGGCAATCTCGAACCGTTTAATATTCAAATCAGAACGGCTGTGTTGTGTTGTAAACCACAAAGGGTGGATGTAAATGTAACACTTGTTAACTGTGGATAATGGTTCTGACAAACCGATATACAAAGTATCGCTGTGTGTCAACCGTAGAGCTACGAACGTATGCATCAAAGTAATTATTCACTCTTCAGCCTTATAGCGACGAGAGGGCTCATCTTCGCTGCCTTCTGTCATTAGTGTTAAGAAATTCAATGACACTAATTTTCATGATACCTACTTACGAGTATATTCATGATACGAGTATATTAGTATATTGAGTATACCGACTCAGTGGTTACAACTTCAGCATTCGTACTTTCGTGATCAGGCTGTCTTTAGAAATAGACTTCATCTAGATCCCTCCAATACCTGTTTAACTCTTGAAGATTGAACACAGGTACAGACGAAGTCGTTGGCAAAATCTAGTCATACTAATATTATAAACACGAAAGTTTATGAGGATGGATGTATGGATGGATGTTTGCTACTCTTTTACCCAAAAAAAGCTGATTTGTATGAAATTTGGTACACCGATAGTTTATTCCCTGAATTAGATAACTTTTTAGAGGGATCATCTAAAATTAAGAAAAGTAACGCCTGGTAAAAGTGTAACAACAGGTTTTATATTACTCATTTATTTTCTTTTTCAACCCGGACGAAGTCACGGGCACCAGCTAGTCTAATGTAAAGTAATTATGAATTCGAAAGATTCGGAGGGTAACCGTTGCGTAAAGCTTCCGGTGGGATATCAAATGTTTATTATTCATCCCTATTCTAACCTCCATGTCAATTCCCTGTTACACCCAAAACGGGCATCAATCACACCAGTAAATTGCTCCGCGCGATACGGCAGCTTTAAACGCAATCCCCTTTGAAGCTCGCACTATGATAAATTCACATGAAATATATACTCGTATATGCAACCGTGTTACACTAACAAGTGAAAAAATGCAACCTACGTCACCATAGTTTTCCTAATAGAGAAATTGGATTTTTTTGTATTACGCTTACAAGTGAAAAAATACATCACTCCGTCACCATAGTTTTCCTAATAGAGAAATTGGATTTTTTTGTATTACGCTTACAAGTGAAAAAATACATCACTCCGTCACCATAGTTTTCCTAATAGAGAAATTGGATTTTTTTGTATTACGCTTACAAGTGAAAAAATACATCACTCCGTCACCATAGTTTTCCTAATAGAGAAATTGGATTTTTTTGTATTACGCTTACAAGTGAAAAAAATACATCACTCCGTCACCATAGTTTTCCTAATAGAGAAATTGGATTTTTTTGTATTACGCTTACAAGTGAAAAAATACATCACTCCGTCACCATAGTTTTCCTAATAAAGAAATTGGATTTTTTTGTATTACGCTTACAAGTAAAAAATACATCACTCCGTCACCATAGTTTTCCTAATAGAGAAATTGGATTTTTTTGTATTACGCTTACAAGTGAAAAAATACATCACTCCGTCACCATAGTTTTCCTAATAGAGAAATTGGATTTTTTTGTATTACGCTTACAAGTGAAAAAATACATCACTCCGTCACCATAGTTTTCCTAATAGAGAAATTGGATTTTTTTGTATTACGCTTACAAGTGAAAAAATACATCACTCCGTCACCATAGTTTTCCTAATAAAGAAATTGGATTTTTTTGTATTACGCTTACAAGTGAAAAAATACATCACTCCGTCACCATAGTTTTCCTAATAAAGAAATTGGATTTTTTTGTATTACGCTTACAAGTGAAAAAATACATCACTCCGTCACCATAGTTTTCCTAATAGAGAAATTGGATTTTTTTGTATTACGCTTACAAGTGGAAAAATACATCACTCCGTCACCATAGTTTTCCTAATAGAGAAATTGGATTTTTTTGTATTACGCTTACAAGTGAAAAAATATATCACTCCGTCACCATAGTTTTCCTAATAGAGAAATTTGATTTTTTTTGTATTACGCTAACAAGTGAAAAAAATACAATACTTCGTCGCCATAGATTTCCTAATAGAGAAATTGAAAATTTATTAATATTTTTTTTTTGGATGATTAATAAAAATTCCTAAACTAAATCGTTCTTGTTCTTGTCATTTTATTTTAATTTAAAAAACGTAAATTTTATTTTATGTCAAAAATTAAAATAAAACTTAAATTTAGATAATCTAATGCTTACGTTTGGAAAGTATTGGTGTAAAAATTTCTGTTGACTAGTTTTTTTTTAATTCGAATATTTATATGATAAGTAGGTGATTAGATGTCGCTGTTTTTTCCATTTATATGATATGAAATTGTAATTAAAGTTGGATAGCTATTACATCACTCTGTTTAATTAGACTATTTTATTTACTTATACGGTGCTTATATTATTTCATTTTATATCTGAAAATTTTACATAAGAAAATAAACTTATTCACTACTTAACTTATTTATTACTTTTTTATTTTTTATTATTTCATTAAATTTACTTTAAATTTAAAGATAAATAAGATAGAGACATAAAAAAAAATATGGAAATAAGAGCTAATAAGTGATGGCACTGTCCCTATGAGCTATCATATATGTATATCTATATCGAAATAACTGTATTGCATTTGTAACTTCTAAATGGAAATGCGTAGATTAGCGTACAGACGCCGTAGACAAGTTCCCTTTACCCCACACAAACACAATAAAATGCGGTTACCAACTTGCACGTGAATGTATTCAAGAATGGCAAGTTCGCATTCGGCTAACGATATCGTCGTCGACAAGTTTGACTCAATTTAGTTCAACTCGACGGCAATTTAGTCAAATTGGAGTAGGTACGAGTTGCTCGGCGTTATCGAAGTGTCTCGGAAACTTAATACGTTATGCAGACTAATGTTTACGGCTAATGCAATTAGGTGTAATGCAAATGCAGATAAGAATTCTTACACTGAGTGCTCGGTTATTATATGTCTCAACTATCTTTTGTCTTATCTTTAAATTGTAAGACGCTAAAATAGAGGCGGTGTGTTTGCATTTTAGAAGTAATAGGGCGAATTTTTAAAAATGTTATAGAAATTTAGTCATTTTTTGTCAACATAGAAAACTACAAGTTGTTATTAATGGGAATTTTATATCATAATCTATATTTAAATAAAAAGGAGTAGATGAATTTGTTGCCAAGAAAGGCTGGTTGAATTTATATGAATTTTTATGAAGAACTCGGAATAAAAGGTATAGAAAAACACTCTTCGTTACTGCTAGTTTTAAATTTTTGTGTGGTCTCACCAGAAGGTATAGGTATGCTAGGGTGTCTGTAAAAGACATTCTGTTTAAATTTGTAGCAGAAAATGGAGAGATATTAAGGCGAAGTTAGTTTAGTTGTCCATGGAAACAACTCCGTCTTTATTATTACCTTAGATTAGATAGTCCACTGTATAATGACTTCACGTGTACAGAAATTATTACTGCTTGCAACTGATTAGTATTCAGTATGTTTATTTTATCATTTATTATCTTAATTCATTCATTATCTTAAATTCATTCATTCTTTTTTTGAGGTACTGGCAGGCTGACGGCCCACTTAATGGCTACTGTCGCCTTTAAAATAAGTTATACCAAGAGTATGAAAAAAGGCTACTGATCCTTTGAGAATATAGGACAATGTGATAGAAAGAGAATCTGCTTGTACCCTAACCTCATTTACAAATTGAATTTTCCTGAATAAAGAGAAAAAAAATAAGATAGTTGTGTGTTAACAAGAACTAAACATAATATGCATAAAAAGTCCTAAGTTCTGCATAAACATTGTAATTTCTGCCAAAAATGTCAACACAGTTTTTGAATATGAACGCACTGCGTCTTGTTACTAAATAATTATAAAAAAAGGATCACTACTTCTCACAAATTAGGTACTATGAGAATGCTATGCATTAAAAAAAATCTATAAAAAATCTCGATATGTAAATAGGGAATAGCCGTACCCACTGTTTTCTGAACTAAGAATAGCGTTTATCCCCTATTAATACTGATTTGCGTTCCCTTATATTTATGTATTTTTCTTGACTTAAAAAAGGCATAGTTTGATTAAATATCGTACAGTGTACTGAAATACCGTTCAACGTTAAAATTATGTGAAGCGTATCTTAGTACTCTGTGTACCAGTGCAGTTATAATACAGACAAGAATGTATATAACAGCTAGAAGTGACTTTTGTCATCTTTTATCTTTATCTTATTCTCAAATGTAACAACTATAAAATAATAGAATGTAGAGGCAATTTTGAAATTTTGCAATTTTTGCACCAGGTCGCATTTTTATCCAAATTAAATAATTTCATGAACAATATTGCGAATAGTCGAAAAATATAGAATATAGTACCTAAGGCCCCAAGGGTAGATGTTAAAGTTATTTGGACATATAAAAAAAATATTGCCTTAGAATAGACATTTATTTTATTTTATTTTTATTTAAACTCAAGAGTTTATATGGAAACTCAATCCACTGTCGATGAAAAACAAAGCAACAGACCCTAACAAAGCTTGACTTAATAGCCGTTGAACATACAACTGTTAATTTTTTTCAAAAGATTTACATAAAATAATAGATAATGTGAAGAATTTCGTTTAAATGGAAATTGAGAGCCCAGAACACCTAATTTTTTTGTATCGACAGTTATTTCTATTCTACTATCTATCTAAATATATGTAATAAATACTGAAAATCAGCGCTGTAACAATGTCGCAGCCTAAGCCGAGTTGTGTCCTTTTGGTGTTTATAGTGTAGTTTTCTTTATAGGTTTTTTATTTTATTTTAAAAATACAATAAAAAATTTCTTTATTTCTTTCTTTCTTACTATTAGATATCGTACAAACCGAGCGTATTTAAATTGTTTGCGCCTTCCAGTAACGTTTTATCTAGGTGAAGGGTGGCTGATGGTTTCAAGGGATTTTTCCACGATGAAAGCATGGCGATGAATAATTGCCGCGTGCAGCCCTGAGTTCAATGCACCTGCTTCACTCGTATTATGCGGAACCCTTGTTTGATGGGGAGTTGATTCTTTCTTCACAGAATAGGTCAAACAAGCAGTATGTAGCTTAACATCGCTTGTCTCCCCCCAATGGCATACCTTAATTTTTAAGGTTCCAGTTTGTTTTGATGCACAAATTACAGGTGATGGTGGATGGATGCTTGGCTCCGCTATCCGAGCATATATGTCTATATCAGCTGATTTATATTATGTGACATTACGTTATAGTTTTGCGTATAGCTGTCTACATTGTTTGAAAATATCTTAAAAGAACTCAAAATACCTTCGAAGATTGTTTGAATTTTCAAAACGCTGAAGGCGTTAGAATTTCATTTTGCAAACTCTTGTGGCGTTGCTTGTGTTATAGGCGACGATAGCCGTCAAAAATCAAAAAGACTTCCTTCCTTTCATCTCTTCTGATATTTTGATAATAGTTACAAATTATTAAAAGTAAAATCAGAGTCTAATTAACAAAATTATATATGATGAATTTCAAAGTACTCTTATTATACTTAAGTAATCTTTTTCGTTAAAGTTTGTTATTGCTATTATATTGCATTGTTCTTGAAATATTGCATCACTATTGCACTGAAATGCAGACCTATGATTTATTTATGCTGGCTAAACTTTAATTACCTAAGTAGTTTAGCCATAGGTATAATGTATAGATTACAATTGCCTTTTAATCAGTTGCACTCACAGCAGAATGTAATAAACTAGCTGTTGCACGCGATTTCGCTCGCGTAAATTTATAAAATATAGCTTATGTTACTTATTGATAATGTAGCTTTCTATAGGTGAAAGAATTTTCAAAATCAGTCCATTAGTTTTTGAGTTTATTGATAACAAACATACAAATCTTCTCTCTTTATAATATTAGTACAGATGTATGATTCGTTTCTAAAAAGGCGTTCCACTTGAAGAAAGTACGTACACCGTTTAAATTTATACTGTGGCAACGCAGTATCCACTATGTTAGTGTGTCAGTGACATTTCTGTACCTTTTTATATGACGAGTCGAGAATTGTGTTGGAGTGACACTTTTAATTATTAAAGAGGTGTGAGGTCGCTTACGTACGTAGTTAAATAACCCCTAGTTCTGTTACAAGACAACCACTTCTATTTACCCAAGCTCCTGGTCTGAATGGAAACCACGTATTTATGAGTTCGATACTAGCTTTTGCCTTCGTCGCGCCCCCTTTTCTTAGGCGTTGAAACATCTATTAAATACTATTAGCCATTACTTACAGTGATGACTTGATAAGTAGCGCCCGCCTCCTTTCTCAAAAACGATGATAACTCAACAAATATAAATAAGATATTAATGAATTATACACATAAACCATCCTCAGAAATTCCTCTTTCCATCCGATACATACAGAAATAAAATCCGTTTATAACTTTCCGAGATTTGTGCACACATACAGACAGACAGAGAAATAGGAGGATTTTACTTTATCTATGTACTGATTTATTGCTCGTATAATTTCGTCAGGCGTTAATTTTTTTATTTTTAGATGATCCTTAGCACCGCAAAATTTTGCGATGATCGGTCGAGTAGTGAAGTAAAGTGTGAAAGCGCAACAAATTTTCGCATTTTTAATATTAATTAAGATATTTCGACTAAATTAATAGTGCAGTAAATAAGCGTTCAAGCTAAATAAAGTCGCTGTCCGCTTCTACCTGTTTCTCCGCTAACTTCTAAACGACCCATTATGAAAAGGTTTACACTAATGGTAGGAGCAATAAACGAGGAAGGTTTGTGTATATAATTTGCAGAAAAAATTGCATCCTTGCAAAGTGGAGAACGGGTAGTAGGTATAGCTTGTACTTGATAACATTAAAAAGAAAGTTTACACAGTAAAATTATTACTCAACAAATATTTTGTATGTGTTTGTAGGTGCGTGTGTCCGATTTTATATTTCTATGAATAGGCTTTCACTTGTATTTTATTATATTTATGATACATATTCTATTTCAGATTATACATATTACTTATATTAATTAAATGAACACCCCATAGCTTGCTAACTGGCTAAGATTTAATTCTTTGGTTGGGCACTGGTCTCTATTCAATTTAAGGAGAATCTACTCGTACAATCAAAGGGAGTGATGAAGCGAGAGAAGTCAAGGGCCCTAGTCAAATTAATAATTTAAAACGATAACTAAGTTCGAAAACAATAAAATTGACATAAGCCGTCGCTAAATCATGTGATGCATCCCATACATTTTATTCTTTCGAACTTCGTTATCGTTTTTAAAATTTTACTTTGACTAAGGCCCCAGGACATGCAGCATCTACCTCGTAGAACACCGGTAATAGGTAATCTTCCAAGCTGGTTGAGACAGCCACATTATGAATCCCTTATCTCCAAAGTCCTCCCGCACACATCAATTGCACTCGTGGACTTGTGATCGTTATTAAAATTTGTGAGATTATAAAAGCTCAATTCACACAAGTGAAGTTTATACACAGTAGCCGCTAGAGGGCGACATTATAAAAGTAAATTATAAAAAAACTTTTCCTCACGACTACACTCTACTGTAAGTATATAACATATACAATTAAATGAAAGGCGCCAACTGTCCCAGACATTTTTGTAAATAAGATAAAAGTAAATTACTCATATATCTCAAAATTCAATGGCATAAGTTACGTCATGAAAGTTACCTCAGTAATTATTTATTAAAGTAACTCTATCTACGAGTACAGTACCGTAAGCCAATTACGTTTCGTCTCGTCTCTACCGACTAATTATTCTCTCAACTTGATATCTCATTTAATGCTTTTAATTTTTACTCTCATAATACCTTCTCGACGTGAATACTTGATTGCGCGGAATTATTTTGCAACTGAAGTGGTTGGCTTCATTGTCCGTGGAGAACGATATTTTTTAGTTCCTTTTTTGAAAGATTAAAAAGGGCAATGGTTTTTTTTAGAATAGCAACACAATCAGTCGACAACAAAAGATGTTGCCTTGTTAATGACGTTGTCTACGATTTGATTAAATTCTATTGTTCCATCCAAGAGAATTATAGAAATTACTATTAAATTGCCTTAATAGTAAATGTATTTATAATGATAATCAATTTGATACCGTAAGATAATTGATGTAATGTGAAACAATGTAGTGTAATAATTTTGCCCTCAAAACCAAAGGGCGAACTTCAGCAGTTAATATTGATAAATAATTCTTTGAAGAACTTTTAAAAAAGCTACAATGGATTTATTTAGTAATTGCGTTTATTTTATATTATGTTTAAATAAAATACTTTTAGTAACAAATGAATAAATATTTATGTGTATCTGAAAAGTCAACCGACGCGGCCAAAACGTGAAATAACGTGAAACGTGGCATTTTTGGAGTTGTCGAAGTCAATTTTTAATTAAAATCAGTTGTTAAGCATATCGCTGAAAAGGAAAACATTGTTTAGTGCAACCTTAAAACTTCACAATGTTTGCTTTACTTGAACAAGCACTCGCACGCTACGCCAGTTGACTTTTGCGGCATACCTACTCTATATGTTTTAAATTTATATTACATTAAAAATCAGTCGTCTAGACCTCGATTTAAAAGTTGAATACACTGAAAACGAAGTAATAGAATGTTCATAATACAACAAGTTCATATAAGAGCATCAATTAAACAACTTTGTAAACAAGTCTGAAAGAGTCCATCTGAGAGCTGCACATTACCATAAAACCTCTCGTATTGCAATGTCAGCGCCATTGTTTTCGCGTTCGGCAACAATGTTGCGCTCAAAATCCATTAACGCACTGCAGTTACGATTGAACAGCAAATATGCACTCGCCACTGGCCATTTTGTGTATGGACACAAAATGGCCAGTATTAATAAAGGTACAATAGGTACATATATATGGATATATGTACCTATTGTACCTTTATTAATAGGTAAACAGTTTAGTCTTAGGGACTCCAAGCCAATCCAATAATCCAATATAAAGGATATACTAAATCCTTATCGTTACATAGTATAAATTGAAGTAGTTGCTCGCGTCTAACAAATTATAAAGTTAAGACACAATGATGGCATTGTGACTGAAATTGATAATTATGAGAAGTAAGTAAGCTTTAAGTAGAATGAGAAGAAAGAGACATCTGAAATCTGAACGGCTAAAGGAGGCGGTGTAACCCAACGGGAAAAAATCATGTGCGATACCTTTTATATTAAGGGTAGTAGCGCTCTAATTTCCTCCATTTTTTTGTATGTGTACCTAATTGTCAGTAGCCAGCCAACTACCACAAAATGAACAGTCAGTTTCTCTACCGCATGACATAAATAAAAATAGTTTTTACTTCTGAAAATACAAATTTTATCGATTAGTCCCCAGATAACGCTGTCTCCCACAGAATTATTGAAATTGCTATTATATCAAAATTACTATTACAATGATAATCAATTTAATGTCGTAATGTAATATGAAACAGTGTAGTGAAACAATTTTGGCCTTAGAACCAAGTGTGCGAGCTTTATCAGTTGATATTGAAAACTCGGTGAAAGATATACTTAAAAAAAAAAGCGCTAAAATGAACTTATTTAGAAATCGCGTCAAAGTTTACTCGCAAAATGTACGATCTAATGTGGACATACCAACTTCAATAACTGCCCTTTTCCTTCTATTAGGTCAGATAATTTACGGCTTCGAATTTGGATTCGTTCAAATTTTTTGCAAACGTCGTTTAATTGTAAAACTGATTCTTTTCATTCAACCATTCCTCTACACTTGCTTCGGCGCCTATTTGGTATCTGCTTACGAGGGATATTTCTATTTTAAGCTAACTTATGTCTTGCATTACTTCGCCTATGCTTGCTGCTTGCTCTTCGCCAAATACTCCGTCTATGACTTCATAATAGAAGTCTCTTCTATAAACTGTGAATACAACAAAAGCATATATGTATTTGGAATAATAACATTTATTTACTCTTTCTTCGTTTTCATCTGTAAATTGTATCTAAACATATTTGAATGTCTTTACTACGACGAGTGGTGTCAAGATTTCAATATAATCCAATATTTAGTGTTCATCCCAGCTAATGGGCTTGACATGATCCCAGTTGCCCTGCTTCTGGTTTTATATTATTTATATAATCATGTGAAATACATAAAAAAATGCATAGTTAGTCCATTCTGCAATCTAACTAACATGCAAATATATTATTTGTCAATTTCTGAATGTTACGAAAAAATTAAACCACTTTACAGCAATCTGGTAAGTCTTTGTTGATATTTTAATTATAGTTTTCTACCATTTGGGAAATATCTTCATTATTTAGAAAATATATATATGTTAATTTAAACTTTTCTGTCTACACGCTGGTGATATCCTTCTGTAAAAAAACACATTTAACACTAATATTTAGATATTAGGATAGTTCTTAAAACATTTATCAATAGGCAGTCGTATTTTCCTAGAAAAATAGCTATTTCTAACACAACCTTAAATTAGTCTAACTGTTAAGTTTAGAGTCTAAATGTATTGCGTCTAAAAACATGCGAGCTTTTTTGTTTCTTCTGTAAAAAAACATTTCCCCTCTATTTGGGCTTTGCTACAGTCAGGTAGAAGGGTTCCTTGACAAGATTTGATACAGGGCCCATCTAGGGAAACCTACGCCATTCCCGAGATTGCCGGCGTACCCCCACTTTCGGGTAAGCCGAGGTTCTGGCAGGAAGAGTAGCTCTCTTCGTGCCAGAATATCCAACGGATATCCAACGGGATATCCGTGGCGAGGCACCGAAGTCGTGTCATAACGTCCCCGCGATCCCGCCCTTCAACGGCAGCGCTAGTAAGTCGTTGGGTTTTAGACGATGCGAATCCGCAGTGTCCTCTATACAGCCGGGTATCCAAGAGGATATCCCAACGTTAAAAAAAGGGCAACCCACGCTACAGGATATTACAAGTGAAAACTTGCAATTTCTATTTGATGGGATGTCTACTTGTTTATCAAGAATGTCATAAGCTACGATTAATTTTTAATTTTTACAGCAGGGCTAAAAAGGCAACTTTAAATGAATCATAATATGTTCATAATATGAATCATTTTACAAATCATAAAATGGTCACTTATCTGCAATTCATAATATGATTCATAATATGATTCTTATCGGCAATTCTGCTGTTTGACAGTTTTCTATGGAGATTCGTAAAACGGTTCACAAAAGATGAATTGCTGATGTGTCAAATAGCAGAATCGTAAGATGTTACTCTAGACCAGGGTTCCCCAAACTATTTTGGACAAGTGACCCCTTTTCAACAATGAACTGTTACCTCAGACCCCCATGGTCAAATTACCTACTTTTAAGACCAACCCCCTTATTCATAATGGTCCGCTAACTTAAAGCAGCTATCTATCTTAGTCTATCTTTAGTTTTTTCCTATTGGTACAAAATACCTAGGTACTAAGGTGCCAATTAGAAAACTTTGCACTTGGTTAAGTGAGTGAAGTTGATTTCATTTTCTCGTCAAAATTTAACAAAATAAAAAGACAATCCAATTCAGTAAATATCAAGTTTAATTTATAATTATTACAAATTAATACATAAAGCATCTTAAGTTGGTAGGAAATTATATTTTAAAAACTATTAATTCGCAAAGAGAAAATAAAACATTCAGTGCGATGGATGAACCTGGTGACTATCTACCAATCTAGCTACATCCGGTTCAATATTAGTGAGTTGCAGCCTTAAATCTCCACGTTCGTTGATTTTCAAACGGTTTCTTTGTTTTGTCAAAATGTTTGTTACCACACTGAAGCTTTTTTCAACTAGATATGATGATGGAAAAGCGATAAGGTATTTTTCAGCAATGTTCCACAATGTAGGATACTGTGTTTCAATTTTGCGTTGCAACCAGAACTTCTGATAGCCTTGGTTGAACTTTTGCTTAAGCTCTTCGTCTGTGCTGATGGTAATCAACTCTTCTTGCATTATCACATTGGCTTCTTCTATGGCTGTGGTGTTATACGGATTTATTATCCATTGAGGAATTTGTAAATTTAAAAGATCATCAAACCTCTCCGTAAAATCCTTGTGTAATGCGTCCAAGTGAGTAACATATAATAAAATGTCATCATCTTGAAGCATTTTTGGTAATTTTGACAAATGCGGAAACTGCGAATATTCTTTTCTGCCTAAATTTTGTTTATAAAGAACTAGTTTACCCACGAAGGCCGATATTATTGATTTTGTTTTAATCAAGTTAAGATCATCACCCTGTAGTTGCAAATTAACTTTGTTGAACATTCCAAAGATATCAGTCAAGTAATAAATATCTGTTTTACAATTGTTCAGATTTTCTTTCAAATTCGGATCTTTTTCTTGTAAAAACTCCAACACAGATTCAAAAAGGGCTGAAAATCTTTCTAAGCAAGAGCCTCTTGATAGCCAGCGAACTTCAGTGTGCAGAAGTAACCGAGTAAAGACTTCGTCGTTTTCGTCACATAGTTGAGCAAATAACCGAGAGTTCAAAGAATTGCTTCGAATCTTGTTGATAGCATTTATTACATATTGTAAAGACTTATGCAATCTAGGACTCAGCTTTTTTGCTGCTAAATGCTGCCTGTGAATCACACAGTGAATAACCAGTACATCAGGCAGTTGTCGCTTTAAGTGAGCTATAAAGCCACGATGACGACCAACCATAGACGGTGCACCATCAGTCGCAACAGAAACAATATTCTTCCATGGAATAGCTTTATCAGTAAAAAAATGTTCCACGGCCTGAAAAATCGATTCTCCTCTAGTATCAGTCTCTAAATATGCAGCAAAAATCAGTTCTTGGCACATATTTTCATCTTTGATAAATCGAACATATCCTAACAATAGAGCTTCATTGCCGGGTAATGTAGACTCGTCCAACTGGAGAGAGAATCTGCGGGTCTGTAAGAACTTGCATAAAATGTTTTCCACATTGCGTCCCATCTCATCTATGCGTCTCTGAACGGTGTTGTTGCTCAAAGGTATTCTCTTTAAAATATCATGTGCGGGTTTGTGCAATACATTGTTAAGGACCTCCGCAATGGCTGGTAAGATAAGCTGCTCTCCAATTGTATGGGGTTTCCCCGACTTCGCTATTAGTAAAGATATATTATAGGACGCTCGTAAACCATCATTGTCTCGAATAGATGATGACGCAAACATCGATCCTATGGATGGCCTTTTGTCTAGTTTTTCTTTCAGTGCTTGAAAATATGACAAGGGCTTACTTTTTTTGTTAGCATGTACTCTTGATAAGTGGTCATCCATTTTTGAAGGCTTCATGGCATCGTTACTAAATACTTTTTCACATATGAGACACATCGGGAAGTGTTGATTTGATGGAGATGCAATAAATCCGAACTTCAAGTAGTCCAAACTGTATTGTCTGCATTTTTTTTTCGTGTCCGCCATCATAAAACTTTCAGTAATTCTGCAAACAAAAAAATAAGGAACCTAAATAAAAAACAATAATAAACTGTTAAATTTGCACACTATCTTATTTTTATCACACTCAGTTAATGGATTCTTGTTAAGTATTACTGACTTACTCTTTGATAAACTTTGATACCTATATTGGGAAGTAACTACAGTAGGTAATTAGGTATAGAAACTTCGTATTAGGTAATTAGGTAGAATAAGAACGAAAACCAAAGACTTAAGTGTTAGTAATTTTTACAAATACAATTATACATACCTATTTAA
This sequence comes from Synanthedon andrenaeformis, assembly GCA_936446665.2. Taxonomy (NCBI): domain Eukaryota; kingdom Metazoa; phylum Arthropoda; class Insecta; order Lepidoptera; family Sesiidae; genus Synanthedon; species Synanthedon andrenaeformis. Next base: position 8,393,722 of record OW387795.2, read on the forward strand.
AATATGTTGTATGTTGTGTTTAACACTTTTTCAGTCACTTTACTTCACTTAATTTAGCTTTGTAATAAGTTTGTAATCTCTTGAAATAAATGAGTACTTAGCTATATGAGTTTTTATCGTTCAAGCTCCAACGAATTTCAAAACGCAAATGAACTTTCAACCTAAATGCAAGCTCGTTAAATAGTAAAATATCAGGAACATGTTTGGACTTGATCATGAATTCGTTCGTCTTAATTCGCGTAAAGCCGCTATCACACTATTCAATTTGAACGATTCCAATTTAGGAAATCGGAAGGTGTGATCGCAGTTAGAACAGATTGGATTCAATTAAGAGTTTATCCATTTTCAACTCTATATCTTCGATTTAGAAATCAATTTAGCGTAGTGTGATCACGAGCTCACTACTTAGATTCCTAAATAGGAATCGTTCAAATTGAATAGTGTGATAAGCACTTTATCGTCAAATAGAGAGCAAGTCAAAACGCCGCTGAAAGACGTACGCTCCAACTCAATCTTGCACAAACTTGTCCACATAGACTTGCCGAGTTTTTCATCTTGTACGAACTTGAAACTTTACATTCCTGGAACATTATTTCCTACAAAAATATTAATTATTCTTAGTACACGTAACACAACATAAACAATACAGTAACTACCTACTTACCTATCTTGAAAGTTTTAAATAAGAACTTGTGTTAATATAATAGGGGTCGATTTTTAGACCTCGTCGACCCCCAAAATCACTTTTCGTTTATGTCGACCCCTAGGAAACCGATATCGACCCCAAGGGGTCGATATCGACCACTTTGGGAATCCCTGCTCTAGACCAACATTTTGTAATTCATTTCGTCGTGATTTTGTGAAATTTTTGAAAAAAATGGCAGATTTAGGTCTTTACGCCAACTTTTTAGAACACGCGCGTATTGAGCAGAGAATTTTATATCGAAGACGAAATGAGGCTCTTCGAAAAATGGAGCTGGCATTCGAAATGCCAGACTCTGAGTTTATTGGGCTTTATAGGCTAAATAAAAGTGTGTGTCTAAGTCTTATACAAGAGATGGAACCATACTTATCAACCCGTAGAGGAATAAGTACAGTCTCAAAGGTAAGCACTAGTTTATCTACGCATAAAACCTATTTATACTAACTATAAACTATCATACTTTTTGGTCAACAAAGATTGTCAAACAAAGAAAGGACTTCCCATAAAATGTATTTTACTCTCTTTTTTTTATTTATTTATTTACACTACCGGCATGTGACCATTACTGAGACAAATATGAATAACAATTTTTTCTAAGTTTACCTGAGTTTCTTTGTAAACTTTACGCGAGAATGTACATTTTTTTTGCTTTCACACTTTTGTTTCAAACAATACCCAAACCTTCCGTCATACTTGTTTCAGTTCTTGTGTCAGCTTTTAATAAAGTAATAAAATAAAATACACAGGAAGCCTATTTAATTATTTTATTCTAGTTTCACTCGCAAGTATTGATCCGTTACAGTACCTATGTAAATTGAAATCACTGCACAATGAACTTTTACCATATTCTTCATTTATAACGATTTACTAAACTTATTAACTTACTTGATGTAATAGAATTTCTTAACCTCGTACGATTAACACGAAACGAATGAATGCATTTGAAACAATTCTTCACACGCCACTTTTCCAGCATATGTATGAGTTGATATTTTTTTCAATGTTATCTAACACAGGCACTCATGTGTTGAAAACGCAAAAATCCACTTAAAATCACGGAGATTTGTTAAGTATTTTTTTACATTCCGCTCCAAGAGATTGTTGATGTTGTGTTGACATGTTTATGTTTTTGTCGATTGGCATATGAGTTGCCAGTCTAAGGATTTATAATATAATTTATAATTGAAATCTTTTCGTTTTTTGGCTATTTTAAGCAGTGGTTTTCATAGTAATTTATAAATTGATCGACAAATTAATCATATATTTATTATAATTGTTGAAACGCTATATGATATTATAGAAATGAGAATTAAAAAAAAAACGGTAAATCACCGGTTTTTATTATTTTAATATGGCAATATTTACGCCAAATATGAATCTGCGTATGAATTGAATTGTATATGAATTGCTTATTCAAGAGACCATTTTATAAAAATTAGAGGAATTGCTACTGATCTGCAACGAATTCAGGAAATGATTTGCTTTCGGCAGAATTGCTCAATGGGGCCTTTTTAGCCCTGCAGATTGCGACAGAATTGCTTTTAGATACACCCAAATTGTTGATGATGATGTGGAAATCACTCCAATTCGTTCAGTTAGAAGTACGTGAGAGCTTTTTAATTTTTTTTTTAAATTTAAATATTTCATTAATTTGCGATTCTTATTAAAATTCTATATAGGTATATGATCATACTGTGGATGTAAGGCAGATTTTTTTATGCTATTTAAATGTATTTAAGACTGATTTTGATGAAATTATGCAGTAAATAATTTATCCATTAGCATAATCAATGTCAGATCAAGCATAATCAGATATAATTTGATGATATTTGAGAGTAAAAAGGACTAATTTTAACATTTTTTTATTGCTAACATTGGATAAAACTCAAGTGCAGTCATTAAACAAAAAATAAAAGATTGTCGTTTCACACACAAATTATATTAGAAATCAAGCTATAATTAAAATTATAAACTAACCCTGGACTTTATATTGAGCACAAATACACTATATATGCTGCAAGTTGCTGAGGAGTTGGTTATCTCGGAGACCACTAGATGATGTTGCATCAGCTCAAGATTACCATGTCATGGAAATACCGCCGAAGTAACAGTATACCAAATTTCAAGTCAATCGAACCCGTGGAAGTTAGTGAAATCCCTTCGGTAAAGACAAAATGGGCTGATGATCATCAAAGGCCCGAACAGATCCTCATAAATAATAATAGCTAAGAACAATCCTGATCACATTAGCTTCCAAATAAAAAGAGGATCAAAATCAGTCCATCCGATTTTGATGTGTCCGTGGATACATACAGATAAACTGACAAACACGTTAAACTTATAACACCCCTTGTTTCAATCGGGCGTCGGGATTTAAAGTAGCGTTTTTTATTTCTATATATGCAAAACATAAAATAATATCTTTATTACAGGTTGATTTGGTTCTATATTTCTTCTGGTTTGTCTTTGCATTTCATTTAATTGGTCAAATATGCGCACCGTCCATCATAGTTGAATTGATCAACTATGAAATTAACGAAATTAAGGTTATATTAAATAGGAAAATAATGACAAATACGGGTACGTATCGTTCAAAAAATATATAGAAAATTACGAATCATTAAAGCTTTTTTTTTTCCTTTTTTATGAGAATTCCAGTTAAAAATTAAAAATAGTTAATATATTTTTTACTGTATATTAAACTTTATATTTTCTTTTTCAGATCAGAAGAGAAACGTCCAAATGACAAGGTTATTGGATTACATGTCGAACAAACCTTTAAACCACATGATATACAATATCATACCAATTGATATGCAATTGCCAGTCTATTTGTTTAATTTCTATTCTACAAATCTTATAGTTATTATACAATTTACTCATTTGTATGATTAAATAAATAATGGTTTACTCCCTATAGTATGTTTAATGGTCACCTAGAATCCTTTAATTAACCCTTGAAGCAGTGATAGTTAAGTGGGAGCTAGTCTCGGTTGGCGAAATGGCTGACAGTTGATGAAGGTCAGGTTATTTTCGGGATATCCTATATTTAAAATACATATTTTTAAATGTATAGATTCTGTTTATGCCCACAAAAAGACCTGCCCAAAAGGTGGTAAAGTTCGGCAGGCATCGAGGTTTTTGTCACCTGTTATTACAAAGATATAGGTGTTGCAAGTACGCTGTGTACCTTAGTAAAGTAAAGGACCCGGGGTTAGGCACCTTCTTATCTTGGGTCATGGGGAATAGGCACTGGCAACCCTTACTCACTCATCGAAACACAAGCATACGTACTGGTCTTTCACACTTATCTTCAGGGTCGGTTACTGCCGCCAGACCTTTTGTTCAACTTATGACTGCGAAAAGCAGTATACTCTGCCCATTACTAGTCGTGGTTAACACGTGAATAAGAAACAATTTTCGACCATAATTACAGGTCTAATCATCTGTTGCCCTAAACATCAATAAATTATTGAATCGTCAATAGGTGTCATAAGTGTCAATGTAATTTTTCCATTTGTGGGTGTCATTGAATTAAAATGGGTTTTCCGGGAAACCCATTATGATATTAAAAACAATTTGGTAATGATGAGTTCATATGTTGAATTTACTTAATTCAACATAGGATCAGTTGAGAATTGGAATTCCCAGTAAAGAGTCGAACATCACATTTCAATAAGAAAACAATGTATACTTACAAAAATCATTTTATTAACAATTACACAAAGGCTTTTAAGACATCTGTCAAAGTACCAAAGTCTATTACAGCATACTTCTTCATTATCGGCCAGATCCTGTTCGGTTTCAATTTCGGATTCACGAGCTCCTTCAAGAATGCTAAATTGATTGAGAATGTTCTTCTCATTATACCCTTATTTTACTTCTTCTATTGCTTCTACATAATCACAGGAGACCAAATAATTTTCTATTTTAAATTCTTATACCCAATACAATATTTTTTCTATGTGTTCACTCTCATTATAACGAAGCATTCAGTTTACGACTTCATCATTGACATCAGTACTCTGAACGGTTTAGACTTCAAAAATTTCTCCAAATTTGGAGTCGTCATATTCATATATACTATCACCATTTTCATTTTGAAAATGAACTTATGCGTGTTCGCCTGTCTCTATTTCGAAGATTGGTGTGTCAACTTCGATTGGTTCAGTTATATAGTTTTTATCCCTTCTTTAGCTATTGACATGCTCCCAGTTGTGTTAGCACTCATTGTCTACCTGATACTTTCGCGCATTAAATACATGAAAAATTGTATCAGTGATTTCAGAAGTGATGTCGCTAATATGCAAAACTATTACATGTCACTTTCAGACTGCTATGACAAAATTAAACCATTTTATGCTAGAATAGTAAGTTCACAATTATTTGTAGTTTTTACAAAGTTTACAAGTATTTGATAGTGATTAATTAAATTATTTTTCCAGATTGTTTTAGAACTGGTATTAGATTCACCAAAGCTATTGGTGATGATGTGGAAGGCACTACATTTTGTACAATTAAATGTAAGTAAGGATTTAAATATTCTTTATGTTAATAGGCCTATAAAATGACATGGTATAATCTATATCTATACCTTATTATATATACTAATATTATAAAGAGAGAAGATTTGTAATGTGTGTAATGAATAAACTCAAAAATTACTACAACGATTTTGAAAAATTTTTTACCTATAAAAAGCTACATTATCAGCGAATAACATAGGGCGACGTCACGAGCAACAGCTAGTATATTATAAAATAAAATTTTAGTACGTCTGTGTTCTGATTCTCCGCCATTTTTTTCTAAATCATCCAACGGATTTTGTGACGGTTTTCACTAATGGAAACAGCGATAAACTTTGATGGTTTGTATATAATAGTTTGTAGAAAAAAATGTTGTAAAAAAAAAAGTTTAAAGAGGATAAGAAAAGTCTTCTTTAAAGTGGTGATTGCTGTCACCAGATATGATAGCTTATTACACATAATTTTTTAATAATTGATAATGATTTTTTAAAAATTTTTCCAAGTCTGACTTCATAATATATTTGTCGTGGTTTATCTACGTGGTACACATAATAATTCAAATCTGCATACCGGCCATGATAGCGGAAATGATCAACACAGAAATGAATGAAATCAAAGTTATTTTAAATAAACAAATCATGACACAACCAGGTAATCAATAATATATTGCTTTTATTCAAATATCAATAGACTCGCATAATTTATGGGAATAATTCTTACATAATATTATTTTTAAGGACCTCATAAGTCTCAATGGGGTTTAGCGTTTCATGGAGCAATAGTGCAGCCACTTTTTCACACATATGAGTATGTATGGAAAAGTGTCCTCTTGAGGCAGTGACATTTTAAGCAACAATTAGTAGAGCTTCAAAGTTCTCAAGTACAAAAATCTGTATATTCTAATATAAATATATTTAGATAAGATTCGGAGATAAAATTATTATTCGCTTGTTTCACCAATCACTACTACAAAGGTAACAAGTGGTAAATTTTTTCCACTTACCCCTACCAGTAGGGATTTTTTCCACATATCCGGTAATTTAAAAAATATATTATACAATCGTATAGATAAATATTGATAAATATATTATTTCTCTTTCCAGATGAAAAACGTAACCTTCAAATGACGCATCTTTGCAATTTCATAAATTGTAAGCCTTTGAACCATGTGGTTGGCAGTATAATTCCGGTTGACATGCGCCTTCCGGTCTCCTTGTTCGGTCTTTATACTACGTATTTCATAGTTATCATACAGTTCACGCATTTGTATGATTAGGGCCGTTATTTTTTATATGATAAATGTTGGGAAGCATTTTTCGTCAGACAGGCTGATAGTCCACTAGATGGTGAAGCTAGAAAGGGATACTAGATAGGAAAGAATTTTTTTGTACATTCTTTTAATTTTATTTGTAATTTATAGTAATAAATAAATAATCCTATATTCACATTATATTTTAACAATAATAAGTAGTTTTGTATGTTTATTTTATTTGTTCATTTATTTTTCATGTATTGATTTGTCTAAAGTCTTTGCAATCTTTGTCTTGTGTTTAATAATGAGTGTATAGAGAGTTCGAAATTCAATAAAGTATCTTTAATCTATAAACATTATTCCAAAAAATATTCAGTGATGGTTTATCTCAGTTTTTAAATATGTTTAGTTCAATTGCGTACCATTAATAAATGAGTTTTGCTTAAGTGAACGTAGTTTTAATTTGTCTACTTTTGATTTTGACGTGAATAAGTCTTCGAAATTACTTCCATAGTGGGAGGCAAATCAGAAAAGTGAAGACAATAAAATCGGGGGATAGAGTTTGATGCTGTACCTGGCATATCTATAATCTGCATCCAAAATTTATGTATACCACTCCATAGTTAGAATTTTTTGGTGTACTTATATTATGATATATTTGAATTCGACGGTGGCGCCGCCACTGTCGAATTTGGAATTAGAAAATTATAGACGAGACGGGGAATTCTTCAGGATAAAAATTATCCTATATGTTAATCCAGGTAACAAATTAAGTATATGTGTGCCGAATTTCATCTAAATCCGTTAATCTGTTTTTGCGTGAAAGAGTAACAAACATTCGTGAAGAGTACATTAATCTTCACACTTTCGCATTAGTAGCATATGTACCCTTTTATTAATTAAAATAATAACTAGGTCATGGTCTCTCAATATACACAAAAAAATATTGCCTAATGGCTTCATTAATTGAAGTGCATTAATTGAATGTCGCAGTGCAAGCCTGAAATCAGTAATTTGTTAAAATATTATATTTCTTTTTGCAAAATAATTTAGTTATTATTCTTTTCTTTAGAATGAGAATTTATAATTGCGGGCATACTTGAACTAAAATCCCGAAAATAATTCTATTTAATTACAAAAACTAAACAGACTAAATATCCGTACTAATATTATAAATGCGAATATTTGTTTGGACGTATGGATTTTTGTTGCTCTTTTACGCAAAAACTGCGGAATCACTACGATCTCTATGAAATTTTGCATACATGTTGTCTGGGACACCAGAAAAGACATAGGTTACCTTTCATCCAGATTAAGGAAACTAACTCCTGACTAAGTGTAATAGCAATAACGATGTCAGGCTTTTTCAACACGGATGAAGTCGCTGGCACCATCTAGTAAAATATATTTGATGAAAACTGCATGTGGTTACATAGTTCACGAGACTACGTTTAATTATGATAATCAAGTATAAAAGAGGAATGTTACGTATTTTACATACTGTTTTTTACTATTATTCTGTACTGTTTTATACCATCGTATGTTCTTTGCTTTATTCTTCTCCATTCCAAGATTATCTTGAATAAATATTAATTTATGGAAGACAAGTGTTCGTTGAAGAGCTCCAATTCTTATTTGCCTAGTGTATCTGTAAAAAAATATTTATTAGACATTTTTAAATACGACAAATATTTAATTGTTCCGCAACATTGTATTTACTCTGGAACTATAGTTACTCAATTTTCAGTTCATTATTGACGCCGACAAGAACATTACTCTATTGAAATGTTCCAATCAAAAACTTTTAAGCCTTACATAAAAATCTCACTACCACACAATGAATTACCGAAATCCATTGTCGTTTTCATCGTTGTTTTGGGACAACATATTTTCGGTCTATACTTTGGATTCGCTAATATGTTTAACAGGAGCCGTGTCATGTCTAAAATAATAACATGCTGCGTTTCAAGTTTATACATTTCGTATAACATTTACTTGCTTATTATAGATCGTACACATTTCCTTATGAAGTTATCCGCATTGGGAAATTATACAATCTATGTACTTTGCTTGCTTACAACCAAATATACTGTGTACGACTTCTTAATGGACATTCTTGCTTTGAACACAGACAAAAAACCCCAAAAAAATTCACTTGGTCTACTAGTGATTGTTTATTTGTGTTTTATTTTTGCATTAAAATTATTTTTGGTTTTGTTTGAGTGTTTGTACTTCGACGGTTGGTGCATTGGCTTGGATTGGTTTGATTACATATTGTTGCTGTTCATTCCCACATTCTCAGTGGACATATTCGCTACTATACAATTAATAATATTATACTATGTGCACTTGAGATTGATACGTTTGAAGGAAACATTGGCAGACGGAAACTGGAAGGTGGATGATATGCAGAACAATTATAAAGCGGTTTTAGATTGTTATGACAGAATTAAGCCATTTTATGGTAAATTGGTGAGTTCATATATAATTTTAATTTCTTTTTTGCACTACATGCAGTACAAGTTGAAGTGGCCATGGGCAAGTCACATCTGTCGCAGAGCGGATAACCGATGGGGTAGAAAAGTTCTCGAATGGAGGCTACGAATTGGAAAGCGCAGCATGGGAGCCCATTAGGACGTCTGTCCCTTTAGGTCGATCGACAGACGTCTTAAAGGGCTTCGCAGAAGCGGCTGGAAACCGTGCGTGGTGGCAAGCCTTGGTAGAGGCCTACATCCAGCAGTTGCGAGACACAGGGTGATGATGATGACGATGATGACATGCATTTAAATGAATATTAAAATAACTTAATAAATATTCATTAAATATTACCTACATATAAAAATATTACATAAAATTTACTAGTGTAACTAACTTTTTCAGATTTTTTTATGATCACTCGTATCATAATTTTTGTTATGATAAAGCTAGTGATTATATAAACAAAAAAGAAAATACAAACATATTAGAAAAAAGGATCCGAATTTATAATTTCATTTATTCTGTACTTGTAATAAAGCTGTCCGGAGACTCTGTTTATTTGTATTTAGTTATTTATTTTGCCTTTACATCAAAATGTTGCCTTATTAAACATTTATTAACTTATATTGCTACTAATAACTAATAACTTATTTTTACAGATATTAATAGAAATAGCAATCAACACTCCAAAATTGTTTGTTATCCTCTGGACTGCGCTTTTCTATATTAAGAACGGAGTAAGTAACATTTTTTTGACGTCTTTATGTTAATTACTTATCGAAATAAATTTTGGATGTAGACGATAAAGATACCTACTGTAGTGAGTGTGGTTGCGCTTTTTAAACTCATATCCTATAGTAGGGGAGCTCAAGAGGGAATTTTGAGATTTATTCGAGCACGTCAGATATTGCCAATGTATATTTCCCACGTGTCTCTGATAACGGATATGTGTTAATCTGCCGGTTTGGATGGTGGGATTGGTGGGGGTTGGGGTAAAAATTTAAATACTTCTCGGGCGCGTCAGATTTTTCAGAGGGGGATGTTAAGTGAACCCAAACTAAGCTCCCATTTAAAATACAGACGATTCGAATGTAACGCAAGTTGTCAAATATCTGCCACGAGCGTGTACGAGCATGTGAGATGTTCATTGCATAGGCACTACACCTATGAAGCTAAAGCATCAAACCCCTAATTTTGTCATCAACACTAGTATGAATGGCCTTCCACTATGGCAGTAAATTTAAAGGCGTTAAAAATAATTAGTACATACCTAAATCATAATTAATTATTTTCTAAATTATTCTTTCAGACTCAATGGTATATATATACTGGAGAATTGATCTTCGTTGGGCAGCTTGCATGTCAGATATGCATACCTTCAATCATGGCAGAGAGAGTTAATATGGAGATCACAAATATTGAAATAATTTTGAATGAACAACTGATTTCGAGCATAGGTGGGCATGAACGCTTCAAATTTTCGAAATCGATTTAAATTTGCTGAAAAAGAGAATGATATTCGACAATCTATATATGCTTTCATCCAGTCGACCTTACCATAAATAATCTAGTCATAAATATTTTTAAAAAGAAATTTAAATTAATGCTATATATAAAAATTCCTTTTTAGACGAGGAGAGAAACACTCAAATCGCCCTACTCTTGAACTATATGAAGATACGTCATATGAAGCATCTCATATGGGGATTCATACCAGTGGACTTACGCCTGCCTTTGTCTATGTTCAGACTTTTTTCTACCTATTTTATAGTTATTATCCAATTCACACATTTGTTTGATTAAGGTTTCGAATATTTTTACATTGAGCATTATATCTACAAATAATTCTATTATATAATTTATACTTACTCATAAGACAACTGAGTTTTTTACTGTTACTAAATTTTTTAAAAACACACACTGCGCCGCGATTCGTTGCGGGGCCTGACGCGAACGTTATCTATTACATATTATGTAGTGAAGTTAGGTAAAATAATGTTTACTATGCACTACAACGTAATTTTGCATGTCAAGCATCTTGTCTCTTCAATTATCTTTTTGTCGGGACAGGCTGACGGTCCACTTGATGGTATGTGGCTACCGTCGCCTATAAAACAAGCAACGCCACAGGTACTGCAAGTGCCTTGCTGACTACAGTAAGATTAAAGAAAATGGATTATGGAGGGATAGGAAAATGGACTTTGGTATCACTTTTACTAACTCATAGAAACACAATAGCACACGTGCCATTATTTCACGGTGATCTTCTGTAAGGGCGTGGTTATCGCCGCCAGACGGGCTGCCCCAAATGACTGTGAAACGCAGTGTGCCCTGCCACTATTTTCTAGATCCAGACCAGGCCGAACTTTTAAAAGTTCATTTCCAAAGTTGACCCTACTGGGAATCGAACCCGGGAACCCTGACACAGAGTGTTGAGGCTTACCATTCATCCAACGGGCTCGTCAATTCACAGTTCAGTGTTAACTCACCTTAATTCGAACAACTCGACGTATCAAGCTCTCAAAAGGATCTAGCCAGTATTTTGATGCGTCTGCTCAACTTACAATTACAATTTTTTTATTATCTCGTCCTACTTAACAGTGTAAACGGTCTTTAATAAATATTTCTGTTGAGAATAATTTCACATAAACCTATTCAAATATAACCGACATTGCAATAAAATATGATAACATTTCGGAGTCAAGAGTTTCAAAATGATCGCGATAAGAGACCCACATCAAAATTCTATGAATAACTGAATGTGTATGTGAAAAGGGAAACGCCAATTTTATCTTGACAATCAAACTCCTTTCACTTCACAACTATGTCAAGGGGGTCTTCCAAATAGTGTTTTCAGTTTTGTGTTGAGAAATAGAAAGTTACTCTCAAGTACACAGCGTTAAGGTTGATTTTTAATTGTACTTTGACTGATAATTTAACGGTTTACCAAACTGAATAATAACGTTTTATGCATATCCTGAAAATTGAAAAAAAAAAAAAAAAATTAACACACAATTGTCTACTAATTGATAGTTGAAGGTAGGTAGACTGTGCTGTAAAACTGGCATACACATGTGAAATATGCACTTAATATTTAAAGTATATCTTAATATATAAAAGGCGATGTGTGTGTGTGTGTGTGTCCTTATGGACTCCAAAATCGCTGAACCGATTTCGATGAAACTTTCAGACAATCTTCAGATTAGTCCAGCGGGTAATCCTGTGAAGATTGGTAGCGATCGGACCCGAGCGAAGTCGGGTGCGGGTCGCTAGTAGTTCAATAAAAAAATAACGCATGTAAACTATATCTATCTAACCTACAATATCGTAAAGAGAGAAGATTTGTATTTTTGTATGTTTGTAATGAATAAACTCAAAAACTACTGAACCGATTTTGAAAATTCTTTCACTTATAGAAAGCTATATTATAAGCTGTATATTAAAAAAGTTACGGGGGCACTAAGTCGCGTGCAACAGCTAGTGTAAAATATAAAGAAACTTCATCTCTATCTTTGTAAAGGAGTAACTGTTGATAAAATATATTAATGTTCATTTGTCGCTTGTTTAAATAAATAGAATATGCAAATGAAACGCACATTAAAGAGTATTTCGTACACAATTATGCCAAATCAATCAACGGATGATTGAGTCCAAATTTACCACGCACATACCCGCGGGCCGCCATCGGTGACTACCATAATTATATTATATACAAATTAATGACATTTTAATGGGCACGAACACATTTAATAAATACCTTGCATTTTTATTACATTAATAGTATATACTTTTGTTTGTACATACCTACTTATACTAATACTTACTACAGCAGGGTTTTCAAATATTAACCTACTGAAAAGACTTTATAATATTTCTTACACATAAGTTTTTAATCTATACAATTATGATAAAGAGAGAAGGTTTGTATTTTTGTATTTTTATTTGTAATGAATAAACTCAAAAACTACTGAACCGATTTAAAAAAAATCTTTCACCTGTAGAAAGCTACATTACGTGGATGAAGTCGCATGCAACAGCTAATTTAAATATATACTGGTAATAAAAGACCATGAAGGCAAAAATCATCTTTAAAAAGTCGTAAATGCAGAAAAAGTTGTAAATTTTTATTACAATTGTATAATAGCCAAATTACATATTATATGTGTGATTTTTTTTGTGTTCAAAAGTAACCAAAAAATAATTTTGCATTTTCCTTATGGCGTTTCTCCAATTTCCTTAGTTGAGATTCCGTTAACTTGTATTTCCCCATTAAAACCCAGGGGTGTATGAGTATATTTGTATTACTTATGGCATCATAAATAGTTACTAATGAAACGTAAACTAATATGATAGAAACAGCCACGATTAGTCTGTCTATGAATGCTGTGTAACTTTCCAACCATTTAGCCACATTGTACCAAGCGGACCATCGTTCTTCTAAAAATATTAAACAAGGGGTCTCCAATATCCCATAAGGTACGGATATACTCAGGAGAATTCCTAGCACGGATGCTAGGAAGGAGACAAGTAGATTCATATTGGGGTCAACTTTCAATTTAGGTTTGTAGTCTTTCTTTATTCTCTTCAATAAAATTAATCTTCTCATTTCTGCTTCTGAAGGCTGATCCAGTTTAAAGTAGCGGATTATTCTGAAATACAAGATTTTAGCCAATTAAAGAAGAGTGAGGAATATAGAAGACTGAAATTTTAGCACTTGGTTATAGTTTTCTGTATTACACTCTTCACTTCATTGTATTACTCGCACAACGAGCTATGGAAAGGCCCTCTCGGGGTTAAGCCGATCGTGCACCGCCATCTAAACTAAGTTAGTTTAACTTAGCTCGCATAGTTGAGCCAGTTTTTCATACATGTGCGTCCACCGCAAACTATGCCAGCTAAGCTACTTAAAATAGCCGAACTAATTACCCCTCTGGCGCCTGTCGCTAGTGTTGTTTGTTTTAACATATTTGTACACTTATTTTTCCGTTGACGGCAACATATTTGCTAGTTAGCTTAGTTTAGTTCACTGAGCTTAGTTTCCAGTTAGTTTAGTTGGCGGTGGATGACCCGCTTTACACAGCAAGATCAAGTCAGGAGATCAAATCAAAGATCAAATCTAGAGCAAGACACATAGGTACGGAGAGCTGACGGCCGCTAGGGCAACATCTTCTAAGGTTCTTGAGTGGAGGCCACGGACCGTCAAGAGCAGAGTAGGACGTTAACCGACAAAGTGGACAGACGACCTGATAAGGGCCGCGGGTCGCCGATGGATCCTGGTTGCTTTTCCTTCTCAACTGTCCGGCAGTCAGCAGTGGACTACGGCTGAGCTTTATTTCCCTGTCTTCCTACCATGCTGTTTAATATTATCCCCTTAGTGCTGTTTTATGCTGTTTAGTATTATTTAGTATTATTATATAAGTATCTATATATATAAATGTTGTGTTGGTTTGTGTATCTCTTAAAAATTCGAAAACTAGCCGACGGATTGACTTGAAATTTTTACACAACATGCAATCCGCTTCAAGGATTGATCTTATCTATTTTTCTTATCTTATTTTTCGCGTAATAATATTTATGTAATCTCGATAGCGAGAAAAATAGCTTTTTTTACGGCGCCGCTGACTGTTGAACGTCAAAGAAAACCTCAGCGAAGCGTGGTCGGGCTCAGCTGGTATTACATAATTATACTTGTGCCACAGATTAAATAAGAGTTACTATCGTAACTTATGTTTACTGTAATGGGGATACTATAATTTTACAACTAAATATTTCAAAAGCAGTGATAACTCCATTTTAACTACTATAAAATAATGTTGAAATTTATACTTACTTTTCTATTACTAATTTATAGAGAAACATTTTGAAAAGATATTTGATTATTGGAGCTTCTTTATGTTAATACAGAAATAACACACTTTTAATGTCAAATATGATTATTTTAACACTTTATTTAAAATTTACTCATTAACACAGTTAATATATTTTATGTTAAGGTTACAAATATTCATAACTGCACTACAACCTATTAAAAAGTGAGTATACTCGGTGTTACGTTTGCACTCGTCTATACAGTATTAAATTATATTACAAATTTTATTGTGATTAACTTATGAACGACTAATGAGTTTCTAATGAAACAAGAATTGATGTCAATTTAATGTTCCATACATTTAGTAATGTTCCACATTTCAAAAACTAAAATAAATAAATTTATAACCGTTGAGTTTATAATACAAAAATAAAAATAATAATAACTGCGTATCTGTGTGCCTAGTTTCACTAAAACCCATTGAAATCTTAGTGCGTGAATGAGTTATTCCTAGATCTTTAAAAATATTCTTAAAGTTTCATGATACGATATTAGTTAACTTTTAATACAATATATATTTTTTTATTTGTAAACTAGTGTATATTGTTAGCGTCTGCTATTTATGTCGACGGAAGTTGATTGATTAAGGCGGAAAATATTGTAATATAAACAGTGCTTCTGTGATGTTGCAAAAAGAGGTGCTCATTCATTCAGATTCATCAGTGGCATGATATTAAAAAGGTATCAGACAGTTGAACGAACGCGTCCGCGAATGAAGGGTTTGGTCCCATCTCGTCAGAGTTTCAAATCGTCAGAGTTTCAACTCGTCAGACTTTGAGTTTCAAATCGTCAGAGTTTCAACAGAGCACATCTTATAGTTGAAATTGAAGTTCTGAATATCGGTCGGACGATAAAAGTATTTGGACTAAACATGAAGTGGTTTAATTAAGGCTTATCCTTCCAAAAAATTAAATTTTTGCAACATTTTGTAACAGTTTTATTCATTATATATACGCCTTTTCTTCAGCGAAAAAAATATATGTTTATCTACAAGATATGAGGAATGATTTGTTGGGATTAAAATTTTTATTTTATTGAAATTGATTCAGGAAAAAAATTCTAAACTCACCCCTTTTATTTTCAGTTATAACAATCTCACTTCTACAATATTTATCAAAAGATTATGAAATTTTGTAGTCACCAAGGAAAGTGTCATCCGGTCTACCGGGGCACCAAAAAAAAAAAAAAGCGAGATTTTTGACAGCCCCCTCCTTGGACCGACCCCCCCCCCGACCGTAACTCGGAAACGGCGCGTCACAGCCGGGTCGTGTTTGGGCTCATCGGGGACGTCTGGACGAGATAAAAAAATTGACCCCCCCCCGCGGACCCCCCGACCGTAACTCGGAAACGGCGCGTCACAGCCGGGTCGTGTTTGGGCTCATCGGGGACGTCTGGACGAGATAAAAAAATTGACCACCCCCCGCGGAACCCCCGACCGTAACTCGGAAACGGCGCGTCACAGCCGGGTCGTGTTTGGGCTCATCGGGGACGTCTGGACGAGATATAAAATTTGGCGCCCCCCTCGGACCCCCCCGACCGTAACTCGGAAACGGCGCGTCACGGCCGTGTTGTGTTTGGGCTCGTCGGGGACGTCTCGACGAGATAAAAAATTTGACACCCCCTCGGACCCCCCCGACCGTAACTCGGAAACGGCGCGTCACAGCCGGGTCGTGTTTGGGTTCATCGGAGACGTCTCGACGAGATAAAAAATTTGACGTAACCATGGTCAACGGTTACAAATAGACCCCCCATGTTAGGTATCATTTGAAAGGATGAGAGTAATCTATCAACACCATCCTCCCAGCCCCCCTCCGCTCCCCCCTTACTCCCCCCCTCCTTTAAAATTACATAATTAATAATAATAAGACCAAAACCAAACCAAAACAATTAGACATGGCAAAAGACAAGACAAAACGAAAACAAAATGAAAACGTGAATAAATTTTCTACAAGGATTTGTTTTTTTTTTTTTTTTAATTCTATTGACATGAATTTTAAAAATTATAAAAAAGGGCTTTTGATAGCTTTTAGAAAAATCAAGCGCTGAATCAAAAATATGGAGAAAATAATAAATGTTAAGTGTGCCTTTTACAGTTCAATATACCCTAAAAAGCCCCACAGAGTTTCCATTTAATCCACTCAGCCGCTTTTTTGTCCCACTCGATAGATTTTTTGAAAAAATTGAAGAAGCAAGATTCTCGTTCTAAAAAGTTCGTAATCTTTATCAAAATGAAAAAAAAAAAACACTTTTTGTTTCAATTTATTGTCACCACTCGGTGAATTTGAAAAAAAATATCAAAATTAAAAAAAAAATTATTACCGCCGGCATTAGCGTTACCCAAACAAAATGTACCACGCGAAGTTTGCACGGTTGGTGCAAAAACTCAATTGTTTTTACTGAAAATTAAAAAATTTGTTAGTTTTGATAAAAACTTTTGTTTGGCTCTTTTACCACATATTTTATATTCGTATAAAGAAATATACATACATCTATACATATAAAGAAAATTGGAGTGTCTGTTTGTAATATTGAAATAACCGTTTTTTACTACATGCATATGATTATATATACGTACATACACCATATATGAGTACATACACCAAAATAAACCAACCACATAACCAAACCAAATTTTTGTCTGTCTGGGTGTCTGTTTGTTCCGGCTAATCTCTGAAATGGCTGAACCGATTTTGACGGGACTTTTATTGGCAGGTAGCTGATTTAATAAGGAGTAACTTAGGTTACGTTTATTTTAGAAAAAATCCAAAATAACATTTTTTACAATTTTTGTCTGTCTGTCTGTTTGTTTGTTCCGGCTAATCTCTGAAATGGCTGGACCAATTTTGACGTGACTTTTATTGGCAGGTAGCTGATTTAATAAGGAGTAACTTAGACTACGTTTATTTTAGAAAAAATCCAAAATAACATCCAAAATAACATTTTTTACAATTTTTGTCTGTCTGTCTGTTTGTTTGTTCCGGCTAATCTCTGAAATGGCTGGACCGATTTTGACGGGATTTTTATTGGCAGGTAGCTGATTTAATAAGGAGTAACTTAGGCTACATTTATTTTAGAAAAAATCCAAAATAACATCCAAAATAACATTTTTTACAATTTTTGTCTGTCTGTCTGTCTGTCTGTTTGTTTGTTCCGGCTAATCTCTGAAATGGCTGGACCGATTTTGACGGGACTTTTATTGGCAGGTAGCTGATGTAATAAGGAGTAACTTAGGCTACGTTTATTTTAGAAAAAATACACCCCGGGCCAAGCCGGGAGCGCGCCGCTATACACTCTAAAAACATAACCCTCGTTGTGGCGCAGACGGGTAAAAATTTTTACTAGGTAACATAATTTACTACCTAAATAACAAAACACGCTTCATTGTTACTGAATTATCCCTCTACATTGTAAATAATTATAAATTTGTAGTATGTATTTGCAGTAAAGTAGGCTCAGTCGACTATGTCGTGCCTTTGTCGTCTAGTCTCCATACTACTCTTTGCCATCTCTGTGCGGTCGATCTCTTGTAGAGGGTGGCGCGGGGAAATCAGCCTAATAATTCAAGGCCAAATCGGCGTTATACACCTTAAAGTATCCGAAGTAGAGGGTGCTAACAATATGTATATAAAAAAAAAAAAACTAAAAAACTTTTCATTTTAATAAATTGTGTTGTTTTAAAACAAATCTTTCAATTAAAATGATTTATAGTAAGAAAATTCTAACATGTGGTAGTTTATAGCAGAAACTTGTGTGTGATAAATAGACTATCAAACAATTGATTTGATAAAAAATTAGACAATAATTTTAAAATTAATCGTATAAATGAGTAAATTGTATTATAACTATAAAATACGTAGTATAAAGGCTAAACAGAGACAAGGGCAGACGTAAGTCTACTGGTATGAAACCCCATACGAGGTGTTTCAGATGTCGTATCTTCATATAATTTACGAAGCGGGTGATCTGAAAGTTTCTCTCCTCATCTGAAAAAGAGTTATTTCATTTCATGTATTCCGAAGTTTGTGATTTTTTTGTATAATAATATTTACCTAAAACCAAGAGTTAACTTTAATGGGTAAACTGTAACGCAGCGAGAGCCACCTAGCATAAAGGGGGCCGTCAGCCTGCCTGCCACAGGTGGGTTGCCTGTGATTACGCAGCTTTGTTATACCTACAGTTCCTTATAGAGATGGAATTGACTGCATTTGGTAGTTTCAACCTCAGATCGCTCATCAGCCAGATTTAATTGATAATTTGACTTATCATAGGAATTATAAAAAGGATTATCAATTCCTATATTGATCATGTTGGGAGGTTAGTCTACAATTGTAAGGACAGTTCGAAATTTGAATTTTACGGACCCGTGCTCGAGCTCATTTCTTCATTTAATATTAATTCGATATTTGCGATCTCATTGTTAACTCTCTCAGCCATAATTGACGGTACGCATATCTGACTAGCAAGCTGCACGACGAAGATCAGTTGGCCCGTATAAATGTACCACTCAGACTGAAAACAAAAATCCAATTTTAGTGTTTATGAAATTAGATTAATATTAATATTGAATTAGATTTAATAATTATTAGATTAACGAATTAATGATTAAAGCAACTGTCATGAATTTTAGCTTGTAATGAAATAATAATTATATTATATTTCATTAGTATTACGAATCTCTTATTTTTATGATAAAAGACGGTAGACATGTAGACTTGACAGTAAATCGGTATTAGACCCTAAAAACGTAAACAACTCTTGCACACTTGCCATTAAATTGGGAATTGAGTTCTAGTATCTCCTTACTCGGTACTTTACTTTTATTTCACAGTGGCCTTGTGTAAGAGTGCTTATTAATTAATACTAAGAGTAATGACTCTTAGTATTAATTAATCATAAGTTCTCATTTTGAGCAGGTACTACATATGATGTAAAATGTCTACTCTCATCTAAATGGTGAACTTATTGTCTTACCCTACACGTTATACAGCAAATTCTTGTAGTAATTAATACTTTAAAAAAAAGCCTAAAAAACCTAATAAATTCACCCTAAAAAAAGAATTATTAGACAAATATGTGTATGAAAATTTAAAGAATTTAATTAGTTACTTACACCGTTTTTTATACAAAAAAGTGCTGTCCAGAGTACAACAAATAATTTTGGAGTGTTAAATGCAATTTCTATTAAAACCTGTAAAAATCAAAGCACAGTTAATAAAAGGGTTCTTGGGAACTACTATCGGCTATAAACACAAGAAAAGTCGGAGATGGGAAGTAAGTGAACTTCTTTACTTATATAAACCGTGAACCATATAATTAACTAGCGACCCGCCACCGGTTTTGTACGGGTGTATTTTATAACTTTTTCTATTAGTGATAAAATTTTGAAACTGTTAACATAGTTCGACGCTTTTTTTACGAAATATTGCTTCAACAAAGACTATAATGATGACATAGCACTAACTTTTATTTTAGAACTAGATTAAGTACTTACCAATTTACTGTAAAACGGTCTAACTTTGTCGTAGCAATCTGCAATGGATTTATATATTTTTTGCATTTCATCCAATTTGCAGTTGCCGTCCATCAGACTTTCCTTTAAACGAACCACTCTTATTTGCAAATAGTAAAATATGATTAGTTGCATTGTAGCAAATATATCAACTGAGAATGCGGGTACGAACAAAATGTAGGCATACCAATCGAGACCAGTACACCATCCTTCCAAGTAAAAACATTCGAACAGAATCAAAAACACTTTTAATACAAAAATGAAAGACAAATAAACAGTCACCAATAAACCAACGGAATCTCTTACAGTTGTTTTCTCCAAATTCAAAGCCGAAATATCGACTAAGAAGTTATACAGGTTGTATTTTGTTAGAAGCAAACTCACTACATAGGTGGTATAATGTGCCAAGACAAATGACTTCATTATCAAATGAGCATGATTGATATTGAGCAAATAAATGCTATAGGAAATGTAGAAGCATGATACACAGGTTGTAGTTATTTTCGATACAGCACGGTTCTTGTTAAATATGTTGGTGAATCCAAAATATAAGCCAAAAATATGTTGTAGCATAACAACGATTTGAGTAACGATTGATTTCCGTAAATCATTCTGTTCAAATTGTACTTTTATGTACGGTTTTACAATCGATGGTTTCAACATTTCAAAGGTGTTATGTTCGTATGGACGCCAATAAAGAACTGAATTTTAATATAATGTGTTTAACAGAAATTATGAAGTTGCAGTATGTTTGCGAAAGTAGTCAAATTGTAGAATGTCTAGTAAGGTTCGATGGTTAGTACCTAATATATTGGTACCGCACCTAATTAATAAATAAAATTAAAGTGTAAAAGACACTTCATTTTACTGTCAAATTATAATGTCAAATAAAAACATTAATGTCAAAATAACTTTTTACTAAATGTACAGCAAATCATATCATAGTAAATCGGGCTAGTGTCTGAAACGGCAGGACCGAATTTGACGAGACTTTCAATGGAAAATAGCTGATGTAATAAGGAGTAACTTAGACCACGTGTTCAGCTAGTATATCTAACTGTAGTTTCAGAGTAATTTTAAGTCTTTGTCATAACTTTTGTATGGTAATGGTGATAAACAGTAGTTCTGATACTTACTTCATACTCATATGGAATGGTACTAGTATGGCTAGAGTATGGCGTGGATAAACCATAATTTTTATGTCGGAAATGCGTTCTCAGTTTAAAATTTAGTCCTGAAATAAATCCACAGATGGCTCAAGTGGATTTAATTAAATTACAAAATATATAGTCTAACATCAAAGAGGCCTATCTTGTAATGAGTGCAAATCTCAATAACCAAAATTATGTATATGAATAATATAATAGAAAGCTCAATAAAATCAACTCGCGATATTCTTAACCCTTTTTATATGTAGCGGATTTCACAAATGCCCTGTAACATTATTCCACTTCAATTAGTTAAGCCATTAGGTAATTTACATTTTAAAATATTCAGTTAATTGCGATTAAGTTTTATTTAGTTGTTCAGAAAAAATATTTTGATTAGTCTATTTGTTTAAGGCAATTATTTTAAAGTTAAAAAATACATGTGGCGTTCTACTCACTAATAAACTAATGAAAATGAATATATTATATCTTGTATTTCACTGTATTTCGCAGTCATTTGGACAGTCCGTCTGGCGGCAGTAACCACCACTTACAGAAGCCCACCGTGAAATGACAGCATGTGTACTGTTGTGTGTCGGTAGTAAGTTAGGAATGCCAAAACCGATTTCGCTAACCCTAACCAATCCCGTAACCTAGTATGGTCGACTGCGCAATTGTAGCACCTGTGGCGTTGCTTGTGCTATAGGAGATATCGGCGATATAGGCGATAGGCCACCTACCATCAAGTGGACTGTCATCCTGTCTGACAACCATAACATAAAAAAAAATACGTTTCATCTCCATTGTGAATATCTTTTTATGGTGTATTTTATTACAAATAATATTGCAATATAATAATAGACAGTTGACCTTAACACGTTTTTAACCGATTCTATATTGAGGAAGGTAATTTGTACTTATTAATAATTAACAAAGTGTTTTTTTTTAAGAACTTAATGGATTTCCGGGAAATGTTTTTATCGAAAGTTTACTGACAATTTATCTGTTATTATTTAAATTAATATACGGTATCAAGGGTCGCTTCAAGGGCAACAGCACTTTCATATTCAACTAGCTGTGCTCGCGACTTTGTCCTCGTTGAAAATTAAAAAAAAGCAATATAACGCTTGACCTCTTGTTACTATAACACTTTGGCCAGGCCTTAGTATTTTATTTTATTTTAGATGATCCCTAGGAAACAGTCTATTTTTC
This sequence comes from Synanthedon andrenaeformis, assembly GCA_936446665.2. Taxonomy (NCBI): domain Eukaryota; kingdom Metazoa; phylum Arthropoda; class Insecta; order Lepidoptera; family Sesiidae; genus Synanthedon; species Synanthedon andrenaeformis. Next base: position 8,416,419 of record OW387795.2, read on the forward strand.
TGGATGAAAGGTACCCTATTCCCTTTCCTGTATCCCTGACAACGTGTATGCAAAATTTTATGATGATCAGTTGAGTAGTTAGGGCGTGAAATTGTAACAGACAGACAGAGTTACTTTTACATTTATAATATTAGTATGGATATGGATTCTGAGTGCAAAAAACGCAGGGTAAACCTAAATTTGTAGTCGTAGTGTACACTGAGTTTCACAGTCCTCTGACGACAGTAACCGACAGACGAAAGTATTTAGTATTTATAAGAGCGCGTATCTTTATAAACACTAAAAAAAAATTAAATAAATGAAAGAATAGAACTTTCCATATATATTATTTTAGGCTAGGTAATTATATATTTATTTTAAATGATAATGTAGGTGGATAGCAAGTAGATATATTCAGAATATTGTTTGTAAATTAGTCATACAAATGAGTAGGTAAGTTGTATTATAAATATAAAATATGTAGTATAAATGCTAAACAGACAAGGGCAGACGTAAATCTACTGGTATGAAATCCCCACAAGATGTGATTCAGATTTCTTATCTTCATATAGTTCAATCTTTCAGATCACCCATCTGAAAGTTTCTCCTCATCTGAAAAGAGTTATTTTGTTTCAAGTATTCAGGTGTTTGGAACAGTTGTTTTAAATTATATTTAACAACCTATATTCAAAAGTTTCAGTGCTAAAACATGTTGTAGTGGTATAGATTGACAATAGCTATCATCTATTTAACAATGATAACGAAGAAAAACATTTCATAAGTGTCTATTTGCATAGGATAAAGATTATTTTATATGATAAAGAATGGCAGGCATGCTTGATAGTTGTTGCAGGTTATGATTTTATTAAAAAAAAAATATATATTAGGTGCGCAACTAAGTTCTCGCTGCTTTTTTTTATTGAAATGCCACTTTATTGTGAAAAAATGGTTACAAACGAATCATTCAAAATATTTCCCATCGCTAGCGACAACTTTTTCCCATCTTTCTGGCAGAGCTCGAATACCGTCACGGTAGAAGTGTTCGTCTTTCGAGGCTATCCACGAATCAAGCCATTTTGAGATGTCTTCATATGAGCGGAACTGCTGATTAGCCAGACCATGTGCCATCGAACGGAACATATAATAATCGGACGGCGCAATATCTGGGGAATATGGCGGGTGGGGTAGAACTTCCCATTTGAGCGTTTCTAAGTAGGTTTTAACGGGTTTGGCAACGTGAGGCCGGGCATTGTCATGCTGTAAAATCACTTTTTCGTGTTTCTGCTCGTATTGGGGCCGGTTTTCGCGCAGTGCTCGGCTCAATCGCATCAATTGAGTTCGATACCGTTCCCCAGTGATGGTTTCGCCCTGTTTCAACAGCTCATAATAAATTACACCGTCCTGGCCCCCCAAAAACACAGCAAAACCTTCGAAGCGTGAATATTCGGCCGAGCCGACGACGTAGAAGCATGACCGGGCAGTCCCCATGATTTTTTTCTCTTTGGATTGCTGTAATGAATCCATTTTTCATCACCCGTAACGATGCGATGAAGAAAACCCTTCCTTTTTTGGCGCTGGAGCAGTTGTTCACAGGCGATAAAACGACGCTCAACGTCTCTTGGCTTCAAATCATAAGGAACCCAAGTTCCTTGTTTTTGAATCATTCCCAACGCATGCAATCGCTTAGAAATGGCTTGGCGGGTAACTCCCAATGCTGAAGCAAGCTCATTCTGCGTTTGGCGCGGATCCTCATCGAGCAATGCCTCCAATTCAGCGTCTTCGAAGTTCTTTGGCCTTCCTTCACGCGAACGGTCGTCAACATCGAAATCACCGTCTTTAAAGAGACGGAACCAATCACGGCACGTTGTTTCACTTAGAGCAGCATCTCCGTAAACTTTTTGGAGTTCTCGATGCGCTTAAGCCGCCGTTTTCTTCGAATGAAAGAAGAAAAGCAACACTTCCCGCAAATGACGATTATTTGGCACAAAATCAGACAATTTCGCACAACCAAAAGTACACGACGTAAAACATACCCACTAATGTGTCAAAGCGGTTTTTTTACCATATGTCTAAGCTTGGTTATTGACGTTTTGGTTATGTCATAATCGTCCAGCACTTACTAGTAGAGCCATCTCTTGAAAAACAGCGAGAACTTAGTTGCGCACCTATGTATAATATAGGTCTAAGAAAAAATAAATTTTATAATTTTTTTGTTTATAAATATACTTTGTTGTTTAATCCTCTTCCGGGAAATGGCTCTTCACAAATAGTTCGAATGTGTAGATATACATATATATTTTATTTTAGGTATATATTTCGACCGAACTTTATTCAACTTGAATAGACCCTGTCAAAGGGCTACGCGGTCGTCACGTGGCAACGCATCGTCATGGTCACGTGACGACCGCGTTGCTTTTTGAACACAGTACCTGAGCTCAAAAAGATCCGTTCATATAAAATGATTTCGACATTTCTTATCTCGGTATTAACTCTCTCTGCCATAATTGAAGGTATGCATATCCGACTAAGAATTGCCCTGTATAAACGTACCATTCTGTCTGAAAGAAGATGAAAAATAGTACATAATACATTTCTTTTTAAGTTCATCAAAACAAATCGTTTAAACAAAACACTTTTAAGTGCACATAGTAAAATATTGTGTGTTTTATTATAGCGAAAATGTCTACTGAGAATGCGGGTACGAAACAATATGTAGTCAAACAAATTAAAACCAGCACACCATCCGTTATAATAATAGCACTCAAAGAGAAATAAAAATGTATTCATAGCAAAAATAAAAGATAAGTAAGCAGTCAGTATGAAGCCAATTGAATTTCTTTGTGATTTCTTCTCTAAATTCAATGCAAAAATATCCATATCCACTAAGAAGTCGTACACGGTGTATTTAGTAAGAAGCAAACACATCGCATAGGTGGTATAGTGTATCAGAGCTGAAATCTTCAGAAAAAAATAAGTTCCATTGGTTATAAGCAAATAAATGCTGTATGAAATGTATAAGGTTGACAGACATCCTGTGATTATTTTAGATACAAAATGGTTCTTGTTCAATAAGTTGAATCGGAAATATAAACCGAAAATATATTGTCCCAAAACAACGATGAAGATGATGATCGATTTTGGTAATTGGTTTTGTGGAAGTGCATCTTTTTTGTGAGGTATTACAGGTGTAGATGCACTTCTATTTCCATTGCATAAAAGTCACCGCATCCGCTTGTGTCACTCTTACATGTGGCTAGCTCATATACTTTAAGTGCTACCTTGTTGACAAATTGCAAGAAATTAAAGTTTTGAATATTGTAATCTTAGTGCATCGATGTGTTACAATTCTGTAAATAATAGAGCGTATAGTAAAAAAGGGCATGTATTTTTTGAAGTGAAAACTTCTTTAGGCGCATTGGGCATTTTTGAGATGGGAAAAAACCATTGAACTCGCGACCTGTAATCGTAATGTAACCGACACCCCTGTATATTTTCAGACATTGCGCCATCTGCACAATACCACTGAAACTAGAATATGTTACATAATAATACATCCTTGCTAAAACTCATTGAATGGAAATAATATATCAATGCGAACAGATGGCGTTGACAGTTTAAAAAAAGATCAATTTTTGAGAGGGGAAAAAACCATTGAACTCGCGACCTGTAAGCGTGTAACCGACACCTCTGTATATAAGTATGAACTTTCCTGACGATTCAAAAAATACACACGTAATTGTTCAAGTTTTCACTTCTGTCGGCACTCCCGGAGTGCCACTGTTTTTTTTTATTATTAGAGATGGGTTTGCTTTTGGCCAACATCCAGCCGTGTAGCGAAGATGAGGCCTATGATGGAGCGAGCTCACCTAAAAAAATGCCTACTCAGTCGGACTTTGAAAAGATTTGGGTTAATATGAGCTCTATAAAAAGTATTATGTTAATACTTCATTTAATTAGTAAAATTATATCTACATATAGTTTATTAAATATAAATGTAACATTTCAACTAAAACTAAATATTATCTAAATATACATAACTAAAACTAAACCTATAACTAAAACTCAATATAAAAATGGACCCTGCGGCATTGTACCAAGGACGCTGGCAGCATTTCCTCGTTGAATGGCCAAACTAATACGTTGGCTGAGGAAAGCGCCAGCTCTTCGGTCTCCCGTCGCATCAATAAGCCTCTTCGAAATATCTTTGAAAAGGCCCATTGCCTTTTATAACAAAATTATTATTGGAAGCTAAGTAAGTACCGAGAGACGTTCCTCGTTATCGTCGATAGATACTTTAGCATTTGACGGATTCAACAAATGCCCAACAACATTATTCCATTTCAGTTACTCAAACCATTAAGTAATTTTATTTTGTGGTACAAAATTTCCTTAATCTATTTTTAAATTGCCGATAATTTTCAAAAAATTATAAAGGTGTCAAACTAGACATATCATGGGAGTAACTCCCAGAAATAACTGCAAGTGTGCTATTGTGTTCCGGTTAGCGAGTAATGGATATCAGAGCCTATCTTATCAAAGTTTTATCAAAAACTACTGAACCGCTTTTGATAAAACTTTGTAATTATGTGTAATTTGGTCCAACTTAAAAGATGTTATAAAGTTATGCGGACGAAGTCGCGTAACTTTATTTTACTGTATTTTGTGTAAGCTAAACTTTGATAAATCTTTTTCTTTTATAATAACTAACGATCTTTATTAATCATATAAATGCGAAAATTGAATTATGACAATAAAATAAGTGGAACAAATATTAAAAAATGAGATGAGAAGCTTCGCGTCTGTTGGGATTACGCGGAGAACCTTGTGGTTTAAGCTTTTTGACTCGATGTATTGTAAGAACAATTGAATTTCCTGACGCCTTTGTTCTCCTGCGAAAAAATAAATTATTTAAAATAAATATTTATGTCTGCACATCTTATAGGACCTAAAAAAATGGATTATACTAACTTGTGGCCAAAATAATTTGTTCATGTAGGTTATTTCTGATGGAATCTATTTCAGAATTAATCATTTCTGCTACTATGGCTGGTAAACAGATGTTGTTAATGATGAGGTAAGTCGTGACGAAGCCATGCCCTACAGCGATCCGGTAATCCTGTAAATTATTTCGTTTCATTTTCACCATCACCATCCTAACTATAATATTATAAAAGTGAAAGTCAGATTGTTTGTTTGTTACGCTATCACGCCTTAACTACTGAATTGATCACTATGAAATTTTGTATACATGTTCTCAGGAATATAAAAAAGGACTTAGGATCTTTCTTTTTTTAGACCCGAAGGTTCTTGGACAAAGTTGCGAGCAAAAGCCTAGTGTTACATATTATATAATGTCCCACTGTTGAAAACAGACTTCTCCTCAAATCTTCTAAACTTCAAAGTCCTGTCAATACATATAATACCTTTACGATATGCTGATTCATAAAACAAGACAGAGTTTCTCAATCCTTACATAAATCAGAAAAACACATATAGGTAAAAACTAGTTTCAGCAACGTAGTGTCTAATCAACTGGGCGATCACTGCTTTTTCCTATTATTGCTCTTATACATTAAAAAAAAAAACTGTTTTCAGGACACAGTTTATGTTATCAGTTTTTTTATGTTAGATCGACAGACAGGCTGACGGTCCATTTGATGGTAAGTATAACACAAGCAACACCACAGGTGGTTACCGTTGCTTTTGACACAAGCAACACTATAGGTGCTGAGAGTTCACTGCCTATACATGGCGGATGTTAAGGATATTAAAAATAAAGGATGTTATTTAATCCTTATTTATTATAATCCTTATAATATCTATATCCCTTACTTTTAATATTAATATTAAAAGTAAGGGATAAAGAAGGGATGGAGTAATGGCAGTTTATGTTTTACGGTAAAAAACTTACAACATTTTTCATGAAGTTGAGTGCAGAATACGCCGTGTACATCAGCTTTGGTGTGTCAAAAGCTAGACTGACAATGATCTGGAATAAGATTAATTATTCAAATTATTTATTCCAATTTGTGTCTTCCTAGTGTTCGACAGCGTTGCGTTGCGGCGACGTTGCGGGGTTATGCCGGACTCCTACCGGCTAAAACCCAACGACTTTCTACGTGAACTTGGTCAGTTCACACTGAACTGTGACTTGAGGAGCCCGTTGGATGAATGGTAAGCCTTAACACTCTGTGCCAGGGATGCAAGGTTTGATTTCCGGCAGGGTCAGCCTTGGAAATGAATTTTCCAAAGTTGACTCTGGTCTGGATTTGGAAACGCTCTCGCTGCATTTCACAGACATTTGGGCAGCCCGTCTGGCGGCAGTGACGATCCCCTTAAAGAAGACAACCGTGACATAACGGCACGTGTGCTGTTGTGTTTCGGTAGCAAGTAAGGGATGCCAAAGTCTATTGCCGTATGCCTTTCCAATCCCTTATGTTAAATCCTACTAAGGTGAAATATCATAAAAAAGTCTATTATATATTAATTTATTCTCGATATAGGTCTTATAAACCATAAACATATTTTTAAAGAAAACATCTTACCGGTTTATCGTATAAAGGTTTGATTTTTTCAAAACAACTAAAAACAGAAGCATAATATTTTTGAGCTCCAATCATGTTCCATTTAACTTTCACAAGTGAGTCCTTCAAGTGTTTAATTCGTATGTATACATTATATTGAATGATTAGTTGCACAATTCCCGGTACGTCTACTGCTAATGTCGAAATTGCGCATAAAGAATTAAGAATAATTACATATGTGCCTTCATAGAAATATAATATATCAAAGAACATATAATATAGTCTTAAAGCTGTAAACAAAAAATAAGAAATAGTAAGAATTAAGTCAAATTTGTGAAATGTTCTTACGCCAGTCTCAATTAAAGATATATCTGTTAAGAATTTGTATAAGTTATATTTTGTTGTGACTGAAATTAACATGTAGAATAAATATTGACTCAAGTTTAGCAACATAAAATTAAAATAATCTGATTTATTCCATATAGTCACAAAAGTGTATGAGAATGCCACAGAAAAAGATAATAGGAGAGATATGATTTTATTTATAGGTTTGTAATTTTCGAAGATATCTTTAAAGCCAAAATCCAATCCAAAAATCAAATGCACTGTAGTAAAAAGTACTTTCAAAGACGTCGTTATTGCTTTTGAAGATTTATTTTTCATATAAATATTTAATTTAGTCAGTTCCATTTTTTATTTAAGTAATATAAAAGTCACTAACGAACACTTCTTTCGAATGGAACTTCTTTAATAATGTATATGTGTTTTCATTTCTATAACAATTTACTTAAGGAATTACTTTAGAAGATTAGATTTTAAATTCAAGTGGTTTTTGTGTAACTTGTAGAAGAGTGATGTTTTTATAAACGCAAGTTAATTGCCACAAAAGCTTGGTCATAAAGTGCAAGAATATGATAATGATGAAAGAATTACTTTTCATTTAAAATTTAATCTAATAATGATTATCAAATATTAAACATTATACAGGTTGGAAACTTTTAACGCCACCTAGGAGGAAAGTTCTCTAAATACTGAAGATATGAAAAATTACTGAAAGTAAATATTGCTTTATTTTTATAAAGAAACAAAATTGTATTCAGAGATTTTTGAAAATACGTTTGCCACACCCAGGAATCGATCCAGCTAAATACACAAAATAACATCCTGTATTTTTATGGAATCAATCGATACGGTCAATAACAAACATGTCTCTAACAAACATGGTAAATTAAACGAAAGGAAAACTAAATAATCTAAACTTTACATAAGAATTGAATCCCAGGCGAAGCCGTGAGCGGGCAGCTAGTAGAAACATTTTTTTTTACAAGAATTTATATAAAAATAACTAGCCGTTGCCTGCGACTTCGTCCGCGTTCAAAATATTATATAGCCTAAAGCTTTTCTCGATAAATGGACTATCCAACACAAAAAGAATTTTTCAATTCGAACCAGTTGTTCCTGAGATTAACGCGTTCAACCAAACACACTCTTTAACTTTATAATAGTAATAGTTTTATATAGATAATATTCCGTTTGGAAACTGAAAAGTTTGCTATATAATTATTGAATAAAATAAATTCCAAACTTTGTATGAACTTTGCTAATTCATATATATTTATTTCAAGATATGTGTTCTAACCATTGACGAGGAGAAGGCTTAACATAGTATCCATTTGACGGCACTTTAAGCGCCTTAACTAACGATCCACTTAAGGCTCGCTTGGACGCTTATTTATCAGTTCTACTAATCATGTAATCTGCCTATCGAGAATATCTTCAGCTACCTGATTCTATGAGCTATATAGGTGTAATTTTAGTCATCCTACGAATTTCCTTGTTACCAATAAAACTATGCTAATGAAATTGTAAAATATCAGGGTGTACAAATAGTTAAATAACGGATATCACTTGAATCAAACATTTATTTAACTAATATTTTAATTTAAGAAGTAGTTTAGTCATACAAATGTGAAAATTGTATTATTACAATAAAATACGTGGAACAAATATGAAATAGAGATACAAGCAGCCGCAAATCAACCGGTACAATGCGCAAAACCTTGTGTCTTAACGGTTTAGCTTCAATATATTTTAGGAAAAGCTCAATTTCTTCGCCTCTTTCCTCTCCTGAAAAAGAAGTTTAAAGGATTGACAAATATATCAAAATATGATGTGTGTTAAGTGTGGTGTGAGATATATTCTTGGTAATTTACATGACTTTAGGTCAACGGAATGAAAAAAGTATATTATTGATATATCATGGGTCCAGAGTTTCGCGTCGAATGTGAAAGGGAATGGAAGTGCTAAGAAAGGTGAAGAAGAGGAAGCTGCAGTATTTAGGGCACGTGATGTGGAGCGAAAGATACCGTGTTCGTCAACTGGTGATGCAAGGAGAAATGCAGGAAAAACGTAGCAAAAGCAGGAGTAATATATCCTAGTTGATTAATTTAAGAGTGGTTTGGTATGAGCTCTCGCCCCCTCTTTCGTGCAGAAGCTTATAGGTAAGATTAAGATAGCCATGATGGTCGCAAACCTTTGTAGAAAAGCGGAACTTTAAGAAGAACATACTTTAAGAAAGAAGAATCTTGGCACTTGGTCGTCACTTTTTGTTTGCGTCATGCGTGCAGATGTCAACAAAGATTATTTGTACAAACCTTTTACTGATATTAATTGTTCATGTAAGTTGCTTCGAATTGAATCGATTTCAGAATTGACCATTTCTGACATTATAGCTGGCAAGCACATGCTGTTAACGATAAACTGAATTGTGAAAAAACTTTCACCCACATAGAGGTTGGAATCCTTCTGTAAATTGGAATGATATTTTTTAAGTTAAAAAAAAAATGCAGATCAGATTTTCAAACAATTAATTTTTAATGTTGATAATACTTGAAAGTATAATATTATTTTAATAAATATATACTCACGAAATATTTTAGAGTGTTAAGGCAACTGTACGCCAAGAACATTAATATCGGCGTATTGAACATTAGGCCCACAATGATCTGTAATGTCAATTGAACATAACTTCATTCAAATATTTTTTTTCACTTACATAAACAATAAGAAATACCTATAATGTAAATAATAATATCTATACCTTTATCTTTAAATATTATAAAGTGCGGTCGATGTCCGTTTCAGTCTGTTTCTCCGCTAACTTCTTCTAAATCACCCAACGGATCATGATACTGTTTTCTCAAATTAAAAGATGGATAAACTAGCAAAGTTTGTATAAATATTCCGTAGAAAAAAATTGCAACCGTGCGCAAGCGGGGTGCGGGTCGCTTTACTAATAAAATATATTATAATTAAGAATTACAAACTAACTCTACTTTCTGTTGAGCCCAAATACGCTATATCTGCTGTAAGATAATACTTACTTCAGATATGCTGCAGCATCAGGTCATGGTTACTTTGTCATGGAAAGACCAACGAAGTAACAGTATACCAACGTTCACATTAATTGAACATGTGGAAATTTGAGAAATCCCATCGTCAACTAGGAAATGGGCTTATAGTCTTCAAAAGTCTTAAGAGATCTTTATAAATTTTAGTTAAGAACTATCACGATCATCGGTCCATCAGCTTGGGAGCTACGATTCTACAGACAGACACACAGATACACAAATACAAAACAAACACGTCAAACTTTAACACCCCGTTTTTGCGTCGGGCTTAAAAACAATTGTTTTACTTACAAGTCTATCAAATAAAGGCTTGATTTTATTGAAACAATTGTAGACAGAAGCATAATACTTATGTGCGTCATTCAAGTTCCATTCCGTCTTAATGAGCGCACCTTTTAAATATTTGATTCTTATATAAACGTTGTATTGTATAACTATCAACACATTTCCTGGAACATCTAAAGCTGTCGAGATGAAAAAGGAACTCAAAATCTCTATTATAGTTATTGTTATATCCACATTTGTATATAACGAGTAAAGTACTGATAGATATAATTTTATAACAGCAGACACAAAAAAAGTTAATGTAAGATGCAAATCGAAATATTTAAATTTTCCTTTGTCAGATTTTATAAAAGATATCTCAGTTAAGAATTCGTAAAGGTTGTATTTTGTTACAATTGAAATTAAAACTGAGATTAAATAGTGACCCAAACTTATTACTGTCCAAGCTAAATAGTCCACTTTATTTAAAATATTGATAATTGTATATAATGCTGCCACAAGAAAAGATATAAATAGAGCAACATATTTGTTTATAGGCTTGTAATTGTTGAACATATCTTTAAAACCAAAATCCATTCCACTGATCAAATGTGCTGTTATAAAAAAGATCTTCAAAGGTATAGTTATCGTCTTCGATGATTTATTCTTCAAGTAAGAGTTGAATTTTATTTGTTTCATTTTTTCAAAGAATATTTTAAAAGATATTCAACAAATAAACGCACAAGTTGACACCACTTCCGTTCATTTGAAGATGGCCCCATTATTATTACCTTCCCAGTGACAAACAACTTAGGAAATTATATTACTCATTGATAATTGATTATTTGGTTCTTCATAATTTATGTGACAGTAACATACGTTTTAAAGTTACTTGTTATTTCTTACAATTTCGAAATTATGATAATTAACAACACATATTTATCAGGTTTCCACTGCTTCAAGCATTTATTTTTGTTTTTGAATGACAATCTTTTCAGAATTTCTCGATTGGGGCTTTTCCTTTCAAAGTTTTGTAGTTGCAAAAATTACTCGATATAAATAATAAATTTAAATATAATACGCGTATAATTACATGTTTTATTAATAATTAATTAAAAAAGAAATATAATAATTTGTAGTTAATATCTTAGTATCTAGAGATTGATATTAATTAAGTTTATATTAATTTGTAGATTGATAAAAGTTCTGTATATCTGTAAGTTTCTGTAATATACTATCATCAGCTTGTAAGAAATTACCAATTTCAAAGAAGAATTAACGCACAGCCCAGACCAGCCCAGCGCAGTACAGTCAATACTAGAGACCTGGCTGGGCTGGGCGTTCCTGTACTGACTACCAGACGCTAAGATAAATATAGAGTTGCCACGAATAGTGATTTAGCCGAATACCGAATACCGAATGTTCGGCCACGCTATCGGCCGAAGCGCCGAATATTCGGCCGCCGAACATTCGGCACCATGTACATAAGCTTGTCGAACGCAAAATCGTGTCGCGACCTGTCTCACACGAGCGCGGGCGGGCGTGCGGCGTGCGGTCATTTGATTGTTTGTTTCTGTTGCGAGTAGGCACGTCACGGCCCGCTTTGTCAGATCATTAAAAAAATAAAATATCACCTACGATTTTGTATCAAACTTCTCAAACCTTTTGAAGAGATTACCAAAATAACCAGTTCAGGTATCTCCTGCATCTCTGAAGTGATTCCACATGCAATTACTTTATTAAAATATCTGGGAAAGGCAGAGACAGCTGAGAGAGTACCAAATTTAGTTACAATGAAATCTTCACTGCAAGCTGAGCTTGAAAAGCGATTTAACTTTGATGAAAATAACAAATATCTGGTCGCGACGTTTCTTGATCCACGTTTCAAAACAAGTTTCCTGGGATTGGTTCAAGCAGAAAGAGCAAGACAAAAAATTCTTCTAGATGCTCTGAAACTAAGTTGTAATGATGAATCTAGTAGTACTGATGAAGATTCCTCTCCACTTCGTAAGAAAAGAAACTTGAATGAAAATGATAAGACATTTGAAATACACGACAGTTTCTGGAACTGCTTTGAGGAAGTCGCTACTGATAATATGCGAAATATTAATGATGAGGAGAACATGGAGAAGAATACTGTGGCAAATGAGATAGATTTTTATTTGAAAACTACTCGCCTTGATAGGAAAGCTGATCCTTACAAGTGGTGGGCAGCAAATGAAAAGCAATACCCAAACCTTTCAAAATTTGCTAAAGTTTATCTTTCTTCTCCCGGGAGTAGCGTGTATAGTGAGAGGTTGTTTTCTGAAGCTGGTATCATTTACGATGAAAAGTGTAATCGTTTGCTACCATCAAATGCTGAAAAGCTTGTTTTTATCCATCACAACTTAACGCTGATTAATTTTACTTATTAAAATATTGTAATTTGGTAATAAATACAAATCTTGAGTAATATCTTTTTTGTCCACAATTGGGCCACTTTTTAGGTATTCGGTATTCGGCCGAATAGTACTTATTATTCGGCCGAATACCGAATACCAAAAAAAGTGGCCGAATAGGCCGAATACCGAATAGTAGCCGAATATTCGTGGCACCTCTAATAAATATATTAAAAACATATGGATTTTGACCCGAAAATTCCATATTATATGGAAAGTATAATGAATACCAAATAAAATATTAAATACGTTTTATTTTTGAAGTTTAATCATACAAATGTGAAAATTGTATAATGACTATAAGATAAGTGGAACATATCTGAAACAAAGAGACTGGTAGACGCATATCTATAGGTATAATACGCAAAACCTTATATCTCAAATGCCTTGCTTCAATATATTTTAAGAAAGTTTCAATTTCTTGACGCCTTTGTTGTCCTGAAATAATACAGAAATTCATATTTAGATATTACTAGTAATAAATTATTATTTTGTTCGTAAATTTAACCTGCATCTTAAAATATCGTGTGATACAGGCTGATGTTATATTCCAACACGTTAGCCTACTGAGGACTGCGAAGACCTTTTCTAATGCAGCATGAACATTTTAATCCGGCTATGCGAGCATACATTTTTATACCGTTCAGATAGGCGGTCGGAAAGCTCCAAGACATCTTCTCGTCCAAAATTCCTGAGTGCCTCAGACCAAAAATTTTCGACCAAGCGTGTTACGACATATAGTTCTGTAACGTGGTCTCTAACATTGGAAGGGGCTATGCTCGGGGTTACTCAACGAGATCGAATCAGTCGCATTCCTGATTCGATCCTTATATACAAACGAAAGTTGTATGTCATATACGTCATACGACATATAATATGCCGCCGTTCACTAGGATCCCCTGATCATCAATACTAATAATAAATCTGTAAGTGTAGGCATTGTATGTATGTATGTATGTTCCTCCATAACTCTGAAACGAATTAACTGATTTTCATGAAACTTGGTAGATAAACATTTGGACGTACGGGACACAGGATAGGCTACTTAATATTTTTCAACACGGACGAAGTCGTGGGCACCAGCTAGTATGAAAATATAGCTATGATCACACATTAATAATTCTTCGTAATAATTATACGAGTATAATCATCCACAAACCTCTTGTTGCAATTAATTCTTCGAATAATTTCTTTTGAACGGATTCTATTTCGCAATTCACTTTTTCTGCGACTACAGCCGGCAGAATTATTCTGTTAATTATAACATGAGTTGTAAGAAAGGCTTGAACTAAATATGCATTGGTGCCGCTCTGAAATTAAGAAAAAAATTATGTTTAGAAATGTATTAATATATGTCGGAGATGGCTGCCATGGACCACGTCATATACCTACCAAATTTATATCGTATTTTCACTAAAATTTGTTACATTGTTAATTGATACTATGATTATGTGACCTAGTTATTAATTAGTGATTAGTTCTTATTATTTAGTGAGTAACATGTAATATTAATCTACCCTCCTTTGGTTTGTAAACACGTTGCGCGCCTTTTATCTAGTGGGTAACTTGAAATATCAAACTACCCTCATTTGAATTGTATACGCGTTGGCGCCAATGGATTGGGTTGTTGGTACATGTGTGCGAGCATTTAAAAGGACGGAGCGTTGCTCCGTACCGCCAGTCTAGTTTCGGCTTAGACTCAGTGAGCACCTGCTCCCGACAAACCAGTCGGTTTACATAACCCATGGTGGTTAATACGTCTCTCAGCATTCTGCTCTAGAGGTCGTTACTCTGCCCGATTTTTTCTTTACATTGTGTCACCAATTGTTCGCTTATTGCACATTGTCTTAAATTAGATAAAATAAATTTTGATTTTACAGTTAACTGTATTATTTCTTTAAAATAATGGCTTCGCCCGATTCTGATAAAATACCCAATTGAATCGCCCACCCACGATCTGACATATATATTCACAGATTCCAACATAAATCATTTAAGAAATGATTATACTCACATACAATTTCATAAAGTTGAGAAAATTATACGACGTGTACATAATTTTTGCCGTGTCAAGAATGAGGCTGACAATTATCTGAAAAACATAAAACCAATTGGATTATTGCTCATATAATGAACATAAATATTTTAAAATTTAATAAATGAAATATTTATTTGCAATCATCATCACCATCATTATCAGCCTATGTCTCTCCACTGCCGGATGTCGGCCTCTCCCAAGGCTCGCCCCCACGCACGATTTTCTGGTCTTCGCAACTAGCCGCTTCTTTGAAGCCCTTCAGGTCGTCTGGCCGTAGGGCGTCCCATGCTGCGTTTTCCAATTCGTGGCCTCCATTCGAGAACTTTTCTACCCCATCAGCTATCTATACGATCTCCTACAAATGTGACCGTCCATTGCCACTTCAACTTGCTAATTCTCTTGGCTATGTCAATAACCTTGGTTTTTCAATTATTTCATCATCATCATGATCATCGTCATCATCATCATCATCATCATCATCATCATCATCATCATCATTATCATCATCATCATCATCATCATCATCATCATCATCATCATCATCATCTGAGCCGCAGGACGTACACTACTGGACATAGGCCTCCCCCATAATTTCTCAATTAGACTGGTCACAGTCTAGCCGCAGGCCAGATTCGATTCGATCGATCTGATTCTGATTCGATCTCGCAGTGTAACCCTGAGCATAACCCTCTCCACAACTCGTTTAGCGACGAGTTTCTCACGAGGCCTATAGTTAGAGACCACGTTTCAGCGCCATATGTCATCACATTCAACACACATTCTTCGAAAACTTTTGCTTTGAGAAACAGAGGAATTTTGGACGATAAATTTATATAAGTAAAATATAATAAAAATAAACATTAACAAAAACATAAAATATAATAATAGTAATTAAAGATTTATTTTTCTTACCAGTTTATCATACAGAGGTTTGATTTTATCATAGCAGATAGACAAAGAAAGATAGTAACTATGCGCATTAATAATGCTCCAGTTAGTTTTCAAAATGTTTTCTTTTAAATATTTAATTCTAATGTATATATTGTATTGAATGATCAGCAACACATATCCTGGAATGTCTACTGCTGTTGTAGTGAAAGTAGCAAAAAAATTGATTACTGTTTTTGACATGTCCACGTTAAAAACTGATGAGTTATATATTGCCATATAGAATTTGAACAGTGTTATTACAAAAAATATACCTGTAGTTATAAAATCAAAGTATATAGATTTCATTTCACCGGATTCTACATAATGTATATCAAATAAGAAATTGTTTAGATTGTATTTTGTTCCAATTGAGATTAGGACGTAAAACACATAATGTGTAGTACAAATAACTACCCAAGGTACTGGAGCTAAAGTATCTCCTATATTAAACATATTAAGAATAATATAAAAAACTGCCAACGATACTGATATTAATATAGGCACGATTTTACTTAACGGGTTGCATTTGTTGAACAGGATATTTTTGAAACCAAAATCCAATCCAAAAATAAAATACGACGTAAAGAATAAAAAATTTAAAGACGTCGTTATTGTGTTTAAAGATTTCTTTTCAATGAATGTGTTTAATTTTGTTGGTTCCATATTTTTAATTTTTGTCCCTGCTGAACTAACACATTCACTCACGAAACCTAAAATGAATTGATTGTATTAAATGTAACTCCTAGAAACTACTTTAGTAAATGAAGTTATCATTAACTGCAAAAACTCATTTGTTATTTAAGAGCGATGTTTGTTCGACCAAAGTTGTCAAGTATTTTTAGTATTAATCGTAAGTACCTAATGGATTATCTAGTTTTATAATATTGTGAATTAGAATAGTTTCATAATATTGTGACATTTGAATTAATATGTTCAACAAGATAGGTCAGAAGCAGCCGGGGTCGACCCGCGGTCCTTATCACTCGTATATCTTACGCTGCGCTTGCCAGTCCGATGCCTCCACTCGAAAACCTTTCGGTCTTAGCAGCAGTCGGCTGTTCGTACAATTTCTTTCCCACTGCCAGTTCAACTTGCTGATCCGCTATCTTATGTCGATAACTTTCGTACGTCTACGGATCTTCTCATTTCTGATTCGATTAAAAGTGGGTACTGGTAGGTGGAAATAAGTCCAGAGGATAAGGAGAAAACAGCATTCTCTACGGGCATCGGAAATGGACTTTGGCAATTCAATGTCATGCCGTTTGGTTTGTGTAATGCTCCCGCAACGTTTGAGCGCCTTATGGACAGAGTTATGGTGGATCTTCTGGGAGATGTTTGCCTGGTGTACCTGGATGACGTAATCATCATGGGTCGTGACTTCAAGGAACATCTCCAAAACCTTGAAAAGTTGTTCAACCGTCTACGTGAGGCAAACTTAAAACTAAGTCCCAAAAAGTGTACCTTCTTTAGCAACTCAATTAGCTATCTGGAGCACATAATAACCAAGGAAGGAGTTCAAACAGACCCAGAAAAGATTAAAGCTGTAAAAGATTGGCCTACACCAAAGAATAAAACGGAAGTCAGATCCTTTCTTGGCTTATGTGCATATTACAGGCGCTTTGTCAAGAATTTCTCAACAATAGCCAAACCCCTCCATCGCCTGATTGAAGATAAACAGGTGTTTTCTTGGGATGCAAATTGTGACAACGCTTTCAAAGAACTGAAACAGCGTTTATGTGAGTCCCCGATATTGGGCTATCCGACACGGAATGGAAGATTCATTGTTGATACGGATGCCAGCAACTCGGGTATTGGCGGAGTGTTATCACAAGTGCAGGGAGACAAACAAGTTGTGATTGCATACTACAGCAAAACGCTTTCCAGGCCAGAGAGGAACTACTGTATTACACGTCGAGAGTTGGTAGCTGTAGTGAAAACCTTGCAACACTTTCACAAATATCTCATTGGACGTGAGTTCACCTTAAGGACGGGCCATGCTGCACTTAAATGGCTCCTTCAATTTAAAAGTCCATTTTGCAACAAAACATCGAAGTGGAAAAGGTCATGGTAACGCTGACGCTCTATCGAGAAGACCATGTCCTGAAACCTGTAAACACTGAAGGAAACAAGAGTCACAGGAATCTGTAAGAATTATCCGTACCCAAGGATTAGACTACGACTGGTGTGGAGAAAATATGAGGAAGGCGCAAGAGGAAGATGACGACCTGCGATTAATCTTAGATTGGATGAAAAAAGGAGTGAAACCTGAGTGGATCAGCTTGTAACATTGATCTGTACAAGTACGATTACTCAGGAAAACTTTAAAGAAATAATAATAAGCGACAAAAGGGATAAATTCCTTAATTACTGCAAAAAAATAGCAGAAAGGGCCATAAAGAGGAACAAAGACTAAAATTGTAAATATTTAACTTGTGATGAATTTAATTAAGTAATGTTCTTTTAAATAATCCAATAATTTATTTAATGTTATTAATGTGTGTGATGTTTTAATGCTGATATCTAATGTTTCTTTTAAAACTGTTATAATGTCTTTAATGAGTCACATTAAAAAATTGTGTACAATTATTTAACTAAACCCCAAAACTGCTTAATTAAGGAAAAAAAAATAAAAATAAAAAATAAATTGTATTAGTAATAAAGAACAGAATAGGACAATTATAGGCGGGAATCCCACCCGCAATGGAAAACGAATGAGGATGGATGAAAGAAAGATCAAGTATGTAGAATGAAAGTGCGAGAGGAAAGCGAGCGAGAACTGGTATGAATGAGTAGTAAAAATAGGCTTCAGCATAGTGCTGGAGGGATTTTAGTAAAAAAAAAAAAAAAAGTACAAACAAGTTACCAGCTTAATGGCCGAAAGGCATTACTTGATCTACTTGATCTACTTGATGGTGGCTGGTAACCATAAACACTAATTATAATGTTTTTTTTTTAAAGTTGTAACATAGAAAATTCATTACTTCACCTTAAAGAATATATTTTCATTACTAGTAACGCCATCTGGCGTATTAGTCCGGTATTAAGTAGTAGTTGATCAATTTAGAAGAGAGTACATACTTTCTGCAGTACGCGGGTGAAGTAAAAATTAATTAAAATTAAAATAGTAAAAAGTGTCGGTGGAAGAAAGAGAATAGGGCTCTTGGTCGACAGATGTGATAAGAAGCGGTTGTGCATTTTGCAACATACACTGATAAGACAGATTGTCGGAGATAATAATTATTTTAGTTTCCAAGTTTGGGAAAATTAAGACTGCGATTTATTAATCACGATTGAGCGAGCGGCGTCTGTATGCAAGGTGTGTTACAGGCAAATTCTGTCTGTAACAAATTGCGATCTTTTCAACGAGCTTTGGCCTGACCACATGCGTGGCCAGTGAGCTACTAGCCAACTGCAGCTCCGTGTTTCTGTGCTGTTGCGTCGGTGGACGGTGAGGTGGATGGCATTGGGTGGTGAGGCATCCTGCAAAGACCATTCATAGCGTCACATAACCTCGACGGCAGCGGTGACGGCGACCTTCATCAGAGGTACCCTCTTCACAATTTTATTCTCCCAATCACACACTTCGGTGTGCTTATCAAGTGCCAGTGCAGTGTAGTATAGAAGGAAACTATATTTTCGTCATACGTTTAGAGTAGATTGTAAATAGTTTGTAAAGTAGTATAAGTTTTGTTGTTAGAAATATTTAGGAAGGGTGATTAATAAATGTATTGTAGCTTTCGAAAGTATTTTTATTGAGTTATTCCCGCTGATCATTAGAATCTTCAGTAGCTGGCGCCCTGAGATATTCATGCTATGCTGACTGTTTCTGGTTGGTGAGTAAGGGAGACAGTCAAACCCGACTGTACCCGTTACAAAGTAAGTAATAAAATGTTTGCTTCCTTACTTATTGGGCATTGCTATATTGGACACGCAATTTATTGAACGCCCGCCCAGCATTATTTGGCTACAGAAACAGGTGCAGAAAAAATGGACAAAATGCAATGATATTGAAAATCTATTGACAAAATGACGTATTTTATTACAATGCTGGAATTTACAATTTTAATAATGTAAATTTTTAACTTTTCCATATTATAGAAAAAAATTATTTTATGGACTATTGTTTTAATGGGGAATGAAAATTGTTTGATTCAACCTCATTTTATTGTAAACTAGCTTTTGCAGATGACTTCGTCCACGTCCCCCGGGTACAGTACTTTAAACGTCGTCAGGAATACAGAAAAGGAAAACTCTTGATTAAAGTATTTCCTTTTCGGTACTCTTGACAATGTACATGCAAAATTTCATTATGGAAGTCTTATGGGTACAATGTGAAAGGGTAACAAACATACCAATAAAAAAAACCCACTTTCGCATTTATAATATCAGTTAGTATAATAGTAATAAAAAATATTTTAGATAAATTATTTAATGAAAATCATATCATTTTTTATTTAACATCTACGACTATTATCATTACCTCATTACATTATCAGCATAATTCCGAAAAAAAAAAAAAAGATTTTTTTTTACCAATCTTTAAAATTAAACTATCCTTATTACTATTCCAATTTTTCTTATTATCGCCTGTTATATCTTTCCAAACAACATTTCCAAGTCTAACCATATAAATGTGAAAATTGTAATACAACTATAAAATAAGTGGAACAAATCTGGAACAAAGAGGCCGGCAGACGAATATCTATAGGTATAATGCGCCACACCTTATGCCTCATATCTCTTGATTCAATATATTTTACTAAAGTTTCAATTTCTTGGCGTCTTTGCTGCCCTGAAATGTATAACATAAAAATATAGTGAAATGTTATTTAAATTTTTCATATTCAATTATTAAGTTATTTTAATGATAACTTGTTTTAAGGATATGTTCAAATATTACTGACAAAAAAGCAACAAAAATATCAGTAGATCGGCAGCGCTACTGCATACTCTCTTGGTGTTGCTACAATCTAGTTAATGGTTTAGTTTATGGTTTAGTAACCACCTACAATCGTGGTTGTATTATTATTGTATTGTACAATATTAGATCGTTTCACACTGAACCTGCTAAACTTTATTTAAAAAAATATAATTCGCAATTTAAATCATGACTAATACAAACCTTTAGTTGATATTAATTCTTCATACAAGTTACTTAGAATGGAGTCAACTTCGTTATTAACCATTTCTGATAATATAGCTGGCAAGCATACGCTGTTGATTATAACATGAATCGTATAGAATGCTTCTCCCAAATACATATTTGTGCCATCGTGTAACTAAAAGGAAATTCATTATGGATGAATATACATATACAACAGTGTAAAATAAATTAATAATTCGAGAAATGAATTCAGTAGAAAAATAACGGACACCAAAAATAAAATTAAAAACAAAATCAAAGAAATGATAACTCAGTAAGACCAATTGCTATAGCGATGAAGGAAAATATAGAAAGAAAACTAAGGTATAACTAAACTAAACTAAACTAAGTTTGTATATAAAACTATGAACCTTCACAAATATGTGTATTCCTGCAAATATCCAAAAAGTTGCCACTGTTTTTTTTATTGAAATTTTACAATGTTAATATTACAAATCAACTTTAATAGAAGGTTAAAATGTGCACACCAAGCAGTGAATATATGTATGTATATCGTAGTATGTAATGAATATAGCAGTGAATATACATAAATCTGAGAATACATAGAACAACATCATAGGTTCTAAAATATATAGAATATACTTACATACATCTGAATGAAGTTTAGAGAATTATAAGCCAATAAAATTATCTTAGGAGTGTCAAATATGAGGCAAACAATTATCTGTAAAGGGAATTGAATGTGAAACTTTGTAAATGTCCAGCTTGTGGCTAAGAAATCACCGCAGAGATAAACTGCCTGATGGACAGTCATTTGCCAGACCATAAGGTACGGAATCCACCAAAGCGAAGATGTGTGAAGTGGGAAGGAGATGCAGCTAGGGTGAATGCACCGAATCTTGGCGGAGATGCATACTGGCTAGAGGGGAGCGCAGATGCGTGTAGCGAGTGTTGAATGTTGTGCGATGCGGGGACAAAGCGGTGCCGCTTGCCGCAAACCGCTCACATCTCTCCGCTCTCTCGTCTCCGCTGCGCCAGCCAGGAAGGCACAGCTCACGATACAAATATGAGACATCTCACCTATTTTGCTCAACCGTATCCACCGAGTCCACTGAAATAACGAAATCCTAAACGGTTGTTTCCAACACAACTCCTCTTGTCTCGTCACGTCTCCGCTTTGGCGGAATCCTGGCTTCAGTGCTAAAGAACTGTCGGCGTGTAAAAGAAATGTTTGAGTAAATTTAAGGAAATGGAGACTTTTTAAAGAAAAAACCTGTGTTGCTGTTGTTGTGGTCGTTACCTTACTAATATTAGCCTTATTAGATGATAATACTTTCGTCTAATAAGGCTAATGTTATTGTTTGGTCACTGACTTCACCTATGTCTCGTATAATTTTTTTTAATATAATAAATGAAATTTTTCTTTAATTTGAAATCGTATTTATAACAGAATTTAAAAAATCTCACCAATTTATCATATAAAGAACTGATTTTCTGAAAACATTTGGAAACAGACATATAGTATTTGTGAGCCTCATTCATGTTCCAATTAGAATTATTGAGGGTTGATTTTAAATGTTTCATTCTAATATATATGTTATACTGAATGATCTGTTGCACTATTCCTGGAACGTCTATGGCTATTGTGATAAAGGAACTTAAGAAATCTATTATAATTTTGTTTGTATTCGTATAAAAGACTAATTCATAGAACACTATTACGTAGAGTTTCATAACTGATACTAAACCTATCGAGACTGTCATAATAAAATAAAAATTTTTAAATTTTGTTTCATCAGATTCAATGCAAGATATTTCGGTTAAGAATGTGTATAAATTGTATTTTGTACCGATTGTTGTTACGACGTACGATAAGTACTGACTTAAGCATAGTGTACTCCAAAGCGTGTAAATAATATAATCGGTTTTGTTCAGTATTTTGATAACAGTATACAAAACTGCAATCAGTAAAGATGTAAGTAGAGGTAAGATTCTATGTAATGCTTTGTTTTTATCAAGTATAATATCTTTAAAACCAAAATCCAATCCGTAAATTATATGCGCTGCACCGAATAATAATTTCAAAGAAGTTGCTATAGGAGATTTGTTTTCCATGAAATTATTTAATTTTATTTGTTTCATTTTTTTTTTAAATTCAAACTAACACCCACACACGACACTTCGTTTGAAATGAATGTGTTTAGTTTTATATGTTTGCAAGAAAACTACTTAATATGATTATTATTAGTATTGGTTGTTCATTTATTATTTATAGAAGTTGTAGTACAAATATATTAGATTATTATTTTATTAGAATAATGGCCGGCTCTACCTAATTGGACAGTTTGTCCCAAGTAAATATATTCCAAATAAAAATAATAGTTTATAATAAATTAACTAGAAATAGGTAGAGCCAAATTCGAGAACGAGGTCAATAGTCAGCGTTCGGGAATCCCCGAGACATCTTCTCGTCCAAAATCCCTCAGTGTCTTAAAACAAAAGATTTCGACGAATGTGTGTTGCCAGTGATGACATATGGCGCTGAAACGTGGTCTAACTATAGGCCTCGTAAGAAAGCCCAACGTCGCTCTTCGAGTTACACTGCGAAATCGAGTCAGAAATGAGGAGATCCCTAGACGTACGAAAGTTTCCGACATGAGCCGGGCGGTTAAGTAAGTTGAAGGACACATAGTGGACAGGACACGTAGTATGGAGAGCCGATGGCCCGCTGGGGCCGGGAGGTTCTCGAGTGGAGGCCACGAACCGGCAAGCGCAGCGTAGGACGTCCACCCACAAGGTGGACAGACAAGGGCTGCGGGTCGACGGTGGATCCAGGCTGTTTATGACGGGCCCTATTGGAAAATTATGAGAAGAAATTAATAATAAAAAAAAAAAATGAAAAAAAAAAAAAAAAAACTAGCGACTTCAATTATAAATTAAAATATAACATTTTTAAGGTCTTGGTATTGTACTATTTCTAATCCATACATTAAATTGATAAAACCTTAAAAAGGTGTACGCCTGACTTGAACGATCATGATTTTTTTCATAATAAATTCGAAAGAATTAATTCACCTAAGAGCTATATAATATTGTATATTGTTTGATTGATAAAATCATAGTGAATAATAGTTTACTAAATGCTCTAAGGAACACTTCTGGAACGGGAGTATTACGTTGATTCTCTGTGCTGAGCTAGTTCCTCTACGACCATTAAAACACGCAGGATCAGTAGAATCTCAGCCATTCGCGCGGATGGTTTTATAACACGAATACATAATTTATAGTTGGAAATACATAGATGTAAAAATATATGTTGTAGAATTCACAATTTCTATAGTACATTTTCTCATGGTGTTTTATGGGAGTAATAGTAACTGATAATTTTTCATAAGCCTCACATAAAGTTGTAACTACGGCCTAGTTTTTATATGAAATTATGTCGAATATACACCCACTCTATTACTGCTTCATTACACTTTCTTGTGTAAAGGTCGTCAGGCAGACGGACGGTCTATTTGATGGTAAGTGGTTACCGTCGCCTCTAGCACAAGCAACGCCACAGGTGCTGCAAGTCGTTGCCGACTATAATATGATTAAAGATAGAGAAATGGACTATGGCATCATTTCACGCTGTTTTTCTGTAGGGAGGTGGTATCTGCCGCCAGACGGGCTGCCCAATTTACGAGTCTGTCCAAATTAGACGGCGTGTCGTAGTCATTTGGTCAGCTGTGAAATATCAGCTTGTTATTTTATGTATCTTTTATTCCAAAAAGGTTGCCAGCTATTTGCAACTCCTATGGCGTTGCTTGTGTTAATAAATTATAGCCTATATATAATATATAATTATTTCCATAATTATGTATATAATTATGGACATAATTATATACACTTTATTATTATTTTATTTTTATTTTATTTATTAGGTAGCCAACACAGTATACAACAATCCTTACACTTATTCACATTTAAACATTCTTTTATAATCCACTTATGAGCTAACCTAGCATGCATTAAATAAAAACGAATACAAAAGACGACATTTTCTGTATACAAAATAAAGTTAAGAAAAAAAAAACCAAATCAAACAAAGCAAAAGAACAAAAGAATAATAGTATACAAATAGGCCCACACTTTTTGTATAGACCCATTCGCACACCATATAATTATATAAAAAAAAAAACAAAAAAAACGACTATCAAGCAGTACCTGATGACAGAAGCTTCCTAACTTTTTTTTATAAGATGCCTAATTAATTAATCACTTAATTGTCCATACAGATTATTCTCTTACATTTATTACTTACATTTATCTATAGCTTTCAATTGGAGTACCAAAGGATGTAGTGATATGAGGTACATTTATAAAAATATGATGTCACCTATGCCATTTCCTGTACTTATAGTTATTTAACTCTGTGTTACTCAGCGTCAAAGGATTTGGATAAAGACAGTCTCGGTGGAATCCCGTAAATGTGCTCCTCGGCTGAATACGGAAGCAGTAATAAAACTTGGCTCAAGCAGGAAGTTTTTATTACATTTCTTCAAGTTTGACTTGTTGATTCCTTTGATGAATCTGATTACATATTTTACTATAATTTGACGAAGTGCACTACTTATCGTGAAAACATAAGTGGTGGATATTTCGTTCGTAAAAGTAATAAAATATTTATAAAATAACAATATACACGTATCATTTATAAGAAGAAGAATAACAAGCTTTAATTAAAGTTATTATAAACTAACCCCCAACTTTCTTTTGAGCTCAAACAGGCTTTGTCAGCTGCAAGCTGCGGAGGAGTTGGGCATCCCACAGACTACATGATGCTTCAGCATCAGATCAAAGTTACATGGTAAACAGCAGATAAAGCGTATTTGGGCTCAATAGAAAGTTGGAGGTTAGTTTATAATAATTTTAATTATAATATAGCTTGTTATTCTTCTTGTCATGGAAATAACCAATGCAACTTTTTACCAAATTTCACATCAATCGAAGCTGTGGAAGTTAGTGAAATACCTTCGTGAACTAACAAATGGGTTGATGGTCTTCAAACGCTTGAACAGATCTTCATAAATTATAGCTAAGAACCGTCCCCATCACGTCAGCTTTCAAATAATAATAATAATAATAATAATAAAAAATACACGCCGAATATAACACCCCGTTTTTTGTCGGGCGTCAGAGTTTAAAAAAGTCCCAAAAGCTAGTGAGGTTATGGAGATTTAAAGAGCCAATATTATTGAAGTAATATTGTTCCAGTTAAATTTAAATCCAATATTACTGACACACGAAGTAAGGTATAACCATATACACCACAAATTGTGAATAATGTGACATCATATCATTATCGCGCAAAATTACTTGAATTATTCATACCACATGCAAACGTAACCAATTATTGCAGACACTTGATGTCTACGAAATTGCTTACTTACACAGTTCTAGTTATATTGGCCTGTGAGAAAATCCATTAAGGCAAGACCTATCTTTTTGAACCAGTTCTTAAATGGTATAGCTCTTTTTATTCTGGTAATAAGCTGGTAATATGTCGTATTATGGGGTTCATACATCAATCATTTTAAGATTATACACGTGACAGTTTCAAATCAATGCCTGGGGGGAAGACGGTACCTACATATAAATAGCAAATCGAAATTAGGTTTCGAAATTATATCGTACTTAATTTGCATTGATGCGAAGAATCTTTAATAAGAACGTCTACTAAGTAATAAAAATTTCTAATACCTACTTACATAAATAATAATTCTGATTACAAAAACAAATAAAATTTTGCTGTTATAATATGAACATAATCCCAGTTTTACGGTGGGATGTTAAATTTGAACAATTTTAAGGGCAACAATAAAGAAGACATAAAATCGTAAGGAATTGGTTCAAAGGATTAACTTATTGTGAAGGAGGGGGCTTTTTATTTGTGTGAGTTTTAGGGATATATGTAATTGGAACACATTAAGTTCCAAATCACCTTCTGCGTTCAAATTCGGCCTGTTAAGTAGCAAAAACAGTAAAAAAACTACATCGCCTCTATGAAGAAAAAATAGTTTTTCAAGAAAGAGAAAAAAAAACCGCCTTCCTCGTTTATGGCTATTTTTATAGTAATTTCCGTCATGGGATTTAGCGCAGAAGCAGACAGAGGCGGACAGCGACTTTATTTTATACTAGCTGTGCTCGTAATATCGAACGCACTGTTGTTCGTTTTTTGAAAATCCCACAGGAATCTGAGATTTTTATAGAATAAAAAGGACCCTATATGTTAATCCAGGTAATAAACTATCTGTATGCGAAATTCATTCAAATACATTAAACCGTTTCTAAATATGAACGTGCACAAACGCACAGACAAATAGAAAAATATATATCTAAAAACTATTATTTTGAGCTCGGTAACGGTTTACGATTTCATTTTATGTATAAATTATATATTGGTTTGAGCTATAATATATAAAAATCCCTCACAGTTTTAAAGAAGTGTAATATTATTAAGTCACGAAAGTAACAGATGAAATTCATACCATCGATCAACGTCGTCCACCCCTAGAGACCAGCGGTTGCGGCTCAAAAGTTAAATTGCTTTCACTTACTGCCATTGTAGGGATCTAGATTAAATTTAGAAATTGGAATCAACAAACATTCTTATTAAAAATAATAAAGAAACATTTTATATATTTATATAAAACGTCTAAATTAACGTCAAGAACAATCTCATTTTCTGTACCCCTGACTAATTGTAAGTGTACCTATACAAAATTCAATAATGACTTAAAATGTCACAAACATATCCAGCATAAATATTTATTGGCTGCGGCTAGACAAACTCGTATTAATATGAAATTAGTCAATATTAAGCTCTGTACAAGAGTGAGGTAATAAATTTTCATATTGGTACGCTGCAAATAATACCGTTCGATACGCTCGTGAAACGAAGCAGATACATAGAGGTGTGAGTCGTGGAGCTTTGAAAAAACAAAAGCAGTGAGTTCTTTTGTGTGTGCACATGTTTGCGTTTGCTTGTGTTTTAAGGCGACTGTACGAAAACTGCGGAACCTATTACTGACTTCACTCGCTTGTACAGCGTGACCTTAAAGTACTAAATTACGTAGATTGATAATTTATTAAGTAAATAGTGATTCTAAAATGTTGTTACGTTTCGTAGCACGGCGGATGCTACGAAAACATTCAAATGCTGTTTTCGTAGCATCCGCCGTAGCTGTAGCATTGAACGCAGAGAGTAGCCGTAGTGGTTCAAACTATATTACTACGGCGATAGCTGGCCATGCTTCAGCTCCGAAGGACCTACATTCGGCTTTCGAACAAATTAAGCTTTTTTTAATATAATTTAATTCCCACACAAAATTAAGCTCAACTGACGTCCTTGCGACTAAGCATACCTGTTACAAATAAGTTTTAGTAATATCTTAATAAATTAACTAATTGTTTGATGAAAAGATCAAAATAAAATATTTGTAAGATAAATACGGTATATGTTTATACACGGTTTATGATTTACACCTTTTTTTTTTAACGTTGGGAAATCCTCTTGGATACCCAGCAGTGTAGGGGACACTGCGGGGTTATGCCGGATTCCTACCGGCTAAAACCCAACGACTTTCTTTCGATCGCGGCCGTTGATGGGCGGGGTCGTGGGGACGTTGTTACACGACTTCGGCGCCCCGCCACGGCTATCCAGCGCGGGGAGGCCTGTGCTCCCTGTTAGAACCTGGGCGTACCCGAAAGTGGAGGTACGCCGGCCATCTCAGGGGACCTTACGAAGGGCGGCAGTCTCCCCCAAGACCACCGCCAAGGTCCCAGTTAGGGTGGAAGGCGGCGAACATAGGCCAGCCGCCTGCGCCCGAGCCTCCTCCGGCGGATTGGCTGGGAGAGAGGATCCTCTTCCCGCTGCCTTTCCGCCGCTTC
The DNA here is from genome assembly GCA_936446665.2 of Synanthedon andrenaeformis. Taxonomy (NCBI): domain Eukaryota; kingdom Metazoa; phylum Arthropoda; class Insecta; order Lepidoptera; family Sesiidae; genus Synanthedon; species Synanthedon andrenaeformis. The sequence goes on from OW387795.2 coordinate 8,445,041, forward strand.
CTTGCGCGACATGACGTGCTCACAGAACGTAAGCATCGCCTGCCACGCAAGGTCACTGCCAACAATCGATTTAACGACGGCCGGCAGTGAGAGATCGGCGCCCATGACGAGAGACAGAGCGGCGCGCTGCTCTGCCCATTCGGGCATTCAGCCAAAGTTTGCTGCGCAGTGTCAACCGCGCAGCCACAATGGTGGCATTCCTCCGTCGGCTCTCTCACGGCCACCCGGTGAAGGTAACGCCCGAAGCAACCATGCCCCGAGAGCACCTGCACCAGGCGGAACGTGAGGGCCCCGCGCCGCTTTGCCAGCCATTCCTCTAGGGAGGGGCGAATTGCCTCAATCGTCAGGCGGCCCCCACTGGGCTGCGCCAGCCTTTCCTTCCACTTTTCGAGGAGGATCGTCTGGGAGTGTCTCCTCAACCTGACGACCTCCTCCGACGACAACACCGAGCCGCGCGATCGCGCGTCCGCGACTTCACGGTACACCGCCGCCAACACTTCGGCATCCAACTCCCACGGAGGGGTGCCAGCCAGTACACACGCCGCATCAAAAGAGATGGTGCGGTACCCCCTCACAATCCTGACTGCCATGGCCCTTTGCGCGCGGCGCAAGAGTGGCCTATTACGGGCAGTCAGGCGGTCCGCCCAGATGGGGGCCCCATACAAGGCCATTGACCGTACCGCGCCAGCGTAGAGGCGGCGACAAGCCGTATTCGGCCCACGCAGGTTGGGGAGTATTCTCCCCAGTGCGGCAGCGGCTCCGATGAGTCGCGGCGCCAATTGGCGGAAATGACAATCAAATTTCCATCGACTATCGAGGACGAGGCCGAGATACCTCATTGTCGACCCGACAGCGATGGAAACGCCTGCAACCACAAGATGGCTATCGAGCGGTGGCATGTTCCGAGGGCCGTGGAAACACAGCGCCTCGGACTTGTCGAGAGCCACCGACAAGCCCAGCCGCCTTATGATTTACACCTAACCCGCCCTTTTTTTTAACGTTGGGGAATCCTCATTTATATTCGGCAGTGACAGGGGACGCTGCGGGATTATGCCGGACTCTTACCGGCTAAAACCCAACGACTTCCTATAGCGCGGACGTAGCTGGGCGAGGTTGCGGGGACGTTATGACACAACATCGGTGCCCCACCACGGCTATCCAGCGCGGGGAGAGTTACGCTCCCTGTCGGAACCTCGGCGTACCCGAAAGTGGAGGTACGCAAAGCCTAACCCGCCCATGGCTTCGCAATTTTTGTCTGTTAATTATTATACACTAACCTTCCTTATTTATCGCTCTTTCCATTAGGCAAACCATATCAAAATCCGTTGGGTTCTTTTTTAGAAGTTAGTAGAGAAACAGAAAGAAGTGCACAGAGACTTTATTTTATAATATATATATTTTCTGGCACACGATACCATTTATTTTAAAATACATTTAATTGTAAGAGTAAAAGCATTGACAATTCACACTAATAATACTTACCTATAGTACTATAATACACTAATCAACATGAATTATAATAGATATAGCTGCTCTTGCATAATCGAATCATTCGAGCCAAATGACTTGTTAATATCATATATAAGCTCAGGTGTTTATATGTATGTCGGTATATTTTGATAAATGGCCGCGGTGTCCCCGTCAATAGTCTCAATGCTAATATATGGGCGCATTTGTGATTTATGGCTACCACTTCGTTAGTTGCGAGACCATTCGGTGAGTAACCATCGCTTAATGTGCATATGTTGAGTATATTTACTATATTCTGATACACATTTCGATATACATTTTTTTATGTTAAATATCGACAGACTGGCTGACGGTCCACTTGGTGGTAGGTGAGTATCGTCACCTTTAACACAAGCAAAACCACGGGTGATTGTATTGCCCTACTGACCATAGCAAGATTAAGCATGAGAGATTAGGAAGAGATAGGGGAAAATGGGCTCCCTATTTATTTGTTATACATAAAAAGTTATCTTAATAATATTGACATTGTCCCATAAAACTGGAAAGCAGTTTGTCTACGGGATCAAATTACTTAAGTCTAAATGACAAGCTTATTAAATATAAAGAAATTAAATTATGCAATCATCAAAACATAACAGCACACATACGTTATTTGAAGGTGGTTTTACTGTAAGGGGTTGGTTACTGCTGCCAGACGGGCTGCCCAAATGATTACGAAACGCAATGTGCACTGCCACTGCTACATTTAGTAAAAAGCAGTTATTTTGACTACAAAAAGACATTTTATTTATTAGTATAGATGACTAAATGTATTCAATTGTTGGCTATGAGGTATAAAGAAAGTTGTTACCTTATATTACTTTCAAAGCATCCAATTTGGTAGAGCGTCGGATACATTCAATTGTACGCCATTCCTGCCATCTCTTATCCAAATATTATCATATTTAGATAAGGTGCCCTATTTGCTTTATATTTTTCCTAAATCTTTTTAAAGCGAGCTCAGAAGATTGTGAACCGAGCAATGATATTTAGTGAGCAAATATTTTGTAAGACTCCTTTAAAGTTGTTAGAGGCTTGTTTGTTAACTATTCCTTATTGTTTAAATTAAAAAAGATGAAAGGAATACCTAATGCTTAGTAATAGAGTTTGCTGAATTACTGTAACATATTTTTGATACTTTTTTTCAATCAATCACTCAGATAAAATAATCTAAAATAATTTTAGTTATCATGTAAATTATCTAAAATATATTATTTGGAAATTTTTACTAAAAATTTCAAAATAATATATTTCTGACTCGTATATATGTATATATTAAACAAAACGTATTGATGTAATTTTAAGCAAAACTTTTATATTTTAACCTTTGATGAATATAAATAATCTAATAAATAATAATAATATGGGGTGCCCGTTTCCCTATCCCTTCACAGTCCCTTATTTAATTTTGTGTTATACCAACACCTACTACTAAACACGTCATCATCGAGTGGACCATCGGCTCATCTGTCGGCTGAACATTAAAAAAAAATACACATTTGTTTCTTTAGTGATCAAGATCATGAATAATAATCGTAGTTCAATAAAATAGATTTTATTACTTTATTGAAGTATCTCAATCGATATTATTTATGTTGTATGATGGGAATGTTATTTTCATTATGAAAGTTTTGAACATCTTTTATTTATTATGTTTAAGTAATTATTTATTATTATCATTTATCTTTTATAATTATCTTTTATTTATTTAAAAATATCAAATCAAATTGTTATCATCATTTTTTAAGGTAAAAGACCTTTATAAATAATTATACTACTCACATTTCAACTCAAAAAAATTGGACAATAAATTCACAAAAAAAGATTCGTTAGACAAAAAGATTCACAAAAAAAAAGTTTCGTTAGATAAAAAGCGCGTAGTTTAATTATTAATTGCTTTTTAAAATAGTTTAATGTTTTAGTAATATACAGAAACAATGGACAAACGTTTTTATTCCATTAATAAAATGCATGACTCTTTGGCTGAACGCAGGAAAAACTTTGAAAATGAATATTTATACGTCTCTCCCGAAATAACCCGCGTCTGCCGTGTCCCGCACAATGGACCACGGCACTTCAATGCCCTATTGCTTGTCGACACAAGTCATGAGATGTCGCGAGGAAACAATTATTCCACAGTTTTTTTGTGACATTTAAGGCGCTTTAAATATTTTTAGAGATTAAGTAGATAGGGATATAACATTACTGTTAAGGTCTATTTTAACCTATCGCTCACTGCGAGAAATATCTTCTAGCTCAAATTAATATTAAAATGATTATCAGTTTTTATAAAATAGAGATATTGTGTAGATAATCAGAAATCAGAGATGCTTTAATTTGTTTGAATTTTGTTATACAGTTTTTTAAATATTTTAAATTTATACTGAGGAAAGAGTTCCTGATTCGATCTTGCAGTATAGTTCCTTGAGGGACGTTGAGCTTTTTGTTGATACTTCTTACTATAGATAGAGTGGAATATGTAGTTCAACTAGCACGTAATGTCTAAGTAAACAAGCAGGTTTTTCATAGTATAAATTTATGTAACTTCATACTTGTGTATTTCATAATTATATAATTCATACTTGTGGTGTTCCTTTTTGTGAGTGTTGTATATTGTGTCTTTAGTTGGTAAGCCTTTTGAAATAAATTATTTAATTAATATAACGTATTAAATTATACTAATTTGTTACTACTGTAATAACTAAAAGACTTATATTTTTTAACATGACCTCTTCCGCTTATGCATTGTACCACGACGCGCCCATATCACAATGCACATGGCCTCTACATCACGACACTTTGGACGTTCCGTTCCATCGTATGCTTGTTGTTAATATTGCACGGAACGCGTCGCCTCTTGTGGTTTATTCGTACGGTTATTGGTACAGGGGGGTGATTTAAGGGTAGCCCAATGGGCTCCGTAGATACGAATGGATATTTTAGTGGGTTTGCGTGAAAATTGTGAGACTTTATTGAAATGTAGGTTCTTATTAAGTGTGGGTACTTGTGGTTATCAGATTGGAGTCAATTTATAAATTAGGAGCGATTTTAAATATATAGGTGAAAATCTTTAATTGGTTTTATGTTTTTAGACTTAGTTATTATCTTATTTTTGTTAACTGTTGATTTTCCAAATTAAATAAATAAATAAATATTAAATAAAATTATTTTTATTTTTTTCCACTCACATTGACAGGAGGCCTTCTGTCCATTAATGGAAGTAACATAATTATTAAATATTACACACAATCACAATATTAAATCATGTGCAGGAAAAACAATAATTATCATAAAATGTTAATATTGCAACTAGAGACAAATTTAATACAAGGGAAGTATGCTAGTAAATAATCTTCATTAATTCTTTCGAAATCTGGTAAAGGATCTACAATATGTTCTTCTATTTTTTTTATTATTTTTAAAGATAGGTTTGCTCTTGACCAGAATCTAGCCGTGCATAAAAGACGGGTTATATGAGCTATATCATTTGGGCTATATAAGCTCGGAAACACAGACGTCGGCAGGGAATTCCAGTCCTTGGCAGTGCGTATTATAACTGTTGTTTTAAACATATAAAGGATTATAAGTGCTCATTATAAAGAAATTTCTAATAAATCAATCAATCTATCGAATACTAATTGATTATCGTTTTTTTTTTAAATGAAATTTAAGTACCTACACCAGACAGACAGATAGCTTCAATGTGTTCAATCAATACAGATATGTATGTATAATCAAATCCAAGATAATTATAGTCATTCAGCAGATCTAGTGACATCACGTTTCCCTAATACCAGTTTCAATTAGTGGTAGTGGCGTGCGTGATCGTGAGTGGTCAACAGCTGCAGCGCTGTAGAGTTAATTCCGTATGCTAATACACAGTGCACACATTCGACATATGAAATCGTGACTTCAATATGTCATGGACTTTTCATGGACCAATCTCATGTTATAATTACGAAACTCTATTATTGTTTGTTTGCAGTGAATTGCACGAAACGGAACTCAAATAAATGCGATTTTGGCAAATAATCGGAAGTTCAATATACGGAATACAGTGCCTATCAGATGTTCTACACTGAGATCCTGGTCTCTGATGTTACGTAGCCAGGATTTCTTCCGCGTTCCAGGCCGCCGCGCCGTCTCCCTTCGCCCTTCTATTTTACCCATTATCGACTGAAGCAGTTCATATCTGTTTTTAGGTAACACATGCCCCAGATATTCATATTACTATATTGTATTTATACATATTTATAATTCACGTGAAAGCTACGTTGTTAATGGACTATGAGAAAGGCTATATCAAGCAGTAGTCATAATAGTATTGGATGTTAATTATAATGACGATGATCTAGTATGAATTAAAATGTAAAACAATATACACAAGCTCATGACGTGTACAAAATTAACGCGTAATTATGATAATTAACATAAATTTAAATATCGAACGGTTAAGCACAAATCGGATCATATCACCAAATTTTCGGTTGACAGGTGTTTCCACAGGTCGGTGGGATAAACTCAAAATATGATTAATGTTATCAAACACTGTAATAAAGTATTATGTGGTTATTGGTTTATTAATATTGCTATTCATTTGTTTTCCAAAAAGATTGTTACATACTTAATATGGTTATTAAATTAAATATTAATTATTAATATATATTTTTAGCCTTCTAATCAAATAAAGCAAAAGAGTTTACCACTAAAAAATCTAAGATAACTAAAAGAACTATAATTAATTAATTTCAAGCATTGTTTCGTACACAAAGAGCGTCGGTTCATTAATTTTGATTCTCAACAATACTTAGTTAGCTGAAAGGGTTCCGTTGTGAATGGGCAAGATCCAACGTTCCGATAGAGGTGGCATTAATCATTCTTCCTAAGATAAAAACAAGCATTACCTATAAAAATAAGAATAATAAAGACTTATTTTTACGAACAATAGATATTGGGGAAATCCTGAACCGATAGTTGCTTCCTTTCCTCATTTTAAAAGTTCCTAAGGCTTTAAGCCTTACGAAACAAAGAGATAATTAACTGCATAAATAACCGTTTAACAACAACGTTTAGATTAACAAAACAGCACATGCAAAACGCAATAGCACACATGCTGTTATTTCAGACTGCTTAACGCAATGTGCTATGCTACTACTTGCCAAATCCACTTCAGGGTCAAAAATGGAAAGTTCATTTACAAATCTGGCTCTGCTGGAAATCGAACCCGGGGCCATTAATCGAGATCAAGAGGCACCTTAACTACTCGACCAAGGGCCTTGTCAAAAAATTTTTTCAATACGAAACGAATATTGAAACGTTTTAATTTTTTTTTTTTAAATTATTTGTGAAGATTACATTATATTGAACCTTTGTACAAATGTTTATTAGTGTAATCAAGATTCAGGCTTATAAATATATTTATAAAGGATGGGGCTACATTTAATAAGCTAAACACAATGTAACTAAATAGCGTTGACAAATCCCGCACAATATGTCAGACGGTTTGAGTGTAGATCGTAATTACGCATCAAACAAAGGGACGTATGTAAATATGTCTGTATAGCACGGACAGACGTATGTGAAAATTATACGATGTTATAGGCGGTTTTATTCTCATTATTGTCACTACATTCGACCCATAACAAGATTTTTTATTTTATTTATGGCTACCGTCGTCTATTAACTTTATAAATTCCATAGGTGCTGCAAATATGATGCCAACCTTAGTAGTATAAGACTTGAGGGGATAAGAGGGAAAAAGGATTTCCTTTTTGACTTATGATATTTTTGACAAGAGATGACAGAGTCCATTTGGACTCTGTCATGTCTTGCTCACGCATGTGTATTAATTATTATTATTATTATTATAATCTTAAACATAATCCAATTTAAAACTGTGAACTGCTGTGTGTCATTACATATTTTTACTAAACTGAAATATTGTTCAATGTTTAAATTATTTTAATATAAAAATCAGTTTTAAGAAATAAAAACTATTTTGCATAAATATCGCATTAAAATCAAAATTTTAAAGTTCTCCAATTTTTACAAGTATACATATTTTAGCATTAGGTGTTAAACGGTAGATTAACGGCCTGTATACCTATGTACTGCAAAAAATTAGTTATTTAAAGCTCTATGGATGAGCCTATAGGGACAAAATAACAATAGATAATTTTGAACATAAGCAGAGATCATAATTTAAATATATGTGAGTCTAATTGAGAAAATTGTAGCTTATTTATAATTGAAAATTAAAGTCAAATTAATTAAAGACTAAAATGGTACCAATACCAATTAATATACCAATTGGCATCTTTAGAACTAATTAGAAGCATTAGAAGAGACTAATGCCCTATCAATTGAAAATCGACTTTACTTACTTTAGCTGAAGCTTCGCCGAGCGCCACTCGACCGCGCTTGGCGACGCTAGTTTTTTTTATTATACCACTTTCAATCACATACTGAAGTAACTAAAGTCAATTTTCAATTGAGCTAGCATTAATCTCTTCGCCGCCACTCCGTCGGTCTGCGCTGACCCTTAAACTTCTGCCCGCAATTGGTTTTGAATGCAATGACAGCAACGAACAATACGTATTAAAGATTGGTCATTAAACAGGGATTTGAAGGGTCGTATAGTCCGAAATAAAGTTATTCTCGGGGCTATAGTTCTGAATAGTGTGTGTTGAGGAGTTGAAGTGTACAGGTAATTAAGTAGCGATTACAGGGAGACCAACACTGTGTAACGCGTGCTTAAGGGCGGGTTTTGTGTGGATTAATATAGCACTTAGATTTGGGCACATATAGATCGTTTTCAATCTAAATGAGCTTGTTTATAAACAGTGATATTCCATTGGGTTCAACGATCGGTTGCCAAAACGGCAGACACAAGTTCTAATCTCGGTCGAAGTTTACTTTTGACTTCAACATAATATGTCACGTTAATATTAATAATATAAATAGGTAAATTTTGCATGTTGTATTTGTTGTATTCTTCGAAACTACGTATTCGATTTAAAAAATTCGTTAACCAATAGAATAAAATTTCAGGATGGACACAGGCTACGTTGGCTGAAGTATAATATCAGGCGTCAATGTATGTCAGTAGTTATATCTTTTATTTTTCAACGCGGACAATAGTTAATTATAAACAATTATAATGTGCTAGAAATTAGATTTCACTGAATAAATATTTTTCTCAGTTCATAATAATTTTAGTTTAATTCTCAGTCAAAAAATAATTCAAGCGAAATGGTGAATTTATGCCCTGCTCTTCCAACTATATTATACTAATATGAGTGCCGTAGCTCGGGTTTATGCTAAGGTGTACCGGAATATATAATTTATGATGCAACCGTCTGCTGTGTCACGATAAGAGCCAGGACAATACTTAAATCCAGTTTAACGAGCTCATGTATAGATAACTATTCGACGTATTTCTGAGTACAATACAAGATCAGTATGAAAATTATGTTATATACAAGATCAGTATGAAAATTATGTTAGACTATAATTTGCCTGCGACATCGTTTGCCTTAAATTTGTAATCGTGTTCTTTCTTTCACTGCTTTCTGCTCTGTCGCGGATAAAGTCGCGGTCTAAGTCTAGTAATAAACAATTTTGATGAAATTTTTCCTGATATTCATTTAGTTTAATAATCGTTCTGGCAAATGATGCCAATTTATTGCATGACCGAACTGTCTATACTGTTAATTGCCCCCGGCGAACGTGCATTAGGAAAAAATCAAACAGAGTGTGCGTTTGAAAGAATTCAACTGACCGTAAAATTGTCTCATTACTGTACGGGAGCTTATATTTTATAAAGTTACTAGCGACCCGCTCCCGGCTTCGCCCAGGAAAAAACTTAATTAGGTTTATTTTATATACATATGAAAATTTTGTGAAAAATTATCTAAGTGATGGTGAAAACCGCATCAAAATCCATTGCGTGGTAGGTGGCCGTAAGTGGTTAGTGGCCGTACAGACAGACGTGGAGAAATACTTCAAATTATTAACTCATACTTTCTAATTTTTGCATTTATATTCTTTTTATATTGTAGTAATGTTTTACTATTTATTTTGTCAAATAAAACAAATTTATTTAAAATTTTATTGTGTTCCAGCACAGCTGGAACACTAGCTGTGTGGCGACTTCATACGAACTGCAGTCAGTTTTTTAAAAATCCCACTGAAACCTAACATTTTTTCAGGATAGGAAGTATACTATATGTTAAAATATCTGTGTCAAATTTCATCCAAATCGTTTGGCCGATTTTCTACTATTAAAATAATGACCTATTATAATACAACAATAAGAATATCAAATTTGAAAAATGACAATTAATTTGGCCATATATTATGATGCTTATAAAATTCATCATTCACAGCCTATCCCACCCAAGGCTCTACACGGTCTTCTGTGTTTCGCACACAGTCGCTACCTGCGAAGCCTTATAGTCGTCTGTCCATCTGACCGCAGGGCGTCCTACGCTGCGCTTTCTAATTCGTGGCCTCCATTCGAGAACTTTTCTACCCCACTGGTTATCCGCTGTGTGACAGATGTGACAATTTCGAATTTTAAATTGATATCTGACTACGCCTTTAAACTGTTACCTAAAATGTGTACTGAAACAAATAACTTTTCCGCCTGTGTAAGTAATTTGTAAATAGTTGATTCTGAATACTTGTTATTAGTTTTAAATTAATTACTTAACACAGTTATCGAATACCTGACGTGTGAAATGTAGGTCACTCGTTTATTATAACACATTAATAAACTTACATTCGTTTAGTTCGGACGTCGTTAAAATGTTGTCCAAAATCAACATATCCAAATCTATAACTGTTCAACCGAAAAGCTGCAACTCTTCCATGTTTTACCAGAATTTCAAACATATCATCTACATCTTAATGTTGTTTGGATTTCATTACATCTCTTTGCCGAATACGAATAGATTCTTTGATACTCTTCTTAAGATCTATTGCATTCTTCTATCCGTCCTCACTTCTGTTTTCATGCTCCAATATATTTACCTCCAAAATTCTCCTTACATATTCGTCGTCATTGAATATATATTAGCGGTTCTGATTTTATGTTTCTCCAAAAAGGGCCACAGAGTTTGTTTCTTTAGACAAATGGAAGAAATAGATAAAGAATTGAATGTAAAAGATGATTACTATGCTGATCTAAGCAAGATAGCTGTTCGAGCTTTAATTATCATATTACTAACAAGAATTCTGTATTCGGCGTCCTTGTGTCTCTGTTTTGAATTATATTGTGTTAAATACCCATTTGCAGCTGTGATCACGAGTTTCATATTAATGGCCACCGACATTAATCAGATACCAAGAGTCATAGTTTTTGCTTTCATCAGATACAGGGTGTATATGCTAAGAGTGAGTATGATGAAAACATTCAATATAAATTCCATAACAGTGGCAAATGATGAGAAATTGGTGTACGTGTTGAGAAATTATCGCAGAATTTACAGGAAGATAATCGACACTGTAGATGATGTGAGTCGTCTTATGAATCCATTGGTAAGTTTAAATTTAAGAACTTTTCATATTATCTTAGAAATCATAAGGAGTATAAAATTTGTTTAGTTACTGTCTACTGATTTTGTCCTTGAGGATATCATTGAGGATCCTATTGGTTTGAGAGAAGGTGGCATATTAAAGACTAAAGTTAAATAAATGTATTTTAATATCTCTTAATTAGATAATTTAAAAACACATAGCAACGCTTTATACAAATATATAAATATGACATTTATATAATTAATGGTATCTACATTGATACTTAATTGCATAAAATATGTGACTTCTTGTTTCAGTTTATTTTGAGTTTGATGATCTGTTTTCCAAAAATAATGACATTAATCTATAATATACTGAAACTGAATATTCAAGGGGTGAGTAAATATTTACATTTAAAATGTAAAGTTTACATTTAAGCAAGTTCATTTAAATTATCAATTATTAAAACATAAAAAAGTCTTTCAATTTTTTCTTAAATAATGCTGATAGATTAATTTACAAGTAGAGTGTAGAGTGGAGCCCTCTTCAACCTCTATGAATTTTTGTTTGTACATCACCAGCATGACTCCAGTACTTTTCATGTTAAGGTCGGTAGACAGGCTTCTACCATCTTCTATCAATGGTAGAAGTGAATCTCACTCTTTAATTTTACGCGCTTAGAGCTAAAAGCCCCCCACGAAGAAAAAAACATAGTATAATAATGACTTTTCTATTATTTTCCAGATGTCGTTATTCTATTTGATGATACTAGCAGTAGAATCGTTGCAGTGGAGCCTAATACCGTGTCTCCCTGGAATCGTAATGGAAAAAACTTATGCGGAAGTTGATAAAATAAAATTGTTTCTTTTACATCAGTATGAAGATACTCACGGTAAGATTTCATCAATATTAACATTTCATAATACTAATAATATTATAAATGCTAAAATTTGTGAGGATGTATGTGTGGATGGATGTTTGTTACTATTGACGTAAAAAACGGCTGAGCGGATTTGGATGAAATTTGGCACACAGATAGTTCATTAATTTTAGTAAAGAATTCTTTACTAAAAAAAAATTCGAAAGTTCAAAAAGCACTAAATTTAGTACTGTTGGTTAAATTTAAATGCAAACATTAAATTTTAATTTAAAAAACTGACTTCGGTGCCAGCCAAGGAGGACGGTTTAATTCTGCAACTCTAAAATTAACTGTTGCTAAAATTATTCGCCACTGCTAATTATTCGATACATTTCAGATCAAGTACAAAGAACCGAAATAAAAGAGTTTCTATACTACATAGAGAAAAGGCCTTTCCAGTACAACATTTGGAGGTTGATACGTGTTGATGTTTCCCTACCAGTTTGTCTTCTCAATTTGTGCACCACGTATCTTATTGTACTAATCCAGTTCACACATCTTTTTGAATAAAAGTATGATAGTTTAATGTATTGGTGAATTGAATTCTTTTGTATTAATTTGTAGCATGGAAATTGTTCTAGGTGTATTTTTGATCTCGTTGACATTTGCTGATTCATTGATTTAACTAATTTAACGAATTTCTAATAATGCTGTGTTTTCCTATAATTTAAATTCATACTTGTAATTCTTATTGTTATTCTTATGTGAGGGTTGTATATTGTGATTAAGTATGTCTTTAGTTGGTAAGCCTTTTCAAATAAATAAATAAAAATGAATAAAATACATTCAACAGTTGAGTAACGCTAGCTTTATTGAGTAACAAGCAACCCGATCTTAAAAAAATATATATTCAGAAGTACAGTTTTATATATTATACATAATTAAAAATACTATTAAGATTATATATAATAACAAAATTTATACTCATAGTTCTTTATCTATGAGGCAACTGATGCATTTTTCCAATATTTTCTTATTTCCGTTCTTATAAAATTTATAATAATAGTGGTATAAATTTTCCATTTCGTTGGAGTTGTTATAATAAACCTTGAAATGTTTCAGTTCAAATGAATATCTAGAGATCGTGCTGCATAGCCTTGCTCTTGGCAAAGCGACTTTGGCCTTCAACTCGGTTTAGTTCGCACTCAACTCACTCTTAATATTATTATTATTATTAAGTATGCTGCCTCGACCAACACCTCAAGGAGCTCTCACTAGATGGCTGGGTCAAGCAAGCACGTACCCAGCTTTTATTGTCGAGGGGGGGTCCGTCCAGATGTAAGGACTAGGAAAGACTTCTCGGAAATAAATAACAAATTTATGCTTTTGCTCATACTCAATTTAGAAGTTCTAAATTGAGTATGAGCAAAAGCACCACCCCTCTGGAAACGTAAAGTCCTGAAGTAATTAAGAAATGCAAAGCAATGCAAGCAGGACTGCTTGTAATTAATTTCAATCATCCCTAAAACCATAATTCCACATATTACAAGTAGCTTCGCACTCTTGTGTAAGTAGGCGTTGAATAAAAAAATAATTACGTAGATATCAATACTGCTTCGTTACTTATTAGGTATCTGTTTAATTCACTGTATATTCAGAAATTTTTAGTTCAAAAGGTGTTTAGTGAATTTTGATTATAAAAAATATCCCTAATAAATGTTCTTGTTCATTTAAAATTATCTCAAATAAGTCTCGTTATCATAAGGTCGATGTATCGTGTCGAAAATGTTTACCTACATAAAGCGATATTATGATATTTTATTTTCTGATAAATTGTTGACACGTGCGCACTTACGGAATACGTCGGACGAACTCAAAACGAACTGAATTCTCGATCTCGACTCGTTTCGCTCGAACCGGGCGCGGGCGGCGCGGGCGGTGGGGGAGGTTAGGTTTACTATTGGCGGTCGGTGGTGATGAAAAACACAAGCTGTGTGCGATAACAAAGTATTCTGTAGTGGCCAAAACCCGCCCGCCCTGCATATCGGAATTAGTGTATTTACCGATTTATTTTATTTTATAACGATAATTCTTTCGGGGGGGGGGGGGGGGTCCGGACCCCTAGGACCCCCCCTCTGGGTACGTCCTTGGGGTCAAGGGACTGATACAGAAGGCGGTACTTCTTGACACGGCACGAATTGTCAGGAGGTTACTCACTCTTGCCCCGCTACTTGCAGCACTCTAGGTTTAAGTTTTTTATAATATTTATTGTTTTCATATAATTATATTGTAAAAAAATTAAAAAAGTAGACAAGAAAAAACAGGATGATAATAATAATAACAATATTTAAATATCGAATATATAGTCGACATTATGTAATAGAAATATTGCTGTTATATATTATAACTTACTAAAAAATCACAAAAGAAATAGCTGAGAGCACAAAGTAGCTTAAATATTATTTATTGTACTATCATTGTGGTAACTAATCTTATTATGTAATAATAATAACTATATTATGTAATAATAGTAACTAACTATATTAGGTAACTAACCCTAGAAAAGAAAAGATAAGAAAAATCTTTTCCTTTTTCCTAATCTGGATAAGACAAGAAAAGAAATCCAAGACACCTGGGCCCTAATTCTCTAACACTACTTGGCGATTCCTTACTTCGAAACCACGTAAATTCCTTAAATTGTTACGATAAATGCTAAAAAGTTATTCTCTTACATACATTATAAATGCCATAATAAGACATTGATGTGTTTTGGCAAGGTAAGACAAAAGCGTGAAATCATAATTGTCATACAGAATCAGGGTCCTGATATTTGAGAATGGAAAAAATAGATACCCTGGAAACACATTTTTGAGTGTTATAATAATTGATTGTGATCACAAATTTTCAAATTATGCAGTTATTTTTTTTCTGACAGTTTTTTTCAGTTAAAAGGGTTGAATTGAGAATAGACTTCACTCTAGTCCTTGACATTCACCCAAGGTTGAATGCAACAAAGACAGACACGTGTAAACTTCATAGAACTTAGTATAAATTAGAACTTTTATCTCTACAGATATAGGGGTCATTTTACAACATGTTCAGGGGTTGAGGGTTGAGCGTGGGTGTTTCATAATTTAAATTTAATGTTGTACAATCTTACTACTCTATTAGTTATAATCTAAATTCTAGATTTTCAGAGCGTTTGAAGTTTTGATTTTCGCGATGCCTTTTTTGTTATAAGCATTGTTTCATATGTAGGACGAGAATGACATGCGATATTGCAAAAAAATATCGCAAAAAAAAAATGGCATTTTCAACAATTTATCTACGCTTTTCTACAATATAATTTAAATACACTTTATAATAAAACTAATAACCTATGAATTATTATTATTTGTGTAAATAAAATTATTCTAGCGAGCATAGATTTTTTAATTTCGAACGCATTGTTCAATTTAATATTGTATTTAACATTGCTATCGCTATGCTGTTAAATATAATTAAAAAAAAAATGTTTTTCACTGTGAAATATTTTTTAATTAAAAGCCAGTGAAAGGACTACATTTTTTGTTTGTCAGTTATCCGCATCAACATATTATAGAGCTACTGACCTCTATAATATGTTGATGCGGACAACTGACAAACAAAAAATGTAGAGGTACTGACCTCTACCTATGTCTTACCATGAGTAAGACATAGGTAAGACATACTGGACATACCAGTACCAGTATGTCTTTACCATCAGTTTCTAATTACAATGAAAATTGACAATTTCCCATATAAATATTTTACGCTCTCGCTAGCGAGTGCGGTCATTGTAAACTCCTGGTAATAAAGGTACAGGTGGTTACCAACTCTCGAAATAGCGACTTTAGAATTGCCCATGAGAGGAACATTGGTTTTCTAAATTCAAACCGCACACTTGCACTTGCGATGCCCTCAAAAAGGCAAAAGCACCTAAAAAAGGTCGCGACCAAGGATTTTAAAAATTTACAGAACACTTCACACATTGACCGCGCAAATGAGCGGTCACTTTTAAATGATCGCATTTTTTTGAAAGGGCACCCTTATAATCGTTTTTAATACGCGTACATGCGTCTAATATTGAACATTTATGCTAATGCATTTTTTGCTCGGAGTTTTGAAGTAAATTTGCATTCATTTGAGGCCTCGTTTTTTGATGTTCAATGGTACGTATGAGACATAAATATTGTCTCTCTTTTGTTTTTGTGATGGTCTCATTTTGCATAAAACGCCCTCGGGTTGCTTCATTATGGGTCTCGTGCTGAAAAATTTTGGTCTGTTTTTGTAGGTGTATTCATTACATACACAATTCGTAAGAATAAGCTACTAAGCGACCTTATCTAAATTCATATAATAATACGTGAAGAGATCCTTTTAAAAAAAATGTATGAAGAACTGGAGAAAGCTAAGGTTTTTTTTATATATAATAAGTATTAGAAATAATAACAAAACTTGCATTCTTTTGTACAACGTTAACTTATTTCTAGTAGGTTATTTTTCTTCAATTGATTTACTAATTTATTTTAAAAATGTTAGTTCTTTTCCTCTGCCAGGACCTTTGGTTGGGTAAAGGCCTCCTCCAAAGATTCCTATCATGTATTTATTTTTTGCTATGTTTATATACATTAAATTAACTAATCGAGGGTTTACTGCCAAAACCTGCTAAACGCACTCTAATCAGTTTTGAGATATTGCGTCTTAAAAGTTTACACGTAATTAAATCACTAAAATATCAGTAGGCCCTGCATACTTTAGCGGTTATAAGCTAGAATATACTTACAAAATTGTATTATTATGTAGTTTTAGTAAATATATGTGACTAAAATCTTTTAATAAGGGAATATGCAACTAAGGTCATGCATTTAGTCGGTTTTACGTGTAAATTGACAGAATTCAGATCTACCGAAATTACTGATGTTTTACATCATTTCTGTATGTTGCCGACTAGATGTTGATAAATTACTGTATTTTATTTGACTAAATAGTCTTAAAAAGGTTAACATATTAGTGTAATCTTTGAAAGAAAAAAGTTAGCTGGTTTTACCTGTAAATATTTACTAATTGTTAACATGTATTATTTATTACAAAATGAAAGGGTCAAAAACTATTTAATTTATTCACTTAAGTTTAACATTAAAGTAATCTTTCTTCTTCTTCACTTTCACTTTCATCAACTGCTGGTTCAGGTAATTTATCAGCTAACTGTTTGTCCGTTTTTAACTTTTCAAACCACCACTCTTCAGGTATAATACCTTTCTTACATAAATTAATTAAATCTTTTTTTTTTGTTTCACTTATTTTGAGAGGTTCTTCATAGAGGCGATCTAGTCGGTCAGGAAGTTGATGCTCAAATTATAGTTGAACATTCTTCAGTAGGCCTTGTCTTCTTTCGCGTCGAGTAAGAGTGATTCGGCAAACTATGGGATTGGGAAGTAGATGGAATTCCAATCTCTATAACATTGAAATTTTCACTCATGTCATAATTAAAGTAAATTTTTGTGTACTCTCCTTTTACATACCTTATACGCTTTATCTTCAGCCATTGTACTTTTTTTTGCTTTTTCATCCCTCGTTCTGTTCTTCATAATATCATGGGCAAGTTTTTTCAGGTCAAGGAACTCGTTATACTTAAACTATTTTACACGGTATGGTTCTCTTGTCATTTTTTTCCCATCAGCTTTTATAATTTGTCTGCGTCTAGCTCGTTTAAAAATAGAAATCCATTCCAACATGGAATAAACAGCGGTATTCTTTTTAGCAGATTCTATAGCGCTATGCATAGAATCTGCTTCCATATAGGTATGCCCAGATTCTAAAAACTTTTGTTCAATTACTTTAAGATGGTCAATTTTTTGAATGGCCCAAAGGAGTAAGGCGGCCACGAATTGGTTACGATTTTGACCGCCACAAGTATCTGAAAATAAACTAATTTCTTCGACATTATCAGGGACACAATTCGAAAGATAGTGTAATAGTATAGATCCAATTTCCGAACTACCTTTCCTCCCATTTACTCCTGACCATGTGAAACAATAGACAACAAAACATCAAAAACACAAGAATTTTGCAGATCTGGTTTATAGCAAATTTAACCACATATAACCAAATAACCTAATATTTATATACTAGCTTTCATATCCGGAATACACGCCATATTAAAAAAATAGCAATTAAAAGTTTGAAGTTTGAAAACAATCTCAAAAACTTACCATTATTTTTAACCACCATGTCTTTGGTGGTTAAAAATAATGGTAAGTTTTTGAGATTGTTTTCAAACTTTTTTAGCTCTATCCCACAAACGTATTTGCAGTAGTTACGCAGTGAAAACCGACAGCGAACTGATGCCGTGAAGTCCTGTCAAAACATGTTGAAAGTATATATTCTTTTTTATCTACTACCGTATCACACTGTCGATATAATAAATTTGTATTGCATAAACGAGCTAGTGTCACTTAATCGGTTTTACATGATAACGATCGGTATAATTTTAATATTTTAGTACAAGCAATAGTTTTTATAGTTATATAGCAGGTTTTTGCAGTAAAGTATTAATGATAAAACCAACAAAAAAATTCTGCTTAATACATTTAAGTATATTTACTCTTTATTTACGGAATGTGTGTAAGAACTCTTTGTAAGAATAACACACAGAAAAAGAAACTAAGAATACTTATACCTTTTTTTCAGGAAACATTCGTCAGGAAATAATTGTTTTGGGCGTTTATGCTATTTTAGCGATGGAATATTGGCTAATTTGTTTCATTTATCTGCTTTTGCCATGAAATAACTTCCAAACTATTTAACATAGCGCTTAGCCGGTTTTACCAGTATATAGAGCTCAAGAAAACAAGTATCTTCATGTATTTAACGCATTTTTTGAAAAAATGTCACTTAGCCGGTTTTCGCAGTAAACCCTCGTAATATAAACAATATCGCGCGTTTGACACTAATTGGTGTGTGTACACTTTTGTTTATGGTCGAATATCGACCACTGATTGACCACTACTCTTAGCAAGTCATATATGTTATGAATTAAATATGTTACTATTTAATATTTATTTTATCAGCCTTGGTGTACACTGCCGGAGTCTTAAGAAATATGGCTATAAATTGCCAAAGTCCATCATTCTATCCTACTGTTAGACTTGTTAATATTCTGGGAATCTTTTTGTATACTTTTGTGTAAGGTGAACTAGAAATCGATGGCTTAGATGAGGATGGCACGTCAACTGCCAACAGTGTACCCATAAAATTAGTTACATTCACGTCGTCTGGTATGTCTGTTCGGTAAAAGACGAGCAAAGTATGCAGTCTTAGAATATATTTCGTCAAGCAGAGGTTGGTAAGATTCGTGATGTCGTAGGTACCTACTAACTATTAACACTAATGAATATTTTATAGATCATATAATTATTTAATCCAAATATAATATGTAATAAATGTAAATATTATTATTTTTTTAATTTAAAATTTAATTTAAATAAAATAAAATTCTATATATAGTTCTATATGTAGTTTCCTCTCTCCTAGTCCCTTAAGTTGCATGCCCAACAGGGTCCATAACACTTGTCTTTATATATTTTATAACATCTTTATACATTATGGTTTCGCAATAAATAATTGAATTGAATTGAAATAACTAAAACATTTGCTGGTTCGCTAAGAAAAACTCCATGTCACAAATATGTTGTATATTTTTTCTGTCAGTGTTGCTATTAGCTACACATTGTGAATTTAGTTTAGATTTCACGATTGCATTAAAGTGAATTGAAACATCAGTTGTGGGTTATTTAATTAAGAATAACATTCTTTAGCATAACTAACTATCTTAAACAAAGCATAACAAAAACAATTAACTAAAGTGCGTCCACGGATATCATTGTTAAGCCTATTAGAGATGAAGAGACATCTTTTCCTTTAGAAGCATGGGATATAAGTTATAAGCGAGAGCGATTCTGTTCTATGCATGTAAGTACTTAGATTGGATGAAATTTTGCATACACATTGTCAGGAAAATAAAAAAGGACATAGACATACTTTCATACAGAATTAAAATACTGTTTAATTTGTTATATGTACCTACATCTAAAAAAAAATGCACATGTACCGCACGCCAGAAATGAAGCTCATTTAGCGATCAGTATATGGTAAGCGTGATCGTTACACTGTATCGTCACACACAATATTTTTCAACTTGATATGTTACTGTCATCGCGCAAAGAAGTTTCACCTCAAAAATTCAATGCCTGACAAAAATATATGAGTAATAAAGATTGAATAAATATTTTAACACCTATGAAAAGGGGTATCCTATTCTAGGAATCTATAATCATATTGAAATAAAACTAGTAATAAAACATTTGTAAATATATTCGAGTTTTTAAAAAATATCGTCAGTTAAGTAAATCGCTAGAAACTTTTAACTTATAATTGCTATAACGTTGGCAACATTGACGACTATTTATCAAAGTCTCGTCTCGGGTTGCCAACCATCCGATTACATCGTGACATTCTCATTTTCAATCTCCCCTTGTTTTCCGGATTTACTTATAACCCGCCTTTTGACTCTCCTTTATTAATCTGCAACATCATTAATTACTATCAAAACTGTTTATACATTAATCCGAGAGTGATTTTCTTGAAAAATATCTGCTTTGTTGTCAATATGAAAAAAAAAAAGTATTCGTACAAAAATATTGGTTTTGACAGTCTGTTTTGATACAATATAGTTTAGGCAGTAACCAACTCCTTATAGCATATATTATGCTTATTATTATTATTAGCATATATTATGCTGTTGGGTTTCGGTGAGTAAGGGATGCAAGGGCTCATTATTCCATCAATTCCTTATCCCTTATCCTTAATCGGCAGCACATTTGCAGCATCTATGGCGTTTATGATTTTATAGGCAACCGTAGCAACCTACCATCAAGTGAACCGTCAGCCTGTCTGTCGACCTTAACTTTAAAAAAAGTTTTGTTTATAATTTATTTATTTGTTTATTTACATTAATATATAGGTATATATTTTAATATTATAATTTGCTATTATATTGCACCTCTATGATATAAACAACATGTACTTATACACTAATGGTGGCGCCATCAGCCCCTTCAAATATATTTATTTTGAAACCCATGATGCCTTTAGCGTCTTCATTTCAGATTACAAGAGCATAAAACTTGTATACGTGTTTTATTATTCCAGAAACCATTCGCCTGTACACGGCTATGCACTTCTCAGATAAATCCTTTGAAGCGGTATGACCAATAAAAACTGTTGAACCGATCGAGTTGCTGTCAATATGGAGGGTAATGCATGTTTTATTATTTCCTCTGAAAATATGGCAGAACCTTTTCGATGTTTAAACTTTTTGGTATTCAATACGCTTTCAGCAGGTGTTCAGCGGCATGTCTGCTTGTGTCCTTAGGCGACGGTAACCACCTATCAAGTGGACTGTCAGCCTGTCCGCCACGATTTTTAATATAAAAAAATATGATTATTTAAAACACAAGCTAACAATAGCTTAGATACTAAGAAATTTCATAAATAATGCAAAAACTATTCGAAATAATGAAGCCATCACTTTAAAGTAATGAATGTTAGCAACTAATGTCCACAAATTGCAGGCCACAGTGTGGTACCGGGAACAGATGGAGAGAAATACCAATTAAATTCATATTAGTGACCAAATAAGTTTTGATATATCGGTCTTTTTTGTAGGGGGAACGCTATGAATTATTTCTGTTTAGCTCTAGTTGGCAATATCCAATTGATTGGAGTGTTTACAAGTTATTCATTAATTTGTTGTGGCCAGTAAGTATTAATTACTTCTTCGAAGTGGCCTTACTTAACGTTTACTGTAGTGAATTTAAATATTGTGTCTTATCTGAAATCTCTATCGAACTATACTAAATAATCCATACTATCTATACTAATATTATATTAGAGATGTGAAAGCAACTCTCTCTGTCTTTTACCTTTTCACGCCTTAATTACTTAACCGATCATAATGTTAATATGCAGTTAAATAGCTATTATTTAGCTGAAAGAAAAAAAAAATGAAATTTTGCATACACGTGGTCAGGGATACAGAAAAGGACATAGGATACCTTTCATCCAGAAAAAAAAGTAGTGTTTCCGGGGGATCACCAAAAATTAAGAAAACTATAGCCTGAAAGAAGTGTAATAGCAATAAATATGTCTGGGCGTTATATGTATAAGCGTTGTGTTGTTAATGCATTTTCTTTTCAACGCTGACGAAGGCGCGGGCACCAGCTAGTATATCATATATGCTAAATCGATCACCATGAAATTTTGTATACTTATTGTCAGAGATAAAATGGTAAACATTTCATCAAGAAAAAGTACCGTCCCCGACGGATTATCTAAAAATAAAAATCCAACGCCTGACAAAAGTATAACAGCAATAAAGAATTCAGGAGGTATAATGATATTTTGTCAGGCATAATATTTTTATTTTTCAACGCATTTAAAGTCACATTTTTGGTAAACGGTACTATAGCGGTTTTGTCATCGTTAATTGTCATCATAACAAAACAACATATTTGAATAAATGATTTCACAATCTCACTCACAATTAATTTGTGAAATTTACCTAATTAGTCTTTAATGAGAATGTTATTATGTGGTCCACATGCAAGATTGGTGTAGTTTAACCCTGCAAATGCATTCGACGGCTCTTAATGACTTCGGTCTCAGTTTAATTTAATATGAACTGTTGCAACAAGACGCTGGTCTAAGACGTTGTTAATACATAAGGTTAGGCACGCATTAGACTTTGAATTTAAGTTGGTATTAAACTTTGAATTTAATTTAAAAAAATCGCTAACTTAGTTTTCTTGTGTTTATCATACTATAGGTTAAACTTAAACTTAGATTTCTATTGAGACTTAAATAAACTTAATAGACTTCATAGATCAATCAGTCGTTTTCTTCACTGCTGAAGGTCATGCCCGCTTTGAAATGCCTTGGTGATATCGACCACTAGCCGTTCCCACTCTATCCTGCCCCTGAGGATAGGATAGTTGACTATCCTCGTAGCCGTCGTAACTGTGTGGCCTGTAAGGGCAACAACCTGATCTGTTTATCGGCTAGGAAACCGACCTCGAGACTATTATATATTAATTATAAAAAAAAAATGTGTGTGTCAGCTCCGACACACGACTGGAGTTTACTCCTTACGAACGATTATAAAATTTAAATTTTCACAATTCGAACATGCCGAAAGAACAACATTGTTCTTTTTTAAAATAATATTGTGTTGATGGCGCAATATCCCTGAAACCTCATATACAGTCAATGTTGGTAACTTTGCCTGGTCAACAAACTTTGCCTATTGAGGTGACTTGTTGGAGAAAACAATATTAGGGGTTAAAGTATGAAATTGCCGATTTGTACTGAAAAATAAAAATTCGTTTTTTTTTAATTTAACATATTTATTTAATCAAAATAATTACCATTATTATCTATACCTTGCTGCCATCTAATAGGAAGCTCATTTATGCCTTTGCGATAGAACTCTGGTGATCTAGATTCGACAAACTGTGTGAAAGCATTTTGCACTGCCTCCTGAGAAGAAAACTTTTTATCACGCAGAAAATTGTCCAAATCACGAAAAAAATGGTAGTCCGTTGGAGCAAGGTCTGGCGAATACGGAGGGTGACGAATGGTTTCTAATTGCAGTTCCTGTAGAGTTAAAACGGTTTCTCGTGCTGTATGAGGTCTCGCGTTATCATGGAGCAATAATGGTGAAGATCGATCATAAGTCGGGGCTGTTTCACTGCTAGTTTCGCCATCATTGTTCGGAGTTCGGCGCAGTAGACATCTGCCGTTATTGCTTGACCAGATCGGAGAAAGCTATAGTGAATAACACCACGCTGAGACCACCAAACAGTTACCATTACCTTTTTATTGGTAAGCTTTGCTTTAGGACACTGTTGCGGCGTTTGACCTGGGGTCAGCCATTGCATTTTCCGCTTACGATTATCGTAAAGAATCCATTTTTCATCACATGTCACAATTCGATCCAATATTCCTTCATTTCTGTATCGATTCAACAAGGCAACGCAAGTTTCAACACGCGTTTCTTTCTGCAGATCAGTCAAATCATGAGGCACCCATTTTTCATATTTTTTTATTTTATTGATTTGACGCAAATGAGTCAATATTGTTGGTAATGTAACGTTAAACCATGCCGCTAATTCCTGGGTAGTTTGGCTCGGATCGGCTTCCACCATCTCTTTCAAATCATTGTTATTCACCTGTGTGGGCGGTCTTCCACGTGGTTCGTTCTTCAAATCGAAGTTTCCATCACGAAAGCGTTTAAACCAAAATCGCACAGTGCGTTCATTAGCAGTCCCCTCTCCAAACGCAACATTAATATTGCGAGCTGTTTCTGCCGCGTTAGTTCCGCGTCGGAACTCGTATTCAAAAATCACACGAATTTTCGAAGTATCCATCTTTATTGTCTAAGCTGAATAAAAAAAACAACTGAAAGTTGATAATCGAATGTTGCACATTTTTTAAAAGAAGAACTACATAGGTACCGTATGAAAAAAGTTTCACTCAAAAATCTCAAACCATGAAGGTTCTATGTCAATTCGAAGTACCTATTACAATAAAACGGCAATTTCATACTTTAACCCCTATTATTAATCTGAAACTATGTCAGATATGTGAATTTACAATAATTTATGGATAAATATTTTATACATAGTTTCGGAATAACATTGTCTTCTCAACAAGTCACCTCAATGGGCAAAGTTTGTTGACTAGGCAAAGTTACCAACATTGACGGTATTCTAAAATATTCAAAAAATAGAACGTAACTATAACGCATAACATAACGCATTCGTGTAACAATTTTGATTTTACTCACATAAATTTTCACACCTCGTACACAGCCGAGTGTTTTACATGAATACGTCCACGTTACGAGTAATATTTTCTGTGAGAGTATTATATGTATATATCCAACGAATTCGAATATACCACATATATCAAAAAATCTTCGATTTTTAGCTTTCGAGTGGTATATATTTAATTTTGGATGTAGATGTTAGATATAGCTGCTACTTCAAAATGTACCCCCCGATTTAGTTATCATCAGTTTTCTGAATTACCTTCCACCGTGGGAGCAATTTAAAGACGTCAAAAAATCGCAAGTAATTTTAAAGCTACAAGTTTAGTGTGTACAATGACTTATATTCCTTACGTATGGTCCGCAAGTTCGTATTGCGCTGTCGTGCGCAGACGGACCGTAATGTGCGGTTGGATTAGATGTGAGACGTCAACAATGCCAACTTTGCTACTGCTCGGATTGTACGGAGTTTTTGAATTAAGAATTCTACTATAGTTATCATATTTTCAACAGACACAAAGACTAAGGATTTCATTTATAATACTACTATTGTTGCATCTATTTTCTAAACACTAAGATTACTTATGAGCTTTCTTCAAACTTAAAGTGTTATACTATAATTTATCTGGCATATAATATAAGAGAAAATAATTCACACAGCGCAGTTAATACTCAATGTTCCAAATTCTTATTATTAATATTAAATTACTATTTCAGGCTTTTACTATGCAGATCAAAGAAGATTCCGAGAGGTCATGAGGCTCGTTTACTTTTTAAAAAAATATTTATAATAGTTATTCCGTATTCATCATCCCGTTCTTTTGGGTAATCCAAAAGAATATATTCAACTTATTCTTTTATATTACCCACCTAACATATTCAACCATAGTATGGAAACATTTTCTCAAATATTACCTTGAGCAGAATATTAACAAAGTTTCATTTTAATGTCCGCAAATCTAATTATATCATAGACGGGACACCAGCTGCGTTAAAGGGTTAACTCATAAATGACGGTTGTTAAGACATAACCGAATTATGTTTAATTGTATTAACAACGGCGGCTCAGTGTATCGGAGCGTAATTTATTAGAACGACTTGTCGTTTAACCCTTTAGGAGTAATCAACTTTGTTATATAAAATTTTATCTCTTTTGCTTGCAATAGGTAGAAGGTTGAGTTTTTTTTGTGACCAACTATTTCGGCACTATTCGGATCAACTAAAAAAACTACTCAACTGATTTTAAAAAATATTTTACATATAGAAAAAGCTACATTACCAACGATTATAAGAAGATGTATTTTTTATTATAAAAATGTATAAAAATTTTAAAATAAAAAATGCTTAGCCTATTAGTTACCAATACATTTTATTTTTATTAGTTTTTGATTTATAAAACAATATACGCAAACGAATTAGAATTATTAATAATTACAAATAATAACACGAGATTAAACCTCAGTGGTTTTTAGTTTTATCATTTTACATGTTATTTTATAAATGCCTTTAAAATTGTTAAAATTATAAATAAAAAAAAATTAATATTTTTACTAAATATTAATTATCCCATATTTTAGTGACGAACAATCAATTTATCAATCAAAACTTGGGTTAATTTGCATTTACTAGGTAAGCATGGTGGACCTTCATGACAGGTGAAATTGTGGTCTAGCGCTCTCTTGATTTAATAATAATAATAATAAAATAACTATATAAAATAGTGAGCAAGCATTCTACATTTCTTTGTAAATAAACATTTTCTACATAAAATTAAAACTGTACCTATTTAAATGTGAATTCATCCCTTTGATAATGTTACAATTTACCCCTCAAAACATTATCTGTTCGAATAGAAAATGTATACGAAGCGATATTACAAGGAAATGCTTTTGTATTTGTCAACGTCACGTCCCCAGTGTTCTGCAAAGAAAAAAAAAAATGCGATATTTTTTTGTACAAATGAACCGTGTCGCTTCGGGTCTCTCTTATTAGATTAACAGGTCGATTTGCAATTCCGTGTGTGTTTCCACATAACATGTTTATTTTACGGAAATGAATCGCAATTTGGTACGAGAGGGGACGTTATTGTTGACTCGGCGATGTATTTATTTATGAAATAATTCTCTGAATAATATTTTAGGTGAGCAATCGTAGGTAGGGTTACGTTGAGAATGTCATTGATCTTTGCCTTCTCAAACCAGTATCTATTAAGTCATATTAATTATTATGTTTTAGATACTGTATAATATTGTGCAACTTATTAGATAGGAACTATAAAAGATGGCCAACTTAACCGAGCTTAACTTAAATGCGTTCACTTACAAATTATTTTAAATGTTCTTATAAAAATATTTAGATGATTTCAAATTGAAGTACTATTAATTAATGTAATTGATTAAAGTATTTCAGTGGTGTCCAATTACTTTTTTTGCGTATAAAGCATCAATCTACTGCAACGATGGATTTTGCGTGACAAATGCCAAAGCGGCACATGTCAAGTACGCCTAAAATGGAATCATAGCGGAGTCTTGCCTTCGCGCGTCAATGCTAAAAGGTAGTAACGACCAAGTTCTACTATTCATTTTAAACTCCAATGTGTTGACATAAAATCACAATTTCTTTAACTGACATAATATTATGTTTGGTTGGTTTTAAATGACAGATGACAGAATTCATGCTCTACGCATACGTCACTTTTAAATGTTCCATAAAGTTCCTAGTGTTTTGTATGGCATGCGAAATCCATAGTTGTAGTACATTGATGATATCAAGAAATACGTCAAGGTTAGGTGTAATATTACGAAAGTAAAATTTTTACACGTAGTGACCGTTAAAAATATATTATTTCGGCGATGCGTGGTGGTTAATACCACTTTAATCCTTGAATAACGTTTTTAGCGAAAGCTACTCCTTGGTGTAAAAGCACTTGTGCTTCTATTTCAGTATAAATTACACAACACTCGTTAAGTCAGAGTCAGAGGTAATAAAGTTACTGATATAAATTAAAATTCCCAAATTGATTTAAACATTGTAATCCGTTTATTATCCGTCGGGAGCTCTGCATCATAACCAAAAGTTTATCCTGGACTTTACGAGACGTTTGGCAATATCTGTCAAAACCTAATGCGATAAAATGTTGAGTTGTAACCCACTGACGACGCTTGACGATTGCGTGCGGTTATTTAGGAATATTGCACAGTTAAAGATATACTATGGTAATATTTTATCTTGTCTACAAATTTAATTCTTAAAAGTGTTCAATATATTACTTTTGTAAATCAAGAAAATGAAGCAGCAGGAATCTAGCAGGAAAGGAGCAAGGATGCGACCCTCACCCATATAGAAAAATAAACATTATAATACCCCACAATTATAATAGCAACAACTTATTCATTGAAAATGGAACCAGTCTGTTCCGAGTTAGTATGGTAGCTTGAATTGTTAAAATTCGTTTTATATTTAATTTTTTCCACTGTTTTTATACAGGGTGTGGCCTGTAATAAGAGCAATAAATTTAAACGATGATTACGCAGTTACCTTAACCTAATCATAATGCTCTAAAGTGCTTATACTCTTAGATATAGCAATCCAAAGTTACAATACATAATTAATGAATTTCATGTTCGCTAAATTGTCGGTTATCAGTCGTTATATTTCTTGGTACAGGGTACTAGGATGAGAACGATCGTAAATGTCAATTTCAAGTACCTACTCCGACTGGACACATTATGTCTGTAGTAGTACATTGCTGGCTCGATTAATTTTGTTATAAGAACAGTAAATTTGTTTTTCATTTTAATTAATTGAAACAATTTGGAATTAATTACTGATTGGTTAAAGGGTCTATATTTTAATTTATTGCTATTATTACAGGCCACACCCTGTTTAGTTGCTACCGTTAACACGAAATGAAAAAAAAAAAAAAAAAACAATATTTTAATGTTTTATTAATTATCATTTGCTTTTTGTGTAAACCATTTATGAAACCACAATAACGATATATAGTGAGAACTTATATAAATAAATATAAATAACACAAATAAGGCTTTGCTTATGGCTTTTGATACTGTTTGACTAACGTGGAAAGCGATAAACGAGAAAGATTTGTGTAGCTATATAATTTGCATAAAAAATATTGCACCCGTGCGAAGTCGTGTTCAAAATGATAAATATACTTTTAGTGTTCTAGAAAGTAATTAAATAGATGTCACATATTATCACTAATATCGCCGTATATCAAAATATTAACTATACCTATTAAAAAGAAAACACAAATATTAATTGTTATGATTTTAATTATTTTCGATAGCTTGGTATCGTATAGCTTAAAGTGGTAAACAAATGCTTTGTAACGCCCACAAAGGCCCCATCTGCTTTGAAGGGTTAAACGTTATGCGACTATTGCAAATAATGAGAGGAGTTTAAAAGAAATTTACGCACCCTCGGGGGTTGTTGTCACGTCTGTTTTGGGTACTTCAAGGGATTATTTTCCGTTGAAATTTAAAAAGACGTAATACTATCTAACCATAATACTACCTGGAACAGTAGCAAAGAGGCACAGCAATATTTTTGATTTGTATTACGAAATCAAAAACAGAGACAGTTTGAAATAGTTATAGATTTTCATCTAATATAGTATACAGATCTATAACTATTTCAAACTGCCTTTATTATTTATTACTAATAAAAGTTTGTAAGCATTTATTATCATAGATTGCCCTAGATTTGCCCTGTATTAAATTCTGTCGAGATACCCTTCTACCTAACTTAGCTTTGGCTTTGTCCTAACTTTGGCGTAGCCCAAATGGAGTGTAAAGATTTCTTTTAAAAAAGCAGGCATGCTTGTAAATGCTTATAATTTATATTATAATACTCTTTAATGAAAGTCTTTTATAAGTTAAACTAAACTCTTAAACGCTAAACTCGTAGGCTGTACTCCAGACTATAACTATGTAACCTAATAAATTTAAATTTAAAGTTGGCTCTTCGCACATTTCGTAAGAAATAAAATTGTGCGAGATAACTAAACCAAAAAATTTACGAATTTTTGCTCGGCTGAAACTCATGGTAGCTAGTTGCTACATCTCTATATATAGTGTAGGGCTTTTCAGAATATGAGTTAAAATTTAAATTTATTAACATAAACATGACCAATTTTAACATAGAAAAAATGATAAAAACAATATCTCAAAAAACCATTCACGTGTTCTCGTTAAAATTTAACTGTGAGCTGTTAGTGGCAATAACATGGCTCAGTTAGGAAACAGTTTTATGTGCAATAACTGTTTAACACGTCCAACGTTGGTTTATGTCGTTACGTACACGCGAATAAATTTAATCGTTGCTAACGTGAAGCCCTAAACGTGATTTTATTTGTTTACTCTATCAGCTTTAAGGTATTACACACCTTATTTAGTTACTAGCTGGTGCCCACGAGCGCGTCAACCGCGTCTGAGTTGAAAAATAAAAATATACATAAGCAATATAACGGTTGGCCTCTTGTTGCTATAACACTTTGGCCAGGAGTTAGTTTTAGGTACTTTTTTCCGGTTGAAAGGTACCTTGTATACCTGACAACGTATATGCAAAATTTCATGATGATCAGTTGTGTATTTAATGCGTGAAAAGGTAACAAATAGACAGACAGAGTTACTTTCACATTTATAATATTAAGTATGGATAGTATTGATATTCATAAAAGTATCCGTATAGTTTCGCAGTCATTTGGGCGGCCCGTCTGGCGGCAGTAACCACCCCATTACAGAAGACTACCATGAAATAAAAGCACTGTGCTCTGGTGTTTCAGTCAGTAAGGAACGCCAGAGCCTACTTCCCTTCACAACAACCTCCACAATACAATGAATCCTAGTGTAGTCGGAAGACGGTAGCTACCTACCATCACCTAGACCTTTACGAAAATAAGTGCCATCAAATGTTAAAAAATACTTTTTATATGTTAAGTAACTAAATGCATATAGCAGTTAGTTACTTAACATATAAAAAGGTAAATCATGCATTAACATTATCAAAGGTAAATCATGCATTAACCTTTGATAAGATTTAACTTAATATTGTTTACATAACTAACTAGTAAAAAATATAGTATAAAAACTAGTATAGACCGAATGGATGGTTGGCGACTTCATTTTATACTAACTCACGTCCCCCTAAGGTAAGTAACTAGAATTGTATAGTGTTTGCCTCTCTCTAATCAAACGGGCCACAAACGTATCAAGCGGCTAATCATACGTTAATCTTATTTACCAACAAACATTTACCATTCACTATTCATATTTGTTTTGAATGATCGCCATATTTGACTGTGAATTATCAATATTAAATATGTTACCACCATTGCAACATATGTGGAGCAATTGAAATGGAACGCTAGTGCATTGACATAACGTTCAAAAAGGGTTTTTTTGTAATAGGTTTATAATATTGAATAATTCCTTTTGACGACAGTATGTTTGAGGCGTCTATTCATTGGAAAATCTGATATGATTGAATAAAGGAGGACTCGAAATCTAGAAATATAAATGAACTTTATATAGTTATCTATACATTAAAATATATTATTTTCATATTTTTAAATATACTTTTTAAATATGTATAAGTATTTTATATATTTTTAAATGGTCCCTTAGGAACAGTACTAATTTTTCTGGATGAAAGGTACCCTACGTCCTTCTCTGTATGTAAAAATTCAATGATGCTTGATCAGTTGAGTAGTTAAGGAGTGAAAACGTAACAAACAAACACAATCACTCGAATTTTTTATGGGGTGTGAGTTTTATTTCGTTATGCTTTTACGCTTTAACTACTCAAATAATTATATCATGTAATTTCGATATACGGTACTATTCCCGAGAGATGCAGACGAATCCGAGGGCAAGAGATATTTGGTTTAAATAATCATGTCTCATAGATATAAAAAGTAGTCTCATAAAACCTTTTTTTAAAGCGATGCATAATTCTCTAAAACTGTAAGTTCGAATTGTTATGCAAACTGCTCAAATGCCGATATCAGACTGACTGCACTCACTTAGAAAACTCTTCAGATAAACGTTATTTTTATTGAATATTACCTTTTAAATGCCGCGATATCGTTACCTGCTGATGGTTCAAAGCTCACAATCTTTAGCACTAAAAGTCATTTTATTCTCATAGTTAGAAACATAAGGTTGAAGCTGAAGCCAATCTTTATAAAAACAAAAAAAAAGGTACAGAAATGGCTATGTTACTTATGAAGTAGCTACAGCTACATAATAAATAAAATCATTTTTACTGTTCTACGACTGTTCACAACATAGTTTCACGACATTATAGTATTTTTAACATAGCACGGGTACATGACATATGATTTTATCCATTTCACGCATGTTATTTTTACAAAATTACTAGTTAGTCCCTTCGTTATAAAAAAAGGGGGTTTAAAATCGGTCCGTTCGTTTGGGAGCTTCGATTCCACAGATAGATACACAGATACATACGTCAAATTTATAAGAGCCAGTTTTTACGTCGGGCCCTAAAAATTTAAATTAAAATTAAACGCCCGATAAAAATATACGAGCAATAATTATTGAATAAATGCTTTAACACTAAGTCTCCGGTAAAAGCTGTATAATAGATAGTAAATTTATTCAAACTGATGGATTTACCTGTAGTTTAAAACTACGCTCTCGATATTCAAAAATTCAAATGAAGTACAGTCGTTGAATATTACCTCAACATATGCAGATTAGTATCTGGGACGAAAAGCAGTCTAGCACGCTTCCATGTTAGCGAATGTGATACATAAATCATAAGTTTAAATTCTGCAAGCGCTCACTGAGTTCATCGAATCGATCTTTGATTTTAGAGACGTATTTTAAACTAACGTGGTGCTGAAAATACTGATATAACCATGGAGTTACGAAATATTTTGAAGAAGGCAATGAAAAATGACATTTACTTTATAAATTACAGTATATTTAATACTTACACATAATAAAATCGTAAACGAGCCGGGTCTGTACATTAAATATTGTTAAAGACAACAATTTGTACATAGATACTTATGTTACTGAGGTAAAAAAATAGTTTTTAGAATTTTTGTCTGCTTGTCTATGCACGCTAATCTCAGAAACGGTTAAACGTATTTGGATGAAATTTGTCACACATATAGTTTATTATAATTATTAACATATATAGTACCTACTGTAGGTTACTGTAGGTTCCTATGGGATTTTCAATAAACTAACTACAGTGCATACGAACTCGCAGGTAGAGCTAGAATTTTATATACCACCTATCTATATTTACATCTAATTATATATATTATAATAAAAAATTTACAACAGTTATATTCCTATAAGATGTTAAATTATATATATTGTATAATGGTTATGCTTCATAGTAATTCAGTGGGCTGATCACAATTTATGTTGTGTATAAAGTAAGGTAAAGTTAAGGTATAGGAAGTATTTAATTTCATATCAAAAAATACATCTTTCAAAATAATACAAAACATTTCGATAACCTTGATAAATTATTAACGAGAGCCCTAAATATTTAGTATTATGAACAAAGTACATATTTTAATATCTGAATATCTTAATAAAATACTTTTTTTTAAATATTATAAAGGTGGCAGACAGGCTGGCGGCCCACTTGATGGTAGGTGGTTACCGCCGCCTAAGGACACAAGCAACACCAAGGGACTGCTAGTGCGCTGCCTACCCTGTAGGTATTTACATGAGACATTAGCAGTATATTTGTTGTTCCAAATAAATATAATAACAATAAAAAATAAAAAAACACAATTAGGTGATCATTTAAATTACTGCCAATCGTTATTAGTTATTTATACTTTACCAACTATCGTCCATAACATAAGAAGACTCCACTATATTTAGACTTTAATTGAGTCACTAATAGAATTAATTTATAATAACCCAATTAATTAGTTATTAATTCAATCAGACACCCTTTTTTAAGTAAAAAAAAAATAATAAAATTAAGACCTACGATTGTTTGTCGTAGCTCTAAGGGAAATGCACAAGTCAGGTCCCGTCCGTTGAATTCCATGACACTAATATACGTGGAGCGGAGTTCCTTTTACAACTGCGAAAACTTGCTGAATTTAATATTGTTTATGGTGTCTTTGCTTCATCCGTGTTTATGCCAAAGTTCGGAGCGCGTTATCACTATTCTTAGTAATTCGTATTCCTACAGCATTATGAAATATTAACGACTAGCTTTTGTCTGCGACTTCGTCCGTGTCCCTTTTTCTTGTGTGTTAATTGATTCAGTCTTTATTGCTCATATGCTTATCTGTTGTCAGACTCTGATGTTAGATATTATGTTTAAATGATGCCTCAGGAACAATACATTTTTTCTGCATTATCTGTATCCTTGACAAGGTGTTTGCAAAATTTCATAATCATCTGTGAAAAGTGTAAAATTATATAAGTAACTAGCTGGTGCCCACGACTTCGTCCGCGTTGAAAAATATTAAGTAGCCTATCCTGTGTCCCATACGTCCAAATGTTTATCTACCAAGTTTCATGAAAATCAGTTAATTCGTTTCAGAGTTATGGAGGAACATACATACATACAAAAAAATCTAAAAATCGTCAATTTAGTTTCAGTATCAGGTATAGAGCCTATAAACACGATATCTCTGAAAACAAAGTAACTTACTCCATGACCGACCCTTACAGATTTATTATTAGTATTGATGATAAGATCATTATATGATATTAATATATGTTATCAGTCGTAATATACGATCGCAAACTGCAAATCGTAATACGATAAACCCTTTGAAATGATTGTGCTTGTCACCAAACAACAAATAAGTGATGCGTGAAATTGATAAAAGTCAAAAATCCACAAAGGTTCAACTTAACCGTGGGCAAAATTTGTAATTGGGTGTTTTAAGTTTTTTTTTTAAATTGACGTACAAGCCGCTGGCAATGTTTGTTTAGGTCTGGTTTACGAGAGGACGAGTATGGGAAGCCTGAAGCCTTGTTATGTTCTTATTTTTTATTGGAAATTTGTAAATAACCTTTCAAACAGGCAGTTTAGAAATTAAGGGCTAAAAATTTTTGTTGGAAGAATTCTGTTTTGAAATTATTAAGAATTAACTTATAGTGTATATAGTATGAATATTTACTGACACGCTAATATCATGATGTATAGAATAATATTAACTTTATTTATCTGATTTTCCTCTCACTATATCTACTAATAAATTTTAGGTAAATTGAAAGTTATGATAAGTCTGTCGAAATGATCTTTTAAAGTTACATTGCTTAAGTTATATCCAGTGTAATTTAAATATCAATATAAAGTGTAAAATCAAACAATTACAGTTGAGTTTTTTATATTTCTCTACGAACTTGCAAAACTGATCCATAATTAACAATCTGTTAGTAAAGCGACAAAAAATAACATAATTTATTTCTATAAGTATAAAAACAAAATGAATCACCCGTCTCAATTCGATTTGTGAACATCTTTCTTCTGCTAATGTTTTATTCAATGGGTGCCAGTAAATAAGATCGGTTTCGTACAAAATGTTCCCCAGTGACATAGATACAAAAACGTTTGCAAACTTATCTTTGCCGTTGCGGAAAAAATTGCAATAACTAGATTCAATGTTTTTTTGAATATTTTTCTTCATTAGTTATAAATTTTATTTGTATTTAATTGTCCCTTTAATATTATTAATATTATTTTCTTTTTAACTACCCTAACTTATAAGGTAGTATTTTTTATATAACGGCCGCCAGACAGGCTGACGGTCCACTCGATAGTAGGTGGCTATAAGTAACGCCACAGATGCTGCAAGTATGCTCTAACCATAGATTATCACAGTGTATTATTAAGGATAAGGAATTAGGAAGGGATAGGGTAATGGACTGTGGCATCCCTTACTCACTCACCTAACACAACAGCACACGTGCTGTTATTTCACGGTGGTCTTCTGTAAGGGAGTTTACTGCCACCAGACGGCCTAAGTGACAGCGAAACGCTCTGTGCTCTTCTACTACTAAATTAATTATAATTAATTGTTAAATCAACAAATTGGAATTAATTATTGCTGCAGGATTTCTTAAAAATATTTCACATTAGCTAGTGTCAATTTCATAGGAATGAGAAGTAAATGAGAAAATAAATGTAAAGTTAAAAATTAAATCGATTGATCGGTTTTGATAAAATTTAGCATGAGATTTAGATAATCCACATTAATTTAATCCAAAATTTAGTATTGAAATCTAGTATATGTAATGATACAAACAATTTACTAACTTTTTAAAATAGCGAACCGCTGGCAAAAGCTACTGAATATTTAGGATTAGGATAGAAAATATAAATATTTCTTTTGTTTGAAATATGCGATAGACATGAAGGCATCGGTTATTTTTTGAACAGCACGTGTATGTTTGTTGCGTTTTCTTTTCTGGGGATACTGGTCATCCGTCAAAGTCCGTTTTATTTATCGTTTGAGTTGAATTTTATCGGACTAATAGCGTAAGAGATAAATTTACGATTGGCAACGGAATTGTACGGTGAAAAGGGTTGCTACTATTCACCACTGAACACGCAGTATGGATGATTAAGAAGTTTTTATTTATTTATTTGAATAGTGCTTAAAAACAACTTAAAAGTCGTACAATTAATATTTACAATGTTAAGGGATATTTTCATTATATATCAGTGATGTTTCCTTAGATAGATGTAGTGTTGGAAGCTGATAAAAGTTTATTACAAAAGTTTATTATCAATGTTTTCCTTAACAGATTCAAGTTCAAGTCAAGTCAATTCAAGTCAATTTTATACGGGAGCATTCAAGTCGCTCCCGTATAAAATTTAGATAATATAGCTATTTTAGTCTTAATGTAGTAATCTATTTTCACTAGGATGCTGCTGTGAAAATAAATTTAAATTATAAATGTGTTAAACATTTATAATTTGGTTAAATGTAGTTTTAAATAAAACTGAATATTAGAAATTAATTTATGAAATAATAAATGAAAAATATGAAATATTAATTTTTATTTTTATGTATTATATTTTTAATGCAATTATTTCTATAGTTAACACCAATGATCGCATGGAAAATGTAAAAATAATACATATAAATCTCCCTGTATTCGTATGACACTAATCCACAAATCATAGCGCCATTAGAGTGGTTGAACACCGATACCTTACATTGAAAAATGTCGTCCGCAATGGACGTTTATTTGATGTCTACCAACCGTTCTTGATAAATGTTCTTCATGTGTGCCAGAAATTCTTGTTAGCATCAAATTGCTTTAGTATTTTCGGAATTAAACTTTATCTATCGTCGGATAATTGTCGATATCCGAATATAAGCCACTATTTATACTCGTACTTAGTTTACATAAATTTATTAATTTATTATGTTAAGTTAAACAGACAGGCGGACAGTCGAATTGATGAACATCGGATAGGGAAAATGGGCTCTGGCATTCCTTACTGATCACTCACGGAAACAACAACATACATGGTGTTGTTATATCACGGTGGTCTTCTGTAAGGGATGGTAACTACCGATAGACAGGCTGCTCAAATAACTGGGTACGAATCCAGACCAGAATCAACTTTGAAAAGTTCATTTCCAAAGTTGACTCTACCGCGAATCGAACCCAGGAATCCTGATACGGAGCGTTAAGTCACACTCTAACCACTCATCCAACAAGCTCGTCAAATATAATGTTTTTTAAACATTTTATTGTTTTATACGTTTCTTGAGATGTTGTAATCGCTAAAACACAGTGATTACATTTTCTCACGTATGTATTAAAAGAAAAATACTACAAAGGGTTTAACAAAAACTTAATTGAATTCTAGAACAAATTTAAATGGTCCAGAAGAGAAGTTGTCTAAGTTGGTTTGCCACAGTTGTAATTTAGTGCGGTTTTCACGTATGTATAGAGAAAATTTATTCAGTGAAGTTTAAGAATGCATGTGGCGTACTTGGACAAGGGAATGTTGGCTGTCTTTGTTAGCTAGTTAAATGGAGTTTTATTGTTTTGTATGATGCAAGTCAATGTAAAAATAATGATTTATCGTATTCAATGTTGTTATTTACAGTTACCCAAAAAATATTATAAAGTCATTCAGTTTTTTGTTACTATAGTATTTGTAGATTTATTTATGTACGGGTGGGAAGACAAGTTGAGGGTTCATTTAATGATAGATTTAAAAATGTACGTTTCATTGAGTATTTTAGAATAATATTATAAAGTTTTTAAGTTTTACATACCATCAAGTGAACCGTCAGCTTCTCTGCCGACCTTAATATATAAAAATAACATTATAAATATACCTGCCGAACTTTTATACATTTATTAATATTTTTTTAGCGAAGGTAAAAAGGTCAAATGTACTATTTTAATACCTAAAAACCTTTTTATTACAGACTAAAAACATATATTAATATATTTTTAGTTTTTTTTTAATAACAGTTTTAGCAGGTACATACATTTAAAGGCTTCAAGTCTCTAGGTATTTAGAACAAAGAACATTTGGAACGATTTATCGGTGAACACTCGACGCAAACTTTTCAAGAGTCGCTTCGTACAAAATATTTGCCATTAATACATGTGTACTTAAAATACTAGCATCCATTGTGCTTTTATCGCCGACAAAGGTGATCGCCAGACTGTGAAATGTCCTAATATTTATCAACTAGTCCGCTGTATAACATTCGAGAATGTTTATATTATATGTAAATGCGCATTATTCGTGTTGCCAGCCAGTTCTTCAAATATCAGAGGGATTATTTTAAATTGTTACGTTTTAAAGTTGACTTATACTATTAATTTCGAGGATAAGAAAGGTTTATAATAATAAACATTCCTAACAAACTCAATTTTCGTTTGAGAAACATTGTTTCGTAGGTACATTTTTTTGTAGGTGGTCTGTGTTTTTAACCCCGAAATTGCATAAATTGCATAAGTTACTTTTTAAAAATATAATACAAATAAACTTTTGGTTTATAAAAAGTCTAATTCTATCTAAAAATATCTAAGTGTTAAAGTTTAATGAAACCTAACTCCAATCCTGTGAATTGTCAGTTTCGACAGATTTCTCAGACGCATAACGTATAATTTTTCGTTTACGTTTTTTTTGCTTAAAATACTTACGTATATCGTATTTTAAACAAAATATATATAATATATATCTTAGATGATACATTTATTTCATACTAGCTGGTGCCCACGACTTCGTCCGCGTTGAAAAATATTAAGTAGCCTATCCTGTGTCCCGTATGTCCAAATGTTTATCTACCAAGTTTCATGAAAATCAGTTAATTCGTTTCAGAGTTATGGAGGAACATACATACATACATACAATACCTACACTTACAGATTTATTATTAGTATTGATCTAAAAATGTAGGTTTACTTTATTATGCAATATGTAAGATATTCCATAATAAAGTAAACAATAAAGTGTACAACATGTAGCAATAAAATCTTAGGCGTGAAGCAATAAGAAGGACATTATTAATTACTTATAAGACAACAAGATACTTTCAATTATTTGTGGACCTTATTTGAAAGTGATAGGATTGGTTTTCAAACCATAACACTATTGTAAACGTTGTAAGTCGTGTGATGTCTCCCTTAAGGCAAGGGACGGAAGAATGCCTAATATATGGTGTTTTAGGTAATTAAATGTCACATAGATCAGAGATTAATGATGTGTTACGATGTGAGGAAATGTGGGAGTAATATCAGTGTCCTGCTGCTTCCGTAAGTTCCAATTCCCTATCTTTCTGAAAAAGTAATCTGGAATGGTTCTGAATTAAAGGAAAACTATCCAGAGTCGTTACGTTCAATGAAATTGTTACTTACTCGATTTAAACCTCGACCGAAGATCAATCCAGCTAACAATTTTCAAAAAGTTTTGTCTCAAAATCAAACTACATTCTAAAAAAATTAAAGTATTACTTTGGTTGTTTTATTTGATTACTGCGAAATTGGCATTAACCGAACTTTAAAACAATCTTCTTTCTGATATGTTTTTCCACCTAGCTATATTAAATTGGCTTCTTCAAGCTAGAAATTGAACTATGAACTCACACAATATACATTAGGTAAAATAACTATCTCACTTTCAAAGAAATCTATGCTTTTATGTAAAGTAATAAAATTTGGCTCTAGTAGAGAATATGTT
This sequence comes from Synanthedon andrenaeformis, assembly GCA_936446665.2. Taxonomy (NCBI): domain Eukaryota; kingdom Metazoa; phylum Arthropoda; class Insecta; order Lepidoptera; family Sesiidae; genus Synanthedon; species Synanthedon andrenaeformis. The sequence goes on from OW387795.2 coordinate 8,485,036, forward strand.
CCACTGAAGGATGTTTAAGTTATAAGGTTTTTCGGAAATTACAGTCTGTCAAACAACAGTCTTGTAGATTTGTATTCAACTTTGGTTTTGTTAACAAAACTATCTTAAATGTCTTTTTTCTTCGTTACAGATTAGATTTTATAAGAGTTTTTATTCTACAACTAGCTAAACCTTTTATAGCTCATTTTTTTATATAATCTATATAAAACACTCTTCTATTTCGAGTTTTATGGACTCAACAAGCAAATTATTTTTTATATACAGATATGGTACATACATATCTATAAAGGTATAATTATGCTGATATCGAAATTCCTATCAAATACAGCAATCCCATTATATTGTCTAAGCGTGAGTCATAAACTATAACCAGAACGTGAGCCATAAACGAAAGTTACTACTTAACTATAATTTTCATTTATGTTACGCGAGGCTTTAATGGATCAGCATCAAACCTAGTTTTGGGCTTTAATGCCTAACGAACATATAATAACATATACGTTTGCCGTTTAATTGAGAGATTACCTTAGCAAATAACCATGAAAATTATTATCTATACTTTTTTATGTTGAGCTCACAGACAGGCTGAAGGACCACTTGATGGTAGATGGCTACCGTCGCCAATATCACAAGCAACGCCTCTGTCTGTAGAATCGTAGCTCCCAAATGGTTGGATCGATTTTGATATATTTTTTTTACTTGAAAGCTGACATAATCGGGAATGTTCTTAGCGTTAGAAGACAATCAGTCCATTTCCTTGTTAACGAAGGGATTTCACTAACTTCCACATGTTTGATTGTTGTGGTATTTGGTATACTGTTACTTCGATGGTTTGTCTATGACATGGTAACCTTGACTTGACTTGACAGACTTCAAGTAGTCTGCGGAACACTTAAGCGAGTCTGGGCTATTATAAAGTTGGAGCTTGGTATATAATTTTTAATTAAAGCTCGTTTTCTTTCAAATTAATAACAGTTCCAAAGAAAATGACAAGTCATTTTAGCTTGAACATAGTGAGACATGTGAAGGGGATATTAAAACTAGAGGGTACCTACTTGATCAATTAAAAATAATGATTTATGCAATTTATAACTTTGTGAAATTCCGTCAACTGTTAATAATGTTTATTATTGAAGGGCAAATAGGGATACGCCATTGTCTTACCCTCGACGCCTGACACCGGATATGCCGCCTTAGCCGGAAACGGAAGCTGCCGGAAGTAGGTGCAATAATTATTAATTGCCATTCTCTAAGACGGCAAATTTTATCTTAAGGCATTTTCGCTACGGGGTTTCTAATAGCAAATGATTTAGAGATTTGCATAAATTATGCCTTTCAGACATTTAGTGTCAACATGGAAAGTGATAATTTCTTACAACTTCCACTTCTTGAAATATTTAATTTTTTAAAATGACCACATGACTTTTTAAAGAGTTTTTAGACACTTAAAAGGTGGTTTGGCTACTCAACACTTAGGTACTTAGCACACCATTTGTCTCGTAGTCTGCAGGCAACTTATCGTTATGTCTGCTATCCATGTTTTTAAATTGTCATTCAAATGACCGGTGGGCATTCGGTCGTAACAGTAATAATATAACTTAAAGAAAAAGAAACAAAAATAAAAAAGTTTGGGAACGAAATCAAAAATGTTATAAATAGTTAAACTTCCACGTCTGAAATGTTTCTTTTAAAAATTCAAATACTAAATAACACTTGTATTATATTATGTGTTCACCAAAACATTTATATTCGTTACTAGAAGGTTAAGGAACCTTCCTTATCAATGAATATTTTAAAAAAGAAGAAAAAAAATGCGCAATTCATCCATCCGTTCTCGAGTTTTGAAACATATCTAGCGATTCATCTCTATTTATATAGATGAATTATATTTAAAAAAATCTAACAATACTTGTTCTTAATAAGTTAACCCATAGTTTACTCGTCACTCCAACCCGTAATCCAACCTTTACCAATTTAAACCAGACGACCCCGCACCCTTAATTTATTCTTTCATTGCGTCTTATTATTTGCAAATGGTCTATTTGTCGCGACTTAACCCTTACAGTGCAGATGGGGTCCCATAGACCGCGGATTAGGCCCGCCCGCCTCAAATCGTCAAACGACGTCGTTTGCCCCACAATTTATTGATAAGGACATTGACAGATATTGCTGTAGGTCTCGTAAAATGCAAGCGGCAGATTAAGGATTGACGAGAAGTTGCAAATGGGGCCGGTTCAGCAGTACCAGGTTCCTATTCATTACGTTCGAGGATTTCGTGTGAGTTTATTGCGTGCTATTAAGTGCCGCATACGAGTATAGATACCCACTGTAGTTAATAAATTATGTAATGCAAATAATGTGCATAAAAAGGTACATAAAAAATGAATTTTCTTTCTTTGTATTTTCTTTTTTTTGTAAATATTTCTGATGTTTAAATATTAATTCTGTTATTTAAGGAAGAGCCAAATCAAAAATTACCGACTTTGTTACATAAATACATAGATTTATTCATTTAATTAAAGGTTTTATTGATAAAATTATTAATTGAATTATTTGGTTACTAAACAAAATTGGTTGGGTATAAATTACGATAGTACAAAAATTACAAATAAAAAAAGGGGGGGTGAGAAGTAGCACGCAAACGCTAGTATGAAATATATCAGTGGGTTCTGAGTTATGAAATATATTTTATATGTAGATACTAGTATAATATACAAAACATCGTCTAATGGCGTCTTAATGAGAGGCAAAGTTGTGAAAACCGTTCGGAGACTAGACGCGCTCATATTAATTACCTTTCCTTTCCTTTACCTTAATGTATGTCGTCCTATGATTAATGTGGTTGTAAGATGTTGTTATGAGTGTTGAAAAGCTTAGTCACGGTATAGCTTATAATGTAAGCACTAAAGCAAGTTTGATTGCGCTTTTTTACACATCTACTGTACTTATGTAAAGCTGCTAATACAATAATATATTAATATATACATATGTCTACTACGTTTAAAATCTGTTTTAATGTTAACGTAACGTAACGATTAACGTTTTAAAAACTCTCATAACGTTGGTTAAAAACTCGGTAACTCGGTAACACAGACTCCGACGTCTGTGTTACCGAGTTACCGAGCTAATATAACCCAGATCTTTTTACCCAGAACCCAGAACCCAGAATGAATAGGCATTTTCATGGTTAGCTCGCTCCATCGTCGTCGGCCTAGTCTTTCCTGCACGGCTAGATGCTAGATTATTATTAATAAAAAAAAAATACAAAAAATGACTATTTTGTTTTGTTTCGGTGAGTAAGGGATGGTAGAGCCTGTTTTCCTATGGCTTTCTAAACCTATATCCCCAAATCCTGCTATGGTCGGGAGCCACTTGCAGCATCTGTGGCGTTGCTTGTGGTTAGGCGACAGTAGTCACCTGCCATCAGGTGGCCATTAACATAAATAAAATGGTGTATATGCCATCAATATTGATTGATTTATTGATTGATTGTATTTGTTGTATTGATGGTAGTCGTCTACCACCACTGGCCTGTCAGTCTGTTTGAAGACCTTACATAAACAAAATAACTCTTTTATATTTAGTCTTGATCTGAAAGAAATATGAAGCAATATGGGGGGGTCATAAATAACAAAAACTGCTATTTTCCTAAATATTGGAAGCTAATGTAGCTTAAACAGGGATTTATTGATATGACTCGAGAGCACAATAAATAATACAAAAGCGAAACGGTCAAAACGCCTCCTATTTTCCATAATAGCACGCGTAGAATTATTCAATGGACAAAAGGAAGGGGTCTCTGCAACCCCTTCCGCTAAATTCACCGTCACTGGTCATTGAAGGGTTCTGCGGCGGACATGGCGATATTTTTCCCGCGTTTCTGTTTCCTTTGAACCGAATTCCTTATGAATGGGCAGATAAAGTATGGTCCAAGTTATAGGATAATTAATACATTTTATAACTAATAACACTTGTAAATATTATATTATGTTGGGCACAAGACACTCAGCAAAGTTAGAATATTGTGTGCTGTAATGAATTTTTGTATTTTCATTTGCACTTTTCTGGATACTTTGTTGGAGATAATATTATTGTATAAATATTTATATAACGAGGCAAGTGGCAGGTATCTTATGGATATTGTAGGGTTAGTAATAAATAAGATAAACAAGAGAATAGTCTAAAAAAAGATTTATCGCAAGTATGTCTGGTGAGATGTTAATTTCATTCATTAATTAATGTCTGAATACGAAAATATGCAGACAATGAAAATATTCATTGACAGTTTTTTGTAAAACTGTCAACTGTAAAGGGTAGAATTTTCCATATATGAACGAATATATCGAGATATTTATGTATCTCGTGCTCTTTACAGTTGAAGCTTTAGGTATCTATAATTATAGGTTAGGTGGTTAGGTATCTCTACATATCGCACCTTCGGTAAGACAAGGGCATAACTTACATATTTTTTTTAAATAAGTTAAATATGCAGAAGTGTCTTAAAAACATTATTAAGATAAAAAAACATTCACAACAGTGTGGGGCTTATTTGATGCAAAAACAAGAGATGTTTCAAAGCAATATAAGCAGAAAAATACGATATTTAATACAAAAAAATAAAACTTTAAATGGCTCTCCCGTAAAATTATAAAAAGTGCAGTTATGCCCTTGTCTTGCCGAAGGTGCGATATTATAATAGATTGAAGTCGCTGTCCACGTCTGTCTGTTTCTTCGCTGATCTCTACTAAAACACCCAACGGATTTTGATACAGTTTTCACTAATAGAAAGAGCAACCAACAAGAAAGGATTTTTATAATATAATTACAAGAAATAAATTACACCCGTGCTAAGGCGGGGGCGGGCCGCTTGTTTTCTTATGAATTTTACCCATCGAAATATTGTACCATACAACAAAGTTCAAGACATTTGCTCTCCAGAACTTTTTTTGCGGATTTTCCGAGCAATAAAACTGAATTAAACTCTGCGCGTTTGTAGGGTTATCTAGATCCATTTATTAACTGATTTATAATTTTTATTTCCCTCGTATTTTAAAAGTAAATTACAAGTTATCACTTAAATAGAAATTTTGTCTGGATGAAATGTACCCTATGTCCCCTGACAACATTTGTATGCAAACTTTCATAATGATCGGTTGAGTAGTTAAGGCGTGAAAGCGTCACAAACAAACAAACTCACTTTTTCATTTACAATATCAAATTACGATATCAAATGCTATGTTATTCAATATCCATAAATATATACTAAGAAAACAGCATAATAAATTAACGGTAAACACTTTCAGTGATTAATTCCATTATGGCATAATTGGAAATACTCTAGAATAACGGGACTCAATCTGCATACTAAATGTCAATCTTTTTGTTAGTGGACATTAGGGTAAAGGGTCCATTGTCGGTCACTACAATGTCCGAGTGACAAATGGAATGAATAATTTAATGGGGTGTCCGAAGAATTAAGATAATTGAATACTATCTAATCTGTTTCATTACATTAGCAATGGTTGTTTACTTTTGTGTTATATTTCATTTAAATTAAATCGATTATTTTTGACTAGCAACTTCGTCTGAGTTGAAAAATATCACACCCGAATAAACGCTGACACTTTTATTTTTGTGGTGCGACGGTAGCGGAGAATTTTAAATTTTTAGACAATCTATAGAGAATTTAACACTTTTCCAAAATAAAAATTATCCTTTATATTAATCCAGGTAATAAACTATCTGTGTGCCAAATTTCACCTAAGCAGTTTGTGCGTTATTAAGGAACAAAAATTCAAACATTTTTTTTGTATTTATAATATTAATAGGTTTTAATATATAAAAATATATAAAATTAAACCTAATTTCAGTGCAATATCAATGATATAACATGAAGTCGGGAGCAAAAGTTATTAATAAAATTTGTATGGTGATTAATATAAAAAATTAATATTAAGTTTGTTATTGTAGCGATATTAATCTGTAATATGGTAAATGGACCGCTAAATGGTAAGTTAATATGGGAGTCGGATATTAAGGTAACTCTGCCAATAATTGGCAGCAATAAATCAACATCCGAATGTAATACATCGACAACCTAATTATGGTACCGGATAATACTAGAGTCTAATGTCAATACAGAACACTGTAGGTATAGCGGTCTGTAAGCCCCCGCTTAATTATATTCGGATTATTGCTTCTATAATTAGTGAGATGTAATTAGTATTGTTTGATTTGTTTGTTTGTTAATTAATACGATTTAATTAACAATGGCACGGTTAAATAATTTGGTTTTATCATTAAACCGTCCATTATCAGTAGTTAAAATCAAATCTGGAGAATATAGGAATATTTCATAGATTTATTTCCTTAACATAGAATGACATAAGTACATTGTGTTATTTAAGTATTCAAATTTAGTAATATTCTACAGCAATTTATGTTAGTTAGACTTATATATAACTAGCAACCAATCCCCGGCTTCGCTCGGATGTATTTTTTCTGTAAATTATATACACTTCTTCGTTTATCATGTGCTAACCAAATGACAATCAAATTAATTAGATGCTTAGACATATTACATCTCATTTTTGAAATTAAATATCTTAATTTGTATTTTAAAATGGGATAACATTTTGTCTTAAATATTTTCTTGTAGATTAATTTTTTATCCCATTTTCGAATCACAAAAAATAACGCGTTTTGGAAATATACACTTAAGGAAATGAGAAAAAGTTTAATATTGTGGAATTTACATCACATCATTACACATGATGATTGATGATAGATATGGCAGCTCAATTTGGTATAAATCGTATCCTGCAGCGATTTCCCGCTGAGATTAGGGTAACCTCTACATTGCAACTTACTGTGCTTCGCTTAATTTATTTTACCGTAAAACTTTTCACAGCACATCCTCTGGCTTGTAGTTAAAACTAATTTACTCTTCTACGTAGCTTCCGATGCACACACGATGCTTAAAAATATATGGGTGCATTGTGTTACTGTAAATTTACAGTCAATAAATAAACTTGCAAGTACCCTTTTTACAATATAACTTTAACAGTGTACGTACAAACATGCGTGCACACATATACACTAATATATATTATAATTAAGGTTTAGACTTAGATCACTTTGATATTCGAGAACCATCAGTCAGCGGCGGCCCTGTCTTCTGTAAGGCCCCCCTTACTGTCTTTTGTAAGATTTACTTTGGAGAGTGTGCTCAGGAGCTGCATGAGCTCATACCGCCTTCTCCTTTCTTCCATCGGACATTCAGACGTATGGCTTTTTTTTTATATAATGCGCACTGCCAAGGTTTGTAACTCCCTGCCGGCGTCTGTGTTTACGAGCTGATACAACCTGAATCTTTTCGAAGTTCGAGTGAATAGGCATCTTCTGGGTGAGCTCGCTCCATCATAGGCCTCATTTTCGCTACACGGGGAGATGATAGCCAATTTAATAAAAATGTAGAGAAGTAGCACGCTGAGACGAAAGTTGGCGACCAACATGGCTATCCTGACCACGAAAAAAAAAGACGCGATGTCCAGTTAAGAAATTTATCAATAACATATACGAATGTTATTGAAAATTCACGTTGTTATTGTTTTCGTCCTAAAATTTCTATCACCTCCCTTTTGTCATTGACAAAGCGTCAATATAAAATTCAGTGAATAGTTACCCCAAGAAAATTCGAATGAATAAAGTAATACAATATTTATCCATTATAACGATTGCATTCCTGTTCGCTCATAAATCAGTGTGAGCAGTGACATCCGAGTTTTTGACAAATGGCTCCCAGAAACAAGTGACGTACACAACAAATGGTGTGTGAAACTGGGACTCACCTTACTCTTGTGTCTGGTGACAATCATGTGACATTTTACCCGATTATGCTTAGCGTGTTTATGTACGAGTAAACTGCTTTATGAACGGCTTTTAGAAATTGTTATATACATTTTTAAATACCGATCTAATAATATAAATGTGTGCATCACTAAGCTCCTATTAAATGTGAAGTAACATTGTTTGTTCAATTATAATTTGTATAAATAAAATTGAACTGCCAAAATGTGTTGGTTGCTATGCGCGAAACTAGAGAACGATTGAATCAATTCAGCTAATTTTTTTAAAATATTCCTTGAAGTTCGAGGAATTCTCCAATGAAGAAACAAAAATGGAACAATTGTCCGTAAAAACAACATCATTTTCTTTTTTCCGTAAAAAGTTTCTAGACAATTAAAATATATCAGCTGTAATTGTCCAATACCTTTTGACATCTATCGAGATGCCAGTGTGCCTCTTAAAGATCACTGAAATAAGCGGATAAAAGTCTTAATATTAAAAAAAAAAGAAAAAGGTTGTTTATTTTATTAATTTATTAATTTTATTAATTAAATTTATTATTTTTGGGACACAAACAGAAATAAATCAGAAAAAGACAGTTTAATTATTATTTTTTTAAATTAATATTTCTAATTAAATCCAATGCCTATTGTGTTTGTCTTTCCATTAACATGTCATATTATAACACTCACACACCTACATATATTTACATCTTACAAAGTTGATAGTTATCTCGTCTTAGAAAAATATTGAATTATAATTTATCAATAGTAGGTTTCAATATAATTTGAAATTGCTTCGCAGCAGGACAGGACATTTAGTGAGCTTTCGCGTTTATCGCTAATCGTATATTTCTAGCAAATTGCCAGTTTTTGTACATATTAAAGTTAACCCGGCGTCCACTATTACCTGTTGTCACTGGATTATAAAAGAGTATGGAATCTGCAGGTAAAGTTCGTATGTGCAGAGGCAATAGTTTTGATGATCCACTTGAAGATAGGTAGGATGATGGCCATTACTTAACAAAATAACTATCGTGTGTTAAACTGGCTGCAACTTACAACTTGTCTATATGACGTTGCTTTTGTTAATAGGCGACGGTAGCTTTAAATAAAAGAACAAAAAAATACTGTTTCTTGCGCATACTGTGTAAATGTAAAGATAGGTCCCCGCTGTGCGATATGGTTGTTAACAGTCTTTGTAAATGCGAACCACGCGTGACTAGAAACTTTTAGATGCACAATGAGAATAAATTGAAAGAAAATGTTGCTACCTTGTTAGTTTCATGTTGTTATCGTGGTTTCGTAAATATCCCAAGGAACTTAGGATGCAACTGTGTACCATAAATAACAGCATGGCTATAAAGGAGCTTCCTGGAGGTTCGTATCTGACTTCTTTCATCGTTAAAGCAATCATATTAATCTACTATATAAAAATAAGTCGGGTTTTCCTTCCTGACGCTATAACTCCAGAACGCACGAACCGATTTCCACGGTTTTGCATTCGTTGGAAAGGTCTCGGGCTCCGCGAGGTTTATAGCAAAGAAAATTCAGGAAAAATTTCAACAGAAAAGCGGGTCAACAGAACAGCCATCTGGTGGCGAAACGGAGTTCGCCGGGTCAGCTAGTTTCTAATAAAGATTCTTGAAAATATTGTCTTAATTTAAAACTTTTGCATGTAGGAAAATCAACGATCCTCTTACCACAAATAAATAGTTGAATGTAAGAAATAAGTAGTAAAACCCACTGCAAACACAAGTTAATTTTATTTATCATTAAATAAATAAAATAAACTTTAGTACCATTAATTAGTTAGAACATTTAATACTGGCGGCAGTACAAAAAACCAGCGTGATATTGACTCTTGTGTTTCTGCAAGTAAGTAAGGAATGTCAGAGCCCACAAAAATTGTTTATTTATTTTCTTCCTAAATACAACTAATATCGATAAACATTTTGGAAATAATATTTCTATTTATCACTTGTCTATTAACCTTTTGTGAAAATTTACTTTGAATTACAAAGAACTTTGAGTACAAAGAATTTCATATATACGAAACATTTTGCTTTAATTTTCGCCAAGGTGTTGTATTTGATACCTAAACCAAGTTCTAGACTTTAGACTGTATCTAGACTATGATTAACGACGTGCTGGCGATGACAGGCCCGGCGAGGTGAAACCGTCTATTTATATACAGGCGGAGAAAAATTAATGGGTAGCTTGATTAATGTTATTTTTAATTTTTATTTCTTTAAAGGGTTTTAATAAGAAAATATTATACTGTTATGAAGATACTTTTGTATCTTCATAACAATTTCGATTTAAGTTACTGCTATGAATTCGATCATTTACAAATACCTAAGTAACCATATTGAAACCGTTCTGGTGTTCTGTGCTTGTTTATCGCTTAGCAGCAATCCCAGATCGCCTACCACTGACTAGGGTTCAGCAGGTATAAGCACGAGACCAGGGCGCCTTTGCTAGAGAAGTGAGTTCAGTCTAACAAATGAAAAAACACGACTTTCCATAACACAAGTTTATTAAATAAAGTGTGAGAGGTAGGTTACACAAAATATGCAAGTATGCTAATCAGTTTGCATGGGTTTGACATTCAGTATGTTCCTCATGTTTCAAAACTCAAGCGGACACAAATAAACTTAAACACTCCTTAAGACATTAACAAATAGAATAAAACAGACACTATTATACATATCTATGGAATAAAAATACTCAAACGTCAAAATTAGTTCTCCTACTTCTCGACAGCCAAGGGACGCGGTGACGTGACTTTGGCATTGACACGCTGTTAAAGCTGTCAATGTACTGATAAATAGAACAAGATTCATTGTATAGACCAATATTGAGTGGGCTGTGTGAATTTTATGTGTTACAATATAAATACCTAAGTATATTAGTAACCAGCTGTCCCAAGCGATTTTGTCCGCGTAAATTTATAAAATATAGCCTATGTTACTCTTTGATAATGTAGCTTTCTATAATTGAAAAAAAAAAAAAAAGATCGGTCCAGTAATTTTTGAGTTTATTCATAACAAACAAAAATACAAATATTTTCTCTTTAAAAATAAAAATAGATATAAAAATAGCATTTTTTTCTCATAGTGGCCAGGAGTACAATATTTAAAGTCTCCTTATATCCAGTAGTGATTCCTGACCAAGAAATTTCCAATGGAACGTACCCAGAAAAACGTTATTGAATTTTATATAACGTTGGGAATTCCTCTTGTAGGAGACACTTTGACGTCACGGCAGTGTAGGTTATGACGGCTTCAGTAAAGCAGCAAAAAAGGAAAATTTAGTTATCTATATTCCCAAGGAAGATTACACCCAAGTGGAAGATTTGTTTTTCATAATACCGTAGAAAGAGATGATTTTAAAAACTGATACATCCTGTATACAGAAGCTATAATATCTGAGATGAGTCGGCATGTCTAGGGTAAGCGGTCACTTGAGCTGTCAATTACGCCATATCTGGTAGCGATGATAGACGAGGTTGCCTTACGGTAATCTAGACTTGCTTGTTATTAATATTATGCAATCAGTAACATTAAACAATGTAAAAAAACAGTAACAGCCAAATATAATGTTGTTGTGAGGAAAATAGTATGAAGCAGGAATAAGATTGTATTTCGCTTTAAGTTTTATAGCTCGAATAGTTTTCGCTATACCTTTGTTTAGTTAAGAGTTAAACTATTTTCTTTTCTATATTCATATTCAAACACCTCGATATCTTTGAATATTCCCAATATCTTAAGAATACCTTATCTTCACCATATCAATAATTATCAAGACCTTGATTAATATAAAATTATTGATTTTATAATTATCAAGGTTTGAGATAAAAAAATTCATCCATAACAATTATATAGGTGTCCTGAAATCGATCTAAATCCTCTATAAAGCTATAAATAACAATTTCCCTTTGATATATTGCACAAACGGACAATAAACCAAAACCAATGATTAACAGATCGTCGGTTAATAGGCGGCGAAGTTCAGGGCTGCCACAAAAGAATTATCAGAAAATATTTACAAAACTTATTTGGAGCGTACATTTTGAAACAACTTAATGTACTCTTTTTGAAACGACTTAATAACATAATAGTATACTTATTTTGCTTTACAAATTCTCTAAATTATTATTTTTTAATCAATTTATCTACAAAGTCTCATTGAGAGATAATAAAGAAAATAATACAACGAAACTTTGTCGTGGGTTCTGTATGAATGCATTATTTACGCGAGTGATAGTCAAATTAAAACAAGATAAAAATTACTGGGCCGATTTTAAAAATTCTTTCACCAATAAAAAGTTTCATTATCACTGAGTAACATAGGCTATATTTTATAAACGCGGGCGCAGTCGTGTGCAATAGCTAGTATACAATAAACAAATGTTCATCAAACGTAATCAGCTCCATCAGTCTTATGTAATATGTTAAATATAAAATCAGCTTCCATTGCTAATACGAAAAATCTTTGTACAACCCTAAATTGTAATGAAATTGTATTGTGAATATCGGCACCGCTTTATGGTCGTAAAGGCGTTTAATCACACAACCAATGTCGGTGTTCTAATGAAGAGTGCAAAATTCATGGATTATGATTTGTTCACTTATTGGATTTAAAAAATTACACGTAATGCAACGCATAGAACACGATATAAGACAGATTTTTATGAAAAATTGCGGTCGGTCCACTTGATGGCTTCACTATAACACTAGTAGAAATCAAACATGCTGTATATTTATAAGTTTAAGGGTAAATAATGTAGAATTGGGCTCTAGCAACTCACGCACCAAGAACAACACACATGCGTTACATCGCGTTGGTCTTCTGGTGATAGACGTTGCCGTGGAATAGACCTTTACCAAATTATTTGGCTAACTCCATGGGTTACTAACTTTCTAAAATAAGTTCAGTATTTTAGAAAGTTAGTCTAACATCGGTCTAAATAGACTGTAGCCAGGCTTATCGTATAAAAATTATACGATAGAATAAGACTCAAGTGGTTGGAGAAATTAAAGGTCAGTCTTATTTAATTTATTACCATAATATCTCACGGAGAGTGTTCATATAGTAGTTCATATGTTCATAGTTTTTAAATTACAAGACGGACGAAGCCGCAGAAAACAACTTGTTCATAATATTGAAAATTGTAAAACAACAACAAAGAGTTTCAATCGTCAATAGATTTTTTTCTAATTAAAATTTTCGATATTAAGATGTTCATTAGTTTCCAGATTGCTACAATCGTGTCAAAGGGAATCCGTGAAGAGAAATATTTGAAGCGGCCATTAATTACTGTCGGCGACAAGAGGGTTAATATTTAACCCTTTTTTTATTGAGGGCAAAAAATACCCTAAAGCCATTTTCATGCACTCGCAAACTCTTTTTAAGTTATTGTTTTCTTTTGAGAGGAGGACTTTGAAATATTGCAATTATTACCGCTTGATGTTTGCCGCCTGAAGGACATTTGAGTTTCTAGTCTATTTTTCGGCTTCAAAGGGTTATCGAGTGTTGGTATTAATGGATTTGGAGGCTTATCATTTATTGTTCAATTAATTTTTTTATCTGATCTGATTGAGTAAAAAAAATTTATAAAATCCTAATTGTAATAATAGTAATAATCTTATAGGGCATTCTCTGGAACCACTGCATCTTTTTGAAAAAATAATTAACTCTTTGAATAGGGACATAAGGGCTAAGACATTCTAAATACTTATTGACATAAAACAAAGCTAACTTGATGAAGAAAATCTCATTCTCGTTCTACACCCACTATTATATTATGTATACGTGTATATATATGAAAATAGTTCCATTGTAGACAGGACGGCCATTGGACACGGTCGCGGATCGGCGCATTCCATTTTCAAACGGAAATACCGTTGACAGAGAACACTCCTTTGTTCTGGCTTCGTTCCATTTTCAAATAGAATTTTAAATTTGCACGTGCTGTGGCTGCTTAATTTTTCTACTTTACACTTTACTAATTAATTTAAGCGTGCAGTACAATTGAGACCAATATTAACGAACACTCCAAAAATTTCGGACGATTATTTTCTCCTTTTTTTGCTTTCGAATTCTAAAAAAAAATATTATGGACGCGATTTAATGTGTATATTTTTTATATACAACATATACCTACTTTTCCAAAGAGCCATTGGTCGAGTGATAAAGGCACTCTGTCCCAATGGTCTCGGATTAGATTTCCGACAGGGACAATTTTGGAAATAAACTTTTCATAGTTGGCTTTGGTCTGGAGCTGGCAAGTACTGGCAAGGCACATTGAGCTTCTCAGTCATTTGGGCAGCTCGCCTAGCGGCAGTAACCATTCCACCACTGTGAAATATTAGCATGTGTGCTACTTTGTTTCGGTGAGTAAGTACGGGATTCCAGAGCCCTGTTGTCTATGGTCGTTATCTGTTGTCTATAATAGCATGTGTGCTATTGTGTTTCGTTGAGTGAGTACTGGATGCCAGAGCCCTGTTATCTATGGTCGTTTGCTCCACTTGTGCTATAGGCGACAGTAGCCACCTATTAGCCTGTCTGAAAACCTTCATAAAAAATATATCGTTTAAGTTTTATGAGTATTTTCAGAAAGACTTAATTGATGAATACACTAGTAATAGAATAAGATTTAAGAACGAATGCTTTTTTATATTATGTACAGTTTTTGGTTTCAATGGGACTCGGCCCAATGGAAAGTATAGAATTACAAAAGGATGAGTTTTGAAATTGAACATTTTGATATATTATAAATAGTATATGTACTAGACCCAAAATAACTAATAGTTTTTCATAAATCACTTCTGTGCTTGGCTGTATTAAAATTTGATCTTTATAAAGGCAAGGGTTCTTTAATCTATTTCATAAAGAAATTGATATTATGTGATGCCACCCTTTATTCCTTCTGAAGGTACATGTTCAAATAAAAGGGCTACTTTGTCATGTTGACAAACAGGTACACGTGAGTTGGAAATAATATTTTATAAACCGCTTTATTTCTAAAATGACTTCTATTTACTATCGGTTAGTTTCATTTTTGAATGGAAAATAAATTGAAAAGGTATTATCGAGGGATTTGAGCCGATTTATTAGAAAAACGAAGTAGCCATTGGAATTATGTTTTGAAAATATAAATCAGATAAAAAGCCAGTGTAAGGCTTTTTATCTTTAAGGGAGGTTATAAAAGGCCTCTAACAAAATTTCAGTATGGCTCAAGTTAGGAGCCTACGTAGGCTTATTAGTAAAATATAATTTGGGCTGATTAATAAAAGGTTTATAGACAACTTATCTACACTTATAGTTATACTTTATAAAATAAATAAAATTCTAGATCATATTATTGATATGATTGTGTTATTATAATTTGTTATTTATGCATTATAATGTAAATTATCGTAATTATTTATTTATTTTCTTCATGTTATTCCAATCATATTTCAATTGAATGAAAATAAAATATTCTGTTACATAGTCCTAATAAATTTTCTCTTATAAATTATTTATCAGCGTTTTTTTTTATGAGAAAAGGCAAGCTGACATTTCACTTAATGGTATTTGGATTATGGATACTGTCGCCTATACATATACACGAATTTCACTCACGAATCGAAAGACATGCGTTGATGCCGTGAACTTTTAAAAAAGGAGTGGTTACTGCCACCAGAATATATACTGAACGCGTCCAGCAACTACTGAAATAAGGTTAAAAATGCCATGGAAAGAATTCTCTATGTTTTTCTCTGTCTATTTGTCTATCTATATAGGTTATGGCTTTTTCTTTATTTCAGTAATGTAAAGAATGATAGATATTGATAAGAAATGTAAGATGACCAAGTAAGCCGTTAAAGTTATATTTTAATGTTTTCCTGTGAAGAAAATTTTCAAGTTTATTGGTTCCATAAGAGTTTAAAGTAAAAATTAAATAAATAACAAAATGTAAACAAGATAACAACTACAAAATCGAATTCAGAACCAATCCATCATAGAGGCAAAGCAAAATAAAACGTTTTCCCATACAAGCGTGTCGTTAATGTTTAAAAGATTCCCCCACATCGCGGTGTTGCCACCGTTTATTTTGAAGAATCGGGTTTCCCCTCGGTGTTGCCAGACAATAAAATACGGTGAGCGCTTTTTTGACGGATGAATGGATGTGTGTGATGCACGCGCCAAGTCGACCGTGTCTGTTGAAATATTTATAGACAAGATTTCTATAGCTTCTATTGTAACAACACACTCATAAACCTAAAACTGTAAAACTTCACAAACCTACGAGTATACTGTAATATAAGTTACAAGTTACTTAATTTCAATATTATATTAAGATATCATTAAACATTTGCACGTATTTAATGATTCTATATGTAGGTATTGACAGATTTCAAGCACACAGATTATTCATGCAAATCATAGTAAGCGAATGACCAACGCAAAAGGATTTCGTTTGGGCAGTATGCGATCTTGAATTATAAATAAAAGAAATTCTTTAGTGGAATAAATGAAGACGTGAGTGGATGAAGGTATAAGTCGCTTAATTCCAATTTTGAGTAAATCGAGGATAAAATTTTACTTTTAATTTTTGAGATAAGTCGCCACGGAACTGATTTTTGTACTAAATTATGATGCAAAGTTGTGTAAACAACCTAAAATATTAATTGTATGATAGCAATTAAAAACTTGTATTAATTTTTAAAATAAAAAGTGAACATAGCTCCTTCTTCCATTAACAAAAGTAAACTTTTCTGCACTTTTTGCTTTTTAAAATTAACTGTACATAACACCTTTTCCAAGTTTAGATTTTTCAAAATATGTTTTAAATCGACGATCTTAAGGTCTGTAATCATTTATATGGACATATTACAGTCCTGACAGTCCACTTCATGGTAGGTATTATCTATAGTCACAAAAGTAGCTTGTTGTTTCTTACAAATACAAGTTGTTCTGAAAGGGTTTGAGAGGGCGCTGCCGATCTTGATAGAATAAAGATGTGATTTGTAGACTATAGGGGGGTGGGCTCTGGCATCACTTGCTAACTCAATGAAAACTACAGCACACGTGCTATTTCGTGATGGAATTCTATAAGGGGTTCGTACCTGCCGAGTATGGCTAGGGAACGCAATGTGGCCTGCTTCTACTAATATTTATCCTTCATCTACATTCATAACCATTTTTCATATCGTTCAAATAATATAAAGGAATAGTTATCTGAGGAGCCCATTGTCTCACTGTATTTCCATTATTATTACTGTTAAACAAAGATAACGTACTGTTTATTTTTATTAATATTATGTCACATATAATATCCAACAGATATTGGTTACATTAGCTCACCTAATTGCCAAGGGCTAATAACGCGAATCGCTCGCTCGGAATCTATTAGGGGAATCATTATCATGTTTGCATAATGTATAGCTGATGTAATTATACCATTCACGTGTTAAGATAATGTACGCGAGTTTCCACAGTTGTCAGTACTTGAGGTTTCCATTATGTACTAGTACTTGCACCACTTCGAAAAGTACGTTAATGGCAAACTTCTTTAAAAGTTTATTCTTTATAATATATCACTATCTTTAAACCGCTGCTTACCGGGGACACAGAGAAAGTTACCCTTTTCTGTACTCCTGACAACGTGTATGCAAAATATCACGATGAATGGTTGACTAGTTAAGGCGTGAAAGCGTAATAAACAAACAAATTCACTTTTGCATTTATAGATTTAGTTAGGATCAATTTCATTTATTTGTTAAGTATTCAAATATGCAAGCAAACCAAATACTTATAATAAAAGTGTTCACTGTGATTTTTAAAATGTCATTTTAGTGTGATTTTTTAAACATTATAGTCAACTAGTATTAGTATGTTATAAAGTGACTTTAAATTTATATTACGTATAAATTTCATAAGTTCTTTCATAATTTAGGGCATCCCTTTCAATACAGTCCAAGAAAGAGACCCAATGAACTTTTTCTTTTAAATGTTAAAATATGTAACTAAGAATATAGAAATTCAATTATTAATTTTTATTTCAGCAATAAATTAATGAAGACTTCTCATTCAGTTCCAACCTGTTTTAAATAGAGCCTCTCTTATAAAATAAAATAAAAACATCCATTATAGGCGATTTTTTATGATTTACGGGACATTGTATTACTTTCTGTATATATAATATAATTGTTTCAAAATCAAATACAAAATATTTATTTATCTATTAGGTTTCTCCAAGAAACTGTTACGATCGTAATTATAAATTTAAATTTACCGTCCTAGCTTAACTTGTTACTTGAAATAATATGCAGTTGTCACAAAACAGTTTTTATATGCAGTTTTTGCAGTTTTTATAATTCAATTAAAATTTAATAAATCAAATTCACAAATTAAATGAATCATGCATGTATGAAACAGAAAGATTCTAAGTTTTTTAATAAATTTAAAACACAATTCCAATGTATTTGGTCGAGGTATTTGGTACACGGACGACAACAAAGAAAATTGAAATCTCTATACAATACGGCATGCCAATTGAATATCGTGCATTTTTGCTTGTATTTCTGTAAACAGTATGTAAACGACGCGACTACAATCGAGCCAGTCTGTCCCTGTTTGCTTTTGGCAGAGGATTGCTTACGTGACACACGGTCTTCTCAATCGTAAAACTTTGTGTAGAACAAGCAATATTGCAACAACAATATATAATATTCCTTCATGGAACACTTACCACAGCTGGTGCTGCTGCGGAGGCGGCCGAAAAGCAGAAAATTCAAAAATACAGAGATATCGGCACCGGCTACATATTCATTCCCTTCGGTGTCGAATCTCTGGGTCCGTGGGGTCCCAACGCGCTTAAATTTTTTAACATCTTGTCGAAACGTTTGGTCGACATAACCGGCGATAATAGAGCTGGCCATTACCTCGGGCAACAAATTAGCATTGCCATACAACGAGGTAATGCAGCCAGCATGCTTGCGACCCTTCCAAAGGGACCGATGCTTTATATTATTTAATGTGTAAATATATTTAACTTAGGATTTTAAATTAGCATTTTTTATATTGTGTAAAAAATTAATATATTTTTATACCATAAATTTTAGAGTAACTGGTGATATTATGATGTTGGTAATGTTCTGAATATTATTATATATTTTTAACAACTAAATCATTAAAATATTGGCAACATGTAATAATAATAATCTCTACATTCTTTATGGCGGTATGTCGCCAATAACAAATTCATCTGTATTCAGCAAAGTTTTTTCCGTTACTTCCTTTACTCGGCACGATTGGGATAAAATCGTTTCCAGCGTGCAATTGTATTGTACTGCCTTGATTTTGAATTTCATTAGCAGGACACGATAATTCATGTAGTCTATTTTGATGAGAGTACTCCGAACTTATAATTTATTCATTGAGCATTGCGTGCATGTAAGTGCATTCTCATTTGACTAATCCGCTATCAGCACTAAAATCTTCGTAATCAACTATTCAAATACTTAGTGTCATTTTAAAAGTCGATGCTAAATTCTAAGGGCTAAATTACTAAATTACGAAAATTCTAATTTGTCTAACTCTTCCCTCTTGGCGATTATTGTACAAAAATTTATTTTTATAATTTTTTTAAAACCAAATTTAGGACGATCGAGTAAAAACATAGTGCTTTTTCAATAAGTCAATTCAGAAGGTTTTGAATTTTTAATGTGAAATTTCGACAAACATGTGGCGGACCCAAATTTTCAAATTATGCACCTTATAAATTTGCATATGTTTGGCCATTTCTTGTGAAGTAATTTAAATTATATCTTCGGCACGGTAATTATGCTAAGTGCACCATACAACGGATCTAACAAAAAGCGGTGATTAATAGCTACAACCAGCATAAAATTAGTTGACATGCCCTTTACCAAGTTTAGTTGGAACAAGGTTAATTACACATTATATAACCAACTTAGATAATAAATTCTATTTTAATATAATAAATATGGCTCTTTATTATCTAGTGTAATAATAATGATATTAGACTCGGACAATAAATTTTTAGTTCTATATTGAATAAATATATCTATTGCCGTTGTATGAGTAATTTCTGTCACTTTAAAAAAATACATTATATTTTTCAATTTAGTTCTTCGAAAAGTGACAATTTAAAAAGCAGTATACCATTGTGCCTTTCAAAGTAGTTTTTTAATTTATATGCTTTCTTATGAAATATGTCAATTATGCTATCAGACAATTTTATATTTTATAGCAAAGAGTTATATATATTAGATCGATCAAGTATATGTGCAAGAAGCTTGAAAGCATTGGAATGTGTGACCATAGAATAGGGAGTAGGTCTAATCTAAGCGTCTAATCTAGGCTAATGAATGATAGTATGTCTTGTTAGTATATTAGTATAAGATACTTATATACTAACAAGACATACTATAATAATTTTACGTAGTGCATAAATTACGAAATTTAAAAAGTCATTGTATCAGGTGTTAACCGTGTTAAGCAGTTTGGATGCTGTTATATTTTTTTAAAGGGTCGTCCATTGATATTATAATGTTACAAGATTAATAGCACCGCCGGCTATCAGTCTAGACGGTACATAATGCATCCTGTGTCAGGTCATTTTACTAAAGAGAACCGTGATACAGCACTTTCTTGCTGTTGCAGCAAAAACTTTGTCCGTCCATCGATAGGTCGTTTAAATTTATTTGTTTCTTTGACAAATTTCCTTATTGCATCGACCTTGTTTCGACATTTTCCATTCGTATTCTTCCTGATAAAATGATAAATTAGCTTCCTTAACAAAGAAGCATTATAATAATGACGACTATGTATTTATCTGTATAAAGTATGTGCAATCTAATCTACAACCACGTTTAGTGAGTTGAAGACTTAAGGCTGTATAATTAAGGTAATTAAGGTATTAAGTATAATTAAGGTAAACTCATCTATGGGTAAACTGCATTCCGCAGTCTCAAATTGGGAGATAGTAGTAACAATTCGGTGTAAATGCTAGCTATGATACTATTATTATGATGTCATTATGATACTAGAGAGCTTAGCATCACACGATGACATGTCATGATTTAGGCTTGCATTCTCACATTTTTCGGTTTCATGTCTAGGCGCGATGAACCGTCAATTGAGTGCCTAGTCGAGCAGTGCGGAGGTCACGTGGAAGGTCGCCTATGAGGTTGACCTACCATTATTAAGGCAGCCATCGACTGTTCCGTGCACAAAGTGTGCCAGGAAGGCGATGTGTGGAACGACGTGCTCTGCCAAGTATGATTCGACCAGGAAGAAATAACCCGATTACATAAGAATACATAAACGCACATCTGTTTCTAGTATATCGATGAATGACTAAGGGATTCCAGAACTGATTCCTTATCTCTTATTTTATCAAGATCAACGGCGTTGCATGTATCAATAGGTGACGGTAGCCGCTGCCATCAAGTGTAGCGTCAGCTTGCATGCCGACAGTTATTTAAAAAATTATGCCCTACTTATATTTGTATTTTGATTTTGTTGTCTAAGAATTTTTTTTATAATGGTCACATTCTTTTTAGAACAACTAGTTTTAGGTAGATGAAAAGATGACATTTTATCATAACTTCTCTGAACAAGACTAATAACAATAATGTCGAATCGACTGTCTTCCATCCGATCTAATTCCAACAAACTTCTAGAAGCTTGATCTAAAGTCCAACCGGAGTATTTCGAAGTAAACCTATTTAAGTTTTACCATTACAAACGTGTCTGTTAGTATCATTACAACTACGATTTCAACAGGACAGGAAGCAAAGAAGGAATATTTTGAAGTTGCCAGGTGTTAGTTACAGCTGATCAGTTTTAACTTATTAGACATTAAATATAACATTATAAATTTAATGCTTATTAGACACTTTATCCTACTAACTACTAATATTATAAATTTTATATGTCGGGCGTTATAATACTCATAATTTTTCTCAGGTGATTTTTCATTTTCCAACGCGGACGCGAAGTGGTATTAAATACATGACTACGAATTCGCTAAATACTTGCACTTCACTGAAAACAAACCAATAAAGTTTTAATATATACCATATCGCACCTTCGGTAAGACAAGGGCATAACTTACAGAAAAAATTAAAACGAGTTAAATATGCAGAAATGTCTTAAAAACATTATTAAATTTAAAAAATTTTTCACAAGGGCTTATTTGATGCAAAAACAAGAATTGTTTCAAAGCCATATAAACAGAAAAATACAATACTGAATGTAAAAAATACACTTTAAATGGCTCTCCTGTAAAATTACAAAAAGTGCAGTCATGCCCTTGTCTTACTGAAGGTGCGATATTATTTGTTAAAACCATTTCATTCCTATTCCAAAAAGGAAAACCATTTGTATCAAGTGTATTTTAAGAAAGTATGCAATGCAAGACCTCAATGTAATAAATATTGAGGTTTTGCATTTGGAAACACTAATTCGAGTCCTAAAGACAGCTTCATTAAGCAGACAATAGCAGAATGCTTTCCGCTTCTTTTATCTCGCGATATTAAAGCAAAACTCGGATTCTCGTCGGTTCGTACCGGTTTGCACCAGTAATATCCGGAGTTGTGTCTTAAGTCCCACTATATCGGCATCATAGTGTTCCTTATCGTCGGCACTTTCTTTTCATTGCAGCTCTAAAGAAAGTTTTTGTTGTCCTTTATGATATTATTTGGAGTTTCATTATGTAGCTTCGGATTTTCTTTCGTAACTTAGCTGTTTAGGGACTCTTTTAATTTGGGACATTTATTTTAAGGGTGAAAATTATATCAAATCGACTGGGCTAGACGCGTTTTGGCACTATTTTTAAGTTTACGTGGACTACTATTCGTTACTATTGCAATGAAATGCTATATGTCAGTAAATGCTATAAGTCAGTACACTTTATTTACATAAATAACAAAATAAACGATACGTAAGATAAACCGACCTTATCATAGTCAGTAAAGAGGCAGTAAACGCTAGCTGTCAAATTATACTGTTGACTAACGAACAGTTGTTTATAATACACTATATTATACTATTAGATCTTTTTTTCGTCTATTTGATATAAAATTTAACTAACGGATCGTTATAAAACTGGCCCTCAATGTACTTAATGAGGTGTTCGTAGAAGTCCCATGGGTTCGAATCCCGGCGAGGTCTACAACTGTAATTACCATGTTTGTTGTATGAATCCTAACATAGTAATTTACAAATGCGAAAGTTAACTACTCAAATGATCATTCGACGACACGTTTGGTCTAGTGGCTAGTAACCCTAGCTGTTAACCAAACGGTCGCGGGTTCGAATCCTGCTAGGGGCAAATGTTTATGTGTTAACATTTATCTTTGTACCTGAGTCATGGATGTTTGTATTTATAATATGTATGTATTTACAAAAAAAAAAAAGTAATCTATGTATTATATCAACTGTCTGGTATCCATAATACAAGCATTAAGTTGCTTAGTGTGGAACTAGATGGTGCTGTGTGGAATGTGTGAAGATATTTATATTTATATTTATATCATCGTGAAATTTGGCATTCACATTGCAAGGGATACAGGAAAGGACATAGGGATAATAGGGTTCTTAGTAGGTTTCTACACCTACGAAAAAGTGTTTTGGACGAATCGCCACCATATTTATTAATGCTAATTTCCTTAACTGCCAATGAAATTTTGTAAACATATATACTTACAACTCGAATTAAAGATTCGCGGACGAAGTCGCCAGCAATGGCTAGTATATTTATAAACATAGAAATACTCGTAGTATTATATAATTTAGACATAGAAGTCCCATCTTCATTTGTTCGGATTGTTTAAGGCAATCCAATCCATTTGCAAACTGAAGTAGAACCTTTGGGGTTAATTGTTGTAAAACCAAATCACATTTGCAGTTCGACAACTAATCCGGTATTCAAATTGCGGCTTTATTTGTAAGAGAATAAAGTCTTGATAGGTTATTAAGAATAATTGTATTTGTAATTGTTAGATTTCGAAATACGAGTATTGTTCATTTCCATTCCCGTGAGTGAATTGGTTTTCAAATTTGACTGGTTTTAGTAGCTGTTGTTGTCTAGTATTGTCAAAACTAATAATGTTCATGGCTCTTTCTTCGTTTGCTTTAATGGAATAGGTAAATACTTACCTAAAGGTATAGATAAAATTATTGACATATTTTTTATTGATAAATTAATTTTAGTAAGTAAATTTAAATCCTAAAAATATATAGATTACTAGCTTTGGCCTGCGACTTCGTCCGCGTCCTTAGGGAACATATTTTCTGGATGATAGGTACACTATGTCCTTTACTGTATCTCTGCCAACGTGTACATACAAGCTAACTAAGCGAACGTCTGTCGGTCAGTTAGTAAAATATTAAAATCATTTTTTTAAATGTAACATGTAACTACCATCATACAACAAACTAGTGGCTGTTAATCACAAGTTAAAAACACGATAATCATTAGTTAACCTTGTTTAACGCTAATTTATGATTTTGTCTGATTCATATTTGAGTTTCTAATCTTTATTTTTGAATATGACAATTCTTCCTAAATTTATATGCACATAATATTTTATATTTTTTACTATAATAGTAGGTAAATGTTAGTGTGTGTGTCTTTCGAATTCCCTTCACATACGGATTCCCTTATTACCCCTGAAATTCAATAAAATATAATGAGACAAATATAAAGCCTAGTGCACATGTAACGCGATATTTTAAAAGAAAAAATGCCATGAAGACCTTTAAAACGATCCCCGTAGGGGAACGCAATTTAATTTTCGTCGGACAGTCTATTGAGTGAAATCCAAAGCATATTGGACATGTTTTTGTAAAGCTTTGATGTAATACAAACCCTCTATTTTTTGTGGAAATTATTAGCTTCGTTTTGTTGGACATTGAGTTTTTTTTATTGGACACGTTTCAGATTTCTTTGTTATGATCGGAATCTGTATCGGTTTGTTTTGGCGTCGGTTGATAATATTTTTTAATATTACGCTTACGGCTTACGGAACAGCGATAACAGCATAGATATCTATAATATACTAGTTGGTGCCATGTTATATAGCCTAAAGCCTTCACAAAAATATTTTTTCAATTCGAAACAGTAGCTCCTGAGATTAGCGCGTTCAACCAAACAAACAAACAAACTCTTCAGCTTTATGTAATAGTATAGATGACTGTCATATCCAAAATCACTGGATGAGGTCAGCCATAGTACTTATATAATGCCTAATATTGTATTAACTTTGATCTGGTGCGATGGCGGCCCAACTGTACATCTATCGTCTTTTACGTACTCTTACAAATAAACTGAGATAATCGTCATAATCGTTCCGCACCCTCGAGAAAGATATAGTTTCGTATTAAGCTTAATATTGTATTGTTTATTATTAGTGTACGAACTACACTAATAATATTACACTGCGAGATCGAATCAGTGGCTAAGTGGGCAGGCCAAATGGTACGAAGAGGCGAAAGGCCGCTGTAGCCAGAAGGTCAAAAAGAAACAAACATACTTTTGCTAGCATTTTTTCTTTGTGTTATTTAGATATAATTATTATTAGTGTAAGGTCTTGAACAGTAAGGTCTTGAAGTGTAAGGTCTTTAAGTGTAAAGTCTTTAATATTCAAATTATCTGCTATCACTATCAAAATACATTCGCGGGTGAGTAGAGCCTATTAATTCGGGTGAGTAGGGAAAATTAGTTAACAATTTAATATTCGGGTGAATGGGACATACTTTTTCGGGCCAATTGTGAAAAAAATAATTCGAGTGATTCTTGAGGGCGAACAGGACCTAAATCGAAGGTTCTTGAGTGGTGGCTACGGACTGACAAGCGGAGCATAGGACCTCCACCAACAAGATAATATATCTATAATTAGTTAAGTACATATGGTAACTAGTGGCCCGCTCCCGGCTTCGCACGGGTGCAATTTTTCACTCAATCCAGCTGATAAAATTACCTTACATCGCCATCTGTTAGAATATTTTGGAACTCACAGATAAATAATTGCTGGATTGAATAGGTATCAACAGGTGGCGCTATGTTAATAATATTATATAATTTGCAAAAAAAATAATAAACAAAATGAGATATAAACTATCCTCTTTTAAGTTGGACCAAATAACATATAGTTACGAAATTTTATCAAAGTCGTTTCAGTAGTTTCAGAGTTTATCGCGAACATACATCGTGACACGAGATTTTTATATATATATATATATATAGATAGATAGATAAGGATTATAACTATAAGTAAGATAATATATGAACATGATGTGATTAATAATGATACAACGGTTGCATAATTATACATACATATACCTAAGTATACAATGCAATTAGGCCTACGACAATACAAAAATACATAGAAAGCATTGAAATGAATAATAAGAAGACAAAAGGCAAGTTCTCTTTGATTCGGTCACGCGTCAACGCTCGAGATGACACGATATTAATAATGCCTAT
This sequence comes from Synanthedon andrenaeformis, assembly GCA_936446665.2. NCBI lineage: Eukaryota > Metazoa > Arthropoda > Insecta > Lepidoptera > Sesiidae > Synanthedon > Synanthedon andrenaeformis. The sequence goes on from OW387795.2 coordinate 8,511,394, forward strand.
TAAAATATCATTTTCGCTTCTACAAAAATCAAAGTTAAAGTGCTTTTGATTTTATAATTTAGAAAATTCTTTGTATTATTTCGGAATGCCTTATGTATTGTATACGAAAATAAATTAATCATTACATCTACTAACTTTTTAATTTTGAAACCTCCCTTTAAAGAAGACAGTGATATAACATTATTATATCATCATTTGTGCTTTTTACGGTTAAGTAGTTAAAGTTAAGGCTTGAAAGCGTAACAAACAAACAAATTTACTTTCGCTTATAATATTAAGTTAGGATAGGTTACATAGAGTATTATCGTATGTATCAACCATATTTAATCTTAATTTAAGCAATGTTACAGATTTTAGCCTAAATTAAAGTTACTGCTAATGACATTCGTGAGGAATTCATTAATTTAAAATATATTTTTTTAAGTTGAAATTATGTTTCGCTGGTACAATTTGGTGCAAGAGATAAGCTAGTATTTAGCAATAAGATGTTTTATGCGTTGTCGAACATCAAAGTCATTAGCACTTACAAAACAGGCACCCTTTAACGCGCGAGTAAACGTTTACGCGGCTGTAAATGGTAACCACAGTAATTGAAACAGAAAGTAAACTCACTCTTTTTTCTAAAAAAAAAATAACGGTTAATTTTTTTTTCTTAATGTCTTTGTTACAAATGCACCAATAATAATTTATAATACTCATATTTTTTATATTTAACGAGCCTGTTGATCTAGTGGTTAAGGTGATTATCTTATCGCTCTAAAAAGGCCTTAACGCTCTATTATTCAATTAATGAATTTCTAAATGATGAGACTATATATATAGGCAAGCGATGCAAGCTATGTCTTACATAAATATAACATTAAAAAATACAATTATTATTTGATTACTGTTTGCTCTTTAGAGTTTCACGCCGCTTGTCGGTTGAATATGTGGACTTTATATATTAAAATTTACAACAACTTATGTCTAACCATATTTAGCAAGTAAATTATTTTTGAATTTGAATTTGAAAGGGGTCCTGGTCTCGTTTCTCCTAGCCAACTTTAGAAATGAACATTTCAAAGTTGGCTCTTTTTTGGTGTCTTTAAGTACTGGCAGGATACACTACGTTTCGCAGTTATAAATTGGGGAGATAGTCCGGCAACAGTAACCAACCACATTAACATGTATGGATTTTAATTATATTCATACAAATAAAAGAATTTTAAGTACTAAAATGCAAATAGTTTTAGTTCTTCTTGCAAGCATTTTTTTTAAGTATATGTAACATTACGTATTTTCATAAGTTTTATAAGTTCCCCGTGTAATAAACTTCAATATACATATTATTAGATAAGCAATCAATTTTCTTTTCATACATAAATCTATATAATCTTAAATATAATTATGTAATATTAGCAGCACGACAGTTTAGATTATTTACTAACTTGCTATTTTTACTGTGGTCTTAACTCTCGCTTTAATCCTACGTACGCGTTAAAACGAATATTAACTTTATCAGAAGCACGTGGCGGCATTTAACATTAGAAATAAACCTTCTTATGTTTACACTTACGCGAATGTTTCTAGTTAGATATGGGATGCTGTAACACGAGGGAAGTTTTATTATGCTATATACCTAACGTTGTTTAGTAAAATCGAGTCAATTCTTTCAAAGTCGATGCATATGCTTTTATAACAGAAAGGCTTGTTCATGATTCTACCATACGCAAAATACTCAAGCATTTTTACTAAGTAAGTAATTATATTTTATCAATTGTAGTAGCAGAGAATAGGTGCCTACTGCTGCAGTAATAATCCCTTTCCAAAATTATCGTTATATAAGAGTCCGGTGATTTGTTTGTGAGCGGATAAAGGATGCAACAAACTAATTTCTTATCCCATTCTTATATCCTATCCTATCAAAGTTGGCAGCGCATTTGCCATCTCTATAGGTATTAGTAGGCGAAAATAGTTGTCAAGTGACACTTTAAAAAAAAGGTTATTTAAATTAATGAAGAATCTAAGAAATAAATTAATAATTCCCTTTTGAAAACATAAAATTAATACTGAGAATTAATAATTATTGTAAAAAGTAGACTAGGGATGCATTTATGTTAATTTTTTTTGTATTTATTAACTAAATAACTATTAAGACATAACTATAACTATTATTTTGTGTATTGTGTTTACTTTACGCTATACCAATATAAGTAAGACCAAAACAGAGAATCTTACAGCGCGCAGTCAAGATGTAATTTTAATAACCCGCGTTCTCATTAACGCTGGAGATTTAAACAGTCATCACTCTGCGATGAGTTGTAAACTGGAGTTAATGTAACAGACGTACGTTTTATCTTGTCATCAAGAGAGGCAAGTTTTAATGGTGATTAAGGGTGGCAATTCGTCGACGAAACTCTTCTATTATATAATGGTGTACTAAAACACCGTGTTCTAAGCCGCATGTCAAGTCAATGGATCAACGAGTAATTGTCTTGCATTTCGACTATTTTCTGAATGTGTATTTCAGTGTTAGGAGACGAATGCCCTGAAATTTTATTCCCTGTTTAATCTCAATATTTTTACTGTCCGACTGATATATCGAAACTACAATTCCAACTTATAACGAGACATACGATAACGACCTCTCTTCGCGGACGCGTTTGTTCAACTGAGTCACTCATTACCTTTTTAATATCATGCCACAGAGTACTTTTTTATTGTAACGTCACATCAATGTCAACGTACTTTATTTTTAACGTCACAGAATACTTTATACTATACTTCCGTCGACATAACTAGCAAACGCTACACTATGTTTAACATTAAAATCTGAACATATTTGACGCCTTAGCCCATCCGCAATAATCACATCGTCTCTCAATAACATTTATGACATTAAAAATATAAATTGTAAGAAATAAATCAAATGATGTAGCAGGTAGCGACGGCAAAGGAAGCTCGCTTGCACCGAGGCGATGCAGCAATTTGTCATAGTGACGTGCACCACGTGTGGGTAGCGGGTAGCGAGTAGTGATTACACGCGACTACATGAATCACGTACGGGTTTTGTGGTTGCATTTCTTTGATACTGGCCAATTAAAAGGATAACAAAATTGTCCTTTGTGCTACGTTTAGATTAGTTTTTTTTTTTAAAACAAAAAGTTGTTGAAAGAGAAGAGAAATTAGAAAGAATGTGGTTTTTCTGTTTAGCTGCCTTGTGGACTTCTTCCACAAGCTGTAAATAAATTCCTGCAGAGTCGGCAGTCACGGTAGCCTCTTACCATCTAGTGGACTATCGGTCTGCCTATGACCTTTTGTAATAAAAAGATAGGTTGGATTTAAATATATTATTGTTCTGTTTTAAAAGAAAAAGTCTTTCCGTAATTGCAACTCAATTAAGTACATATTTGATTTGAAAACATTAGAATTTCTGGCACATATTGGTAATAATTAAATATATCGACGAAAAAAATATCGTTTGCATTAAGAATATAATTACTTTGACATGTCTGTATATATTTATGTTCCTCCATAACTGAAACGAATTAACTGATTTTCATGAAACTTGGTAGATAAACGTTTGGACGTACTGGACACAAGATAGGCTACTTAATATTTTTCAACGCGGACGAAGTCGTGGGCACCAGCTAGTTTACTATAAGTCGCTCTACACCTGTCAGTTTTACCGCTAAATTCTTCTAAAATACCCAACAAAAATTCATTCGTTTTCACTAATAGTAAGAACGATAAACAAGGAAGTTTGTGTGGGTATATAATTTGCAAAAAAGATACTTCGTTCCTAACAGAATTTGCTTGACGCAATAAGATACTTACTAATACCTAAGATTAATAAGCTGACCAAGAGCAAACCTATTATTAATAAATAAATAAAACGTAAGTATATTAATCTATGTATGTTTATTTTAAATGAATGTTTGTATATGTTTATGATATGTGTATTTTAATAGAGATTTTATGCTGTTAAATTTCAAGACGTATAGTCAAATATCAAGAATCAAATAGTATAAGTTATTTAAAACATAAATCCATAGGATACTTACAATAATATGTATTTCTAAACAAGTATACATATTATTGTAATGTTTTTTATGACTTTTTCTTTGAAATAGGTAAACGCGGCTGCTGGTTTTACTATTGTCCGGTACGCACATCAAAACCTGGGCCTAGCAGTAACCTCGATAATAAACGAGACTCTCGAACGGCAGCCGTAAAGTGTCCGATTCACTATTTAAACGTTGGTTAATGGCCCAGTCGTTAACTACCTTCAATCTGCTTAATTGGGAACGGTTCCACCAGATCCTTAATGGCCAATATATAGGGATACGTTTTGGAAACGCACAGATTTATCGTTCTTATGTTAACGATTGTCACGGAAATTTGGTGAAACGCTACGGAATTGCGGAAGCGGAATTGCGAATGTTTTGAGATAAGGATTCCATGTTTGAATTTCCTATTGCGTGCGCTATTCAAGATTGTCAACAATTCACATTAAGTACTTATTAATAGTTTAAATTGAATGAAAGAAAAGAACTTGTATGTCCATTCAGTCCTGATAAAGGGTACTAAATATTAGTTCGATCGATCTAACAACTCTGAAAAAATATTCCGTTCTGTTAGTTTACAAAGGGATTCATACAATCTACAAAATAAAAATATATATTATACAACAACAAAAATATATAACACTAGATGTTGCATGCGACTACGTTCGCGTAACCTTATAAAATATAGCCTAAGTATATTACTTGCTGATAATGCTGATGTGAAAGAGTTTTTAAAATCGGTCCAGTAGTTTTTTTAGTTTTGCATGAGAAACAAAAATAAAAATCTTGTAATATGCACAAAAACAATAGTTAACATATAAAAATAAATAATTAAAATAATTTTAGGAAATGGTACCATAACTTAGTTTAAAATTGTGGTAAGGACCACAATATCTATATTCTGTCAGGGACTAGAGATCTATTATTGTTATCTAATATAATAGAAAGTTACTTTATATTTATAACTAGCTGACCCGGCAAACGTTGTTTTGCCAAAAAATAAAAAATAAAAATTTGGGTTGGACCACCCTTAACATTTAGGGGTATGGCCGATTCTCAGACCTACCCGATTAGCACACAAAATTTCATCAAAATCGGTCCAGCCGTTTCGGAGGAGTTTGGCAACAAACACCGCGACACGAGAATTTTATATATTAGATTATTTTATTTTAAATTTATACTACTTTTTCTTAATATTTTTAAAAAAAAATTTAAGGAAAACAATTAGACTAGATTTGAAAACAATATGCGATTTTCAACAAATGAAAAACAAGCAGTTTATTTAGTAAATAAAGTAGTCAATTTTTTTACTTACAGTCAATTTCAGTCATGTGAACCAGCGGTAGTCTAATATATATAATAAATTGAGAATGGCGTTGGGATATTTTATTAAGAATACTATACAATAACCTTTGCGTGTTCAATACTAGTGAAAAAACTTTATTATCATTTCGGCGTGTAGTCCGGTGCAATTTACTACCCCCAAACGGGGGTAGTACGCTTTGATACTCTTCGCGGTGGTTGTTGTTATTGAACCCCTAAATAACGTTCTGATTCGCATACTATGGAAATATTTTGCTCACTCATTCTAGGCTTCAGATAATAATATCTCATTTGGTTCAATCGGTTATAAAAAATTATAAGTACCACGTGGTATGCAGACTTATAATTTTTCATAGTTTGACTAGCTGAAATTTCAAGATAACCGTTTCTAAATAAATCAATTAAGATTAGTTGCTCAAAACTAAGGCTCTACTTACGATATTTAAATAGATATTTCTGAATTCAAGTATTGAAAACTAGTACCCACTCTGACGTCACACGGCTGCAATTTTTTTTTCTGCAAATTCTATACAAAAACCTTCTTCGTTTATCTCTCTTTCTATTAGTGAAAACAGTATCAAAATCCATTAAGAAGAAATCGATGGAGAAACATATAATAATACGACTAATGCAGAAAAAAATGATTCATATATTTTGTTTTGACAAGATCAACAAGATCATAATAAAGTGAGTTTCTTTGTTTGTTACGATTTCACGCCTTAACTACTCAACCGATCACCATGAAATTATTGATACACGTCTGTGATACAGAAAAGGATATAATAACAATATAGGGTATACCTTTCATGCGGAAAAATAGTATATATAAATATAAAAAAAAATAAAAAATATAATATAAATATATAAAAAATATTTATATTATATTTTTAATATAATATAAATATTTTTATATTATATTATATAAATATAAAAATATATATATATAATATATAAAAAAAATATATAAAAAAACGGAAAAATATAAAAAAAACCTACTGCCCTCGAGAGATCATAAAAATTTTTTTTTTAAAAATTCAACGCCTGACAAAAATATGTAATATAAATTCAATAAAACGCTTTAACCCCCAAGAAAAAGAAGCGTGGGCGAATCACGCCCAAAAACTAGTTAACAATATTTTCGATCGAAACTGTCATCAGAATTCTTGTTACTTTAAAAAGAACATAAAAATATGAAATTTCACTTTAAAAAATTGCATTTATTTTGTTACTTAGATCAATCCTCTAATTTGGACATGAACCGCATCGGTACTCGCGTTGCCGTGCGACGCGGTTTCTTTGTCCATTATTTCGTAATCCGATATTACTGGGCACAAATTGAATTGTCAATACATACCGTTTTAATGGTATCTACGCATGACCACGGCCTTTGTCGGTTGTCAAGGGAATGTTAAAATCTTACCTCGTTGTTAGTTATTTTCTACGATTTAATAACGTAGGGTTTCCTTTACTCATTATATTTTTCTGTGGGAGAGAATTCAAAATTACAGAAATGGCCTAACATAGAACCGAAGCACATCAATGGCGGTATCGTTAGTAACATGTGTGAGTGAATTAGAATATAGAATAAACCAAAGCCCCTCGGGGATTCGTTCATAAACTCAAGGAAACGAAATTAATTTTATTTAGAATAGTTTCTTAAATTCTTTGTACCTATATAAAGCTCGGACCAAATCAATACTAATCATAAATCTGTAAGTGTAGGTATTGTATGTATGTTGTTCCTCCATAACTCTGAAACGAATTAACTGATTTTCATGAAACTTGATAGATAAACATTTAGACGTACAGGATAGGCTACTTTTTGTTTTTCAACGCGGACGAAGTCGCGGGCGCCAACTAGTAAGAACTATAGACAGAATTTTGCAGACATCATATAACTTACGAAGTGGCGGATAACTTCGACTTTAAAAATTCTTTCAACCATTAAAAGCTACATTATCAGCGAGTACCTAACATGGCATATATATTATAATGTTACGCGGACGAATTCGCGTGCAACAGTTAGTGTAAAAATAGCGTTTACATATATAATTGATTTTAGTTGAATTTCTCATACATGGCTGTCACCCAGAAATCATTAGCCATATAAGTAGGAGCATTAAAACGTCTCGGTCTATCGCTTCACGCCCTTCCCTGAGGTACCCATTGCTCGTCCACACAAACAAACATACACAAAGAATGGCGGTGACTAATGACTGTTTAAGAAACCATCATACTTTATGGGAAAGTCGATGGGGTGTGATTATTTCGACGCGAGTAAGTGTACAGATTACGAGTAGGTACCTACAATAATTAATGTCTTAGAAGTAACAAATCTTTTTTTTTCACTATTTCTTAAAGCAAGCTTAATTACTGGGTGCCTATTTTTTTTTTGTTTGTTTTACAGTTCGAGTGGGCAAAATCCATGTAATATCCCTCATTTTAGAAATTGTCTTAAAACCTCATAAATGCCATGTTTTTTAATCACTGTAATAATGTAAATTACAGTGATAATAATAATGTAATAGTGAAGTTTTTTTTCTTTTAATTTAAGCATGAATGAAATATATAAAACAAAAGTTTTTTTTATTAAAAAAATGTTCAAAATATTTAATTAAATAATTATCGAGAGTTCTAGGCTTAGGAAAGTAAAATATTTGATTTTCATAAGCAATTGTTATTATTAAGTAAGAAATTTCGTTTTTCGTTTTTATTTTCGTAATTTTTTTTTGCGATAATTTATATATATATATGGAAATAAGGGTACAGTATCGTATTCTGTACAGACACTTCCGCTTCCCGTCTCGTCTTTTCGTCGACGAATACAAACGATCTTCTACCATACTACAATTAATGACACACGCCTTTCTGATTACACCTTCAACATTTTGAGTATGTCGTCGCTTCGCGAGACTTATTCGGATAAATAAAGCACCTATCTCAAAAGCACATATCTCAAAAGAAATAATGTCTTGACCCGGAAGTCATCTCATGTATCTTTTGAGATTTGCAGCTAATAAGATAAGTTTATCTTCAATACGAGTATTTTACGTATAACACTTGTTTAAGGTGTCATGTGCAAAATGGGCAAGCCTGCATGAAGTTTGTTATTTAGCTTTTAACGCTTTAAAGTTCTGTCTCACCTACTTGTTCTTGGATAAAGTAAGCCCTTAACTACCTCTATAGAATAAGCGGAGAAAAATAAAGTGGGCTCTGGGCATCCCTTAGTCACTCATTAAAACACAAATTATTGCTAATACATACAAGAATATCGCATAAATCGTGTAAATTTGTGCGTAGTGAAATTTGTGATTTCTTAATTTACTTCAAATTTAAATTTTCTCATGCTATTATAACTAAACCTTCATTGATATAAAGTGAAATATGTTTTGTTGAGGGTAGATCGCCGGCCGATTCGGGACCATTTCCGTTTGCGCGAGCATCTATCTATCTTAGTCGGAAATGCGACGACACCCTTTCTAAATGATTCCTTACTTAAGGCCATCAGTCCACTGTGTAGTTTTTCAATACACATTATTTATATGTACTAAGTAGCAATTGTATTATCTGTTACTATGATACAATGAGTATATCTAACAGTTGTAGGGTAAACTGCTTTGCGTAGCGAAGAAAGAAGACCAGAATGAAATAATATTAATAAGTGTAGGTGTACTGTGGTGTGTCGTTGAATAAGTCTAACCCTTTATCATTTGTGCTATCAAGGTATTAACCTGGCTATGCTTATGTTTATAGGCGACAGTAATTTCCTATATAATTATGTGCACTCTTGTTTATGGTCAAAGTCTGTGGTCAAATTGAGAAGAGTCCACTGGGCGATAAGTAATGTTAATTACATGCAGTTAAGTCATGATTAATTTAAGTATAGTTCAGTTAAGTTAAGTTTAGTTAAACTATAGTTAGTTAGTAACATATGTTTCTATTTCGTGAGCGTATGAACTTAGAGGTATACACACTATGTGACGAGTTTCCGTAAAAATTGACTTATGATGTGGTACATCGCCTTGACTGCCGCGAGGCGACGGCAATGCAATTAGTTAGCTACGGAAAATTGTACTGGGAGACACGTGATTCTCTAGAAAAATACTTAACACCTTTATAAATATCAGCATATAAAAATAGTAAGAAAAAAGAAAATGTAAAAATAAAAACAAATAAAAAATAAAAATGTGACGTACACAATATAAATACTAGGTACAAAAATAATTTAGATTTACATAAGACGCGGTCATTTATGGATCATTGTATACGGTTTTATAATAAACTGCCTGAGATGATAAGAGCCTTATCTATAAATAAATTTAAAGGAGTCATAATACTATAAGGTCACTGATTATTTAAGTGACAATGAAGCCTGGATTTAGAGCTTGGATTCGGAGCTCATACTATATTTTGCTTAGTATTGTATATGAACTTTATGTTTGTATTAAGTGTACTTAATTATAATTTTTATATTTTAATGATGACAAAAAGAATAGTATCCTGAGTTTCTTTCGGGGTTTCTTTTTGGCTTTTTTTCCGAAACCCTAGTAAATTTAAATTTATAATGACGATTATAAGAGTTTCTTGAGAAACCTAATTGATAAATAAATATTTTGATTTTTGATTTTGATTTTTGATTTTGAAATAATGGATTATGTGAAGGTCGACAGATAGGCTGAGACTGTCCACTTTTATTTTTATTTACGAGTATTTAGAAAACCGCAGCCTGCATTTGCTATTCCTTTCATACTGGTTCTCGCTCTTACTTTACAATTTTACAATGTCTTAATTTTCTTAACTAACTAACATGTTACTTTAATTTCAACTAAATATTCAATTACTATTTACATTATTATTCATGTTTTAATCTTAATCTTAATCGTTATTCCGCTCAATCACTCTTTTGATTATGTTTAAACAAAATTTCTTACTTTTTCCTCAAACATGATAAATTTTAAATTTATCTGTACTTATGTTAAGAGACGGTCCCCTTGATTATAGGTGGTTACCGTCATCTATAAACAAGCAAAGCCACAACAAAGCAAAGTTACGGCCGACCTAATAGCACTGAGGACATGGGATTATAAAGGTATAGGGCTCCTCAGCCTGTTTATAGTACCTGGAGAAGACGACTCATATTATATCACAGAAGAGCTGTGGGTGATTTCGGCTGTATGTGAATGAATCACGCGATATGCGATCAATTAATTCGACAGACAGAAACTGCAGTCAGCGTTTAGCGTATAAATTATTCAAAATTAATCAAATGCGCAAGTGAATAACAATGAACAACGTCTCGTTCGCATTGAGTCAAGCTGTGTCGATCGCAAATGGGACTAATCACTTAATGCAGGTGAAACCGGGGGGAGTAGCGAACTTCGACGGTCTCTAAAATATTAAGCAGTTGGAAAATTTCACGTTTTCAAGAGTGACTACCATTTGTTCTTTTACATATCAAGTACTATTTTTTTTTCAAGATAAATAATTTTAATGACGAGACTACTTTTACATTTGGCTCAAGAGTTTTCGGTGGCGGATCTATTTCTATAATTTTTTATTTTTATGTTAAGGTCGCAGACAGCTGACGGTCCACTGGATGGCAGTTGGCCACCGTCGCCTATAACACAAGAAACTCCACATGTGCTGCAAATGTTGTAATTGCGCTGCCGACTACAGTAGGATTAAGGATAAAGGTTTGGGAAGGGATAGGGAAATTACTCACCGAAACTAAATTAAATATAAAAATTAAAGATATTGCGTTTTTATTCGCTTCCACCGATATTAAGTACTGTCATGTGCCACATATGTGAGCAAAGGAAGCCAAACCACAGTCCCATAAATCCTTTTCTTACCTATTATGCCTTATTATCCTTTCAATGTATTTTAGCATATTGACATTCCTCATGTTAATTTAATTGACAAAAAAAAGGTAGTCTTGTACTGGTATAAAAATATTTCCAAGTAGAAAGTTGTATTCGGTTCATACAATAGTAGGGTGGTTCAATATAAAATTTTGTTCGATAAAATCTGAATAACATACGAGACGCTATTCGGAGTCGACTACTCTCACGAGAACGAGGTAACGGAGAGCTTTTGCAATATATTTGAAAGCTTCCACAAGTATTTACAGATTGTATTCTATGAGAATTGAATAAATAATGAAATAGGGTAACCGTAAGTGCAGGAAAAATCTTCAACAGTTAACAACAGATAACGTAAAAGTACTTTGTATATTTTACATATTTGTATGTATTAAAGGAGAAAGATTATCATGGGTATAATACTATGTTATAAAAGTATTATTATAATTAATTATTTATTATTTAAATACACAATTAAAAATAGCAAGTTACTACTATCTACCGTTAGTTTTAAGCTTGAACAAAACTAGTTGAACTATATGGAATAGACCGTATTTAGTCCTTTGATACACGGTTATGCCTGGGCCACGAAACCAACGTTCGAAGCGAATTCGCTTAGTGCTGCAAGCGCCAGCGTCGAGAGTTTTCAGCGACGTGTTGTGGCATCTTACATGAACTACAACCATTTGTTTTTAACGTTCGACTCTGACGCGTGCAGCGCAATGCGGAATTCGCTTCGAGCGTTGGTTTCGTGGCCCAGAAGTTATAGATTATTACGAAATTTAAACTGGGGCCTTAGCCAAGAACCAAACTAATGCAAACGTTTCGTTGCGTTCTTACGAAACGAAAGAAATAAAGCCCGGTGATTGGTCAAAATTTTATATGGGCGTTACAACAACCAATCACCGGGCTTTATTTCTTTCGTTTCGTTGCATTGGTTTGGTTCTTAGCTATAAGGCCCCAGGGGGCCTAGCCAAGATGTACATTAAAGAAAACGCTCCCTAGCGAACTTTACGGAGCGAACAAAATAAAGCCCGGTGATTGGTTGTTGTAACGCCCACATAAAATTTTGACCAATCACAAAGCTTTGTCCGTAGCGTAGCGTAGCGTTTACGACTGTAGAAAGCACTGCGTTTGCATCTTGGCTAGGGCCCCAGGGGGCCTAGCCAAGATGTACATTAAAGAAACGCTCCCTAGCGAACTTTACGAAGCGAACAAAACAAAGCCCGGTGATTGGTTGTTGTAACGCCCACATAAAATTTTGACCAATCACAAAGCTTTGTCCCAGTGTAGCGTAGCGTTTACGACTGTAGAAAGCACTGCGTTTGCATCTTGGCTAGGGCCCCTGGACTTACTTCGTCCGACGACTTCGTCCATGACCCTTTTTCTTATGTTTTTAACATTCATTCAATCTTTATTGACATATATATCTATGTTAGGTGTTGAATATTATTAGATGATCTCTTGGAAGCAGTAATTATTTATAGATGAAGAGTATCTTATGTCCTTTTCTGTTTTGCTTACAATGAGTATGCAAAATTTCATTATAATCATGATGATGGCGTGAGAGGGTAACAAACCAACAAACTGAATTTATATTAGTTAGGATGTAAGGTCTGACGACATTACATTTCATATAATGTAAGGCTGAAGATCCACTTGATTGTAGGATCTTACAAAAAAAATAAAATCAATATGTATATTAATTTCCAGATTAACTGCTAGTTGTTGCATGCGACTTTGCACGCGTAACTTTATAAAATATAGCCTAGGTTAGTCGCTGAAATGTAGCTTTCTATAGGTGAAAGGATTTTAAAATTCGGTCATAACATACAAATTTTCTTTCTCTATAATATTAGTACCTATAGATAATAATATGCCCTATGGTATCTAAAGAATACTCCACAATAACAAACAATTTTAATCGTTAACTCAATGTGTACGCGCTTCATCAAATTCTCTTCAAAGGATGTCAATAGGAAAAGTTTTCGCTGTAGCGGCTGAAGAAGTTTATCGAACGTTCAACGAATTACGTTAAACTGAGCTTGTAAATTTCGGTTTAAAATTTTAATTTTAAATACTAGCCCGGGCCCGCGATTTCCTACTCGGTGTAGTACATTTTTTGAAAATACCGCAGGGACCTAACATTTTTCCAGAATAAAAAGTAATCTATATATTAATTTAAGTAATAAACTATCTGTGTGGCAAATTTCATCTAAATCCGTTAAGCAGTTTTTGCGTTTTCAGTTCAAACATACAAACTTTCGCAATAATTAGAATTTTTAAAATTAATTTTTAAATATTTAAAAAAAAAATTTTTTTTTTAATAATTTTTAAAACAGAATAGTTTTTTATTTGATAATTCATATATTCTATCTAGGTAAGTATATAAGTTAAAAATTATGAATGAAGCAAATCAGCCGTAATGACGTGGAATCATCACATCACAGAATATTATATTTTTCATGAACTTATTATGACATCTCATAACCCCTTATGATTTTGCCGTGACAACTAAATGGGTCGCTAGATTTTTTTTTTGTCTGAAGATAGTTGGATGACCAGAGAGCTGCCAGAGAGTAACATAGACTACTTTTTGTCCCTTGGAAATATTAATTAATCCTTTAGAATTAATAAAAAGCTCAAAGTAACTTATATTTAATGATTACTTATATAGAAATTTATACTTAGAGATGGGTCTGAGAATTATTTTTAATAACTGAATAAGAATAGACTATTTGTGATTACTATATAATTCAATATTTTTATCCTTATAGTGAAAATTCAACATTTTTTTTAGTACAAATGAGTGAAATTAATAATAACAACAACATAAGTAGTGCAAAGATTAATTAGTTCTATTGGTAGAGAAAGATTGATAGGCATGAAGCGCCATATTTTGTACCGGAATGTTCTTATTTCGGTGTAGCGAAGAAACAATTCAATGTCTTGTTTGGAGGCCTCATCTAAAACAAGAAGTAGTGGTTAAAATATGTACCTATATAAAGCTGGTGCCCACCACTTCGTCCGCGTTGAAAAATATTAAGTAGCCTATCCTGTGTCCCGTACGTCCAAATGTTTATATACCAAGTTTCATGAAAATCAGTTAATTCGTTTCAGAGTTATGGAGGAACATACATACAAATTCTAAAAATCTTCAATTTAGTTTCAGTATCATGTATAGAGCCTATAAACACGATATCTCTGAAAACAAAGTATCTTACTTCATGACCGACCCTTACAGATTTATTATTAGTATATTGATCATAAATAAGAACAATAGAACATACTAAAAGACAACATTATTCTTAAAATGGTTAAACATTAAATTTTGTCTAAAAAGTTTCACATGCAGAAGAAATACCGCATTTTTTAAAATTAAATTTTTAATTATCTTTTTGTATTTTGGGGCTTTTACCTTAGACAAGCATGTCAGCCCCACCACCCCCTAAACTCATTAACATAATTTAACATAACGTAACCTATTAAAAGCTTCATTGATGCATAAACATATCACATATAAGTCATTTGCTGCATCACTTACTGCATATTTATGTATATAATTATTTATTGTCAATAATATAATAAAACGGTGTAATTTAATACATTTAATTTAAGCTATTTTTAGTTGCTTGAAATAAATAAATATTATTTATTTAAATATCGATTACCTGTTTCATCCATTAATTTATGCATCAAAAATAATCTCATGTTTTCCACTTCCATTGAATAGAGTTCTACAACTACACACGGAGAGAAAAGAAAGAAAGATATCTGAGATAGATGCAATAGAATGAGTCCCAATGATATAACCGGTATCTGAAAATAAAATTGATAATATTGAATAGAACACTGGATTAATTTGTGATGAAATAATTAACTAATTAAATTATTTCTTGAATAAATTAGTTCAAAATATATAAACTTTCTAACTACTTCTGTCGTGGATAGCAATTTGAGATGTGTATTTATTTATGTTAAGGTCGACACAGGCTGACTGTCGCCCATAACTGCGCCTCCACACTACTCGTGAAATTCCTCGACGAATTATTCGGGAAAGTTGACCGCAGTACGAAGTGCGTGGCTACACACTCGTTCAACCTCGCGAGGAACTCATTCGCGCTACTTCGAGTCCTTTGACTCGGGCGCAAAAACCGACAACAAATGGAAGTAGCACGAGGCGAGATAAAGTTGGACGAGGTAAGACGAAGTGCCCGTCCACATTCTCGTATTCGCTTCGCCTCGCCCTACTTCGCGAGTAGTGTGGAGGCCGGGTAACACCAGCAAAGCGTGCATATTAGGGTGCGTCCATAGGTGCTGAAAGCGCGTTACATAGTGGAATTGAGGATGAGCGGTTGAGTGGAAAGGCAAATGGGTAAATAATGCTTGTGGACCTAATATTTAATATTATTGAACCATACATAGTATATATTATACTTACACTAACCTCTTTTTCTATTATCAACAGAATACTGTATGAATTTATTATAAGTTTTGGCAGAGAACAGACTACACTAATAAGTAGCTGTAAATAATTAAAAATTATTGTTTTTTTTTTTATTTTAATAAGTAATAATAATATTAAAAATTAAAAAGGAAATTAAACACACACACATGAACACAAACATGTTTAAAACTTGACTCAAAACTCAAAATCTTGTCTGTTTAATAGGTATTATAAGAAATAAATATATGATGTATACTTATTGTTTCTTATAATTATCGGTAATTTATAAGTGCGAAAATAATTCTTTATTTTTCACGTTTTAAGTGGTATGCTATCACTGAAATTACTTTATTAAGAAACAGAAACAGCGTTTTTAATATGTCCCTAACATAATGTAAGGCTATATAATTTTTACTCAAATCAGAAGCAATTCATAATCAAGACAAAATTAATTTCTTACCGATGCAAAGAGCACTGGAGATATCAAATCAAGAATGTCTGCCAAACGTCTATACAAATGTAGACATAATCTAATTTTGTTATCTTTTACCATCGCATTATTTTTTACATACAAATAAAATTTCCATTCGGGAGTTTCTTCGAGCCGTTTACGAAGGATTTTGAGTCTTAAACGTATCATGTCAAAGACTATAAACCTCCACACTCTACTAATATCTAAGGCTAGTAAGGAGAACTGATTTATTAGATACATATATACGTAATCATAGCAAGTATATGAGTAGCAATACATTCCCGTGTAAAATATACGAACGAACCATGTACATATAGTGAAGAAAATCATTTTCTTCTTTGTTAAGTAGTAATTTTGTCTGTTAACACGCAAATAAGTGTCTATTTCTTCAAGTTTTCTAAAAAAGGTTATAAATTTATTCTTGTAAATTAAAATAACAATTATCGAAGCGTCATATTCAATTAATGACCATATTTGAGATATCTCCTGTCCAGCACAACAAGTAATGGTTGCAAATGTGGTAGCAATAATGAGAATGACACAATACAGTTTTGCGAGATACTTGAAAATGTTGTTAGATTGAAAAATGTTGAATCCACAGATTAGAAGTAGGATGAGGATTGGACGGTACAGCAAAACCGTATTGAATTTTTCCACTTTCCTTTGAAACATTTTGCCAATTTATTAGTTTTAATAACACTCGTTTGATTCACAAAGCGACGTCAATACAGAAACAGCTCGTGGCTTGATTGTCAACTACAACTCGGATCAAACTGTTACAAAGCTTATGCGAAACATAATTCGTGTTATGGTAATGATATTCAATACTATATACAGAATTTAAATAAAAAAATTATCAAGGTCCAATGATCAAGTAGCTCAGATGATTTCTGTAGCACTCTGATCCAAGGGTCCCGGGTTTGATTTCCGGCAGGGCCAACTTTGGAAGTTGCCTTTTTAAAATTGACATAGTCCATAATACAAGACTATAATAGTTCTTACTTTAGTGGCTATAC
Source organism: Synanthedon andrenaeformis (assembly GCA_936446665.2). Lineage (NCBI taxonomy): Eukaryota > Metazoa > Arthropoda > Insecta > Lepidoptera > Sesiidae > Synanthedon > Synanthedon andrenaeformis. The sequence continues at coordinate 8,528,559 of OW387795.2, forward strand.
AAATGGAGTGTTTTTCTTGATGATTTATTTATTATTAATCTATACGGATCGACAAATATGTAACACTTAACAACTGAAAAATTTAACAGAAAAAGCAAAAGTGGGTATGTGGAAATCAGTTTTATCAATTATGCATGAAACATATTGACTGACCTGTGCAACATAATGTACATAAGTTACAGGTGTTAGAAATAATCTGCCAATTAGAAAAAGATAATATTGTTATTATTATTAAATATTGAAATAACTTTCATGATGTAAAATATTATACTAATAAAAGATGTAAAAAATATATATAATGACACCGCGTAACAATGTTTTATTTCGATTATGCTACTTTTTGAGCTACAAAAGCCGCAATCAGTTGGGCATAAATAACTTTTATCATTTGGCATATTCACAAATAAATATAATTTATGTTCTTTTAGCCATATGTTCTGTTTCATGTTTGTTTCTTTAGTATTAAAAAAAACCTTAATGGTTTAAATACCCTGACCGCAATGCGAATACCTCAAAATTGGTTAAAGCTTATCGCGGTTTACGTTAAAATGACGTTTGACATGCCGTTACAAAGCCTTTCACACATTTACTGAACATTTCATACATCGACTTGAACTATTCATTAACAAAAGCCTGGTATGTGTGCATTTGATTATAATTATACACAAAAGCTACGTCAAATGTATTATATAAAAAGTAATTGTATAAAATATTTTTTCTTATTTTTATGTCTGAAATTTTTCAAAAGGAAAATGTAATCTTGTTATTGAAATTGCTTAGAAAAAAATAATCCCACAATGTCCTTTTTGTCCTACAATATACTTTGTGCTTGTCCTGATTCGTAAATTTATATTATTTATTAATGAATATAATATGAATTAAAAGCAAATCAATTTTTTTTCGCGTATCTAAGTAATTCATAAATATTGAAACGTAATTTTAATGACTTCATAAACTCTTGGCAAAATTGAATCATCAATTTAAACTCATTAAATAAATGAGTCGATCTCATGTGTTTACACGCCTTAATAATCTTGTAACATACTCGTACTGTGTGGAAGCTGATACAGAAAAACATAGAAATTTTTATCCAGAATGCAAATTCGTAAATATTCCTTTACGTACGATCACAAAGTCAAACTGAAACACACCGTCAGAAGGATTTAAGGGTTTTAAACGTTGATTTTCTTTTCGTTTTTTGTATATAATTGAACGCTTTGTGGCATACGAAAGTTTTTAAGTCCTTTGCCGTTTCACAGAGCATTTTACTGCCAATGACCGGTGAGGCATCGTTGGTAAGGATCTCGGTAAGTATTTAATTGTGGAGGAGGCATCTTGAGACACGAAAATAAAGCTCTTTACTTTGTGAGTTTACTAAACTCGAAGTCACCTTCTTATTATAAAATTTTAATAAAAAAAAAATCGTACCTTGATTAAATATTTTTGCTAAGGTTAATGTAGGTCTAGCTAGAGACAAAGTTAGTTACTGTTGGTTGTTAGGTAATGAGATTTCGTGAAACAGTCGCTACAATTATTGGCTTAGATATTCATTGTTTTAAACTATCTCCCGAGCCCGTTAAACCTCTCAAAAATCAAATCAGAAATCGCTAACTTTTATTATTACATATTCTTGCTTCTTACTAGGTGCTTAGGTCATTTAAATTTAAAGTCATTTAAATTTAAAAGTCACAGTATGCTAAAAAAAATATCAAAAAATATATACCAATATTGAACATACCGCATCAAAATATTGAATATCGCGAATTAATCCGACTTCTTTTTGAAGTAGAAAATTGTTCCGCCAACTTTCTTTGTCCGTTGACCACTCGTGGCGGAATTTTTTACTATTACATTCACTGACTTCAGTTGCCATAAAACGAACGCGGACACAATAGACCCTTAACAAACGACAGTAGTCAATGGTAATGAATCTTTTCAATACAGTTAAATGTCAATAATACCATTTTCATTCATCGTATGATCGTATGTATGCAATGCATTGACAGTAAAAAGGATGTTTACTATTCAAATATTCTTTAATTTTTTCTAACCTATCTCAATGTGAGATTGTGTAGTTTGTCTTTAATTTTCTTAATATATTTGACCTCAATAATTTTATCCTTAAATGTCGAATAAGTTGGTGTTATAGATTCACAATAACTACAAAAGATATATTTTTTCGTTTTTTTCATTGAAAAATTAAAACAAATATTAGGTTCCCGAGGGATCGTCTAAAAATGTTTTAAGAAAACGGTCGTCAAAAGTGGCGGCGCAAACGTCGTCACAGCGATAAAGTTTTCCTATATATAACTGTTATATTATATTTTCATTTTTCAACGCGTACGGAGTCACGGGCACAGCTAGTCACTTATTACTACTTTTCCCTTTACTTTTTAATTTTTATGTGACTACAACTTTCAGCTAAAATATCAACAACTATATATATAAAGTACGTGTCACGTTGTTTGACCGCGATGAACTCCTAAACTACTGAACCGATTTTAGATTCTTTCACCTATAGAAAGCTATATTATCAGCTAGCAACATAGGTTATACTTTATAAAGTTACGCAGACGAAGTCGCGTGCAGTGCAACAGCTAGTATTATTATAAGTTATACTACTTACATGTGCTACGAACGCTACGAACGTTTGGCGCTACGAATAATTATTATAGGTGCTACATCTTAACGAACCGCGTCCGTGTTTAGCAATAAAAATATTTACTTTATATAGAAGTAAGTAAGTATTCGAATGTTATTATCCTTCTTTAATTTATTTATTTAATTTTAAGAAAAAACAAACAACATACGTGTTTTTTTAAAATTAATATTACAAAATAGGATATCAAAAGGAAATATCAACTAATTCTGGATTCTCATATGCATTGTATAAAGAAATAGATACTTTTCACTATTATTTCTAAATTTAATTAGAAAAATAATATAAAACTTCCGTAAGAAATCTATATCAGTTAGTAAGACCAAGTACACATACTCAAACATTTACATAAGCGACTACTGTACCACTAAAAGCTGAATTATATATTTTTTAAATGTAATTAGTTTCTTAATATACATTTCTTACTTACTACATTAATATACTGTGATTTGTATTCCGGTGTAATTTCGTGCTGTTTGCAGTTCGGTTGGTTGTAACGAGAATCCAACTAAAAAAGGTTCAAGTGTGTATTGTCTCGATATGAAACGGAAATATGCAGGTTTACTTTTTTGGTTTCGCATCAACATATAATAAAATGTAAGAGATGTTACAAAGCTCAAACAAAAAAAATATTTTTAGTCAATTTGAATTTGAAAATTTGAATCTCAGAATCGGCTTAACGAACTTGTATGAAATTAGGCGAACAGATAGTTTATTACTTGAATTCCTGTTTGAAAAAAAAAAAGATAACTACAATGCGTACAAAGTCGCGTGCACAGCTAGTATTAAATACGCGCAATCTATTAAAATCGTATAACAACCCACCGGAACATTGCCCTAATTTTGGCATAACGTTATCTATGTCCTACTTGTTTGTATAAAATATTTCTTTTAAAAAAGTACGTATTCGTCTTAGCTGTAATATTGTAAATGATAAAAATTAAAAAAAAAACTGTCTTCTATTTAAGATTTGAGAGAGAAATGTATACTGGCCGTCGACCCAATATATACAGTATATACTGTTCGTTTGGCGGCAGTAACCACCTCCTTACAGAAGACTACGCAGGAAATAATATGTCTATTGTGTTTCGGTTTGTAAGGGATGTCAGAACCCATATCCCTATGTCTTCCTAATCTTTTATTTATAATCCTACTAAGGTCGGCAGCTGTCTGCGACATCTGTAGTCATTCATGGACCGTCAACCTGTCTGACCACCTTTGTATATATATAAAAAAAAAACTTAATCACGAATCTTAGAACAAGCAGATTCAATTTTTATTCTAGGTTAAAACCTTTTCTCAATATCTATAATCAGTATTTAGTACTCCAACTGTTGCTAATATAAGTACAGACTCCATTGTAGATTCAGTTATAAAGTAAGATAACCTGCTCATAGTATGATATAGTATCTTCTTTGCCGGTTTCCTTTTACAGACATTCCCAATTATTTCTACCTCGCGTTGCTATGGAACAATGACTATAAATCCACCTATGGAACAATTAGGGATTGACGGACGCACAAAAGACGGATGTCCATATAATGATCGCCATTATCCACTAGCGACCACTTGCTGGCTATTGTATCATTCAAGTACAATAATGCTTCAGTCAAGTGTTGGGGGCAGGAACAAAAGTCTAACAATTACAATAGATAACGTGCGTACTTTCCATTCAAGGTTTTACCTTTGAAAGAAACATTACTTTGACTTTATCACATTTTTAACATAGCCTGTTCAAGGACTCCATATTAAGATAGCTTAAGAAATATTTTTTTAGGCTAAAACACAAGCAAGATAAGCAAACATTATTTTACTTTGATCCTCTGTCATGTCTTGCTATGAATATGTTGCGCAAAGTATTCTTATATGTATATCCACCAATAAAATAATTTTCAAGGTTTGATTTTGTAGTAGCAGAGCAGTGTAGCTTTTGGTAATAATAAAATTGTAAGGCAATAGACATTTCCTTTACAGAAAACAACAATGTAATTATGTGTACTGTTGTGTTTAGATGGACACTAGATCCCATAATTTCCACAGGGGTCAGTTTTGGGCCCACTACTGTGGAACTTGGCGTACGACGCAATCCTTCGCGTAAGACTTCCAAAGGAGTAGAGTGTCGTTTGTTATGCTGATGACACCTTAGTACTCGCAAGCGGGTCCACATTTGAAGCCATGATCGAGATTGCTGAGATTGGCACAGAAATGGTAGTCGTATGACCAAAGAACTAGGCCTCCAAGTAACGCCACAAAAGACTGAGGTGTTATGGTTCTGTAAACTAGTGCGAGGCAGGAACCGCCAGATTATTTAATTCGGGTCGGTAACGCGCAGGTTCATGTAATTCGTTACATTACCTTGGATTCGCCCTGGACGGAAGAGGGAGTTTCGAAGAGCACTTTGGACGTCTCATTCCTCGAATCGAGAGGATGGCGGGAGCAATGCATCGACTTCTACCCAATCTCGGAGGTCCGCGGGAGCACATGCGCCGCCTCTACAAAGGCATCGTGAGATCAATGGCTCTTTACGGTGCGCCAGTATGGGCAAATAGAAAAATTACAAGGCGTGCGGCGCTGCAGAGCCAAACTTCTAGCCTTGCAGCGCAAAAACGCAAAAAAGCCATTCGTACCCTGTGATCTGGGGTCAATAAGAATACAGACACGGTATCCTCTGCCTGTCGTATGAGGCGACTAAAAAGGGTTCCGGTGATTGGCCTACTCATAGCTACCCACGACTTATTCGAAAAGAATGGTGCCACAGGGACCGCGGGCAATACGGAGGGAGGTACCACGGTTCCCGAAAAGACGCAGATTTCGACAAACCGGGGGGGTTTTTATTGAGTAAAAATCTCACATAACCCAGAGCTTCTTACCCGGGTACCTATAGAAGGTTTTTACCCCTCGTCGAAAAAAAATCCTATAATTATTTTTTATCCCGTTGCAATGGCATCCACTCTGGTTTTGCTTACATTATAAGTAACTGAAGCCAACTATAATCAAGCAGACCATCAGCCTGTCTGGCGAACTTTAAAGATAAAATATCCAGAATCGAAACTCACCATTGTCGTATCAATTTTAAGTCTCTACCTTTTTTTCCTTTCCTTTTATTCGTTTATATAATCATAAAAAAATCTTGTGACTATACTTATTACTTTATTAGATGCTAAAATAACTGAATAGACATGTTGTAATATTGAAATTTGATAAAAAAATTAGTAGGAGAGATGAGATTGGTTTAAAATATAGTTACCTCACCTTTATCATCCAGGGAAAAGTTTATTCAGAAAGCATTGTAACCTCGCTTGTTTGTAAAAATAAAACTCTTTTCCCTAAGGAAACCAGTAAGAAAGTAATAAGAATGATAGCTGCTCATTTGTACAGGGTTTAATGAAACGAAAAAACAAATGAAGCGATCTTGGGAGCAAAAACCGATTTGGTTCTGATTGAGTAAGTGAATTAAGTATAAAATATTTCGTTCTACATGCATAGTTAATGAAATATTTACATGAAAACATATAATTTTGTTAAACTTTCGTAAAAAAAAAACTAACAACCCTAACATAAGATGGATACTATAGATTTTAAAAACTTTTTCCTACTTTCATTGCTATCTATGCTTGGTCGAGTTTAGTATATATTGTTTATTATGGTGTCAATAATATATTGTTTATTATGAAAATATGTGAGTAGTCGACACGCATTTGGCAACCTGGTCCCTGACATGGAAGTGGGTGGGACGAAGTGGCACATTGATTTACGCGCTCTTGTTCGATGCTAATCGTGTGCTAAGTAGCTTCGCTCTTGATTTATGGGCACAGGATTAAAGTATAATTATTTTGCGCGTCTCCCCCAAAAGGCATTTGTCAACTTTGCTACTACTAATTGTGGAGAGATTGTCTTCTCTTATCTCTGCGCGTGATTTATCTCTGACTCGGTTTTAGACAATCTGAGTTATAACGTGTATGTTGAGTGTCATGTTTTCAGGGTACGAAATACTCCTGTAATAAATGTATATTAAGGATATTAATGTTATTTCATTTGCATTTACACGTGATTTACTCAGATTTAAAATTTTTGTCCATTATAATAATATGAATGAATGAATGAAATATTTTCGTGATTTAGATGACGTTCAAATGTTAATGTTTCATTCAATGTTGTAGAATATATGCATTAATAATTAAAAAATTACTCAGGACTTATTATATACTCATTAATTTTGTAGTTTCATTATGTTTTGGGTAAACTTTATATTTGCTACGAGGTTCTACAAATGTCTACGAAGTGAAGTTCTTATTTTACGCTTCCGTCCCATTACACAGCTCGACTATTTGTACGACACACTGAGTTTACGAGCTACACAAAAATCTGATACGGACATCGTCCACCTTTGTTTGACACTTCTATTACGCAAATAGTATTAGACACTAACATTAATTTGATATAAACTAAAGAAGGTGAATAACTGAATGCATAATGTAACATTTTTTGCTTAACAAAGAGAATATAATGAAATGGTCAATCTAGTGAATAAGAAATGTGCAATGATAGATGTTTTCACCAATTTCCTCTGCTATTTATGTGACATACGTCCTTAATAATTAAATTAAAAAACAGAGAATGCATTTCAAAAAATTAAAAAAGGGAAAAACGCTTTCAGATTTTGTAGAGAACGGTCGATTGCTTAGAAGAAAGAAAATATACACTTAAATAAATTTATAAAATATTAACAATTTTCATATTTAAAATACTGTAGCAAGAATACTAATTCACAAGATTACTTTTATTTGGAATCTTGTGAATTAATCCCTGGTGCCGTAAGGGCAGCGCAGTATATTTGTGTATATGTAAAGTAATATACATATTATAATATTATATATATACACCTATAGTAAAGTATACCTTACTTATACATACCTATATATTTGTGCATGTAGTGGTAAAAATTAAACCACTAATTAAATTCGATTTAATCGCGTCAATTTATTAATCTATAAACTACTTATACTTATGTGGCTACTTAATTTATAAGTTGTATTTATACAAATTAACATAATCTAAGACAATTTTTTAATAGACACTTAAGCGCTGTTTACAAATAAGCTGTAGGTTTGAATACCCTAATTAGCGCTCCTAACTTTAACATCGCTGTTAAGTCATTTGGCGCTGTCACTCCCATACTGTAAACGTTTGTTAAATGACTTTACAGCGATGTCAAATACTAACAGAGTATGGTGAAATCGCGCCTAAGGCTTGCAAAAGTGGGCATTGATGATATTTGTTAGACTTATTTCAGACTCTCTTTACCACTATCGGGAATACTTTAAAATGAGGTTCGGTATCCAACATGTCCTAAGTACTGGGAATGACTTTTGGTTGTCTCTATGCGACGATTTAAGAAGACAAAGGGCAGTAAAATGGCTGATTGCTCACAACACTGCCGCGAGCGAACTACGCGTAGAGTTATGAAGCTAGTTTATGTAATAATTAACGAATTATATTATTAGTATAAGGCACAAAAATATAAACAAAATTGACATATAAAAAATATAATAAAAGTTTATTTTTAAGTTAAAAAATGATTGTTTGTATTTATCTCTTTATATAGTAAAAAATAAAGTCGTTTTCCGCTGTCTGTCCCTCTGTATCACTTAGATCTTTTAAACTACGCAACGGATTTTAATGCGGTTTTAAACTAATAGAAAAAGCATTAAAGGGGGAGGTTTTTATAATTTTAAGTAAAAAATCTGTGCGAAGCCGGGAGGCTTATGTCCAGCAGTGGATGTCCTACGCTTGATATGATGATTTTTATTAGCCAGTAAGTTGATATTAAATTATTACTCAATTACAATAAAATAACAAAAGAAAAAAATCTGACGTATGCTTCAGCCTATTTGATAGATAAACTAATCGGAAAAACGAACTAAATGGAAAATCTCACTAATAAAATTATTTCCATAAGAAATTCCTTTGACAGAATCTATCTCACAATATTCCATAAAATAGAAAAATTATTATCTAATATTTGCCACTTTTGCCACATTTTAAACTCTACTTTCCGGTTTACAAGCGTTTAACTTGTTTACCAACAAAGTTATTAGTTTTTTCATTTTATTTAACACTAGGTAACTTTTTATAGCTTAGAGTTATGACATAATACTCGTATAGTGTAGATATGTACTATTCATAAATAATTTCAGCCAACATTGTTACCACATACGACATGCGTCGTATTTCTTCATCTACCTACCCGGTCAGTGTATTTCTTATTTCACATTCATTAATTAATAATTAATAGAAAATTGTTAATAATATTTATAGGTATATATAAAATTTATAATATTATTAATAAGACTCAGTACGTAAAATTTAATATTAAAAAATTCTTAAAGATCGTTTTTCTAAGACACTTGCGTCCTAGAAAACAATCCTACGCTATTTATTAGAGCAAGCACCAACCGATATTTGAACCTACTTCTGTATCGGCAGCCAAGTGTACGACATAATGGATTATAGTCGACATGCATAGTGCAAATATCTTGTCTGTAAGATGAAAAAGTAATGATATAGTTTAATTATTTTAGGCAGCACTATCACGACAACTCTATTCCATTACATAGAAGATTGAATTCCAATCTACATAGTACATGGAGCAAATTAGTTTGCGCTACACGCATCTACCAGTCAGACAATTATTAACAAGTGAACCATGCGTTGGGGCCTTTACGTCGACCCGAATCATTGTTGCAAAATGACGGGGTTATGCAAGAGGTGAACTGAACATCTATTTTTATAATTGCAAAAAAAGTTTTTGGTTTATTTTTTTTGGCTATATATTTTATGTAGCCAACTTTTACATTAAAGAAAACACAAACCTTTACAACTTTTACATAAGAAAATTTTAATTAATTAAAAAAATGGGATGTGGTCGTATACCTTATATACCAAAAAATCATTGATTCTTTAGCTATCGAGTGGTGTGATTATTTTTTTGATATAGTTGATAGATATGCAGCTACAGCATCAAACTCTATCCCCCGATTTTGTTATCATCAGTTATCTGAATTTCCTTTCACTGTGGAAGCAAATTTAAAGACATATTCTTGTCAAAAAGTATATTTTACATAGTAAAGACTCATAGCCTAATGATTCTTTGTCAATTCTAGACTTTTTTAGATAGAAATAATGAGATATTTTACTTGTTTATATTTGTTTGTAAACTATAGCTATATAATTCAAATTAAGACCTACATATATTGTTGTAAGCAGTGCTCTAGGCTCATGTTAATATTATATTTGATTACGTTCACCATATTGCATAACGCCATCCAGCAAAGCCAGCTAAATGCAAATCTCTGATAATCCATTAGTGAGAGGACTGCACACGCTATAGTGTTGAGTTTCGCTGAAACAACTAATGACCGAAGCGTCGATATTGATTTAAAAATTTATTTGCGCTCACACAAAGTGGATCACAGGATAACTAAATGAAACCAGAGTCCGTCTGTAAAATGTGTGCAGGTAACGAAGTTTGAGTAGGTATTGTTTTAGCAAAATCATTTAACTAATAGTAAGACATTTTTAGCTGTTGGTCTATGTGTATAATGGAACATATTTCTTAAAATGTTTTCTGCAGTCAGGTAATGTAATTAAGAACCACTGTCGTCTGGTAATGAAATTCAGAATATGAGATTATGATATTTATAAAAATCCAATTACTTTTATACATATTTAAATTACGGGTAGTTTGACATATATTTCACTAAAATTATCTTTAGTACTATATGTGCCCGCGACTTCGTACGCGCTGTATTGGGCGTAACTTTATTGTTTGTAACTGATTGGAACAAAACAAACCTTAAATTTTACGGGAATCTTGCTACAATACACCAGTGAAAATCACACCCAAATCGGTTTAGCAGTTTCTGAGATACGCTAGCACAAATTTACAGGCAAATATCTACTTTATGATTTTATCATATTTCCTTAATCTTTGTCTTATTAAGATCGACAGCGCAATTGCAGCACCTATAAGGCGTAAATATTAGGCAACAGTAGCCACCTACCATCAAGTCAACCATCAGTGTGCATGCCAACTTTAACATAAATAAAAAAATATTAATCCACATTTTGACTTTTGTATTACAGGATGACGTCGCGCTGATTGAAAACTATTCAGTTTAATTAAACCCATTAAGAGCAGACGTGTGTAAAACGGCACTAATTAGATCGTAGCGGAAACAGCGTCCGTTGCAGCTGGAAAAAATCTTATTATTTTCATCAGCGATAGTGGGGGACTGGCTTCAATAACTACGACCGTTGTTCAGCGATGCAGCGGCTGAACTGTACTTTGTACGAATCTGATATATTTTTGTTATGGCGTGCAGTTGTTGCTCTGTGGAATTTTATTAACAAAAAGCTGTCCTTGCTTAATTGCTTACATTTATTGCCTTGATAATACGCTTTGGTTTTTTTTAGACAATTCATTTGTTTGGCAATAAAAAATATATATGCAGTTTTGATGAAACACTAATAAACACTAATATTTGGATGTTTGTTACTCAATCACGCAAAACGGCTCCACGGATTTAGACAAAACTTGGCACACAGATAACTTATTACCTAGATTAATATATAGGATACTTCTTATCCCAGAAAACTTCAAAAAACAAACTACGATGAAGATTTCTTTCTCAGGGTATTAGATCTATTATACAGTTTATAAGCCGTTAACAAGAATGTATTTATAATTAAATGAAAAAGAAAGTTACATTTCATATTACAAATGAATTTACACTTTTACAATTTTTAACATATCAGCCAGCTATCTAATTATCAGCATGCAATCTATCCTCTGCTGATAAATTATCATCCTATTCAATAGAGGATCATTTAAATATAATAAATAGAATCGTTTTGTATATCATATTATATATTACTGCTTTATATTTGTAATGATTAAAGAATTCTAAAGCGCTTTTTCGCTTTATTCTCATAACAAGAATCTCACAACTAGTTGCACTATCAATTAAGGGGAGAGTGAAACAATGAACGGTTAGTAATTGTATAGTAACTCAGTTAGCCGTCATCGGGGAATGATCCGGTGATGACTAAAGGTGATTGCCGGTTATAATCCTTTAATGATCGTCTGGAAATTATTCCTGTATGAGGAATTATCTTCTTTTACCTACTTCAGAAGCAACTTACTGAAATATGGCTTTATTGAGCTTAAACGCAAACGCAACGAATGCAACGGAATGGTGTTACTATTCTGGTTTGTATTTTTATTTTAGCAAAAGTTTAAAAATATGTTTAAAAAAAAATTAAGTAATAAAACTTAAATTGTGTCGTATGGTAGATACATAGAAAGTCAAAGACTAGAGGACTATAATGAAATAATTATAACAAATTGTTGGAAACTCCAAACACGGAATAGAGACATTATGCACATCATTACTGCAGATATCAAAAACTGAAATTAAACCCAATTGCAAGGAATTAAAGGATATTTTTGTTTGTTTATTTTTAAACAACACAAAAGGTAATAATGATTGAACAAAATTATGGGTTAGTTAGGTACTACTTTTACACACTGTTAGAAGCTGTTAATTATTTTATTAATGTAAAAACAGAGAGAGACGGACCTCGGCTTTATTTTATAACTACCTAGCTATGGCCGTGACTCTTACACGAGATTCTAGATAACGCCTATTATTTAATTTTTTTTAAGTGTTTTGTTTGTAAACCGTGTGGAATGAAACAAACACTAAGGGTGCCTTCAAATTAGACTCTTGAAGAAGTGCTATTGTGGCGCTGTTGAGGCGCGACTACGGCTTTTCATACTATTTCTAGAAGCGTTGTCGCAGCGCCACTGTCGTGCCACACACGCGCATCTATGCCGGTTTGAAATAGTGAGTAGTGAGTTTACATAGAACAATAATGAAGCAAGTGTATCAGTGGCGCCACAGTATTCTTAAAGCGTCTAATTTGTAGGCACCCTAAATGTTATGTATGAACATGCTTTCCACAATAGATCACAATCAAATCAGTTAAGCCGTTTCTGTGATTAGCAGCACAAACGCACAAACAGAAAAAAAATTGAAAACTGTTTTGTTGCTTTCAGAACATTGTAACCTAATCCCAAATGGCCTGATACTTCAAAGCAACTGGATCCAAAATAGATGAATACTTAATTTTGACCTCGGTTCTTAACGTATGTATAAATTGTATCTTTTTTTTTAATTTAATGTACAGACACGGCTCGTTTACAATTTTATTATGAATGTATTATTATTATATAGAGATAGAAGATATATAGATATGACATAAATGATCAGTGTTTATGTCGATAGCGAATATTATTTTTACATAGAAAGATCTCTCCCTACCACTTGTAAATTTGCGTAAAGCGTGTAGATGCTTAGAGTTGAAGTGACGAAAAGAAAGAATCCCCAAATAATAAATTGTGTAGACGACGAACGATAAGTGCAAGGACAAGCGGTCGCATTACTGACGCAAATTGCGAACTGCCTGTCCTATTGAAATGTTACAATGATATCATACTGATGGAAATGTCTTTCCACTACTACTACCTCTTACTACCTAATGGTCTAGGAAACTAATGGATCTGCTCGCATCATCTATAATATTATTAAAATACAAACTATCGTGTAATTCAACTCGTTTAATTTTAATTGCATATACAGATTGCATTTAAACGAAGATTTAAAAAGTTTTATATTTTTAACTAAAATGTGTTCAATTCTTCAAAAATTATTTAATAAATAAAAGTCTAACTTAATTTAGAAATTAAATTTGACTTATCAAAATAAATTATATTGTTTTAATCCTGGTCGTATGTAAGCTATCTCTATTTTAAAATTTTATTTTTTCAACCGGTCGTTAATAGTGAGATGGTGACATATCTTATTCTTTTTTATATATAAAAATGTTATGTTTGTTTGTGCATGCTTCAAAAACTAGAGAATTGGTAGATCAATTTTAATTCTGGTTTTCACATATGGAAAAAGGGATAATCAGGGAAAATTTTTACATATAAAAATTGAACCCCGGGCGAAGCCGGGAGCGAGTCGCTAGTACATATATAATAAACATTAATAGAACAACATTAATATCTCCCAGTGAAGGTAAATGGCGTCGTTAAAGTATATTTCATTTTTTAGTTTGATTTCGTTATATTTGTATAATATAGACAAAAAATATATATTTGTAACATAACAACACTTCATGGTAATTACTAATTCCTATAAGAAATGTATAATAAAAGTTATTTGTTAACTTTTTATAACGAAACATCTAGAAATGTTATATCAATTTGTAAGCACCCAGTAAACGTCTCATAAGAAGGCAACATTGCTATAATCTGTGGAATGCGAAGCGACCCTCATTGTGTAATACAGTTGCCACCCTTAAGATTTGTTTAGTTCCTGCAGATAGACGCAACTGAAAATTACAAAGGACATTTTAATACAAAAAATAGATGATATTAAAAACCAATATAATATTAATATTGTATTGGTTTATGTTAAATTTTGAAGTTTTAGGTTTTATGCTTTCAGTCGGTGTTAAAAATAGTTTTATCCATTCCAGTAAATATATATACATAACTAGCTGACCCGGCAAACGTTGTTTTGCCAAAAATAAAATTTTGGGGTTGACCACCCTTAACATTTAGGGGTATGGAAAATAGATGGCCGATTCTCAGACCTACCCGATAAGCACACAAAATTTCATCAAAATCGGCCAAGCCGTTTCGGAGTAGTTTGGCAACAAACACCGCGACACGAGAATTTTATATATTAGATTAAGCGGATAAATGTGTTGCTAAGCGCAAAACTTGAGAACCGCTGGATCAATTTTGATGTTTTTGGAGTTTACTCCTTATATAAGAATCGATTTGCATAAATAAGCCCGTGGTATAAAAATTTATGAGAGTAAAATCAAAATTTTTACATGAATGCGTTGTGTTATATGCGTTATAGTTATGTTCTATTTTTTTGAATATTTTAGAATATCTGAAGTTTCAGATTTTGCGCTATCAACACAATATTATTTAAAAAAAGAACAATGTTGTTCTTTCGGCGTGTTCGAATTGTGAAAATTTAAATTTTATAATCGTTCGTACCTAATGAGTAAACTCCAGTCGTGTGTCGGAGCTGACACACCCATTTTTTTTAAATATTCTTTGAATTCTTGAATGAGGAATGTTTTCATGAAAAATAAAATTTGAAAACTTTCTGGAACAGCAAAATCCCTATTTTTTTTCCATCCAAAGTTAACAATTCAAGCATTTAAATCAAATATTGTTTTTATCCGCCAACTTCTTGCAAAATTACCCAACGGATTTTGATACATCTTTTACCAATGGTCTGTCTGACTACCTTTGTATAAGAAAATTTATTTACCTTTACATAAAATACTTAATTTTACATTCACAATACTATATTACTTTTGAAAACCGTGTCACTATTTTTGTATGAGCATCGTCAAAGCATAGAAAGATCACTTACGTACTTCTCTACAACAGATGTGAAAGAAAGCTAAAAGTAGAGAATTCATTAGGTCGTTTCGTCCCACTCGACGGTCCCTGGACTTTTGATTGAGGAAATAAAAAGCCTGAACATCGACTAATTCAAGAGGACGAGACCAAATTGGTACGAATTGTTTTCGGAAATGCGCCGGCAGCAATGTCAGAATAGCTACTGCCTGGTGATATTGGAGGGCGTACTGTGTTTTCATAAATTGTTGCATATTGTATTCTCACATGTAAAATGGACTTTGAGCAAAAACAATAAAGGGAAAAGCTGGTAACTCTTCGCTTCGTTTCGCTCCGCTTCTTTCGGTGGATTTTAAGTATGAACGGAACATGTACTGAACTGATCAATTGATGTATACATATGCTATATGATTCTAATTATAAATGCAAGAGTTTATTTCATTTTTTACGCTTTCACTGCCCAACCGATTGTCATAAAATTTCATACACATGTCTAGAAAAAAAGTATCAACAGTGAAAATCATCTAAAAAATATAAACAAAAACCGATAAAAATATATGAGCAATAAAGAATGAATAAATGTTTTAAGAAGGCGCGGGCAAAGGCTGGTACTTACTTCTATTAGGCAGTCTAAAAACAGACAAACTGCTCAGTTTTTGATTGCAAGGATTTCCTGAAGCATAATACTATATGTAAGACCTTTAATATATCTACTTGCATTTTTTTTCTTCTTTCATTTTTTTACCAATCTCTTGAAATAGTCGACTTTTTGCTTCATTCCTTAATAATTATAATTAAATATTGTATTTGTATTTCTAATCTATCAGACACGTGAATATTTCACATTTATGATAATAGGATACTTCCTTTAGTTAAACAATAAAATGTTTATAGCTATTGCTTCACATCTCTTGTCTTACGATCATACTCCGTGAGATCCTCTTGTATATGAGAAACTTTAAGAGGTTTCCAACAATCGACACGGTACCATATTTTTCAATTTATTTGAAATGTTTTTTGCCATTAAGTATCTTAGTATTAAGTATTTAAGTACATAGTTAAAAAGAAAAGTTAATAACTGTTAAATTTAAATGATTTCATTACATTTAATATTATTCTTTGACCCGTGAAATAACAGCACTTGTGCTGCTTTTGAGTAAGGGATACCAGAGCCCATTTCCCCATCCATTTCCAATGCTTTATCCTTATCCTACTGTAGTAGGCTGCATACTTACAGCACATGTGGCTTTGGTTTCTGCAGTTATATTGTATATTTAAATATATTTTTTGTCTAATTAAACAATGTTTTTTTTTTAATTATCAAAGTATTATCAAAGAGTAACACCAATGTGCCCGGTTCAAACAAAACACATCCAACTTTGCGTTTCTAGACAAACACAGAGAGGCTAGTTTATGGAGCGTGTACTAGAAATCGATCGAATATTCAAAACAGGTGATACATCTTTTATGGATGTTCCAAGACTCATAACAGTATTGAGAAATAATAATTCCAGTATCGTTATATATGAGTTTATGAGTTATATAAAAGTATTTATTTACGAAAGCAAATGAGAAACATATAATTTTAAAAGTATACGAATAAGCATCGAATTTATTGTGTTATGATAATAGAAAAAAATTATTATTATTATATCCTTAAATGGCCATATTGTATTTACTTTTAAGGAAAACTCTTTGAAATGTTAGTCCCGGCTTCGTACGCATGCAACTTTTTCTGCAAATTATACACAAACATTTCAATAAGTAATACCAATGGGTAATTTCTACATGACTTAATGAGATAAAAGATAGGATACCTCTTTTAATTTATATTGAAAGTAAATAGTGAATCTTTAGTAAATATTGAGATAGTGAAACACCTTTTTTAAGAATTGGCCCTTTTTCATTTTTTTCTTTAACCTACATGAGAAAAAAAAAACAACTAAAGATCAGTCATATTCTTATATATTTCCCCAACTTCTCCCTTAATATTTAATTTAATATTTATATATTAAATTAAATCAATAGTAATAATTTGGAAAAATTCATTTGCAAAAATGGCTCAGCCGGGAATCGAACCCGGGACCCCTGAGACAGAGTGCTAAGGCACTCACCTCGACTACTCGACCAATGGGTTCGTCAAATAATAATAAAACATATAAAATTAATTCTATTAAAACGGATTTATATATTTAGTAGCCTGAAAAAAATAATCTAGTGATTTTTTTAACACTTTCTGTACCCCTTTTACAGTCGTTACATCTAAATTCATTCTCACATCCATTTCAATATTCACAAACACGACAAAACTGCACTACAAAAGCAAATCGTTGTAATCTCTTTTTGAGTACCCTCTTCAAATATAATATTCAACTCTAACTGAGACGAAATAGACTCTAAAATCCAGTAACAGATTGCACGCTAAATGTAACACCGTTTTCGGGACCGTAGCTCACTCCGTAGCTCATAAATATTGACCAGTTGAAGGGCTCTCTGTGGCCTCAAGGTCCATTTGAATTACCGCTTGAGCGGACTTCTTCTGTGTTGGACATTCGACATGCATAATTCAAGTCGCGTTCAAGATGTGGTCGGTCAGATTGTTACAAGTCGTTTTTAGATAACTCCATAGCCTTTGTACATTTTGAAAGGGGCAGTTGAGCAAATGCTGGGCTTCTGACTTTGAAAGCTGACTTTATTTTATTAAAAATGGTGGTAGACAGGCTGGTGTTCCTATTGATGGTAGATGGTTACAAGTAACACCAGGGTTAGTAATCAATATAGTCGTTGAGTGTTGTTAGTAGCCTATAAGTATTGTAGTCAGAAGGAAAATTGCTCCAAAGTTCATTAGTCCGCGGAATACAGTTTCTACTCATCTGGACTGAACGTAGACCTTAGACCTTAGATTAGATTAGATTAGATAAAACCTTAGACAAAGCGTATTTGACGCACCAGCCTATTCAGTTTTGGTGACATCAAAATTTAAAAAAAGGATAAATTATAGAGGACAAGATTATAATTGAGGAATGGGCTGTAATAATTCCGCAAAAAATAATATATTTCAAGTAGAATAGGTACGTAGTTTTGTATCGTTCCTTATTTTAACTCTCCAAAAAATGTAAGTCAATATGCCATAAGTATTTATTTATTTATTTTTTATTCATCTTTTATTATATAAGTAATCGTTGAAAAGGTATCAATTTGTATTCTGATGTTTAGGGCCATCAATTACCGAGCGCCAACTTAATAAGTCTAAAGTCTAACTCAAAAGATATATCTTCATTAAGGGGTTAAGCTAGTTCCTACTGTTCGTTTACAAACTTAGTCGAGAATTTTCTTAAGAAATATCCTCTGTTGTGCATCATTTATTAATTTGAAATATCAACCATACTGACCAATAATCGGTTATTACAACTGTTTTATTAAAACTTTTTTATTTAAGTAGTTGCAGTGCACATTGGGTTTCGCAGTCATTTGGGCAGCTCGTCTGGCGGCCGTAACCATGCCCTTACAGAAGACCATCTACTTCTTATGTTCTGGTGAGTGAGTAAGGAATGCCAGAGCAAATTTTCCTATTCCTGCCTAATACCTTGTGTGATCTGTGGCATTACTTGTTATAGGCGACGTTAGCCACCTACCATCAAGTGGACCGTTAGCATGTCTGACGACCAAAACATAAAGAAATATGTTTTGTTTCATCTAAGTTTATAACAATCATGTAACATACAATAGCGATACTAGAGTCCGTCAACTTGTTACTTCTATAGATCAATGTCTTAAATTTAGGTAAAAAAATTACCTTAATTTTTTTTTGTGTAATATGTTTTTTATCTGTACTAAAAAATATATTATTCAAATAAAAAACGCTCTCCAAAATTTTAATGTCAAGAAATAGCACACTCAATTTCCCTGACGAAAGTCTCAATTCACTTTCCTAATCAAACTAAATGAGTTAAAGAAAAAACATCACCGCCATTTGTACGCTAGCCCACATTTGTCTCGCTGTCATTCCAATAAATAAGGAAAAGAAAAACCGCCGGCCAATCCCGTCTGTACCTTATCTGGGCTCATCACGTTGGATCGATGTAGACGTTCGGAAACGAGTCCAATTATAGAGAGTTGTTACTTCTTTACATAGTAATTTAATTTGAAGTCGCTTTCTGTTTCTGTCTGTTTGTATAATCGCTAAACTCTACATATTATGAATCCGTCATGTCTGTTTCTCCGCTAACTACTTCAAAGCCATCCAAACTCAAAGAATTTATTTCGGTTTTCAATCACGGAAATAGGAATAAACGAGGAAGAGAGGTTTGTGTATATTAAAATTGAACCCCAGACAAAATGGGGAACGGGTCACTAGTAATAAATAAATAAATACGTGTGCAATGTAATAAGATATCGACATTAACCACTCGATGTAAATCCCATGAAAGTAAAACTTTCATTGAAGCGGTTCGGCATCATTACTCTTTGCCCTCATTGACTTTATTTCACTTTATCAGGAAAAAGGTTCTCTTCTGGGAAAAAATACATTAAAACAAAATGTTATTATGATTATTAACATTAAAATATTTTATTTAACTTATAATAAGTAATCTATACAATAATTGTATTGGACCATCTTTACATAGAAGAAAAAGCTAGCCTAACAAGTTTTTATTTTCAACCAGAAACTATCGTAAATACCTAAAAGAAAGGTAGGTACAATATTTTTTACACTTTGTGTAACTTCGTTGATGTGTTTAATTTATAAAACACAAAGAAAAATGTCTACTTTGTTGTTTAATTAAGTCGTCAACTATGAATACCTTTGGGAAAAAGCATAATTACGTTTCTGTCATCTCTCTCCCTAGACGGAAAATTTGCTAGACCACACAAATTTGAGCGTTATTGTTACTGGATTAAGGTATATCTTAGTAATGCCTTGGTCATCGTTAATCATTCTCCTAATTAAAGTCTAACAGTTTTGCTTATAAACCTATTTCAATTTTGGATTAGTAAATATTCCGTCTTTTTTAATTATTTTTTTTAACTATTATTTATATTCTATTTTTCTTTTATTATGTTAATAGTGACAAGTAGATTAACTGCCCTTCTAGTGGTAGGTGGCCATCGTCACCAATAAAAGATATCAAAACCAGATGATAATGTTAGTACGCTGCTGATCCTAATAGTAGGTTATAAAGGATTCTACCTAGGTAATTACAAACTTAAGTATTATATTGAAAGCTTTTTAATTAAAAAAAAAAACTATTTTTATTATAATATTTCTGCAGTCAAACAAAAGTGCAGTAGTGACAAAAGTTCTTAAGTCTAAAACTTTTATTTTCAATTTAAAAATACCCGAGTCTGGGAAACGGCTGAATTTAACTTTCTTTTTTCTTAAAAAAAATATTAACTACTAGAACATCCTTTAAAATACTTACAGGTAGACTAACGAAAGGAAATGGACATTCGTCAGAAAATAGAGACATAATAAAGGAGTGATAATAAATTCATTTGAATAAGAAAGAAGTCCCATAAAATCTCCTAATGAAATTCCAACAATGCAACCCATCAAAAGTTGTCCACCATTTTGAATCGCGACTGCGAAAGACAAGTTTTTACGATTTCATAAAGCAACGAAACCAGTTTTTCATTTACACGGTTTTAGTGGTGATAAAATATAATTAAAATATTTTATACTGAGTGTATCTCTGTGTCGGGTTTACGTTACGGGTTATGTGAGCCGCCTTCGAAAGGAGTGGTCTTAGGTAAGGGGCACACGAGCGGCCCAATTCTCTGACTCTTCCTATAAATAATGAATTTCTGAACCACGTTACGTCCCAGTACATTAAAATCACATTTCTGCATAACATATATTGAAGTTGCTCTCCGCGTCTGTCTGTTTCTCCGCTAACTTCTTCGAATAAGCCAGCGAATTTTAAAACAGTTTTTCATAATGGAAACAGCGATCAACAAGGGAGGTTTGTATATAAAAGTATAAGGATATTTGCAGAGAAAAATTGCATTCCTGCGGGAGGCTTATCGAATATACACTACCATACATATTACTATATTGTATATATAGTGGCAGGGTAGAAGAGTGCAGTAATGGCAGACACTACTGTACTGTATCATTAAAGCATTTTTTTGGGAAGTCAAAGCCCTTTTTCCTATCCCTTCCTAGTACTTTATCTATGGCGTTACTTGTGTCATAGGCGACTGTAGCCATATCAAGTGGACCATCAGCCTGTCTGACGACCTTTACATTAAAATAAATATCACATTTCAGTACTAAGTAAGTTGCACATTGTGAATAAGGCTTTAGCAGTAGATATAATCAAAAATGCTCAGTTTCGTGAAATTAACAATTCTCTGAGCGTGTTTTATATTTAGCATGGCGCAATAAACCGGTGCCCGTGGAATGTCCGACGTTCATTTACATTACTTTTAAGTTTTTGCATCTTTATTGCTTTTGTTCCACAAGTTTAGTTAATGCTAAAGCAGAAAATAGGTGAATATAATTGTTGTAATTAAATAATATGTCATATAATGTGAAAAGAAAGCATTGATCTGAAATTCTAATGTACCTTAAGAGGAAAGTAAGCTAAATAATAGATAATGTTTCTTTTTAAAATTCCATCGAACGTTTCTTTATTTTTTGTTTTAAATATTATATTTGACTAATGAATGTGACGAAATTTGTTATTACTTGCCAAAGAAATAATTCTGTATTATGACTAGGGATATACTTATAAATATCTATATTAAATTTCCCTCAATCAAAAGTTGATTTTATAATAATTCGTGTAACAGGCTCGATGTATATATTTGAATTTACGATTTTTCCTGAGATTAAGTATGTATGTTTATTTATGTAAAGAATAGTATTTTGGCTTGTTGGTGGATCATTTGATTTAACTAGTGACGGTTCTTACCTTCCCCTATAACACAGGGGACAGGCATAGGGGGATGAGCTCTGGCATCCTTTACTCACTTAAGAAACACAATAATTCATGGTATTATTCAGTAAGCAGTGTGCTCGACCCCCCACATATACTCTTAAGTGAAAAAATGTTTATTAATTTTATTAATTATTATTTAATATATAATTATATAATATATAACAAATTAAAATAAAATAAAATATTCGTTATAATTCTCATAATATGATGACTGTCAATATAATGATAATATGTCATTATGACATGATTTTTCGTTTAAGTTTTAAAAGACGTAAATGGACACCCATTTACGTCTGTGGACATGTTAATGGACATCCAATAAAAAGTGTTATGGATTTATATCCATTATTGCCTTTATAGGCTTAATTTTTATTTGAGTTGTCTTGCTTAAGTTGACGAAGGTGTGGTCGTACAAATTTGTCACAGGAATATATATCCTATATAGACAATTACATTTAGCGACAAGGAGACAGATAGAAGTGACAAGTTTATTATGTTGTGTGTAAGCAAATCCCGCGAGACGAGATCATTCTTCATTCGTGACGCGATGGTAATTGAAGACGTCTTGTCGACTTAACGACTTAAATTTAAATTGGATCTCAATTTTAAGGACTTACCTACCTTAAAATTGGACTTTCTGTTTGCTTCAATTTATTTGCGATACCCCACTTTTTTGTAAAACGTGAATTTTTTGGTACTTTTCTATCTATACTAATATTATAAAGCGAAAATATTTGTATTTTTGTCTTTTGTATCTTTGTTCGTAATGAATAAACTCAAAAACTACTGGACTAATTAAAAAAAATCTTCCTCCTATAGAAAACTACATTATCAGCGAGTAACATAGGCTATATAAGTCGCGTGCAACAGCTAGTACCACATAGATACTAGCTGACTAGACAGACTGGATGGAAAAAAGAAAAATGGTGATTCTACGTTTTTCCGGCCATTTTTTCCAATTTTTTTCTTCATGAGAACCTCGGGCCGCAAGTAACATTTAAAAAATAATAATTGCGGAATTGGTTCAGCCTCGAATTTTGTGTTTAGCAACCCATTTAGAGTTTAATTTTTATTTATATAAATATAATTTTTCTGTACTAACTTTTATACCTCCCAACGGATTTCGACACAGTTTTCACTAATCAATAGAGCGGTAAACGCGAAAGGTTTGTGTATGTATTATAATTTTCAAAAAATATGCATTGCGAATCCAGGGGCATGATTATACGTAAATTATTGAAAAATAAAAACATAAGAAATTGTGACGAGTGTAAATTTTTAATTAACTATTATTGTTAAAAAAATATTATTGTGATGACAAAAATTATTTTGAGAAATGGGAAATTATCATATTTTTTTCGGGTTTATAAAAAAAAAATTTCGGGAAAAAATGCAATGTAGCAATGTTATCATTGCAATTTGCTTGACTATATAAAGAGCTAAATTTTATCTTACCTCATGTAAAATTCAGACACAAATAATTAAAAATGCACTCTCTAAAGTGCACTTATATTCACCCTTTATCTTAAAAGGGTGAAGTCAGGTGTTAAATTAGCAAAGTGTCTGTAGTTGCCAGGTTTAATTATTGAATTAATTCCCTCCCTTTTTACGTTACAACCGAAATTAATGTTACCTTTGAACGTGTTGATGGTTGGTTAAATCTTTTAAAAAGTGGTTAATGCGGTGAAAATTTCGCAGGTTTTATCTGTTACTGAGTGGTATTAGGATTTGATGTTTTATTCTTGAGCTCATTTTTAAATTCAAGTCAGTATTTTTATGGTCTAATCATACACAACAAAGTTGTGATCTATATTATCAGATAATATCATTTATTAATAATTTTATATTGGATATTATACCAATTAACTAAACAATAATTTGAAAAATACCTCGTCATTACTTGTTACATATAATTTGGTAATACTTTTTATTCTACTATAGTAAAAATAAGAAATGGGTTCCGCCATTCTTTACCCTCTCACCTAAGCAAAAGAGCGCACGAGTGCGTCTTCTGTAACGGAATGGATACTGCCGCCATATTTCATTGGAGAAACTTCATACACTAAACACCAACTTAATACTTTTAAGTAGTGGCAGGGCACACTGCGTTTACAGAAGACCGCCGTGAAATAACAGCACATGTGCTGTTGTGTTTCTGTAAGTGAGTAAGGGATGCCAGAACCCATTACCCCATCCCTTTCTAATCAATTATCCTTAATCCTAAGCACCTATGACGTTGCTTGTGTTATAGGCGACGGTAGCCACCTACCATCAAGTGGACCATCAGCCTGTCTGTCGACCTCAACATGAAAACAGAAACGCTAATCTGTAACAAATGCGAATAACATGAAATACGACAAGTATAAAGTATAATAAAGCGAGTTGGGTGTGAAGACAGCGCAGCAACTCATCGTAATGCACCTATCAGTATAATGTCATTCGTTGCAGCGCCATTTGCAAAATGCACGTTGAGGGAGCGGCATCAGACTGCACGTACAATGGAAACTGAGCGAGCATAGCGATTTTTATGTTGTCTGTACTTTTAAAGAATTAATAATTTCTTTTGTATGATTTTTACGACTAAGATTATTAACATCAGATATGTTATAATTACCTAAATGTAGAAAAATAAACAAAAAAATTTTTTATTTCGTTTTTTTAATTATAATCAACTAGGTGACTTTCATTTAGAGTTCGGTTGAATCAACAATTTTTTTTTAACTTAGACCTTTTTTTGCTCGTGACTTTCCAAATTTTGTTTTACTTGTTTATAATTGCATTAAGGTTAATTTATAAAAAATACAATTAAATAAAAGTATGAGAGATATATTTAACTATTATTTTATACATTATGGACATTAAATATTTTTATTATACAATTAATTTAATTTTAACTTAAAGCCACCTTTTTTGCTTGTGACTTACCCAAAATGTTGTTTCATTCGTTTATATTTGCATTAAGGTTAAATTATAAAAAAATACAACTAAATAAAAGTATGAAAGATATATGTAACTATTATTTTATACATTATGGACATTAAATATTTTTATTATACAATTAATTGTTTCTTATAAAATTTTGTTATAAAATGTTGTTTATGAGAAACAATTTTTAATTAGCTATAGTAATGAATGCATTCTAACAAATATCTTTTCCAAATATCTTTTTCCATTACCTATTCACAGGCCCAACGTATAACGCAAGAAGCGGCTTGATGCGAAGCGTAGAGGACCGTGCGTGGTGGCGAAACTTGGGAGAGGCCTATGAGTACATCCAGCAGTGGAGAGACACAGGCTAATGATGAACCCTTAAGATTCATGTACTATTAAAAAGAGTAAAGTAAAAATGAGGTCCCCAGCGGAAGATCAGCGCTATGTGTGGCTTGTAGCACACACAGCACATGCTGATTTGGGTGCCTATTTGGTTCGAGGCACTGGTGCATGCATAGGCAAGTATGGTACTATTGCCAATACTATATTAAGATTTT
Organism: Synanthedon andrenaeformis; assembly: GCA_936446665.2. NCBI lineage: Eukaryota > Metazoa > Arthropoda > Insecta > Lepidoptera > Sesiidae > Synanthedon > Synanthedon andrenaeformis. The sequence goes on from OW387795.2 coordinate 8,554,164, forward strand.
TCTCATTAAACTTGTTTTGTATGTGCTATTTGTGTTTCGAACTCAATAAAATTTATTCTTCTTTCTGAACTTAGAACATGTGCTTATAAAAATTGGTAAAGTTTACTTTGAATTTTATGTACGATTCGCTAAAATGATGGCCACCCTAATCCCAGGTGACGTACGACGGATGTGGCAAAAACTAATGCCCTGTTTATTATAACAAGTGACGTTGCATTACACGGGGGAATTTAAACGCGATTTGTACGTCTGAGGTAAAAAAGAGGTGCGGCTGGTCACACCTTAATTTAATCCGTAATTTTATTGTGCAGTGGTGGATACCATAATATTTTATTGTATTTTTTACAGTCTTTTTACACAAGTCCATTTATTTCCTCAATTTAATGACTTCTTTTATTAATTAAGGAGTTTATAAGCAATTGATAAACTAGTATTTTTTGGAGTTTACTCCTTAAGGATCGATTTGCATATATATATATATATATATATACAGGATGTTGCCTGTAATATGAGCAATAATTTAATTTAAACGATGATCCTATAGAGTATACCTTAACCTAATCATAATGCTCCAAAGTGCATAACGCCTTACAAGTTCTACAAACCGCGGGGTCATGTGGGCTTGCCTTATGATAAGGGATTAGGAAGGGATTAAGGAAAGAGGCTCTTTCTACGAAAAAATCGCAGCCTATTAGAATATAGAAAATCTATGTTAAGGATTAAATATAGAAAATCCTTTAAGTGTCAACAATTATAACTATTCAAAAATTCAAATTCAAAATTCAAAATAATTTATTTGCTGAATACAGTTGTACATAAGTTGTAAATTTAAATTGATAATGTCCACATATTCAACCGACAAGCAGTGTGCAAATTTAAAAGCATCTCAAAATTAACAATAAGTAATATAGTAATAGTAATTTTTATATATTTAAGACATAGCTTGCATCGCTTGCACTATATTGTGTCATCATTTAGAAATTGACTAAGGGCCAGTTTTATAAACGACATACCTTTTTCCCGTTCATTACAGTGCTGGTAAGCGAACAGTTAACGGTCCGTCAATAACGTTTACTGACGGTGGTTCTATAAAAGAAATTAAACATTCGGTAGCTGCCCGTAAAAATACGCCGAATTTTATGAATATTGTCGATGGTTTCGTTGTAGTCTGTCAAGAACTGTCAAGTGTCGCGTCACAAACACATTTATTTACAAAAATAACAAAATAAACGATACGTAAGATAAACCGACCCTATCATAGTCAGTAACGAGCCAGTAAACGCTAGCTGTCAAATTATACTGTTGACTAACGAACAGTTGTTTATAGTACACTATATTATACTATTAGATCATTTTTTCGTCTATTTGATATAAAATTTAACTAACAGATCGTTATAAAACTGGCCCTAAGTGAATAATATGCCTTTTCCACCAAAAAATTACGTAAATGACTTTTGAATGTTTCCAGATTCTTGATATTTCTTATATTTTTTGAAATTTTATTATATAAGTGTGGTGCCATACAAAAGACACTTATTTTCTTCATTCTAGTTTTGGCAGGGACCATACAAAGTTTATCATTATGACGTGGACGCTCCATGAACTTAAATATTTGGGGATTTTCTTTTATGAACACTACACATTCAAATATAAACACTGAAGGCACGGTCAATATTTTCAACTTTTGGAAATGCATCTTACATGAATCTCTTTGTTTTAAATTGCAAATGGCCCTTATACACTTTTTCTGAGCTTTAAATACTCTTTGATTATCCGTTGAGTTCCCCCAGAAAATTACACCATATCTTATGGTTGCAGCTGCTTGGCCATGGTAGGCAGTAACTACTGCAGATTGATCCACTACTCTTCTCAATTTATTTAAAGCGAATGAATATTGGTTTAATTTTTTACATACACTATCGATGTGAATTTTCCAAGTCAATTTATTATCAATATGTAGTCCTAAGAATTTTGTAATGTCAGTTTCCTGTACAGTTTCATTTAAGTATCTAACGTCAATTTTGTTTTGCATATTGTTTCTAAGTTTAAAATTCATTATTGTGGTCTTTTCAATATTTATTTTTAGACTATAACGGTCTTACCACAAAAACATTAAACACACTTTAAACAGGCGTTTAACGCTTGTTTAAATAAAACTTTACTACAAAACAGTATCTAGGCATTATTTAGGGTTAGACAATGCTTAAGCATTGTTTAAATTTAAACACCGCCAGATGCTAGTTTAACGAGTGTCTATCTAGTTAGCGGCTTCTATTCCTTGGACGTGTTCTGTCAAATTTGTAATCGTTTTGCGTAATATTAAAAATTTCTTTTGATTTTTGAAATGACTATGGATATTTTAAATTTAATTCGATAATATCAACGAAATGCTTAAAAACGAAACGCTATGAACTTGAAATTTATGAAAATATGAATATTAAATTAACAAATTAAACTTGACATTTGACAATTACGCCAGTGTCAGTTACGTTCCATTATGCGCAATGTTTTTTCGGATAATAAAATTTTATAAATAATCTAACGTATTTGTTGTAATTTATGCCTTATTCCAATCTTATAATTTGCTTATATCATTAATATAGTTCGTAATAATAGCTTGTGAAAACCAAAATTCATCTTTATACGCCTATCAGATCTGCGTAAAATGAAAACAACACGAATGAATGAATGAATGTTTGCCAGTTCACGTCCTTTAACACTGGCTTACAAAGACAAGCGCTAAATAGGGTTTTGTGGTAGGTACATTTTAAACGCTCGCTAAACGATGTTTAAATAGTTTGACATTGTCTAAGTAAACACGTGATTAAACAGTGTTTATTTATTTTTTTGTAGTAAGACCGTTATTTTCTAGCCATTTTATAATAGACTTAAGCGAATCATTGATATCAAACTCTAAATTTGTCATGTCATTATTTTTTGTGAATAAAATGGTACGCTATCGACCACAATTGTGATCTTTTATAACCAATAACATTATTTTTTATCTTGAATCTTTAGATATTACTTTTTTATGATAAACGGTAGCATGGAAACAAGCTACACCAGGAGCTATGCATGTACGTGCGCTGTACGCAATAGTCATATTTCTTTGATATATTTGATGATGATTTATTTTATTATGTAACTCATTATTGGAATTTTGAACAAAATGGCTCAATAAAACCATTTCAGTCGATAGGGAAATACCACAATCTTAATAATATCGTACCCTACAAGTAGTCGAGATTGCAGTATGTTGCATTTGGTCGGATGTCACTCGTAAAAGTTTACGAACTGACGCCCTCTCAGACCTATCGGCGACAATCATCTAGCAACACAGAGCAGTCTAAAAAACAGGGCAAACAAATTAATAATATGTATTTTTTATTTATTTAATGAAAAGTTTTATTAAAGTTTGGCACACTCATACTTGCTGGACTGTGAATGTATTTTCTATTTAAGAATGAGTAAATTTATTTATGTAGTAAATAATCATAATAAAATTGTAAAGGAGCAATGTCTGTATATTATTTACAATATAAAAAAAACTTGCACACTTTGTACTCATGTTACAGAGGTAAAAAAAAAATAGAATTTTTGTCTGTTTGTCTGTGGGTTTGTGCACGCTTATCTCAAAAACTACTACTCAAAAGCTACGGTCTACTTGATGGTAGGTGGCTACCGTCACCTATAACACAAGCAACGCCACAGGTTCTTCAGGTCCGCTGACAACCTTAGTAGTATTAAGGGGTAAAGAAGTAACAGCGAAAATGGGCTCCGACATCTCTTACACACTCACCATAACACAATATGGTGAAATTCATACAACCCATACAAAATTACATGATACTTTCCCAGTTCCAGTATCTTGGTACAAGTTTCAACCCTTAAAACAAAATAATAAAAAAAAACTGATCTCCATACAAAACTGGTGGATCTGCTTTAGAAAATTTATCTTTCGCTTAATTTATTCTCGTCATTTATGACATGTCATTGAGTCATGACACTTGACAGTTATCTGTAATGATGTTGCTAATAAAATTGCAAAATGATTTTCTTTCAAAGTGATTATTGTGCTTTAATAACTACTCTGTGCAGATATCCCGGAGATTTCAATAAACTGCGTCAGTTTCCTGATTGCCACATTTCAAGACGGCTACATATCGTCATTAATGTCGGATGTCAATTCAATTTCCTACTACATGTAGGTAAGTACAAGAAATAGTAACAAATTTTATTATAGATTTATTCCTTTACTTATATTTTATGTGTATATTTGTATATTCAATAAATGTTTTTATTTTTATGTTACGGTTGTCAGACAGGCTGACGATCCAGTTGATAGTAGGCGGCCACCGTTTCCTACTGGACCAAGGATAAGGGTTTAGGAATGTTGTAAAGTGGAAAATCTTCAATGAAAATGGGTTTAAAAAATATTAAAAAATATATATTTATAATCAATACATTTTCAGTCCACCAAATGACAAATCAATATTATAATAATATGTAGAACGTGCCAGTATCAAAAATTACTATTTTGAGTTTGTATATCTTTGTTTTGGAAGGTTTTGTGGAAGGGATAGGCAAATGGACTGTGGCATCCCTTACTCGCGAACCGAAATAACAGCATTTCATTAGGGGTTAGAGCTGCCTACTTTATGACTGCGAAACGCAGTGCCCTGTCACTACTTGTTAGATAAAGAGGTCTGAGTAAATTTCATTTCCAAAGTTAGCCCTGTCAGAAATCGAACCTGAGACACCTGAAAAAGAGAGTTAAGGCAAGCGCCTTAACGACTTAAAACTGTTTTTAAAACTATCATGAAGTTTGTAGAAAATGTTCATTCCTTACCTATATATGCTTGTAAAGAAATTCTGAAAAGAAATCAAACGCATATGACCTATTGAATTGCTTATCATAATTAGCCTATAATTCCTGACATTTTTCTCTATTGGGACGTGCTAAACATATTACTTTGTAAAAGTATTTCAACATTTTCTATAGGGTGAAATAACCTCTCCGCACTTAATGAATATTCGTAGTTAATGACGCCTACATTTTAAATCCTATTAAATTATATTTTCCGTTGATAGCCGCCGCTAACAACTCGTGAAAGGGTAAGATTAATGGCTGACATTTTTGTTTATGGACATTTTGCTAGATCAAATATTGACCCATGTATTAAAAGTAAAATTTAAAAAGATTATTTATTATTGTTTATTATTTATTATTGTACATATTATAGGTAGGTATTATATATGAAACATTTTATATAGCAATTGCTGGACACAATATTTTAGTATAAGTAATTAGGTAAGAGGTATAATAACCTACACTAAACTAAACCACTGTAGACTTTCAGACTAAATATTTTCAATGCTTGTTTTCTTGGACTTCTTGAAACAAACATACAAACCTTACCTATTTATAATATTAGTAAAGATTGTCTGTATGTTTCAAACTAATATTTGAAACCAAAAAAATCTTACAGGACTACTTTGGTAGATTATTAAAATTAATTATTACTAAACATTAAGTAGAATAACACTCCAGAAAAGCATGCCGAGCCGGGATTAGAACTGCTGCCGACCATACGACACTCTGACCTAAGCCCAGAATAAGACAAAAGTAAATCAAAAAAGAAAGAGAAAAGAAACTATGTTTAATTTATGGGATTGAACAACAGAGTCTTATGACTCGAGATTTTCTTCGCTTTTATTGACGAATACATAATTTTCGCATTTATTACCATTTCGTTCGACGCTAATAAACTCCAGATCCTAGATTTATATTAAAATTCAAAGGGAGAGCAGTTTTGAATGAAGATTTTCATAGGATACATTAAAATCTGTTTCTACCGTTACGCTTCTTGTGTTTGGTCCAATTTAGAAGCGAAATGGTCTTTTATTGTCAACAAATATTATGTACTATGTTGGTTCTTTATCCACGTTTTTATGTAATAATTTAAAAACGGGCAAGTCCTTGATGCATCTTTATACGGAAATTTTAAAACAATCAATTATTTCATTTATTTTATTTTATTATTATTAATTTTATAAATAATTTAAATAACAATAAAAACGTATGACAGCTATTGTGATTTCACACATGATTTCAATGCAAATCATAATATATATCGTTACAATTTTTATAATGGACACTTAAAATTAAAGAGACATTGGACATTAAAATAAAATTTGTCAATTGAACCATACACGAAGTCCGTTGGGATGGCAATAACAAGTCCATAAACCGTTTTTACTGCCTTTGTTCAAGTAAATGTATGTAGGTTTTGACTTTTTAAACAATGACCGTATTTTCTTATAAGAATAAGTATTTTTAAAAATCTTACAACGACCAAAAAATAACACAGAAAATAGGTAAATGATTTATCTTCTCTTTATGCTTGATTTTGTCATTTTTGGATTTCTAACCATAAGTTACAATGTTGGTCTAACTAGTTAGGTACTAAAAATTGTGGAAACATTCTAAGAATAATGCGGTCTTCTGTCAGAGGAAGGTCTTCTGTCCAAGCTGCCTTCCACTCTAAGAGAAAGTTTCTTCTCTAAGAAGGTTAGCCAGAAAAATAACCTAGTTTTGATTGCGGAACGCAGTATACCCCAGCTATTGTAATATACCATGCATATTTTAAGATTAAAACTTTACTGCGCCTCCACACTACTCGCGAAGTGCCTCGACGAATTATTCGGGAAAGTTGACCGAAGTACGATGTGCGTGGCTACACACTCGTTCAACCTCGCGAGGAACTCATTCGCGCTACTTCGAGTTCTTTACTCGGACGCAAAAACCGACAACAAATGGAAGTAGTACGAGGCGAGGTAAAGTCTGACGAGGTAAGATGAAGTGCCCGTCCACACTCTCGTATTCGCTTCGCCTCGGCCTACTTCGCAAGTAGTGTGGAGGCCGGGTTAGTTTAATGTACCTCGCGTCGGTCGTTCATCCTTTCAATAAATTAGGCTATCCGGTTAACAGGGACTGGATAAGGCATTATCCTATTGATGATAATTATCGCCCACACTCTATTTGTCATCTTCGTGACAGCGTTTGAAGGGTTAAGAATGTTATAGAATTGATTTTACTTGTTTATTAATACTCAATATATTTTTATGTACAATGGTAGGTATATCACACAACCCCCCCCATGACCTTGTCGTGGTGGGGGGGCTTACCCTCGCCAGTTCTTGGCGTAGGGGACCAAGAAGGCCCACACCGGTGTGCTCCGAGCGGGCTCCGCTTGCGGAGCTCGTGGCGGATCACACAGTTGAGGTTCCCCTGGCGGCCGGCTACCGCCAGGGTTTTTGTAGAGTTCAGGGGAACAGGGAGGCCCTCAGGGTGGCCCCTGGTCCCCTGCTCTTTTTGGTGGTTGGGCGGAACTTGTTCCGCCCACACTGGAGGTGGGGGAGCCAATGGACATCATGGTGTCCATTGAGTCCCCTATTAACATCTTGCAGACGGCCGGGCAGGAGAAGGCGGGCACCAGCCCGTCTTCAAATGTCCTCGGGGACCTGCGCACACAGTTGCTAGCTGTTTGTGCCTGCACGGGTCCCCTCCGTCTGGGGATTGCTCGGGTGTCTCCGGGCAATCCCCCTGTTGGTGTCAGCCTAGCCAGCAATGGCTAGGCCGCCCGAGGGGGGTGGGTCGGAGCAGTTGCCTCGGCAGAGCCCGTCCATCCCCCACTTATGGGCAAGGAGACACCGGGGAGTTTTAGTGGGTAGGGGCCAGTTCCGCCTGCTACGTGAGCACGCGGAGTATGCTGGTCGACCCCCACATACCCCTGTCGCCTAGCAGGCAGGGGATCAATAAAAGGATTTCTCTTCGATAAAAAAAAAGGTATATCACACTAGGATATATTGCGTAATAATAATAAGAAGCTCTCTCTCTTCTAGAAGAATTTCGTGAATAATAACTTGCAAGTATACATAGATCTGTTTCAGTGAGTGAATAAGGGCACGGAATACCACAATAGTACAAGTAAGGGATATCAGATACTGTTCCTCTATTTTCATTTTATACCTTACCTTATATTCTATCAGAGTAAGTAACGCACTAGAAGCCCCTTAATGTTGATAGGGGTTATAGGAGACGTAGCCACCTTCTTTAAAATGTACAATAAGTACATTAAGCGGCCTCAAAAAGTTTGAGTTTTCTTTCTAAGCGCTACGCTTTAAAAATTCGAATTACCATATATGTAGAATTGTAGATGTAATGTTTGTTTGCTGTGTTGTAATGCGTAAATTCAAGAACTAGTTTACTGATTTTAAAAATTCTTTCGCCTTTAGAAAGCTACATTATCAACGAGTAATATGGCTGTATTTTTTTTTAATAGAGATCCCTACGAAAGTTACAATAATGTAACCCAAGGTATCAAAAACTTGGCTATATTGTTGCCTATATTGTTTGGAGTGCGCTACGAAAACTATTGACGATACATAAAATAATGTACTACGTGATTATAGTAGGTACACAACAAAAAAGATACGAAGTCGAGTATAAACAGCTATTAAATTGTTATCATAAAATAATTGGGAATAAACTTTTTGTATGCATTTCGAAAGGATGGTCAAATCTGAATATTCTTATATCTATATTCTTCCTTAACCTTAATTCTCAAACAAGCGAGTTTTACTGCTAAATCTAGTGCGATAATAGCGTTCATCATGCTATCACACATCACAGTATTTTCAGGTGTAATTATTACAACACTTTTAATATTTGTTGAAGGCAGAAACAATGGCACCTTCTGTAATAATTTTCAGGCTAATTTTAATATGAAGAGTGTCATCGGTTCGTGGTACGTGGTGGCTATAATACCAGAGAAATTGTTTCCTGACAATCAAGATGTGACATGTTACAAAGTGGAATTTAGTGAGACAGATGAGGTGAGCTCTCCTAAAGTTAGTTCATACAGAATAACAGAACAGTTCTAAAACTTAATCCTTCTGAATGCCTTCATATATTTCTACTTTAGAAGCATTTCGACTGAGGTGCGAATTAGAAGAAATTTGTGGTTAAATAAATTACTTTAATTTCCCAAAATTTCTTAGGAATTCTGTTAATTTCTTTCTTATTTTAAGTATAACATGTAGTACAAAATGTTATCACTACAAAATACAATTTACTTTATTTTTACAATAAAGTTTATTGCTATTTCCATTAGTGATCAAAATCTGTTGGGTGATTTAATAGTAGTTAGCGGAAAAACAGACAGAGGCAGACCGTTACTCTATTAACATGTAAAATATATTGAAGATTAGCTTGTTCCTGCGACATTGACTGCGTTGAAAATTTATATTATAAATGTGAAAGTAACTATACCTGTCTGTCTATATGTTACATTTTCACGCCTTTAATACTCAACCGATCACAGATAATTTACATTTTCAATGAGCCTCCTCTTTAAAGGAACTATGAGAAATTCTACTTCCTTAACACTCGGAGCAATCTGCATGATTTTTAAATATGGTAGAGTTTAGAGAATGTACTTTTTTTTGTTAAAGAATGTACTTTTTGTCTAATCAGGCAGGTCTCCGATGGCTAGTGAATACAACGTTGAAAGCAACGAAAGTGAAAAACGAGATTGTAGATCAAATATCTGGATCTATTGTGCGCCAAAGATACTACTCTGGAGAACCGTTTGATGTGTGGTCTAAATCTGTGGACGGAGTTAATGGGTGTTTCGCGCAAGTTTTATCTTTGGATACCAATAAGGGCGATTTAAGTAAGCAAATGCTCCCTTATTATAATAGGGGTTAAAGTATGAAATTGCCGTTTTATTGTAATAGGTACTTCGAATTGACATAGAACCTTCATGGTTTGAGATTTTTGAGTGAAACTTTTTTCATACGGTACCTATGTAGTTCTTCTTTTAAAAAATGTGCAACATTCGATTATCAACTTTCAGTTGTTTTTTTTATTCAGCTTAGACAATAAAGATGGATACTTTGAAAATTCGTGTGATTTTTGAATACGAGTTCCGACGCGGAACTAACGCGGCAGAAACAGCTCGCAATATTAATGTTGCGTTTGGAGAGGGGACTGCTAATGAACGCACTGTGCGATTTTGGTTTAAACGCTTTCGTGATGGAAACTTCGATTTGAAGAACGAACCACGTGGAAGACCGCCCACACAGGTGAATAACAATGATTTGAAAGAGATGGTGGAAGCCGATCCGAGCCAAACTACCCAGGAATTAGCGGCATGGTTTAACGTTACCTTACCAACAATATTGACTCATTTGCGTCAAATCAATAAAATAAAAAAATATGAAAAATGGGTGCCTCATGATTTGACTGATCTGCAGAAAGAAACGCGTGTTGAAACTTGCGTTACCTTGTTGAATCGATACAGAAATGAAGGAATATTGGATCGAATTGTGACATGTGATGAAAAATGGATTCTTTACGATAATCGTAAGCGGAAAATGCAATGGCTGACCCCAGGTCAAACGCCGCAACAGTGTCCTAAAGCAAAGCTTAGCAATAAAAAGGTAATGGTAACTGTTTGGTGGTCTCAGCGTGGTGTTATTCACTATAGCTTTCTCCGATCTGGTCAAGCAATAACGGCAGATGTCTACTGCGCCGAACTCCGAACAATGATAGCGAAACTAGCAGTGAAACAGCCCCGACTTATGAATCGATCTTCACCATTATTGCTCCATGATAACGCGAGACCTCATACAGCACGAGAAACCGTTTTAACTCTACAGGAACTGCAATTAGAAACCATTCGTCACCCTCCGTATTCGCCAGACCTTGCTCCAACGGACTACCATTTTTTTCGTGATTTGGACAATTTTCTGCGTGATAAAAAGTTTTCTTCTCAGGAGGCAGTGCAAAATGCTTTCACACAGTTTGTCGAATCTAGATCACCAGAGTTCTATCGCAAAGGCATAAATGAGCTTCCTATTAGATGGCAGCAATGTATAGATAATAATGGTAATTATTTTGATTAAATAAATATGTTAAATTAAAAAAAAAAACGAATTTTTATTTTTCAGTACAAATCGGCAATTTCATACTTTAACCCCTATATAATAGATACTTCGATGAACTTTGTAAAAAAATCGTGTTACTGAAAACATAATACTTGTAATATTTATGTCAAGGTTGGCAGAGAACCAGGTCGCCTATAAGGCAAGCAATGCCACAGATGCTGCAAATTCGCTGCCGATGTTAGATGGATAGAGAAATGGACTCTATCATCCCTTACTCATTCACGGAAACGCAAAAACATATTATTCTAATATATTGCAGTGGTCTTCTGTAAGAGGATAATTATTGCCGCCAAACAGGCTGCTCAATCTATGACTGCCGAAACTCAGTCATAATTTTATGCTCTGCATATATAATTATACTCAAAGTTTTAGATAATTACAGCTGATAGTAAGATTATACGACTAAAAATATATAAAAGTGCAAGATTTATTTTTAGTTGTAGAGAACCGAGAGAACTTTTGAACTGTAGTAATTTTTTTTTTACAGATAACGCAATATCTCACAACGCAGTGATGCAACTGCATTTGATAGAATCTAACGATGGTTCCGGACCGTTTTTGGTGCAAATGCTTTGGGGAAAACTGATATCCGTTGTTGTTTATCGTAGACATATGGTAAGAAGCATGATAATTTTTATAATGATAATCTCTACTAATAAATAAAAATCAATTGCTTCATGAATAACGGAGCATCACTTGAGAAAACCACGACTGATTTTGCTTTTGTGGTTTGTGTTTAAAATTTGCAGAAAAAAATGTGTTTTAAATTGGCAGGCCGCTAGTAAATATTAAAATATTGTTGTTCTGCAGGGAATAACACAAGATCAATTGAGACCAGTTTTCGAGCAGATGTCGAAGTTGCGAGGACCACAGCGAACACCACAAATTTGCGATATACCTATCAAAAATACATTAGAACTAATTACGAATCGTTCGTGAATTGTTTTGTTTACATAAAGAAAAATTCAAAAATGTATTACATGAAAATATTTATTAAAAATGTTAAAAAATATTGTATTATTTTTTATTTTATTCTTTATTTTTACCGGTCATTAAGTGCTTGCTTAGTAGGAGCCATAGGAGCCGTATATTTTTGAGCATATAATTTGAAGAAAAAAAAAAACAGTAAAATTATTTAAGCCGCTATATATACATATATATAAGGCAGTCTTAATATTTTTATATAATTTTATATATCAATTACATAGTCCCTGAAGTCACATAGAATTTCTGGGACTACTGGGCAGTACTACTGGGAATTAACGACGAATTTACCTGAAGCCTGAAACTTCTTAGTAAATATTATTAAACTCGCAATAATTCGGAGGTCAAATATTAAAGGTACAAGGTCATTTGCAAAGTATTAAAGTTAAAACGAGAAACACATTTGAAATTAGTTTTTTTTTTAAATAAAATAATTTTTAGTTGTAGTAATATACCTATTTGATTTTATGTGATAAAATTTTACTTGAAAATTGTTTAAACTGCACAGTCTATAGTTTATCAATTTTAAAAAGCAATATGTCTTCATTTAAAACGTTATTTGCGATAGCTCTACGACGTCTAAGTTGTTAACAAATTGTGCTCCCTCACGCCACGATACCGACACGAACCTTGTTGTGTGGCTACACCAATAAAGCAAAAATAATCTTAGCCCTCTTTACTTTTTGAATGAAAATGTACATAACTAGTTGGTGCACGCGACTTCGCCCGCGTTAAAAAATAAAAGATATAACGCCTGACAAAATAGGTAAAGCTATATTTTTGTCAAGCGTTAGATCTTTATTGGTGGCCGAGACTTCGCCCCCGTGGAATTTTTAGCCTAAATCCACCCTGAAAATCGATTCTAATTCAATAATGTGAAAGATTTTTTTTAAATCGGATGAATAGTTTCGAAGATTACATTCTACATGCAAACACACATACAACTTTTACCCTTTTTATAATGTTAGTATATATAGATATTCCCGATTTTTATATTCAGTTAATTTTGGAGTCGGTGCCAGCCAAGGACAGTTTCAGTTCTGCAACTTTTCTGACTCCAAAATTAACTGATTATAAATTACAAATAGGTATCAATAATTTCGTTAATTGTCCTTTAATGCTGTTTGCTTTGAAGTAATTAAAATATTATTTTCGACTTTTTAGTTTAAGTTTGTACTTACATGTACATATGGAATTGAAGTCGGTTTTTGTTTTTTATTTTTATAAAAACAATTTTACTTCTGTACTACATTTCCACTCAACTGTAATAAACTAAAGAGTAAATCGGATGAAAGTTCATCACGGAAAAACAAGTGCAAAAATTTAACATTAAATCACTCCAATTCTTATTTGATTGTATTTTTAATCAATATAAAACCAGTTGTGTGAGATAAAATATATCCTTGTCATACATAGTTTGTAAGTACTTTGGCAACCGGACAGACAGCATCAGGTGTCGTATTGCAAGCACTGTGATTGATTTCACTATGGACAAAAACTCAAACGTGTCATTGTAAAAATACAGGATGTGTGTTTTTTTATTAAATGTATATATCAATTTTTTAATTGTATCCTTTTTTAATTGATGAGTAAATTTATAAATTATGGAGTTTTGTCTTATGTTAAGATGTGTAGCTTTAAATTTAAGCAATCAGAGTCATCTGTAGGCTTTCTGGAAAAATAACATGCGTCGGTAAAGAAGTTGATGAGAATCAAATTCTGCATGGAATTGACCACACTCTAGAAAGAGAGAAAGCGATCGTGAGGCCAATATCTACCTATCTCTTTACAGTAGTTCTGTAGCATGGGTTTATAATTAACTTAGTTAAATTTAGTAATTTCCAGGACCAATCAAAATTCCAGAAAAAGACAACTACTAGCGAAGACAAGCAGAGATTTAAGAAATTGACCGCCGACTTTCAGTAATGGAGAGACCCAAAAAGAAGAATAATATCAAAATTAGTGGTTCGCGGGCCGTGGTTTCCAGTTAATTATTTTACAAGAAAGATAATTTGATAAAGGGATAAAGGATATAAAGGGTTCCTTTCGGTGGAATTATTTACGTACTATAATATAAAATATATAGTGCAGTACTATAATATAATTAGTCTACAAACAAATAAAGTTATCTGCGATAGTATTAATGTCTAATATTTAAACGTATATTTTCGTGCAGCATACTGTACAGTAAAATGACAGGCGCTGAGTCCGCTAAATCTAAAAGGGGTGTTCCACTTGGCTTGTTTTATATCCATTGTTTATGTGAGACAGACTTGATGGAATACCATTCTATAGGTAACAGCTATAACTACTCAAATCAAATATTGATAAATAGAACCTTTTATAAATATATTTTGTTTGTCAGAATAACGTCAGTATAACCTATGTTACTTAGTGTTAATGTGGCTTTCTATGGGTGAAATGCTTTTCAAAATCAGTAGTGATTTTCAGTAGTTTTTAAGTATATTCATTACAAGAAAAAAATACAACAATACAAATCTTATCTCTTTATAATATTAGGTAGTATAGAAGTGTGGTGGCACGGACCTTAAAAACACTTTTAAAACGTTTGACACCTATTGCTACCTGTTATATAACCAAGAGATTTTGCTACTGTAGCTCTAGCTACCAAATAGTTGAATCCCGCTGACCGAAATATCTCAATCCACTTAAAACTTTTAATAGGTCCTTAACCCGCGAAATCTCATCTTTGGCTCTCGCCCCGTGACGGAATTACGTAAAGTCTTTTAGCAATAAAATTCCTCATAAAGACCATTTTATAATAGGATCGTAAAACTGACTATTCGAGTGGGATAAGGGCATCCAGTTCTCCATTGAGGCACTTTTTCTAATTTTATTACTCGTTTTTCTGTATCGTTATTCAAACACAATGAATCTCCCCGTACACCTGATCTTGTTTGATGATTAAAAAGGGTAATGAATGTTGAAAAGGGCAGTAATTTCTTATTTATGCTACTCTTAAGCAAAGGCGGCCGTTTTAAGCAGTAAGCCGCGGGTTTATTCGTTGTATTAAAAAAGAAAAGTATCTTTGAAAAAATAAGTTTTTTCTACAGCTATTTATTTGACTATTTATTTATTTCCAAGTTATATATCAAGTGCATAGCAAATGTCTAGTTTGCTAAGGCGTATGTGGTGATATTGAGAGTTGGCTTGGCCTCTGATATATTTATCTGCATGAGAAATTTCGTTCTCAAAATTTTTCACTGAAAGATGACCAACGTTCTGGACAACCTCCTGAAGTTCATTATGACAAAATGAAAGCCATAGTTGAATCGAATCATCATATAACTGTGCGAGAGATTATAAAACAATTAATTGTATCATATCACATCAATTACTACCGTTTCAGAAACAAAAAGGCGTTTTGGAAAAGAAGAAACAGCGAAAGAAACTCTCCTTGTAATCGCTTTTTTAATCCCATGCATTTTTATCTGCTAAATAAATAATTTTTATAATTTTTAAATGTAAACGCTTTTTTTAACTACAATTGGTTAAAATTATATTTCTTATAGAAAATAACAGTATTTTTTTTTACACTAAAAACCGTATGTAATTACTTTCTTACCAACCGCAATATTTTCTCTACAAAATCTCTGAATTTTGATCTCTGATAGTACATTTAAAGACATTGAACTATTTAGTTTAAAAGTATAAAAGCTACTCTTACCTTTGGATCCCTATATTACCTATTGTTATCGAAATATTCGTTCCTGAGTATAATTTCATTCTTAATATTAATGAATATTTACTGAAGAACTAAAATAATGTAATTCGTAGATGAGTGGATAGATATCCAAACAGTTCGTCCGATGACAAGGCATTAGCACGGTCAACCGACCGCTTTGGCAGAGCGTTCTTGCCACGCGATTTTTCATTAACTCGACCGCATGACTGACGACCGATTACTGGCAGTCAGTCAAGCGATTAATTAGTCGCCATGCCGTAAGCATGGGGCGATTTTGATTATACTAATGATTGGTTTTAGCGTCGTTGTATATCGTATAATATAACATTTGTATTTATTAAGAAAATATTTTCAAGATAATTACTTTACGTATTAAAAGTTTCTAGCAAGAGAGAAACATTTTTCGGAAAATTTTAATACGTTAATAACTAAACTCAACTTTTAATCAATTTGGGACATGTAATCATTAATCTAATATATAAAATCTAATATCTAATCTAATTTACTTTTTTAATATATATTAGATAATCTAATATCTAATATATATTTAAAAAAATAACTGTTTATCATACTACGATAAAACTTTGTGAACTTCTTCGGGAAGGTTTAATACTTAACATAGGTAAATCATAAATAATGACCCATTAAAATGTCAGTTTGTAGATAATTTGATATATCTACGATTGATAGTTGAATTACATATTATTACATATTATTAATTTTCGATTGAATGTTTGTAGTAGCAGAGAATATAAATTAAGTTGCATGTCTAGTAATTATTTTATTTTACATAAGAAATCTTAAGCATCGCATCTTACAGGAGACCATCGTGAAATATCAACACTATAACTAACACAAACAACTCCAAATCTGCTGCAAATGCGTTCCAGCCCATAGTATAGAGAAACCGAATCTAATCTTGGAAAATAACTCTTTAGAGACTTAGAGACTGTCTTAGACTGTCTGTATTTAGAGACTGTCATATCTCATCTTGTCGATATCCCTCTATTTCGGACCAAGCCCTTTAAAACATCCTTTATAATGCGCACTGCCAAGGTTTGGAACTCCCTGGCGTCTGTATTTCCGAGCACATATAACCTGAATCTATTCAAAGTTCGAGTGAATAGGCACCTTCTGGGTGAGCTCGCTCCATCATAGGCCTCATCTTCGCTACACACCTGGATGTTGGCCAAGAGCAAACCCATCTCTACTTAAAAAAAAAAAAAAAACTCTTTACACTGTGCCTTTGTAAAATTACATATCGTATTTAACTTAAAGTGTGGATAATTGTAACATCTTTTATTCGTCTCTACAATGTTAACTATGTAAAAACACTTTGCCATATTAAAAGTAATAAAAGGAACTTTTATGAGTTTGTTTTTAGCGATTTAACATTAGATTGTATAAATTTTAATGGCAGCAAACGTCCACGCTTGGCATAAAATGTATAGTTAAAAATTTGGCATCTTTGTCCGAGGCAATTTAGAGCAATGGACCAGTCAAGTAGGACCGTTAAATTTAATGTACACTAACCTAATGCTATAAAAGTGAGTTAATCTCAATACACCGATAGCGCATATTAACTTTAGTGACTTGCGTTTACTCTATTTATCGATATCGATAAGATAAAATTTCTTATCTATTTATTACTAGCTTTTGCTTGTGAATTCGTATGCGCCCCCTTTTCTTAAGCGTTGAAAAAAATATAAAAAAAAATCACTGACAAAAAATATTAGCAAAAATTTATTAAATTTTTATTGTTAATATATATTTTTGTTAGGGGTTGATTTTTTTATATTTAAAAATATGTAGGTATAAGTACCTACAATACTATCTATTATTTTTTTTTGTAAAAAAGTTACCATTTATTTTAACATTACCATGATGAATAAAATAATAAGTGTTAAACATAAATTTGATAATGACAGACATGTCGATAAGCCACAAAATCACTAGGCGGAAATAAAAATCGTAAATGAAGCCATTCGAGCTCCGGAGGGCGGTCTCCAAATGCGATTAACTACGTTTTGGTACTATTCACATTTATTGTCCTTTTATTTCAGGTAGAAATGTCATTTATTCACTTGGGTCCAGTGACGGGTCAGTGACACGCAACAAATAAATTTTATTATTGACTGACAAAGAAATAAAAAGTTTATATAAACGTATATACAAATAATTATATAAACTCAAGTCTAAAATATAAACTTTCCATAAAATAAAATTATTCATACGCGAACTTTCCCACAGGAATACCTAGAGCCATATTCATAGAATGTGTTCTATATACATATAACGAAATTACCGGCATAGTACCAAATAATGATATTTTTGTGACACCTTGAAAACATTTCAATATAAAAAGCTGAAACACTTCCATAAGACGTAACTTTTTGATTTGTAAAAAATATTAAATTAATAAATTATTGATTATTATTAATTTTTTTTTTTACTAATTAGGTACTTATTTTTATTTCTTATTTTAAAATTCGTGTTGTGTAATTGCAGTACCTTGCAACTACTTGCCAAATCCAAACCAAAGCCAACATTGAAAAGTTAATTTGCATAGTTGGCCCTCCAGGGAATTAAGCCGGGATCCCTGAGACAGAACATTAAAGCAAGCACTTTAACTACACGACCAAAGGCTCGATATATGTACCTACATATAGAAATAATCGAACAAATATATACCGAAATTGTACGTGGTCACTGAGAAATTGCTTTTATAAGACCATCCCCCAAATATCCTTTCCATTAACCCTTAGCATCGAAACATATTACTTACTCCATTACTCCAATTTCCTCTCAACACTACCAGTGGACTTATTCATTTTATTTCCTGTTTCGCGAAGACAGCTACAAGTGTGAGAGATTTAGTTTAGATAACAATTTCTAGTAAAACTATAGTGAAAAGCTTTTTTTAAATTAATTGTAGGTAGAAATCAAAAAATTATAAATAATTTAGTAATAAAAATTTAGTAAGTTTTATAAAATACTGGTCAACTATAACAAATAATATCAATAGATTAATACGCTCGACTTATTTATTTATTAGAAGGGTACACCAACAATATGTCACACTTAAAAATTACTATACAATTATAACTACTGTTGTATAGTAATTTTTAAGTTAGGTACTATTAGGTACTTTAAAGTATATAAAGTATATATAAGTCCTAAGATAAAATAAGAGTAATATAGGTAGGTACATAGTTCTTCTTTCTGGATGAAAGGTACTCTATGTCCTTTTTTGTATCCAACGTGTATGCAAAATTTCATAATGATCGGTTGAGTAGTTAAGGCGTGAAAGAGTGGCGATTTATTTTCGGATTTATATAATATTAGTTTTAATATACGAGTATAATAACTTTCACTGTGTCAATATTTAGTTATTTATGAAAAAAATATTGCTTTTAAATTAATATTAATTTTCAAATTAAAACTGGAGTAACAGATCAAAGCGGTACGTATACCATCAAAAATGACGGCAGACTGCTGTCTCATTATATTCATATCTTTTGACGACTTTGACTAGCGACTGATCATTTTGTCACAATAGAAATTCCCTGCGGAAGGAAAGCTTTCAGTTTGCATGTAATTGTTTATGCGGGCGGCACATCAAACGGGCGTAGGGTGGCCAAGCCTTAACGAAGAATTATTTGATGAACAATATCAATTAATATAGAAAAATCAAAAAATGTTATTCAATCAACGATTGTTTAACTTGACTATAATATAATAAAACCGATAGTTTAAAATAATTTAAACTATCGGTATTTAAATTCAAATTTGGGATTGTTATTCATTTAAAAAGTATATATAAAAATAAATAATATACTTTTTAAATTAAAATATTTGTGTTATTCGGGGAAAAAATCAGTCATAAGGAATGTCACCCTACATCCACTTCATTGATCTCACCGTCAAAGACAAACCACCTAGAAAAAGCCATCCGGCGGCGACTGCTTGTTTCCGCCCGCACGCACCTTTAATGAACCAAAAACACAATATTAAGAACCTTCCACACGATCGCTGCTTGTTGCGTTACCAAATCATTTGTAACCGCACTTCATAGAAGGAATTAATTACTTTTTTGAAATGAGTTCCATTTTATTATAAGTAATTTATTTAGTTATATCCATATTAATTTTTAATTTATGCGCAAATTTAATTTTGGTTCTATAACAGCACCTTATACTTGAAATTTTAAAAAAGTACAATCTGCTCCTATATATTATTAATCTATTTAAATAAAAATGAATAAGTAAATATTTTGCTAAGCGCAAGAGCCAGAACGGTTGGACTAATTGGACTATTATTTATAAATATTAATTGTGATCCGAAGAAGTTTCTCGTAGAGAAAAAATAGAATAATAATAATAATGTTCTGATTTTTCACAGAACGACGTCTGTCGGGTCAGCTAGTTACGAATAATTTCTTAACTATATTATTTTCTTCTCAGTCTTATTTTTATTAACTTTAACAACTTTAACTATAACAATGTTAATTTTCGATGTTTATAAAAATAATTGGGATGTATGTTTTTCTTGATTTAATATTGCATAAATTGCACTTTTTTGCAAATGTTTAGCGGATATTCATGAACATTTAAAATTTTTAATAATCATAATTTTAACGCAGGCGGTCGATAGTGTGTAAAGGCCTTATTTGTACAATTTACTTAATCATTTATTTTTATTAACATCTAAAAGGGCGACGACAACGAATCATGTTTTATTTTCTATAAAACAATTGTAAGGGATGGAGTACTTTGATAAAGCATTGTAAAGTAGTCGCCCTCTGCGATATCAATATACATATAATAATAACAAAAGTAATCCGTACGATACTTAAAAATGAGATCTAAGCTTTTTATAAACAATTACTGCAAAAATGTAATCGGATGAACGCATCACTAAGCGACTGACGAGTGAGCGAAAAATTGAGTTAAGGGTTTTTCTTACTAACTTATACTAAACACCTTAATGCAAGTACTTAAGAACTATTTTTGAATTGAAGAAAAAAAAGTTTGCTAAGAGACCAAGCGAAATGGCTTCTGGGGCTCTAGCCAAGATGCAAACGCAATGCTTTCTACAGTCGTAAACGCTACGCTACGCTACGGACAAAGCTTTGTGATTGGTCAAAATTTTATGTGGGCGTTACAACAACCAATCACCGGGCTTTATTTTGTTCGCTCCGTAAAGTTCGCTAGGGAGCGTTTTCTTTAATGTACATCTTGGCTAGGCCCCCAGGGGCCCTAGCCAAGATGCAAACGCAATGCTTTCTACAGTCGTAAACGCTACGCTACGCTACGGACAAAGCTTTGTGATTGGTCAAAATTTTATGTGGGCGTTACAACAACCAATCACCGGGCTTTATTTTGTTCGCTTCGTAAAGTTCGCTAGGGAGCGTTTTCTTTAATGTACATCTTGGCTAGGCCCCCAGTAAATGTATAGATAAACTTTATCGTCGTACAAATAAGTAGTTATTGCATAGATAAGTAGATGAGGGTGTTTAGATGTTAGGAAATTTCAATTTTGGTCTTATGTAGTTATAAAATTTTTTGGAGGAGAACTATGTTTAGCAGTGAACGTCCTCCGACTGTGATGATGAGGCGATGATGAAACCTATAACAGAATAAAAAACGTCTTCCAACGCTTTTATTTATAAAACTAGCAGTTGCACACGACTTCGTCCGCGTGACTTTATAAAATATAGCCCATGTTACTCGCTGATAATATAGCTTTCTATAGGAGAAAGAATTTTCAAAATCGGCCCAGTAGTTTTTGAGTTTTTTCATTACAAATATACAAAAATAAAAATCTCTCTGTATTAGAGCCTTAGTTTTCCTCAAATTGTTAATAAAGTCATAATAGATTACTCGAATTCAAGATGATAATAAAAGAATAAGTATCATGGCGTCTATTCAGTCAAGTCTTAGTTAACACCTCCTGATTACGCCTGTCTCAGGTGTATTTGTAACGAAAGTGCCATTCGCGCAGATTGCCTTTGGAGAGTCTTCGGTTATAATGAAATGACATAATTCGAGCGCATCTGCGTTCCAATTCGAAATCTTATCAGAGTTCCTGTTAATTTAGTTTACAAGCATATTTAATTATATGCACCAAAATTTGTCAACAGCCTCAAAATTTCAGAGGAATTCGAATGGCAAGATTTTTATGTTCACCTATTCCAATATTCTATTATTCATTCCAAACACATAATTTTTTTAAAAAGACTAAGTTTGAGATTCTTCTGCAAAAACGTATTTTGTGATGAATAAAAAATATCTGTTTCCATAAAAGACAGTACAGATATAATGTTTTTAAATTGAAATTATTTTTTATAATTTCTCCAAAAACATCAAAAAATCTTACATTTATATATATAAAAAAAATTTTTTTTTTAAGTGAAAACTTTTTTAGGCGCGTTGGGAATTTTTGAGATGGAAAAAATACCATTGAACTCGCGACACTGTCATGTCATGTAATGTAACCGAATTTAAAAATAAAATAAAAATAAAAAACAAATTTTGAGATGGGAGAAAACCATTGAACTCGCGACACTGTCATGTTATTTACCATAATGTAATCGAAATCTCAGTATATTTTCAGATATTGCGCTTAAATTTAATTTAAATAAATTTAAAAAAGAGAACAATTTTTGAGATGGGAAAATATCATTCAACTCGCGACACTGTCATGTCATGTACTAAGCAGACAACTGCATATGAAAGTAAACTTACTAGATATGACAACAAGGATCAATGTGGTATACACCTCTGACCAATAATCTGTTTTCATATCAACATCAAACCTTTTTAATGGTATGTCATTATGAAGCTCATGTTAAATAATTATGTTCTATTTAATTGTCATTGTGTGTCAGTGTCATATATTTTCTCTTGTATTTCTTTCGATCCATATTTCTTTAGATTCTTCCGGGCTTTTTATCAAAAATATATCTATTTTATACATTTAAAAAATTTCAAATTTATTGTCTTTCATAATTTATAAATTAAACCGAAGCTGAGATGCAGCTAACTTGAAATTGGTATAGCATTTCACCACTTTGTCCTAGGATTAACACATCACTAGCTGTGCCCCTAGGGGTGAAAATCGAACCATTTTTTCCATGTTAATTAAACAGATTAAAGGGAATGTCCGCATGACCTATTTCCACCCTGCACGCATGTTATTTTACCCTCAGAGGGATGGATTATGGAAAGGGTTACGTTTGAATGATTTAAAAGAATATTGTTAATTAGGGAAGTATTGCTATGGCGTAATTGGACCTTCATTGTTATTACTTTTTCATAATGATTTATTTAATAGAAAATGTCATCATTATTTTTCAACTATAACTTTAGGGCTTGTTAATTTATTTTTTAGATTTTTAATAATATGGTAAAAATTTTAAAGGTAGTCACTTTACTATAAAGTTAATAGTATTAGATTGTTTATACATTTATATATTACCTACGGGCTGAAAATATCACAATCAAGAAAACTTACACACTGAGAGATTTGCTTGTGAAAATTAGTTTAAATACATAGATTATTGCATTTATTAGTCAACTCAACTCGTTCGAATGATCGAGCTGCAACATAATTGTACTATATTATTATCTTTCTAATATCCGATATGTATTTAGAAAAATAAAGAAAAACAAGAAAAACCAGGATTTTGACTATCGCTGCGTCGTAGTCATCAGTTTAAACGTGATTTATTAAGAAACATTCATTCGTCTCAATATACTTACCTATTTTAACACTAACTATATAACACGTTAGATTATTCAGGTTAGCTCTTCGTCGCATAAAATAATCATTTCAATTGTTATATATCATAACAACAAACCACGTAAGCGTAACAATAACAAAATTCAAATCCCCCAAAGAGGGAATCGCCAAATCTTGTCTTCCACTCCTCGGTTGGATGGCCACATGACAAATTGCCTGTCACGGCGCAACCCTTGCTCCCGTGCCAGGTAATATATGATTTATGAAACGCAAATAGAATATATACTCACTACCATTTCTGTAAAGCCAAATTGCTTTTTTGTGACGCTATTTAAACTAAATGAGAAAGTTGATTGAAGATTTCTTTGGCTGAGAAAAACAAAATTGTAACTTAGTTATATACATTTAAAAAGTTTCAAATTTGAGTGTATTTAAACTTTTTTTAATGGTGTTTCCGGTTGAATGTAATATTTATATGAAAATTGGCATACAGGTGTATATCTAGTTTCCTGGATTTATCATGGTAATGGGATAAAATTTTATAGTATGCTTCTAAAGATCTTTTCTTTTTTCTTATCTTAATAAAAAAAAATCCTAAATACTATAATATTATAAATGATAAAGTGAAATTGTTTATCTGTTTTTTACGGTTTATATAAAACAAATTTTATTCGAAATTGTCAATAAATAATGTCAATTGGTTTTATAACGGGTGATTCATTTAGAGGTACTTTTTTGTCTATGGATTTTTTGACAGATGAAGCGTGAGTCGTGATAACCTTTTATGGTATTTTTGTTCTGTATAGTTTGACATTTCATCATGGAAAGACTTAGCCCCGCACAGCGTCTACAAATAATACAGCTGTATTACGAAAATCAGCGTTCAGCGAGGAATGTGTTTCGTGCACTTAGAGAAACTTATGGTCCACATAATCGGCCTACCGAACGCACGATTCGCCATACCATCCAAAAATTTGAGAGCCAATTTACTTTAATAGATAATACACGACCAAAAAGACCACATCCAGCACGTAGCGAAGAAAATATTGCGGCGGTAGCTGAGAGTGTACGCGATGACCGCAAAGAATCGATCCGGCGCCGTTCGCAACAACTTGGCTTGTCATATGCAACGACTTGGCGTATTTTACGTAAGGATCTTGGTTTCAAAGCTTACAAAATTCAACTAGTGCAAGAATTGAAGCCGACTGACCTACCAAATCGTCACCAATTCAGTCTTTGGGCTCTTGAAAAGCTTAAAGAAAATCCACTGTTTTCGTCAAAAATTTTGTTTAGTGATGAGGCACATTTCTGGCTTAACGGATATGTCAACAAACAAAATTGCCGTATTTGGTCCGAAGAGCAACCTGAAGAGATTCAAGCGCTGCCATTACATCCAGACAAAACAACGGTTTGGTGTGGTTTATGGGCCGGTGGAATCATCGGTCCATATTTCTTCAAAAACGAGGCCGGCCAGAACGTAACTGTCAATGGTGACCGTTATCGTGCCATGATAACAGACTATTTGTTTCCTGAAATTGAAGCCCGTGATCTTCAGGACATTTGGTACCAACAAGACGGCGCCACTTGCCACACAGCACGTGAAACCATGGCTTTATTGCGTGAACAATTTGGTGAACAGTTAATTTCGCGCTTCGGACCGGTGAGTTGGCCGCCTAGATCCTGTGATATCACACCCCTAGACTTTTTCCTTTGGGGCTATGTAAAGTCCAAAGTCTATATTGATAAGCCAGGTACGATTGAGCAACTGGAAGCCAACATTACTCGCGTTATTCGCCAAATACCAATCGAAATGCTTAGACGCGTCATCGAAAATTGGAACTGCAGAATGGACTATGTTAACCGGAGTAACGGCCAACATTTGAAAGAAATAATCTTTAAATAATAAATGTAAAGAATAGTTCTTTTGTATAATAATAAAAATTACCCGATAAATTTGTTTTTATTAATATATATTTTTGTTTTGAAAAAGTACCTCCAAATGAATCACCCGTTATAAACGACATTTAAATTTCTCCATTGAAACTAATTTACATCATTCCATCATTTCCATCAAATCTCTCTCCACATAATCTCTAACTAAATTACCGCAAAAAACTAAAGTGGATCATAATATTCGATTATCTCTCTATCCCTACGTGGAATGATTTGATTAAATCTCCCTTTTACTTCAATTTAGCAGAAATAGTTGCAATCGCCGCATTTTGGGGAGAAACTACGGATTAGTGCTCGATTTGGGGTGGATATTTTTCTCTTTTACAAATTTCATTATCATAATATTTGTCATAATCTCGTTTTGAACGGGATTTAGGAGCAATTCTGTTCGAACATGTTTTGCATCTGGTAGATTTTGTGTGTTGTGTGATGGTGAATACCATAAAATAACGCTTGTCATAAACCTGATGTTAAAATAGTAAATATTTATATTATAAATATTAAAACATCCATTAAAGAAACATGATCATAAATTTTTAATATTATTAAAACTTTAACTGAGATTTTCACACATTGTACAATATAACTGCATGTACAAAAACTAATAAGAGAAAAAAATTCTTGTAATATTCTAGTCAATAGCATTCCGATCACATTGTTTCTGTGCGTCGTTGTTGAACCTACCATTAATGGACCGTCTACCTGTCTTTATTAAAAAATTTAGGTCTTGCCTATGCAGAAGATTCCCAAAACTCAAATATTTTAATGAAAATAATTAAATTGACAAACTGTGAACTAAGTTTAAAGAAAAAAAGACTTAAATCGGGGTTACTTTAATGTTGATATAAAAATGATTGTTTTTCCTGAAATTTAGAGATCCAATATAGAAAAATATTTTTCTTGCAAACAAATAGAATAAATCTATACCTTAACTGAGTGATGTACAGCCCAAATTTGTGTAGCAATTGAGTTTACAGATCAAATGCGAGTCCGGCGCCATCTGCCCCTCTTATATATCTTGTTAGGCCCCCAATAGAAACAAAGATAATTCCTGCTTGGAGATATTTGTAAGAATCTAGTTATATTTTACAGGATGTATAAATTATATAGGAAAATGCGACTGTTATAAAAATAATGGAAAAAAATAATATACATTAACTAAATGTCCTAGTAGTACACATGTGGTTAGAAACTATAGGTACTGGAAAAGTTAATTATTACTTAGGTACATGTTTGTTAATTAATTTACTTGGCTTGACTTGGCTGCACGTGGTAGACTTAGTTCAAATATCTTTTAGTATACGAGTATAACATCTTTTAAAATAATTATTTAATAATAATTGTATTAGTATGTGGTCCTAAAATTTTCGTAGGGCACACAGGATTGAGCCTATGCTATGTCCCCCATCTTCCCCCTGCACCGGGACCTGTGCGGTAATCTGGGGAGACTACCGTTAGTCGTGAAGTTCCCCGAGATTGCCGGCGTACCTCCACTTTCGGGTACGCAGAGGTTCCGACAGGAATCTTAATGTAACCCTCCCCGCGCTGGAAAACCATGGTAACGGATTTTTTTTTCTAAGTCGAAATATCACACAGATAATAAATATAATATGTATTTGATAACAATAGGGATCACTTTTATTATGGAAATAATACACCCTGTATGTTACAATAATGCCTATGAATGTTGCATGACGTCTTTTCTCGCGTTGATATTATTTACCGCACCCCCGCCATAAACCTGTCCCCAATGAAGACAAACTGCGCCGGACATCTTGCCACACTTGCCACTTGCCATTTTTTGCTTGACCCCAAAGAATGGACCACAGATAATTTGTTGCGTCATATTTGCACATTATTTATTATTATCGCAAAATTAATATTAATAAAAATTAAGAATATTCTTTATAAATTCGTAATTATATTTGTGATCAAAACTTAATACACATGTATTATACATAAAGGACTTTAATTTCTAATTAATTAATCATTGCTTAGTGATTTAATTAAAATTTAATAAATTGTATTTAATTTAAGGACAATAAATAATAAAACTTTTGCGGTTTTACATTCTATTTTAAATAATATTTCATATAAAATGAATTGCGGTAACACCTCCTCTTAGAATAATATCACATCAAAAACATAAAATGTAAAAATCTCGCGACGCAGTTTTCCTGTACGAAAAGTTGTAAGATTTGATGTAAAACCAAGTCTCAGTTATTTTAGTTAGTGTCTATGGGAGTACCCTATTAAACAACTTCTGTTATAAATTGTTATCTAATCAATTACTTATCAACTTTTATAGTGACTGTATGAACATTAGACATCTTTATTTTTATAATACCTAATTATTAGCCCGATACAAACTGTACTGTATTTTTAAGTTTTAATTTTACTCTCAAGAAGTCTACGAAAATAATGCTTTTTCTACTAAGTCCTCGCCTTATGTCATCAGCTTATATCTATAACAAAATCTACATATTTTTTCTCTAGTCCTATAAACTCCTTTGTGATTTTAAAATGTACAATCACAAATGAAAATGGAAAATAAATTTAATCCGCATGAAGAATTAATCGACACGTGTGCCAACATGTCCGCACATGCAGCATGTAAATTAAGACATGGCTTAAATCTGCATGGATGACAGACCTGACTTTTAAATGTAATAAATGGGGGTTCAATGGAATAAATCAAATGTAATGTATGACGTCATTCGTCGATCACATCTACGTTCATTTGTTAAATTATAAGTTACATAACTTGATAGGAAAAGTTCCCAAACTCCCAGTTTTCGCACCAGTTTATTGTAATATTCCCCCCAAATATCGAAGAGGTGCTTAATAACCGCCATCTGTCTTAATTTCTGGACAAGTTTGAGTACCGTAGATGACACTCCAAAGGAGCGATCGCCACTGAATATTTATAAGAATTTTTCTCGTGGGGTGCAATGATATAGTGGATTACCCAAATCTGTTGGAAATTCTTAGGGAGATTCCTATTAAAATCATGTTAGGTATTTTGTAATGAAAATATAAGATTAAAAATAATTGCTGAATCCTAGACAATTATAGAATCACCAAAAAAGCGGTTATAGGACAAGCCTCTTGTTCAAGTTTAGTGTTCAAGGTGCTTAGTATAGCCATGTCTCATGGGTCCCGGGTTCGATTCCCGAATGGGGGCAACTTTAAGTAAATAAAAATCTACACACATTCTATATAGCACCATCTACTTCCATAGTAAGCAACTAATGCTTGTATTATGGATACCAGACAGTTGATATACTACATAGATTCCTTTTCTTTGTAAATATATACATATTATAAATACAAAACCTCCATGACACAGGTAGGTACAAAGGTAAAATATCAACACATAAACATTTGCCCCTAGCGGGATTCGAACCGAGACCGTTTGGTTAACAGCTGGGTTACTAACCACTAGACCAAACGTGTCGTCAAACTTTGGAAATGAACTTTTCATATTTGACTCTGCTCTGGATCTCGTTAGTAGTGACAGGGCATATTGCGTTTCGCAGTCATTCAAGCAGCCCATCTGGTGTAACCATCGCCTTTCAGAAAACTACCATGTAATAACAGCATGAGTGCTGTTGTGTTTCAGTCAGTGCGTAAAGGAAGCAAGAGACCATGTTCCTATCCCATCTTAATCCTTTAAACTACTATAGTCGGCAGCACACATGTAGCATCTGTCACATTGCTCGTGTTATTATAGGCTACAGTAGCCACCTAATATCAAGTAGACCTTCAATCTGTCTGACGACCTTAACATTGATAAAGTAGTTGTTAACATCAAATTTGACTACAATAATTTAGAAACAATTATTAGATTTTTTTCCCTTTTTCGAAATGCTTAATAAATAGTTGAATTTCGACCAGTGAGTGAATTACTAGTTTATTTTATTTATTAGTTTATTCTATTAATAATCATATTAGTCTATTAATAATCTATGAATAAACACTTTGCAATAGCTACCAATTTTTATTGTTTATGATACCTTCGACATTTGATATCGTACAAATCAAAATATACTCTGAACATAATGAGATCAAAGTGAAAAAGAAATACGTCTGTTTAATTTAAAAACCCTGCATCATACGTTTCATAATATCCTTGTCTCAGATTGCAAAAATAAAAAACAAGGTATACGACACCGCTTTTAGGCGGTACTCAGGTGAATTTTTTATTATATAATTGCTAATTTGCCTCTCTCCCTTCCGTTTGTACTCCATTCTCGGATAAAATTCCCGTGTTTTTTCGTCTATTGTTAAAATTTTTTGGATTATATCTCTTTTTACCTGATGAATTATTGTTTTTTTTTTCGCTTCCTCCCCGTACATTCGAATCTGCTCTAATTATTTCCTCTCTAGTAAACAAAGAGAATTCTGAATTCGTTTCGAGTGCCATTTAGGTTCTGTGATTAATTAAACAGCAAAAGCATGATGGAGTTTACTACAATTTTATAAAAATTAAAATATTAAGATTTTTGTTTATTAAAACAGTTAATTTATCTCTACAAGGTTAATGTAAATATTTAAAAGTTAATATTCATAAGAACAAGGATAACATAAACTAATATAATGTCGAATAATTTGAGTCGACATCTTATTTAATTCTGTAGGTCTATCAAAGTAACCTTTTAAAAGACACTGTGAAATATGACCACGTGTGCTCTGTTTCGGTAGGTACTTAACTTAGTAAGAGATCCCAGAGCCCATTTTTATCCTATTAACTCACAACTTCTATTACTTCTTAAAAAGTCTTATAGTCTTATACACATGTACAAATCTGTCAGAAAAATCTTAATTTAAGATAGTTATTCAAATTTAGTTTTTATACAATGTTTATTCTTATCCCAGAGCCCATTTTTATCCTATTAACTCACAACTTCTATTACTTCTTAAGAAGTCTTATAGTCTTATACACATGTACAAATCTGTCAGAAAAATCTTAATTTAAGATAGTTATTCAAATTTAGTTTTTATACAATGTTTATTCTTATGATGGCTACATTCGTTCTTTCAGAATAAATTAATCAATAAATAAATAAGTGAAAAAATATATATATAATTTACCATGAAGTCTATTTTACGCCTATTCATATGACAAAACCATATCACAAAAACATTTGAAGCGTCGAATTGTAAAACTCCAAAGATACATTTTAGTCCCGGATACAAAACCGACACTGATGTATCACTTATCCCTCAAATGTCCCCTTTGTAAGAGCAAAGGGCCTTCGTAATCCGACGCCAACATCTTCACAATTACTTGCCCTAACATTCACACTCAATATTGCTTCGAACACAATAGATATACAAACATCTAGAGAAACTAGAAATGGCCATTTGAAAGCTTTATCGTATTACAATTATTTTGTTACAAAACGATATTTATAAAAATTCAGTAATCAAAAACTTTTCAGATACTAGCTGTTGCACCTGACTTCGCTCGCGTTACTTTATAAAATATGGCCTAAGTTACTCGCTGATAATGTAGCTTTATATAGGTGAAAGAATTTTCAAAATCGGTCCAGTAGTTTTTGAGTTTATTCATTACAGACATATAAATCTTCTCTTCTGGTATGGTATCTGGTATGTAAAAGGACTACTTTCGAACATATGTTATTTCATAAATATATAAATAAATTACACTAAAGGATAAGAACAAATTTTTCCCACAATAATTATTTATTTATTTCGTTTTTCTACTATGGACTATGATGTATCTTCTATTTTTCTTAGATCTGTGTTCGTGACACAATAGAGTCCCTTTTCGGTTCTTCGAGTTATCGCGTGTTGATTTAATCATAGATTCCTTTTTTAAAATTTGATGTTTGGAAACCAATTTAGGATTATGACGACCGACGCAATTTATTTTTCTTTATTACGAACTTATCAAGGGATGGAAGTTATAAAGAAATATAAAGATACGCATCGCCACTCCAATAACCACTCAATCAGAAGGATGACAATTTTAAATTTAAAGTATTTTTTTTATATAAACTTGTTAATAAGACAGTTAAGAAGCAATGATTTGTATTAATTTCATCTTTATTTATAATAAAATATTTAATTTATAATTTGAAGTTGAGACATGAGATTTTTATTTCATTGATTTTTATTGTATTAATAAAAAAAATATGAATTGATTGAGTATTTTTTGTAGTTTTTTTATGATTAAAGACCGCAGCCTAACTGTCGAAGTGTCAAAGCCCAACTCGATCAAATTAGAAGAAGCATGATTCTAATAAGACAGTTACTAATTAAAATGGGCTCAATAAATGAGGATAGTATAACACCTATTTATTATAAAACATGTTGTTCCTCTGTAAATGTATAACAAATGTATAATATGAGATGTAGAATACAATGTGCGTTACTACTATTAAATCATCATTCTTTTTTTGAATTCTTGACATTATAATTTATAATCATTGCAACATAATAACATA
Organism: Synanthedon andrenaeformis; assembly: GCA_936446665.2. NCBI lineage: Eukaryota > Metazoa > Arthropoda > Insecta > Lepidoptera > Sesiidae > Synanthedon > Synanthedon andrenaeformis. The sequence continues at coordinate 8,586,036 of OW387795.2, forward strand.
TTCACAAATGTTTGCTGCCATTCAGGCAAATCATGTAGCAACAGAAATACTAAGATATCAAAGGAGGGGCGTGCCCTGATATTTGAGACCATTGACACAGTATACACACATGTGAGTGAGTAGTCTTTTTTTTATAAATTGATTGTAAATATTTCGCCATCTGTATTACACAAATGGAGATGGCGATCTTATTTACGAACTGAGTTCAAAACAATATTACTTTATTTGAAAATAGAAAACTAAATATCTTTTTTATTAATATTACATGTAATAACATAGTATAGTATATATCTTTATGTATTTCACTACTTTGTACAACAATTTAATATTTGCACACCTGTACTCAGGTAGAAAACTTGTACTATAAAATTATATATATCTCCTACTGTAACCAAGTATTCTTGCAAATAAATGAATTATTATTATTATAATATTATTATTGATATTTTGCATGGATATTTAATTAAAATAAATATTAAATACTTTAGTAAAAAATGTAGTCGAAAAGTGAAATAGTAAAGTATAATAAGTGTCACCTAATACAATATTACAGCATACGAATTGTAATGAAATGTTCTTTCAATATTCTATTCTATAGCATTAGAATAGTAAACTTTATCTACTCTGTCTTCTTAATACTGTGTATTGGAGACCGCGGTTTTGTTGGTGACTTCAAGTTAATGTATTCCGGTGTATTGTTCACAGCAGACAGAAGGATTACGAATGTAGTTTGATATCAAATTGCTATAGATGATAGGGCTTGGCTCGTCTTTGTCGATGAATGGAATGAAAAATTGTACAACTTTAAAGTACTTAAGAAAAGTAAGTAAGACAGTCGTTTCCTTAGCTATTCATATAACTTAGTTGGGGTTTTATTTAAAACTATGTTTCTTACAGCTTCTTGTGTCTATAAATTACATTCCTGTTTATTGTAAAGCCCACTCCGGATTTTACAGCAGTGTTCTTTGCTATATGAAAGTTTTTTTTTTTTAAAAAAAACCAAACCAAACATAGGGGATGTTTGGTTTTGAATACTTGTCTTAATTGAAAGTATAAAAATCTTTTTTTGAATTGTATGAGTTATTTTATTACTTTTTACACAAAAATCAATATACATTGAATCAATATACTATATCAAAACTACATTGTATGTAAATAACATTTAAAAAAAATACTCGCCATATAAATACCATGAAAAATTATCTTTCACTAATATTATGTATTTTTTTAGAGCAGACAGACAGACAGATGAAAGATAAGGGATTAGGAAGGTATATTATGGCAATGACACAGACCGGTTCAGGAAGTTGACGGTTAAACTTCAGGGCTGAAGGACCACTATGTAAAAATAATAAGTAATAGACCACCTTATTGAAACATAAATCGAATCGTATTTAAATGGAGGCTTTCAAAGTGATCCAAAGTTACACCATAAGTTTGCAAATAGCCGAAATTTGTAATGGTAACATCGACAACTTGCCTCTCACTTCGATTGACTATAATTCAAACCCTCGCGATATGGTCAAAGGAACAAATGTCTGTCGTCTACGAGATGGTAAATAATTAATATCACTAATGGAACAGTTTGTTCGTAACGTTTCGGTATTTGTCACAAAACGGTATACCAACCGTTCGCTGAAATTGGAAACGTCCTTTGAATAGTTCTTGGGATAATGTTCTAAAGTTGTAGGTAGCATTATTCCGTAATAAATAGGTATGTAGTACTTAAACGATTAATATTGTTTTTTTATTTTTTTCAATAAATAATATAAATACTAAAATTACTTTTTTTTTTAAATTTAAATTAAATATAACATAATTAGACTGTATGTTACATATTATATTATTATAGTAGATACAATACTAGCAATTTCTGTCAGGCGTTGATTTTTTTTAATGATATATCCTTTTGGAAAAGTACCTACTTTTTCTGGGTGGATAGATCTATTAATGGAATAAAGCTTTTGCAGAGCAAACTAATAAATGACCTTAGAGTTGTTGTGATTTTAGATAATTGCTGCAGTAAAGTATACTCCACTTCAAAGTAAAGTTTTCGGTGCAGATAAAATAGAAAAACAAAATCGTCGACATACATAGGCACATGACATATCCACGCTTCTTGAATCCCTCATCAACTCCCTTGGTTGTCCCTAGTAAAAAAATATATTTATTTATTTAATTTTGTTATATCTAAACTTACATCAAGAATGAAAATTTAATACTTAACTAAAGTTTTCAGCCTATAACCTTATTCCCGATTACAAATTATTACATAACATTATTCTGTAGATGCTATAACGTTTTATAATTTACACTAATATCACTTCAAATAATCCGCTCAAAAGCTATTGATGTACAAACGGCTTGTTTTGAAATTCACGAGAAGCACTTAGATACGGTTCGGTGCGTTGTCGAACATACTGTTATAAAGTTTGAAGAGTATTAACGGTATTTGAACATTTCAAATCGAACTGGCGCCATCTATAGTCAGCTATTGGTACCAGAAGCGCAGACGTTAATTAAACGAGACGTGGTAAATTAATACTATTTTTTCAATTTGAACTAGTCGTTCCTGAAATTAACGCGTTCAACCAAACAAACTCTTCAGCTTTATAATATTAGTATATATTTTTTTATTATAAAAATATACATATCGGTTCATTACAGATATATGCAAAAGAAAGCACGCTATTCTCTGCAACAGTGTGTCACAGAAATCTTGTACACTTATTGAAAGACGTTTCAGGGCATCTTGCCATAACAATAAAGCATGGCATGGAGGGACCATTTCGAGAACATTTACATACGTATTGCCAGTTTGTCGGATTATTTAAATGTTTGACAGTTACTGAGAGATACTCTATTGTTTTGATAAGAGGGGTAAGTTGGGTAGCAACTTGATAAATAGAGGTAGCCCGATGTTAATCTTGCGGTTTGGAGTGTGTTATAGTTCGATAGTTTACCTGAATGCTACCAGATTTATTGCAGCTCAGTCAGAGTTTCAAATAATCTAGTTTGATTTGAGTAAATTGGCAAGAACATGAAATTGAAATTACTGTTTACTAGATATTTATTCTGACGTAGAAGAGTTAGTGTGCATAATATATACTATAACCTATGTCCATCTGTAATAATGTGCCTATTAAATAGTAAAAAAAAAGAAATAAGGATTTTACAAAACCAAATATGTATCTTAAAAAAAAATATTTATGTAAACATTTAGCTCGAAATCAATTTATCCTTATTTAGTGAATAATCGAGTTTAGATTCGAATACATCATCGAGTTATCATTTATTGTGAGATCGGAAGCGATCCATCCTGACACGTGTTCTCGATCCATCAAGTGCAAAATTTAATAGATTCTGTTATTCAATTCGTTATATTTTTTTTTTGTGAATCGCAGTATTCAATTCAATAAAACAGTTTCAGGTTTGGGATTTCGTCAATTTTTTTTAATAAAACATTGACATTGTTAACATAAGTTGTTTGTGTTTTTTTAAATGTGTTCGACGAAATTGTAAAATATTTTTCACCTATTTAATTTGTAGACCCAAAGAAATTTAATAATTTAATATCATCTACAGTAGCCGCAGGGCACACTGCGTTTTTGGGCAGTTATTTGGGCACCCTAACTGGCGGCAATCCTTAACAAAAGACCATCGTGAAATAACCATTAGGATACCATTTCTCTATCCTAATCAAAGATAAGAATCCTTAATACTACTACAGATAGTTGCTTGTGTTATAGGCGACGGTAGCTATCTACCATCAAATGGACCTAGAGCCTGTCTGACGACCTTTACATAAGACAAGTACTTTTTGTCTTGGAAACATTGAAAAGGTTGAAAATTTTGAGTAAGTAAGCTTCAATGAAATAAATGATTACAGATAAATAATATTTTTTCATTTGCTTATCTTGCTCGAAAACTAGTTAATCCATGACAGACAAAATAAACTAAAAACAGTGATATTGTCTCTGCTAGGCAGCCAATGTATGCACGACATTTTAACCATTGTGTACAATAATTCAATCCTTTACAGCACCGACACAAAGCTCAAAATCCCGTAAAATTTAATTTTGATACAGACATGAAAATGCTAACACTGCGACAGAAAACGGAATAAAAATATCTGGATACGGCCCGTAACTTTGGATTTCAAATGCATTGAATCTTTTATGGATATTACTATGAAGATTAATTTAGTATTATTAATTAATTAAACAGATTCCTCTGTTTTAAAGAAAAAAAGTAATTTGTATTTTTTGTACGTTGTGTGTTTGAATCCTATTGAAAAACAGTTATCTTAAGAATATTCTGTTATATAATATCTTCGAATTTCTGCTCACATATTTTGGTAGTATAGTATAGATTTTAATACAATATATATTGTCCAATAAGCAATATCATTGAGGTAGCAAAGTTGTCATTTTTTTTATATATGTTACGGCTAATGATAGGTGTGAACATAAACTTAAGATTAGCCGGCTAAACTTAGGTTTATCTCCGAGGAGATGTTAATGTTAGTTTCATCTATCATTAGCCGGCTAAACTTAAGTTTAACTGCAGGCCCTTGGCTAAAAATGTAGAAGCAAATGAAAAAGGAAACGGTATAATAATGTTTACCATTTCGACAAGAAAACTTTTATTAAAAAATAATCACTCTCATTACACATACTTATGTAGGTATACAAAATTACACATTAAAACTTCTGCAGCGTTAATAACTTAAAACAATATCTATTCATTAAAATAAAATAATAAAAAAACCATTTGTTCATTATAGATACTTCTGTATTTAAAATTACAAAAAAAAACTTCTGCAGTGTTAATAATTTAAAAGAATATCTAGTCATTAAAATAAAATAATAAGGAGCCCCATCCCTCCCTTATCCTTAATCCTTCTATGGTCGACAGCGCACTTGCAGAGCACCTATGCCGTTGCTTGTGTTATAGGCGACGGTAGCCACCTACCATCAAGTGGACCGTCAGCCTGTCTGTCTTCGCGCATCCCCTCCGCCCCAAGCGACATGTTCGCCCCGGCGCATCCATAGAAACATTTTTAGCCGCTTTGTTTCGGTTAATGTGGACATTAACCGGCTAAAGATGGAAATTCACGACGCAAACTAACTTGATATCGAACTTTAGCCGCCTCTCGAAGATAAACTTAAGATTAGCCGGCTAAACTTAAGTTTATGTTCACACCTATCTTTAGCCGTAACATATACATACATTTTATGTAAATGGCGAGCAGGCTGACTGTCCACTTGATGCCACTTGACGGTAGCTGGCCACCGTAACCTATGTACCAAACCACCAGTAAGTACGATACCAAATGCGCTGTAAACTGTGATATAATAAAAAGCCGCAATAGCATAATACCAGATTATCATAACACCACAATTACAATCATGGACAGTCAAACAAAATCTGAATAAGATTGTTAAGGCCTCTGTTGGAGATATTGGAACAATTTCATACTGTTTTTTGTAATGTCTTTTTTATATTAAGGTCGTCGGACAAGCTGACCCTCCTCTTGATAGAGGGTGGCTATCGTCGCCTATAACATAAGCAACATCACCACAGTTGCTGCAAGTGCGCTGCCGAAGGAATGGTCGTTTTTTCTTTTTTTTTTTCTTTTTTCCTGAAGGACATGTCACCACATCGGGCAAAAGTCGTATATACATGACTACTTTAATAAATTATAACTTATCACTAGGATTAGTAGTCTTACTATGAAAATAGGCTCTGGCATCCCACTCACTTGCCGAAACACAACAGCGTACAGGCTGTTATTTCATGGTAGCCTTCGGTGAGGGGATGGTTACTGTACGCCAAATAGGTTATTCAACTTCACAACAGAGTATAGTGACATAATTTGTCTAGTAATTTTATATCTGTGGCCATCCACGTCGGATTTGCGTGTCGCAAAGCTGACGGTTGGATCAAGCTAGCTTTGTTCGGGCGGGCAATACGCGAACCGTTTACACTAATTGCGATACGAATGCTGCGCATCCGTCGATTCGGATTTGCATCCGTGAGATAAGTCTTCATTGTAATTATGCTTCAGATTGTAAGGGATGCCAGATTCCTGTTATTACGGATTCCGAATGTTTACTAATTACTCTAATTAATACGTGTAATATCATGTTTCGAAATTCACCAACAGACATATGGGTACGTCATTTCGTAATAGTACATACAACTCTGTATGCTAGTTTCTGCTCATGGATATTATTTATTAGAAGCAAGGCAGGGAAACCAATCATAAACTTGATTCCAAAAAATATAAGAAATATCAACAATCTGACAACATTCGATGATCACTTATGGAATTTTTTGGTGGAAAAGGCATATTACTTAATGAATTTCTAAATGATGAGACTATATAGTGCAAGCGATGCAAGCTATGTCTTACATAAATATAGCATAAAATAAATAAAATTATTATTAAATTATTTTGGAAGAATTATTATTAACTTTTAGATGCATTTTAGATTTGCACACCGCTTGTCGGTTGAATATGTGGACATATCTATTAAAAATTACAACAACTTGTGTTTAACTATATGCAGCAAATAAATTTATTTGAATTTGATGGTAATTGAATTGAATTTATTATTTTAATTCAAGTATAAAATCGAATTAATCCGCGATAGAGACCTTTTAAAAATAATTTCCATTTCACACCACAAAACTATTAGTCCCACACACATCGATCAATGTCCGGACTAATTCCTGACTTAGGAAACGATAGGAAAGTTAAAGGGCCGGTACGTGACCGTCGGTCGGTGAATTAGATGTTTTTCCTGTTACAGAATTGTTTGTTGGGCAAATAGTTTTGCAAAGTGAAATAAGGATTACGGAGTGTTGACAATCTACAGATAATGTGTAATTTACTGTCTACTCATATTAAAAATACGTCTTATGTAATAAAAATAAATGTAAACAAGGTTATATTAAATATATCTATATCTACATATTATAAATTGTAGTAGCTGTCCGCGTCTTTCTGTTTCTCCGCTAACTTCTAAACTACCAAACCGATTTTGATACGGTTTTCAAGGTATGTGTAAGTATATAATTTGTAGAAAAAAATTGTAACCGTGCGAGGCCGGGGCAGTCCAATTATTCTACTGATATATTTATTAAAAAGTTTGGACATTATAGGAATATTAGGTATTCGGTTAGATAGACGTCTTTTCTCGGTTAGACTGCGAGACTTTGTAGGTATACATTATAATTATTACATTTTTTTAGTGGTGTGCAATTCAATTTTCGGTATATATAATTCTCATACAAGACAAACTTAATATTGAAATTTTGAGTTTTGAAAATAGCTTTTATTTAATGTGTGATGAATTCTTATAAATATTAAGCTATTAGATCAATTAAATACGACAAATACCTTAACCGAAAGTTCAGTTATAATTACTACTAGCTGGTGCCCACGACTTCGTCCGCGTTGAAAAATATTAAGTAGCCTATCCTGTGTCCCGTGCGTCCAAATGTTTATCTACCAAGTTTCATGAAAATCAGTTAATTCGTTTCAGAGTTATGGAGGAACATACATACATACATACAAACAGAAAAAAAAAACTAAAAATCGTCAATTTAGTTTCAGTATCATGTATAGAGCCTATAAACAAGATATCTCTGAAAACAAAGTAACTTACTTCATGACCGACTCTTACAGATTTATTATTAGTATTGATTAGACGGTCCAATTGGTGGCAGGTGGCTACCATCGACTATAACACAAGCAACGCCACATCTGCTGCTACTGCGCTTCCAAATACCATGAAAAGGATAGGGAAATAGGCTCAGGCATCCCTTACGCTTCTAATGGAACACAACAGCACACGTGCTGATCTTGTGTAAGGGGGTTTCTGCCGCCAGATATGCTGCCCAAACAATCGCAAATCGCAGTGTGCCCTGCCACTACTATCTTCCGTCCCTAAAATTGATTTCATAATTTTCACACGCTCAAACTAATTTTTATTTTAAATTACAAACACGCGTTGAAAGCATATTTAGAATACTTCTCAATAATTTATGTGTATTTTTCTTTATTTTGCTATGCGATGCGTAATCAATTGGGTGTTATGAAAACCATTAAACAACACTAAATAGAATCATTGACTTGTTAACACGCCCTACAGTTTACATTTCTATTTGATTTTAAAACTTAAATCCTGCAAGGAATGGTAACTCTTAATATGATATGTTTAAAGTTGAAATTAAGGGGGATATTTTACACCGTCTTTGTTTCCCAAAATATATAGAGACACGCGTATTCACACATGAGTGGATTAAAGTCGTTTGTCATGTTTAAAATTGCAATGAACATAATTATTTGTTAATGTTCATAGCGTGAGAATATTTTGATATTTGTTCCTCTTTTATGCAACAACTGCTGTGCTGAATATGATGAAACTTTATAGTAATTTAGTTTACACATCATAATACCATTATATACTATAATTTATAAAGAAACGAGGACAAAATCAATGGATAGATCAAATATCAATATAAAAGGCAAACTATAATTGCGTATTATAGATTAATCTAAGTTATCTTTACAATATTAACATTATAATTGTGATTATTTGTGAAGATGTTTTGATATTTATTTCTGTATTACTATGAAAATCAATACACTATATGGTCATATATTCATTTTCCTAAAATTCTATTTTTTCGTAAAATAATTTCTTAAATCGGATAAGTAGTTTCGAAGATTACCTCGTGCATACAAATTTTAGCTCTTTATTATATTAGGTAACCAGCTGGTGCCCGCGACTTCGTCCGCATTGAAAAAGAAAATATATGAGTAATTACTGTACCCGTGCGCCGTACACCGCCATCTGTTAGATTTTTGTGGAACTACAGATAATAAAAACAAATTCATCCGCGTTGAAAAAGAAAAAAGTAGCCTATCCTGTGTCCCGTACGTCCAAATGTTTATATACCAAGTTTCATGAAAATTTCAGTTATTCGTTTCAGAGTTATGGAGGAACATACATACATACATACATACAGAAAAAAATTCTAAAAATGGTCAATTTAGTTTCAGTATCATGTATAGAGCCTATAAACACGATATCTCTGAAAACAAAGTAACTTACTCCATGACCGACCCTTACCGATTTATTATTAGTATTGATTGATGATGATAATAGATTAGTATAGATAAACAAGAAAGGTTTGTGTACCTTTTTTGGTTATCTATACTTTTGCATAAAAAATTGCATCCATGCGGAGCCGGAAGCAGGTCGCTAGTAAAATATAATTAATATAGATCCCGTCATAAGTCATGTAACTGTGATTCGATTAAACCATCTCTTTCTCGAATTAGCGATGCGTCGGTACTAAATGATTTACATAGAAGACACGTCAACATCAAAGGAATATGTCCATTCCTATACAGTCAGCCTAATTGGATTATCTATCTGCAATATTAGTTCAATATCGTGGTGACATGGACGGTCCGTGTCAAAGTACAGTGACCCCTTACACCTTCAGGACAATCGAGGGGGACCGTGAAAGCCGGAGGCGTATTGTGTATCTGTTACTGCGGGGCATTCGATGGGATATGTAAGTGGTCGCTTGCGAGTGTGTGTGTAAGTAAATGTCTATTAGATTTGTCTCTATTATTTAGTACTATTGGATAAACTGTATATATATCTAGATTGTGTCAAACAAATAAAAGATACATGTTTAAAATAACTAGTTAAGACACAAATTTCGAAAAACATCATAGCATTTTTTTTAGTTAGTTCTTGATTTTGTCTATAACTATACTTTATACATATTATAAAATAAAGTCGCTGTCCGTCTCTGTCCATATTTTCTCTAACTTCTTCTAAAAATTACACGACAGATTTTGATTATGATTTGACTAACGGAGAGTACTAAACGCGAAAAGTTTGTATTTATATAATTTGCAGTAAAAAAAATGCTACAGTCCGAATCCGGAAATAAATATCAAAATTATTTGGATGATTTACTTAATAATACGCAAATAGTTTAGTAATATTTGGATTACCCATCATGATGAACTGAAACAGTATAATATAATATACTAGCTGTTGCACACTACTTCGCCCGCGTAACGTTATAAAATATAACCTATTTTACTACTGACAATGTGTTTCCAAAGGTGAAAGAATTTTCAAAATCGGTCCTGCAGTTTTTGAGTTTATTCATTACAGACATATTATAAATCTTCTCTTTAAAATATTTGTATAGTTTCTATTCTACTCTACGTGGCCAAGATTCAATCTTGCGCGTCTTGATGGTTCGCACTTCGCATATTGGCAACCCTTCAATTTTATTATATTACTATAGAAATGTTTTAAATTAAGCAAGTATTAATGCAATAGAAAATCAAAATCAAATTCTTCATATCCAAAAAAAGAACTAATAAATCAGATATTGCAATAAAAAATCATATTAACAGCACGACTTCTAAAATCACAGTCGAAATTGATGATGTAGTTTATTCAAAACTTAATCCATTAGTGCAGCTCGCTACCACACATGCCCTTTAGCTGTTTGGCACACAGCATCACAGACAAGTCATCATTAATCTTAGCAGATGTATGTAAATTTGGACTGATACATCGTTGGTCAAGCGTAGCTCATGTATGGGGAGTTGTGGACCGACCATCCATTATTTCAGCTCGAGGGTCATCGCTCATTCGCAGCTTCAAAAGTTCGTGTATTTTGTCCAAAGTTTTTATCTTTTTATTGTTAGGTACTGTTTTGTAAACACGTTTCAACATTATCACATTGTGTATATTAAAATATTATATGAGTATAGATACAGGTAAAGATCTATATAGATATAGATAGTATACATAATTCACCGATAATTAATTTTTAAGTCTCTGGATAGATCGTTGGAATATCTATACGAATTCAGTGATTCATTAACCGGCTCGCCCAGGCTTGGCACAAATGAATTTTCTTCCTGAAAACCTTCCTCGTTTATTACTCTTTCCATTAGTGAAAACCGTATTAAAATCTGTTGGGTGGTTTAAAAGAAGTTAATGCAGAAACAAACAGAAGCGAACTCTACTGAAATAATTCTTTCAATAAAACTATGTAGGTAACTCGTTATAATTAATGGCCTTTTTGGTAAATTATTATTTAAATTAATGTAATGAATTTGGAACTAGTTTATATTTTAAATAAATTCTTTTGTTGAAAACACAATAAAAATCAACTGTTTGTGCCGCTACAAGTACGGATACAGGTTAGGTATATATTTTAGAAAAATAAAATCCCCCAGAACAGTCCAACATAGATTGAACAATGAAAAAACAGATTCATCCATCTTCAGAATTGCTTTCAAGCTATTATTTTCGCGTAAATCGTTCAGATTTAAAACTCTCAGACCATCGTCCAATTCACGATTCCACAAAACGGTTGTCCATTCTGATAGATGTGACCAATGAATGTGAAAATACTGGAGGAAACTTCGCAATTTTTAAAATGAAACTTTAAAATTGGCTAAGTAAGGTTTAGTTCGGGTTGCCTGCATAGGAAATGCTTGGTCAGATTGGAACACAGAATGTGACGCTGAAGAGAAATCAGATAAGACCGTTAAAAAACGGGACCAATTACGTTAGCCTTATCTACAAGGATTTCAGCTTGAAGCGTAATTCCCAAACATCCTGCTTAGAATTGCTAAAGCGCGCTTGTCAAAGTAAATCTGCCAATTAAAATGAAACTCTAAGCTCGTAATTAGACGGTCATTATTTGTTTAAAAAATTGTGGCTTATCGCCATAAAAAATGAAATGTGATAATGTAATTACAGGAAGTATTTTCAATATTTTTAAAGGTTACTTTTATGTGCTCAATTATGTAATCATAGAATAAAACAACACGTGCGCAGGTACGCTGTCCTTGGTGGAATAAAAGTTAAAGGACTAAACATAAAATAGGGAAACGGGTTCTGGCATTCTATGCTGTATTACATATTGTAATTTCTCGGTAGTCTTCTCTAAGGTTTGGCACTGCCATGGTTTAGAACTCCCTGCATCTTCTGGGTGGGCCTTATCTTCATGATAGCTACACGGCTAGATGCAGGCCTAGAGCAAACAATAAACAACAATCTCTAACAATAAATAATACTCTTCTCTAAGGGAGTACTTTGTGTGCTGTCGCCAGACGGGAAGACAATGTACATTATATTAGTAGAGACCTATTACATTATATCAAGGATAGGAGAATGATCTCTGAGGATCTTACTCAAAGAATGACAAAAGCACACGAGCATATATAATTTCATAGGGACTCACTCACTGCGGAATGTGGCGTGCCCTAGTTACATTTAGGTATAACCATGCATATCTAAAAAGCATTTACAAATGAAAAAGTATTTCTGTATCACTTAAAAAATCAATTATAGTTCATTTAACTTAAAATTCAAAATGATAGGACCTTCGATTAAAAGTAGGAGAAGTAAGTTTTCGCGCAAGTGAATCAGTAGTTGATTTGCATTAGACAGCAGTTAGCGGAGTCATTATTGAAATTTTATGTGAGTTTGATTATTATTCAGTAGACCGCTATTAGAGGAGTGGACAAGGGTTTACTGAAAGTATGGCAACTATGGAAACGGACTGTATTTCGAGATTGTTTAATGTATGTGAGTACTTACCATACTAGTAGTACAGCTAGTAATTTCCTGCGGCTTCACCTGTCTTGAAATTTCAATAGACATATCAAATTTGGCAGTAATGCTAATGCCTGCTAAGATTATAAAGATGACAAATTAAATGGTATCTCATTTTCTTTCGGGTTTTCTTCTCAGGATCGTCATCTTGGCTTTTTTTCCGAGACTGTTAAAATTTAAATTTATAATAGCAATCTAAAGAGTTTCTTGGAGAAACCTATTTTATGGATAAATATTTTGATTTGATTGAATAAAACACCTGTGCAATACAACAGAATGAGAACAAAAACAACAGAATTTTTTTTTAAATTGAATTTGGTCCTTTGAAAAATGTTTACTCCACACTTACTTAGCCTACCTTGAGTGAGTTCACATTGGTGAGTTATGTAATGGAATCCTGGGTAATTGCTTTCAAAGTGCTAACGTGTGTAATTTATTTACTGCCATTACTTATGTACAATTAACATACATGAGCGCTCAGTTAACATGACATACTATACATAGATTTCATATTTTTTGTTTCCCAAAAATATAGGGATTGTATCGTAGTGTCATAAAATTGGAATAAAAGTTATCTAGGCTAGTTTAGCTTTGATTTAGAAAACTAAAAAAAAATTTTTTTTAATGTAAAAGTCAGCAGATAGATTGAAAATCCTTTTATATATAAGCAACTAGGACGAGATATTCCAATGGGCATTGAAATCTCTTACTTATTCACCTAGATCACAGCACACGAGCTGTAATTTCACGGTGCTCCTATGTAAGCGGGTGGTTACTGTCGCCAGACGGGCTACACTAATATACAGTTGTAATATGAATTTAAATAATAAATAACTGCCCAGTATTTTACTAAACAGTCCCATTTATTTTATAATGATTTACCAAAGCGAAATGTCTAAATGAAATCACTAAAAAGGATTTTACATACTTAATTTCAAATCTCTACACAAAGTTGCGTTAAACAAAAGATACCTTTACGGCCTCTGGCCTTATATAATTTCATTGACCATGCTCCATTCAAGCCGGCTGTAAATGCTATAACCATTTTAACTAGATCCTTATCTAGTTCATCCGTTTCATATATCTTGCCTACGATTCGTGTGGAAAGGGTCACTTTATACTGGATAGTGAGATTCAAACAGAAATTACAGGAATATTATATTAACTGGGATTGGGAAATGTTTTCTACATATGAAGAGATTGCGAGAATTTGATTGTAATAATGTTTAGATATTGTTAGAGACGGTTCCTTTGCCTCTTTCAATCTCTTCAATCGATGTCCTCTTGAAGCTCTCTTTCAATTGACAATTCACTACAATTCCGAACAATTCTCTAGTAGGTTTCAACTTATTTTTAAATGATAAAGACTGGCATTCGAATTGTATCTTTTGTAATGTGTAATATAGCATATAATTGCTCATAACTTATGTATTCATGTACATAAGTTTCTATACATATTAAAATATTAACATAAAAATAATTATCTAAAACAGTAAGAGGGTTTTATTTTCATTTCCCCCCCCCCTTTTTTTCCATTCTTATGGTGCTTTTTGAATGTAACGCAATTGGAAAACTGAAAATTGGAAATTCAAATTTAAATTTGAATTTTTGTATAAATAATTACACTTAATTAAACTTGTCTTAATTACTTGCCTAAATAATGAAATTAATTGAAACAAATAATGCAAAGCGTACTTCAACTTTGACATGATTTACGAAAACCTTTATCAGTCCTGTGGCTGTGTACATAATATAACAGCCATTGTCCATCAGGCCAGCAGCTATTGGCACTAATTAAATGCCTTAGCTCTTGTCCTATTCAACGTGCATAACTGTCAAAGTGACCGATTTGGAATATATCAGTCGGGGGCTTGCGCATGTTGGCAAAGCTCCGTACCCTGCAGCAAAGCGCATAGCGATTCTCTATAGCATTAGGTAGAATCAAACTGATTTACTGACGTTGCCAATACAATGGACTCAATAAGAGATTGCCTATTCGATTTTAATTAATATTACAATATTGTGACGTGGTCCCTTGTGTTATAAAATCTTTTGTAAAAGTCAATAGGTACCTATCTAAAATATGGTTGGATGGTTCTCGCTGCTGCTCGAGATCATACGATAGTTTGTCTGACGATTTTTACATAAAAGAATAGAAGACCTAAGTTTGAATTGCAGTGATTTTTAGATTTTCCATAAATGCTCACAGTTCCAGACGCATTTACAAAGTATCAGTTTTATTACTGATACATGAAACGTAAATTTTCTTTCCACCAAAGGAAGCTTAGTATTATGGTGTTACAAAATACAACAGACGCCCCACTATCCCATAATCCTAAACCTAAATCACCCATAAGAAGTCCGAGGCAGTTTGTCTTCTCACGATGACAGCTTTATGGCCGAGGGTCCCCATAGTGTGAACTGTAACATAAAATATTAATACACAATTTGTCCGAGTGGCCGTCTGTTAATCTACTTCTACAGAGAATTGAGACGATTAATATGGCGGTGTGAATTTATTGGCCGCAAATATTTTTTATCCTAGAAGTAATTATAACTACTGAAAGAAAACAAAACTCCAAATATGACTACGTTTTCTGATAAAATTTTGTGACTATATTTTATCCACAGAAGAAAATCGGTTTATTTTGATTTACTAATTAAACAATTTTATTACATATTTCATTTAGATTTTAATGTTACAATAATAAAGTTACATCCAAATTCTAGCCTTACCAATTAAAATATTATACAAATTTAAAAAGTAGTAAAACTAAATAATGAACAAAACACTATTTATTACTCATATTTGACTGATGAAGATATTTGTTTATTATGCCTCGATATTGATGTATTCTACATATTTGTATTCTGTATATTTGTAATGGAAATTGAATTTTCAGATTGAATATGCATCCTAAACTGGTTGTGGTTGTTAATAGAAAACTATGTGCATTTATTATAAGAATTTTTTAATTTTTATTCCTACTAATTTTCGTGTTATATAATAAACTCTTTGGTTTTTGAGAGCTCCACCAGACTTATCCAATTTTCATTGCGTGAAGGCTTCTAGTGAATATTTTACTATATGTATATGTAGGTAATCACTTGCATTACCTATACAATTTGGTAATATTACGTTTGCAATAAGAGCGCACCTGTTACAGTATCGACATTTGACTGTCTCATTAACTCGGATGTTGATATGCCGGCGCGGTCAAATTACACGTCAGCCTGCATTATATAACAACTACTTGCAACAGTTACAACACGCATTGACACAGTAATTTTAAATGCAGTAATCATTCTAAGCAGGGATATGTTACTCACTAAATGTTAGACGCTCCAGTCAAACACCTCCCACTTTCTATTTAATGATTTAGATTAAAAATTGGTTAAGTAAATCAATATATTATAATATAAGTCCTTGATCATCGCATCCGCAGGTCGTACACTGCTGAAGAATGGCCTCCCCTATGTAGTATAATTTTGAATCCTTGTCTATACTAATATTATAAAGAGAGAAGATTTGTACGTTTGTAATGAATAAAATCAAAAATTTGATTTTGAAAATTCTTTCACCTATAGAAGGCTACCTTATCAGCGAGTAACGCGGGCGAAGACGAGTGCAACAGCTAGTATGGTATAAATGGAAGTTGCTTTACTCGTCTGTCTGTCTGTATATCCGCTAACTCCTCCTAAACCACTCAACAGATTTTGATGCGGTTTTCACTATTGTTTTTTCTTTCTTTCTTCTTTCTAAAGTACCTTCACTTATACACTTGCCATAAATATTGTTACAAGAAAATTTTTTTTTCTTTTGCATAAAAGTTACATTACATTAATATAATGTAATTTAAATATAATATATGAAGCTCATTCAAAATGATCTCCATTGGCCTTGATACAATCCTTTAAGCATTGATACCAGTTATCAATAAAATTGAAACAAGCATTTTCGTCATAGGAAAATTTTTCACTGCCAATCTTATTGGCGAAAGAACAGAAGGAACAGTCACTTGTTTCAAAGGAGATTCGTTTTATTGAGAAAAACCTTAGTTTGGATATTAGTGATGTGATGAATAAACATATACCTACTACTGTTATTATAGTATTGTGTGCATTACTGAACACGGGAGATAATGGATACAGTATTTGTGATCAAAATGTTTATGACCCAGATACTGTGGCTACCAAATGGAATCGAACTATAATTTCACTCAAATATAAATTTAATGTAAATTCATGTAGGTATCTCATTTTAAAATTTAATTTTTAAAGCAAAATTTTCATTAAATAAAAGGTGAATATTTGAATTAAATTGACTTAATTAATTTAATATCATTAATAAATAAAATAATTTAACATTTTTAAGATTTTTAAATCTTCGAAGGTATCCCTGTACTTTTTTGTACCCCTAAAAATATGAATTCAAAATTTCATTACGATTGTTTAAATATTAAGGCATAAAAATGTAACTAATAACCACACTTTCGCATATATTATATTAGAAAAAATCTCATCTTGCTTATTAGGAAAATTTTAGTATAATAAATTTTAACATTATAAAAATTGTATTTGGATATCCCTTATGGGGAAGTCACTGTTATAAAAAAACAATCGTTACGGGTCCTAATTCAGGGTAAAATGTGGATCAACTGAACTAAGAATTGGCAAGGTATCAAGATTTATATGTGACAACATGTACGTATGAAAATAAATGTATATTCACGCTTATAACAAACACATTTATTATAAGAACTAGCTGGCGCCCGCGACTTCGTCCGCGTTGAAAAAGAAAAAAGTAGCCTATCCTGTGTCCTGTACGTCTAAATGTTTATCTACCAAGTTTCATGAAAATCAGTTAATTCGTTTAAGAGTCATGGAGGAACATACATACATACAATACCTTTTTTTTTTATTTTTTTTTTTAAGGAGGGGAAATGACGTTTACGCACTATCCCTCGTCGACGGGGACAGTCGACGAGGGGGAGTGTGGGACTCGCCCGGTGAAATGACAACACCGGGAATACCCACTAAAACCCCCCCGGATTCCACCATCAGCGGTGATGTGCGGGTCCGTTCACAGCGAGGCCTTATCCTCGGATCCCCACACACCGCTGCGTTCTCTTCGAACCCAGCTCACGTGAGCCGCCACGCGTCCTTTTTGGGTGCTTCAGGGCGTCAGACACGTCCCCATACATACAATACCTTTTTTTTTTTTTTTTTTTTTCGAGGAGAAATCCTTTTATTGATCCCCTGCCGCTTGCTAGGCGACAGGGGTATGTGGGGGTCGACAGTATACTCCGCGTTGCTCACGTAGCAGACGGAACTGCCCCTACCCACTAAAACTCCCCGGTGTCTCCTCGCCCGTGAGTGGGAGGTGGACGGGCTCTGGCGAACCAACTGCTCCGACCCACCCCCCTCGGGCAACCTAGCCATTGCTGGCTAGGGTAACGCCAACTGGGGGGATTGCCCGGAGACACCCGAGCAATCCCCAGACGTAGGGGACCCGTGCAGGCACACACAGCTAGCAACTGTGTGCGCAGGTCCCCTAGGACATTTGAAGACGGGCTGGTGCCCGCCCTCTCCTGCCCGGCCGTCTACGAGATGTTAATGGGGGACTCAATGGACACCGCAATGTCCATTGGCTCCCCCACCGTCAAAAAGAGGGCGGGACAAGTCCCGCCCGACCGCCAACTAGAGCAGGGGACCAGGGGCCACCCTCCATGGCCTCCCTGTTCCCCTGAACTCCAACTAAAATAAAAAACAACAAAAAACCCCTGGCGACAGAGGCGAGAAGGCAGAGGGAGAGATACCAATCCCGCCCCTGTCGCCAGGAGAACGCCAATGAGGGCGGAACAAGTTCCGCCCTACCATCAACAAGAGCAGGGGACCAGGGGCCACCCTAAGGGCCTCCCTGTTCCCCTGAACCCCGTAAAAAACCCTGGCAGCAAGCTGCCAGGGGAACCTCAACTGTGTGCTCCGCCACGAGCTCCGCTAAACGGAACCCGCTCGGAGCACACCGGTGTGGGCCTTCTTGGTCCCCTCGCCAAGAACTGGCGAGGGTTAAGCCCCCCCACCACGTCAAGGTCGTGGCCCACCTAGGGGGGGATACATACAATACCTACACTTACAGATTTATTATTAGTATTGATATATGCAGAAAAGTATCCCAACTGTTAAGGATAAGTGATTTATATCACTTGTCCTACCAGCAGGGATACTTAGTAGGGATAGGTGGAAAATAATGTGTAGGTTAGCGAACTGAAACTGAAAAGCAGTCAAGCTTCAATGTGTAGTTAAACAAAAATAAGATCAACCGGATCTATTGTTCTCAACTACCGGATATATTGTTCGTAAATACCGGATATATAGTTCATAACTAACGTATATATTGTTCGTAACTACCGGTAACTCTGGCCACAGCTGAAATTGTTTGTACACCTATTAAGTACTAATTGTACGTTTTGGGTTCGACAAGGCGTGATCTACGCAGATGTCTGTAATTAGACACGGTGTGTACGTATCTGTGACGCGTGGCATTCCTATTTAATTGCATACAGACAGACGACTGATATATTTTGCCTCTAAATTAATTAATTAATAAATTACTGGTTCTGATTAATTAATTCTAAGTTAGATTACTAACATAGGCTTGTTATAGATATTCTTTAGTAAACCTAAAAAATATAAACATTTACATAAGTTATTAAAGTTACATATATTTATTAAAGTTGCAATTTGACATCGATATTTTTACGATTTTTACATCCACTTGATGGGAATTTTTACACCTAAGGGTGCGTCCAGATTAAATAACATATAACATAGCTTTTGTTCACATATTCAACATTGCTGTATAACGTTGCCACATAAAACAACACAGTAACATTAAAATAACAGTGCAATATAACAATGTTTATCTAATATGTCTATTTTAAAAATACAATAGCTGTTGCACGCGACTTTGTCCGTATAACTTTATGAAATTTAGCCTAAGATACTCGCTGACAATGTAGCTTTCTATGGGTGAAAGAATTTTTTAAATCGGTCCAGTAGTTTTTGAGTTTATTCATTACAAACAAAAAGACAAATCTTTTTCTCTTTATAATATTAGTATAGATATCGTCCACACTTATTAAATATGCTAATAATAAATTTTGTTAAATGTTATAAATCATATACTTAGAACTCAACTGACTCAACTTTAGATATAAGGTTATAATAACGAAAGTAACTCCTATAACAAAAGGTATGGTACTGACTCTGGCATTCTGCTCTGTAAATGAAGATTGAGAACACAAATAAAACGGAATTCTTATAGAAAAATATCGTCATTGATACATTACTTCATTGCGCAGTGTGACTGAATAGTATTTATCGCGCAAAGTTTTTATAACTCCTATATTGTGGTGAGTTTAAGGCGATACATAACCAAGACGTAATTTTTTTAAATGATTTTATACATAAAGTAATATTATTATGTTTAAATTCAATAATATATGCTTACACGTATTTGCCCAATAGAATACTGCAAACATAAGCAACCTTTCACAAGACTTGAATACCATTGTAACATTTGAAAAATTAAAAATAAATATTTTGATATGTATTTCGAAAATATATTTCGTTGATGCATTTTTATAGTCGTTGTCCGTTTGTGTCTGTTTCTCCGCTAACTTCTTCTAAATCACCTGACGAGTTTTGATATGGTTTTCTCTAATGGAAAGAGCGTGAAACGAGAAAGGTTATATAATTTGCAAAAACAAAATTAAATAAACACATACTTAAATCAAATATTAAAACCGCGGTCAATTGAATTGTTGCGGTTTGAATATTTGATATCGCGTATTATTTTTGATGTATATTTTTAGTCACCTATATATCAATTACAAGACACATATAATATAATTCATATACAGGGCGTGACCTGTAATAAGAGCAATAAATTTAAATGATGATTCTATAGAGTATACGCAGTTACCTTAACCTAATCATAATGCTCCAAAGTGCTTATACTCAGAGATATAACAAAATCATATACTCAGAGATAAACAATATATAATCAATGAATTTCATGATCGCTAAATTGTCGGTTATCAGTCGTTAGATGTCTTGGTACAGGGTACTGACTGGACACATTATGTCTGTAGTAATACATTGCTGGCTCGATTAATTTTATTAGAAAATAAAAGTAAATTAGTTTTTCATTTTAATTAAACCATTTGGAATTAATTACTGATTTATAAAGGGTCTATATTTTAATTTATTGCTCTTATTACAGGCCACAACTTGTATGTTTGTTTATGAAAATATGAACTGAAAATCAGAAATCATGTCGGTGTGCCAATAGCATTTGCAGTAATCTAATAACTGTCAAGTTGCACTTAGCGCGCGGTACTGAAATACAGCGGAAAATTAGCCACAATTTCATGTTTACACCACAGACCGATTTGAATTGTTAGCTAATAAATACAAACTCACTTTACTTGATTAAAATCGATAGTAAGCCTGTTAACACCATATAGCACGGGCAGAAATTTATTATTCGTAAAGTAGATAGGAAATAAATATTTTATTTATTTATTTTCATACTTGAATATATAATTTATCTTCTCACTTAAGTAAAGATTTTTTTAAATATTACTTGAAGCCAAAGAAAGGTTCTTATGAAGAGAAAAATGTGACTTTTTTAAAATAAAACTTACTTCACTGAAAACAACAACAGTTTGCTTAGTTTCTATTGACTGATCAATTTCTTGTGTATAAATGTAAATTATATATTATTATTAAACTTTTTTTTTATAATTTTTTTTTATTCTGTCCTTAAAATTTTATTATCAATTGAACCTAAAACTAAAAACCATAAAAAATTATAATATAATAATTAAAATATATTATTAAAAGAAGTCCCTTTAGGCAAGGTTCCGAAGATACTGGCAGCGTTCCCCCTTTGAATAGCTAGACTAATTCTTTGTCCGAGGTAGCTGCCAGCTCTTCGGTCTCCTGTGATGTCGACTAACCTTTTTGCTATTTCAAATTTTTAAAATTCATATTTTTAAAATATATACAAAGCTGAGAAGGTTCATTAGTATGTAATAAAGAAAAAAACTTATTTGAAAAAATATTGGAAAAGCTCTTGACGCTTACTCACGACGTATTAAAATGGTTCATTTCAACCTGGATTTTCTAAAATTGTAGCCCATATAAATAAAACGGTAAAACGAAAACTCAGTTATAAACAGTTTTATACAAGAAACCACTTTAGTGAGTTAACGAGCGCCAATCAAAAGTTTATGCTAATGGTTGACGCAGTAAAGTCCATGTTTTAGTTAGAATTGATGGGGAAATGGGAAACACATTAACAATTGTCGTTATAAAATATATTACTATGAATTGAAAGCTAAGTATGTTGAAATTATAGTAAATTTTATGAATTTAATGAATTATACGAATTTAAAATTACATTACAAACATTTCACGAGTGTGTTTCCGAGCTCATATAACCCAAATCTTTTCAAAGTTCAAGTGAACAGGCATCCTCTGGGTGAGCTCGCTCCATCATAGAGCTCACCTTCGCTAGACGGCTGGATGTTGGCCAAGAGCAAACCCATCTGTAATAAAAAGAAAAAAAAACCTTTTTCACTTTTGAATTTAAGAAGAAATTTTTCGACATTGGGGAAAAATTTCTTTCTTTATATTAGAATTCAATATTATTTTCTTAAAAAAAAAACAAATAAAATTAGGTATGCTTAAAATGCTTCTTTGGGGAGTGCTAAATCTTATAGACGATTTTCGCTGACATAAATGTAGCGACGCGAGTGCATTTTGTTAAAATTTACAATGCTTTTAGTCACACACCAGTGGCCGGCTCACACGTTTGCTACCGATCTGTTTTGAACATTAATCTGCGAGTAATCTTCAATTGGATGTGGCATTTTGTTGCAATTTTAATGTTATTGTTATTTCTATAAACAATGTTTACATACGCTCCATTATTAGATGAATTCAATAAAGAGTTGGCAACGAAAAGTGTGCCTCTAAGAAAAAAAATGTTTTTGCTCCGCCCCAATCATTGGATGGCAGTTGAACAACCACGTGGTAGCTAAAACTAAGGCCTAAGGCCTTCTATGAAAGGTGCTTAATGTTGTAGTAATTATAAATTACTTAAAAAGTAATTAGTATTGTCAGATTTCAATGTCAGATTGAAAGTTAAAAAATTACACATTAATATTTTATTTATTTTGTTCGAGAAATTTTCAAAATCTAAATTCTTTACTAATATAAGTGATTTATAAAATGAGGGAGAAGTTTATGTTATTCATTAGAAAACATAATATTTTATTATTCTCTTTTATATGCATATTTTGTCACATAAATAATTTCTTAAAAGAATGAGTCTAATGTTTAAGAATGATGCCTTATCTATTAACTTCTTACTTCCACATCCAAGTCGGAAAGTCGAAAGGGGAAGATGTAGATTTTCCTTACACCATTAACATGTATATTGCCTTTAATTTATTGGGCAAAGCTTTTTGATAGCACTACAAACGTTTTATGTATATGATTCGTTACAGATATAAATGTTCCATTTAACATTATTTCATGTATTAAGTAATTCTATTTTATAGTTTTCTAAGTTATTTTTCATTCGTTTAATTTAGAACATATTTACTTTTACAAAAAAAAAATTAAAATTAAACACTGTCATCGTATTTAGATTATTAATATGAACATATTATATAAAATTTATAAAGAATACATAAGAATACATAGATTATCAATTTAGCGTCACAATGTACTCGTATATTCATTTATTTTAAATATTAAAATGGATTGTTTTTAGTTTTTTATTGGAAATAAAATAATATTAAATAATAACTTATAATTATAAAATTAATTATGTACAGTATGTATGATACTAAAATTATTATTTGCATCAGAAGTTAAACAGCTATGCATAGGATTTAATTGATTCTTTGTTAAAAACTTATTTCATTATATATTTTGAAATGTTTCAGATACGAGTGACTTTTTATCATTATTTGGTTTTAGTTATTTACCTAAAGTATAATCTCCTATATTCTTTTGACAAATTTTTTTTCTCTTCCTTACCTTGGTTAATAGACCGCGTTAAATTTCTTAAGATCCACTAAACCCAAGAGCACTATAAAAAAATACAGGAAAAATCCTGAATAACAGCCGTATTAACGTGTTAAGCGACCCGTTATAAACATCACCCCACGCGACTCGAGAGCCTGCATGTAAATGTTATCGCAAATTTATTGTTATAACCTTCTCCGGCTAAGTGATATTCGAGATTTCCTTTCAAATATGCTGCCAGAGTTTTCCCTATTTTATGTAAAATACGTCCAATTTCCACTGAACCCCACAACTGTATAGAACATCAATGGGCGAGGCGACTATTGTTAACATCTCCCAGAGTATGGGAAGTCAAATTAAAATGGACGAAAGACGCAAGTTTCACAAAGGTTTATTTAGTATTTCAACTGATTGCTCGGTCTGTGCCATTTTCAAATTGAAGGTACGCCGTACAGTGCTAAATGAAAACTGATTGCGAATGGAAACAAAGATAAATAATTTGCAACTCACAACGTAAATTGTGTTTAATGCGTATGATTTTAAAGTTTAAAATGCATAGTACATTCATCACTTGGAAATGTTTTGTAGTTTTGCAGCAAATTGGCAAACGTGGAAACGGAAGACTAGAAGTCAGAAAGATGAAGTATCCGAGATGATTTATGAGAAATATTTGTTTTATTTTTTATCTGGTTTTCGCTTCTGCGAATCTTATTCAATAACTGAATAAAGCCAATCCGTCGTTGTCAAGACAATAATATTCCAAACTTACTGTCTTTATTTTAAAATCGGCAGACAGACTGACGGTCCACTTGATGGTTGGTGGCTACCGTCGCCTTTAACACAAGCAACGTCATACATGCTGCAAGTGCGTTGTCGACCATAGAAGGATTGAAGATAAGAGATAAGGAAGGGATGGGGTAATGGACCGCATTTTCAGCCCTACTTTGAAAACTTCCTTTAGCTAACTTTGAAAGATCCTTCAGATCAAACTTTGAAAACTTCATTTCCAAAGTTAACCCAGCCGGGAATCGAACCCGGGGCCTCTAAGACGTTAGGCAAGCATCCTTATCACTCATCCAACGGGCTCTTAAAAATTGTACAATGGTCTTTTGTATGAGGGAGATTACTAATTTACTGCTACCAGACAGGCTGTCCAATTGACTTTGAAATGCAGTATTAATTTATTATTATTTAATTCATTAAGTCATAAATACACCTTAGCTAAAAAATAGATGCTATTCAATGATGTAATGTTTAAAAAAAACCTAATTAATAATCTCAACCAATCTCGCACTATGCCCCTTCAAAGTTAATCAACAACGCAGTCGCCAGCAATTTTTAATTCACACCCCCCAACCGACAGTTTACAATATTTTCGCTGACTTATCGCTGCAACAAAAGGCTGGCGAATCTTGAATGAATATAAATGATATGAACATCCGAATGTCTGCCGAACCGCAACCGGAAATGACCGAGGATTTGTCATTGTCAAATTTGAATGCGAGAGAACGGATGCGAGAAAAACGAACGTCATCTGTTTTCGGCGACTTTTTGGTCGTGTTACATTTGTTTTGAGATTTGTTTTCTTCATTTGGATTTGTCACTTCGTTTTTAGTAATGACACATATTTATTCAAATTAAGAATTTATCGATAAATGACTTGTATGTAGAACATAAGCCTGGTTTACACGATGGCAGTGACTGGACCCAGTGACTCGAATTTTCGGACCCAGTTACTGTTATAATGTGGACGGGATCGCCAGTAAGTCATTTAATTTACGTGACATTATTGCTTAAAAATGTAGGTGGGGGAAGCTACTGGGCCCGAAAATAGACAGGCAGGCTAGTCAACTGGACGTCAATCAACTGGAGGGAGCGAAGTCAGCACTGGACTGACTTGAAACTAGTGTCTATACAAGCCCAGTAGCAAGTCAGCGCTGTACTGGGTTACTGTACTGCCTTGTTACTGACCCCGTCTATTTATTTATTTATTAAACAGGCTCCATACCAGGCATTATACCAGGCTATAGTGCAGTTTCCAAAAATTTGCGGACCGCGAAGTGTTTTGTATGTTTGTAATTTGTGTACCTGAAATTCTCGGCTGTATATGAAGCCATGTTGCCGCGCGCTAGCACGGTTCGCTGCCTTTCCGCCCTCTTCTGTCCATTTACCACTGCTTTAATTTCGTTGCGACCGTTTAATACTTTGCTGGTGACTCTTAACAGAAGTAGGTATCATGACTGTCGTCTTCTCGGCTGTAGGACGCCCACTGCAGACCTAGGCATAATTTTTCAATAGGACCTATCATACAGAATCAACCTGGATCCTGCATCGACTCGCGGCCATTTTGTTGAAGTTTAAGTACATATTTTTTTATAAATATTTACTTAATTTTTATACTAAATGAATTAAAAAATATAGTTTTTTTAATTACTTCGGAACTTGTGATTTAGAATGATAGGTAGGTCATGTACTAAAATATTTTTAATTTCACGTGACAAAACCTGTAAAAAAATTACAAAAGTACCCACAAAAGCCTGTGGACAAAACGTATGTATGGTATTGGAACAACGTATGGAACTAAAAATTATTAAAAATGACTGAAAATATTACCTTAGATTTGAATAAAGAATCTCCGATCGCGATTGCTTATATTTATTACTCGAACGAAACATCACAATGGTTTTAAAGGAGACGTATATTTTGAGCGGTGATTTATTCATTACGAGCTGAAAACTTGAAAAGGTATGTGAAATCGTACAAAAACATTAGCATAATCCTTAAATATTTATTACTTTCCGTTTCGTTTTCCGTCGTTCCCACTTTTACGTTTTTCGAGCACTCACTATTTCAAATTGGAGATGAGTAATGGCTTTCGTACATAATTCCTGGAGGATTTTTGTGCGGGAACCATCAATTATTTAGGCGTACGTGAGCTTCACCTGATTTACAATTTCCGTTTGGCAAACAGTTCGAGCGTTTATCATAATTTTGCATCATTGTCGTATTGTTTGTGTGCTCACAAGAGCATTATTAGTACCTATTTTTCTCGTACTCTCTTTGTATGACCTTTTTCAAGAAAGGTAGGTAAACTGTTTGTTTTATATAAGTCAACCAAATAAATTAGAATCACCGTTAATTTATTTTTTATCAAGTGGTGACAGTGAAGTGACCGTCCTCTTGATGGTAGGTGGCTACCGTCACATAAAAACATATACAACAATTAGAGTATATATGCAATATAACAACAACAAAAATATGATAATAAGTTTATCAAAATTTATGACATTTCGTCAATTTATGAAATCACAGTGTGTTAGAAATTAATATTATGGATGGCGATAATCCTGGAGCTCCTTGAGGACGGAGAAATTAGTCCAGAATTCTATTAATACCTACTAATACAATTTCATATTTAATATCAATACGAAGACTAAAAGAAAAACTTAACAATACTAACATGAATCCTTCATTTAATTTTAATCAAAACTTCAAAAAATTTCAATAGATGGCCAGTCATAAAAATATCAAATGAGTTGTGTAAAAGCAAGATTTTGTATTTTCATAACCTGTTTAAAATGCTCAATAGTAAATACAATGTGTCCTGGTTATGAACCGTATAATTTATCAACAGCACACAACAAATAAACACGCAAATCTTCATTCACTGTATCCACTATCACGTATGTGCATTAATCATGCGTAGGACTTTATGTAAATTCGGATAAGTGCCACTGATAAATGGATGGTCAAGCTTGAATGGTAATGCCACTGAAAGTTTCGACTTGGGACTTTTTGTTTCGTCTTAAACTTTAGCTTATGCTACGAGTAAATGCTGAACAGTACAATTTTCTATAAATTGTAAAATACCAATACTCAAAATGTATCAAATAATTTTTATTCTTTCTTTCTTTCTTTAGGTATGCGTCTTCAACTATTTTTAACACTGCTTTTGTGTGTTAGCATAGCAAGAATTAGCAGATTATTTATATTCTAAATAAAGAAGCGACTATTATTCTATATAAGAATTATTCTTATTCTATATTGTTCTATTATATTCTAAATAAGAAGATTCTATTCTAAATAAATAGAATGTACAAATATATACATTGTATAATGAGGTTCAAAAAGTAGTGGTCGATAGACAACTCTTCGAAATTATGGGTTCAGGATTCAATACTTGGAATAATCCACTATGGGAAAGAATTTTTCGAAATTAGCCTTTAGTGCTAGATTTATAACTCAGCCCAGTCTGGATTACATCATACAAGGCCAGCTTGTTTGGTGTTGCACAAATGCTTTGTCTTGTGAACAATTTTGGGAAATTACCTACATGAAAGATAGGTTCCTAATTACATCAAAGTCATAATAATGTTCGTAAATACCTTGTTCCTCACCTTGTACCCTTTTAGGGTTGATATAGCAATTGCCTCTTCCGCTTAAGTTAATATGCCACTGTTAATAAGTAATATAGCCACCACGATTGATGCCAATTTCACATCAAAAAATCATCAGCCTCTTTGCTGTCCTTTACGAAAAAGTTTAATTTTTGCAATTGTATAATTTATTGCAGTTCAATTAGTAACTTTTCGAACAATGTTTTAAATGTTTCTAAGGTCACTTGTTTTAGTGTGCTAACATTAACGCGCTGTCCACTTGATTTCATTTTTCATTCTTAAACAGTTTTGTTTCGTTGACAGGGGTCCGTAGTGTATTGAAAGAGAGTTTGTTTTTGTTAGAACCCTTCTCAATCAGCTTTATGGAACTTGATGCTACCTTTTCTGGTGTATCATTAACTTGAATTAACTTTGATTATATTCATATCGTCGTCGTACAAAATAAATAAGTTTCGTTTTGTGAAGACTTATAGAAATTTTATAAATTCTAAGGTAGTTTAAATTTAATGATATTAACTACACTATGAAATGTAATATTTCTATTTAATTATTTATTTATCTATAACAAAATATGTATGTAATCAATGAATTCAAACTACTTCCTTCTTTAAATGTTTATCAAGATACATTCCTCTATTTATTTTATATTATTATTTAAGAGAACTTTTAGCGGATGTAATCTGGCATTCGTAGTTTATTGTATTTTTATAGTTAAATTTTGTAGCTTCTTGTAGTTATTAAAATCAAAACAGAAGATATTTACATAATTGGTAAAGTAATATAATTTATATATGTGCAATATATTTATATGAAATTCCATTTCCTATCCAAGTTAAGTTCGACAGACTTAACAGGTTAAGTTCACCTGATGGTAGGTGGCTACCGTCACAGGTGCTGCAAGTGCGTTGCCGACTATAGTAGTATTAAGAAAAAGGGATTTGGAAATGATAGGAAGGAAAATGAAAAAAAAAATGGGACCAAAGAAAATGATATGCTATTTTCTTATCTTTGACGTGTGTGTGTGTGTGTCAACATTTTATGATGACCTGTTGAGTAGTTAAGGCTTGAAACTGTAATAAACTCACTTTTACATTTAATAATATTCTAGTAATTGCATAACAAACACCTACCACCTATCCACAAACCTATGAGTACACAATTTAATAACTTAATTTCAAAAAGGCTTACTAAACATTAAATCCAAGTACCAAAATATCCTGAAGCTATCGCTTTATTATTACAGTCAAACAAACATCAACTGAAATTGCTCCCGGAATAGCTAATAACGAAACAAGGGCATACCCATCGGTCAAGTTTCAATAGTACCAAAAACCAGAAACATCACCCTTAGGACCTGTTTGCATAAAGAGCGTCACGCATAAAATCTTACGACAGTTTAAACCGATTTCATTCACACTTCTACTCTTAAAAAGTATAAAATTTTGAACCGTATGCTCATACGAATAAGGTGCATGGTTTTACAAGTGCTACGCAAGCAGAATATTGTGCTAAGCCACTAAAATCATTACAGCGAAGCTCGAGGCGAGAGTATCCGTTTAAATTAAACGCAGGACAATGGTCAGTGACGTCTGAACCGCGTTTAACGGTCTTGATCCTAAGTTATGTGTGGATTAGCCGTATCTTAATATCTCCTGGCCTTAACGAGGATTGGGGGGACCGTGATTGCGTTTGATGAATTTCATTATTTTCAAAGGTGATGAGTATCTTTGTTTTATTGAACTATTTAAACAATGTATCCTTATCAGTCTATTATTTTAGTTACGTACATTACATTCACATACACACCCTACTTACAATTAACTTGTAATATTTGTAAATTTCAATTATAATTCTTTTATATGTATAGAAAGAAACCACGTTATCGGATTATCGATAGGTTTTTAATTAAATTATAAATTTGAATTCCTTTATGAATACAAACTAAAATGTGAACAAATTAAAACAACAACAACAAATTCAAACTATGCGAAAAAAAAAACAAGTAAGAAAAAAGAAAGAAATTAATAAAATATAATACATTATTGCTAAATGTGTGATGTGCTAAATAAGTTCTTACAAATTAAATTTTCATCAAATATACACATATTTTCGTACAAATTATTTGTTTGATAAAATAAACAATTACTAATTTACATTATACACTATATGAATATATGTTATATGTAGTTATTAATATTTTACATTACATGCCTACTAAAATCAATAGTAGTTATTACATACTAAGATATTATTTTAGTCTTAAAATTCATCAATAAATATTTATAGACTATTGAGAATCAATCTTATTAGTAAGTTAGTTGAGATGCGCCTGCGGTTACAATTGACATGTATTCTCGTATAATAATTATTGCTATTCGAATACTGCAGGCGTTAAAGTTATTTTTAATTGGAGAATATAATTAGGTATTATTATTGTGCTCGTGATCACAGAGTAAGTAATAGTACTACAAGGGCATGATTCCCTGTGGAGTTATGTACACAGACAAAAAAATCTGTCTGTGTACATAATCTCCACAGAATATAATATTTCACAATTCACTCACGATTTCGGAAAATCGGAGTCGTTGCGTGGGTATATGAGCACCTCTGCAGGAATAGAAACAGATTTTAATGCGGTTTTCACTAATGAAAAGAACGTTTAAGAAGGAAGGTTTTTACATATAATTTGTAGATAAAATCCGTGCGAAGCCTAATTATAAAATTAGAATAATTTATAAAATTATTAGGGAATTACGGATAGTTATACGAATAGATTAGTATTTATAGAGGTTTTATTGGCTTACCTAATCAATACTAATAATAAATCTGTAAGGGTCGGTCATGGAGTAAGTTACTTTGTTTTCAGAGATATCGTGTTTATAGGCTCTATACATGATACTGAAACTAAATTGACGATTTTTAGAATTTTTTTCTGTATGTATGTATGTAGGTATGTTCCTCCATAACTCTGAAACGAATTAACTGATTTTCATGAAACTTGGTAGAATACATTTGGACGTACGGGACACAGGATAGGCTACTTAATATTTTTCAACGCGGGCGAAGTCGTGGGCACTAGCTAGTTACTAATATAAACTAGGTAGGTACATCACACATACTGCATAAATTTAATACAATATCTAACACATTATTAATGTCAGTCATTTATAATTTCTTTGTTAAAACTTAAGGGCGTCAATAGACCCAATTCGAAATGATGTAATGCGACTTGAGATAGTGTCCGGGAGTTAATAGCCTTTATAACAAGGGACGTTTTGTTTGGATTTTTGATAAATTAGAAACATATTTCATATCTAGTTTTAAATACGCATTACGCAATAAAGAGAAGAAATGTCATATTTAAAGTGTAGATTATCTTTTGATGAGATAATGTTTTATTTCTCTTAGATCGTTCTAAAATTGTCAGAAGTGGAAAGTCAACCAGCCGTCTCATAGAATAACTTCATGAAATACTTCTTTTAAACCATTCAACGGAAATTTTCACTAATGAAAAGAACGATAAATGGGGATTTTTTGTGTACCTATATAATAAATACAATATATATAAAAAATGCATCCGTGCGAAGCCGGCGCGGGTATCGAGTTAATTTATTAAACAAGAAATATACTTAACATTAAGCCACAAGGCGATTTAGTGTCATTTTAAATATTTATTCAAATGTACATTTCCATTTTGTTCTCCCCCTAAATATTGTAACACATTTTAATTACCGACACACCGTGTTACGCGGCCGCCATTTTGATTTTTAAGAATAATCCGCTTATGAAAATGCGGTGTAAATGTGGCGCCTTAAAATTAATTTCGCGTGGTTAGTGTTGTACCTACTTAATAGGAACCACGAAAAATGTATTTTGCTACTATTTTTTTTTAAACATATGTCGGGGCGATATCCTTCGGGGTATAGATATCATCAGGCTCAGGCTCAGAAATAGCCGGAAGTACGAAAATCTCGATGCTTGTAGTACTTACATGATCCTCCAGTCCTCCCGTCATTGTAATTACATGTAATACGTCATGATTACTTTCATTGTAATCCACAGACTAAATCAAATCACTCGAATCCGTCCATGGTCCTTTACCTATTATCGATGGTAAGAAGGCGCCGCCTCCTACCATTAGCGAGCTTCATGAACATTAGATATAACCGTTATACTAATAAATCGGCCCCGGCTTCGCATTTATCCAGATTTTCTGCAAATTAATATAATTATATAGGTATACACAAACTTTCCTCGTTTATTGCTTTTTCCATTAGTGAATACTGAATCAAAATTTGTTGGGCGGTTTAGAAGTATTTAATAGCGGAGAAACTGACAGAGGCGGATAGCGACTTTGTTTTACAAAATGTATAGATATAAAGTAAAGTGAAGGCTTGTGAAGCTGTTTAGATATTTTAATGTTTATCGTGCAATCGCAAGTTAATCTCTAACCTAAAAAAATTAACAAAATAGTTTCTGATAAATATGTCTAGACCACGTGAGTGAGTCAGTTAGGTTAATAACTATTAGGTTTGATTAGGTATCTAATATTACTAGACATTTGCTTATTTCTAATATATTTATCAGCTCCTAAAAGAGATGCCTAAAAAAATTATTATACAATATAATTTTAATTGTAATAAAATATTTCATCGATATCGAAACTATCTCATCTCTAAAAAAGTGCAAACTCTCTGACAGTAGATAATAATAGTAATTAACCAGGCCTAATCCTCTAGCGACAGGTTTCTTATTAACGCCATTTGTCATCGACTGTACAAAGGTGGATTAGAACTTAAGAATGGGTGGGAGGTATAGCAAATTACAAGCGTTTGACACTTTCATTCGCGAGTGTCTTTATTAGTAGGGAGGAGAAACTGCTATTATTTTTTGCATTAAAAATAACGAACTGCAAGCCAAATTCATTATTACTAGTCGCTATTCACTTCTCTAAATATTAAGATTTTTTTTAATATATGTATTATTATTTAGTCATGAAGCCAATAAAAATGTTAAAGTCGCTGGCTAAATGTTTATAAATAACATTGTTATTTATTTAAACAAATATTTTCATTTATAATTTATGTTCACATATAATTTTAATTTTATAATGTTTGTAAGAAAATTGGAAGGGAAAATACTGAAAGAAAATAATTTAGTATTGTTTGACTTTTTTATTTACATTCCAGAGTAACTTTTTTTCAATGGACACTGTATTAGTAGTCACTATACACCTACTTAGGTACCTACTAAAGTGTCTGCATTTTTTTATTTTATTATAAATGACATATAAAACATAAGTATAACAACACGATTCACAACCGACTCCATTTAACAATACAACTAACCCTTTCGGATTAAAATAAGAATTGCCAACCCTATATATATGGGTTCAAAATTAGACCTTGTTCCCTTGTAATAGAATCTGCAAAACAATAAATTACTCAATATGTTTGATAAATAGATCTCGTTACATGATTGAAGAGTTACATTTAAGACAAATTTCTACTATTTGACCCAGAGGGTTGTTGTATTTGTAATGGTCAGTAAGATATGGGGTCGTAAATATTAGATTATTAATCAGTGTAGTTCAAATTGATTATTAGACGTAATGGTATATAGAGAGTAATATATATAATACTAGTTGCTGTATACTGTATAAAAGTAGCTTATATTACTCACTGATAATGTAGCTTTCTATAGGTGAAAGAATTTTTGAAATCGGTCCAGTAGATTTTGAGTTTATTCATTACAAAAAAAAAATACAAAAATACAAAACTTTTCTCTATAATATTAGTATTGGTCTAAGAGCCGGTAGGAGATCGACCTTCACCGATCTGATAACTCGATGAGACATATTTTTTATCGAATATAGTTTATAAAGAAATATGCCTATAGTGGCTTGCCTATCAAAAAGTGTTCATGACTATTTTTAATTTAATTGATTTTAATCCATTTTCTTTTTCCGTACTCCGTACCAAAAGAGTGAAGGTGATTAAAATCACCTTCACTTTTGGTTTTGGTAACCGAATGAGTTTATTTCAACTTATAGTTTTTAACACACAGAGTATGCCTAGGTAGGCTGGATTAAAATCAATTAAATTAAAAATAGTCATGAACACTTTTTGATAGGCAAGCCATTATAGGCATATTTCTTTATAAACTATATTCGATAAAAAATATGTCTCATCGAGTTATCAGATCGGTGAAGGTCGATCAAATAGTAGGGGTACTATATAGATAGTGTGAATATTTTGGTAAAAGAAATAGCCCTTTCACAAATATGTTTGTTCTACAAATTTTAATTTATATGTAGGGGAGAAGGAGCCAGCTTTGAACAGTAGAAATGTTTTTTGTTTGTTGTCAGCACTTACTTACACAACTATCACTGTAATACAAGGTTATTTTATTTTTGGGTATTAATTCCAGTTTTTGAACAATGTTTCATAATTCAGGCAATAAAGTGGAGTGACAGTATTTTTGAGCATTTTTGTGGAAATAAAAAAGTTGTCATTTTTTAAGTATCATTGGCGCATTGTGAAAAATGTTCATAATTATTAAAAATAAAAAAAATATTGTAAAACTTTGTTAATTTTATTTAGTTCAAAACTGCCTTCAATATTCAATAAATGTTCAAATGTGCTGCCCTCTCCCCTATTATTTAACTAGCTGGTGCCCGCGACTAAGTCCGCGTTGAAAATATAAAATACGAGTATATGTTTAGCTGCTGCCCGCGGCTTCGCATGCGTGAAATATTAGGCCTATATCCAAATTCTATTCTAACTTTTGGTTAAAGAATCTCTTTAAATCGGATGAGCAGTTTCAAAGATTCCTACCTCTGACAGCAAACAAGCATACAAACCTTACTTCTTTATGATATTAAAGAAGTTTGGTTTTAGTACCGACTTGTTAGGCACATTTAATGCGACTTAATGCTCACATCACGTCACGTATGATATAAAATCAATGCAACATCAATAATTAATAACAATCCACAAAAAAAATAACATCCAAATATTATGTTAGTAGTAATTTGAAATTATTGTAATCAAAATTACTTAACTAAAATTTACTTATGAGCAACAAAATTCACACGAATTTTAGGCAAAATAAAAAGATAATATAAAAATATGAAAAAATAAAATATACTGCAAAAAAAAAACTAAAAAAAAAATGAAATTCATTGGCACTTGAAACTGCCGTGACCAGGATTCGAACCTGGGTTACTACGGCCACAACGTAGGGTCCTAACCACTAGACGATCACGGCTATCAGAGCACTTACGGATATGAACGAAATAATCCTTTACTTCATACGGATTTGCTTATTTAAAAATTAAATTGACAATATCTTGAAATGATTGAATCAAAGTTATCGATTGGTGAATGAATATTATAACTAAATTAGTTAGTTTACGTGCCACTATTAGTAAGATGGTTACATATAAGTAAATAAGTTATCATGTTTGAAAGGCGAACTTATATTGACGTAGTCTTCTTATATAAAATAATAAATAATCACATCGATTCTTCGTCACTTTTAGAATGTATTCACTTCAACGTACCAAAACTCAGGACAAGGTCAAAAGATAAATTTCACATTCCCTATTGTAGAATATTGTAGAATTGTATTGTAGAATATTGTAGAATCATTCTAAAAATTCATTCCTTCATCGTTCCAAGTATCACTACAATAAAGTTCTTAATGATATTGACATATTTTCCAATAATTTGAATTCTTACAAAAAGAAAATTGGCGAATTACTTTAAAAAAAAAATTTTTTCACATATTATCACACTCTTCTTTTTCGGTTTTATATTTTAGTGTTTTAGATAAATGTAAATTTATAGTTTTTATGATTTTTTAGGCCTATTTATATATAATCTATAATATATTTTTTAATTAATTTTAATTTAATTTTTTTTAAATTTATGGCTGTATGTAATCTTAATAAATAAATAATCTTTAAAAATGAGCATTGTATTTTTTGTATAAAAATGAATCGGTGGTTAATATTCTATCCTATCAATTTTCTATTTCAGGCATCAGGCGCTCAAAGTTAATTACCTACCTACTGCTTACTGGAACTACTTATCATCAGAATTCATGTTATAATGTACGATAAAATGAAAAAAATATTAATTCATAGTAAAAACCAAATAAAAATATTCACGTATCGAATATTGTCAGCATAATTGTCGACGAAATTGTTACCAAACTTAATCGTGTGCGCCTACAATTTTCGTTAGTCACGTGTCACATAATGAAGGCAAGAAAATGGGCAGAAAAACGTTCTCCAATGAATTAATAAATAGAGTAGTTTTTATTTGGTGGAAAAAATAACAATTTTCTAACCAAGCGCCACGTGTGGTCCTATGGTAGGCAAGTATTAAGTGTGGAATAATTTTTCATTATTACTATAATAATCAAAATTAAATATATTCAACAAGTATCCCGCTTTATTCACTGGACGTTCCTTAATACTTTTCTACTGCGGTAATGTAACTTACCTGTGCTCCGCGATTTTACCTGCTCTGTTAGTTTAATGGAAACAATTTAACGAACAAATACATATTAATCTTTGAATTTTGCTGTACAACAATAGAAGAAAAGGAAAAAATGCAAAATACTACATATTTCAAAAGCTATGCAGACATTTAGAGCCAGCTGGTGGTGCCCACGACTTCGTCCGCGTTGAAAAATATTAAGTAGCCTATCCTGTGTCCCGTACGTCCAAATGTTTATCTACCAAGTTTCATGAAAAACAGTTAATTCGTTTCAGAGTTATGGAGGAACATACATACATACAGAAAAAAACTAAAAATCGTCAATTTAGTTTCAGTATCATGTATAGAGCCTATAAACACGATATCTCTGAAAACAAAGTAACTTACTCCATGACCGACCCTTACAGATTTATTATTAGTATTGATTGAGTATTGATTCTAGAGGGAAGTGTAAACATTGCAGTGTATTTTTCATCAGGAGTTTAAATAGAAATCTATTTCATCTGCGTGGATTAAGTACAGCGTCTTATAGTAATACCTCCGAAATAAGTAATAACCAATCGCGCCTACATTTTATTTTAAGTAAGGTACCTACCTAAATGAGACATGTTTTTATTAAAATCAAATATTATCTATAGAATACATACAAATAATCAGCGGAGACTGTATTAGTACCTAATTATGATAAATTTCCTTTTCGCCTCACTATAATTTCAAAGATTTCAAAGATTATAATTATCAAAGAACAAATAAACAATTTTTACCTCTTTGTAGTGTTTATTCATACCTAAGCCTTAGTGCAGATAACTAGCACACAGGGTGTAGGTAAAGCTGACACTTTATGTAGGTACTACTATCGTTATCACATTACTATTACAAATGTACCTAATCTAAGTTAATAATATGTACAATAAGTAACTAGTAAATGCAGTTGATAATAGTTATGTTATATACTTAGTAGAATAGTGTAATGGTAATATATTACCTATAGTAAGTATAATAGATAATAGTAAATTAGTAAATACAATAGATAACTAAACTAGTCTAGTAGGCATTATCTGTAAATAATGTGAAATTAGTGCACCCAATCATTTGACAAATACATTCTTTATGAAGTCAACTCAACCCTCGTGTAGTCGACGAGGTAGAATTATTCAAACAACCTCATTCATTAACAAAAAGCGTTTCCTTGTTACACACGTCAATTTGAGTATTAACTACGTAATTGGTCACTAGATTGTTGAGGAGCAAATAAGGTGTTTTAGTAAATTATTAATAATGACAGTGTTGCTGTTATGGGAACAATGATTTGAGTAAAAAAAAAAATTAAACATAATTTTATTAGAACTTCATTCGAAAATATTGGACTGTAATAAAGAAAAATGGGTTTTCTGGGCATATTTTCCAAATTTTTTCTTCAAAAACTTACCTCGGACTTCTAAGTAATATTTAAAAAAAATGCCGAATTAGTTCAACCGTTCTCGCAACACATTAATATAAAGATTTATATTAATGTGAACATAAATAATTACTTTACTCGGATATTGATGATATAATTAGAATGTATGAATGCCAACGTCCATACTACGTTGAATACACCGGTTCTCGTCCGATCACCGAAGTTAAGCAACGTCGGGCGCGGTCAGTACTTGGATGGGTGACCGCCTGGGAACACCGCGTGATGTTGGCTTTTTGCGTATCTTTTTCTTATTTACTTTTATTATTATTTTTATAACCAAAAATACTATGAATATGCTTATTATTGCCGAATATAAACAATAATAGAGCGTGATGTTAGCTTTTTGTATATTTTTTCTTATTTGGATATACTTCTTATTATTTTTGTAACTAAAAAAATATATATGCTTATTATTGTCGAGTATAATAAGCAATACTTATCTGATGAAATATTACGTTCATCATTTTAGTTCAGACGCATCAGCAGAGTAATCATCTGAGACGAGACGCCACCCGCATCTACGCGAATAGGTAAATAACGCGACGAAATTTATCGGCTACCATTGCTTGTCTATAACCATCGCAGCGGGATTGTTATGGGGCAAAGTTTAGAAGCCAAAGATTTACAATAATCCGAAACTATCATACCCCTCAAATACCAATTATAAATCTGCTTGAGGGCCGTATCACGACTGCTTAAAGTCGAGAATAGAATGCGAGGTTGCAGTACGAAAAGCAAAACTTTTTGGCAGTGATATAATGCGAGCCATTCATAACGTATTGTGTTTTGATTGCGCACGTCAGTTCGCAGAATAGTTTCTGCCGACGGATGATACTCCAATGAGAGAAGGAAATGGTTATGTCTTAGATCCGAAGCCAAGTTTGAATGGCCCAAATGTCTGGGCGTTATCGTCCGCTCCGTTTGCTCACTTTATTGTCTTCAAGTTTCCTTTCAAGCGTGAAATCTATGGGTTACGGAGACGAAAATCTTGAAAATGTCCATAAAGATTTTTATGTTGTATAGCTCTTTTGTTATCAAGTACTTACCTACGTATCAACTCGTACTGGCTTTGTGTAGTAAAAATAAAGTAGTTCCTTGTATAAAATATATAGGTACTGAAATTAACTCACGTTTCTTTCGTATTCGTAAGTTAAAACACCGAAAACTTGGTATAAAATTCTTAATTTCAGTAGGCAGATAATGAGATTTATAAAAAACTATTTTGAACCACTAATAATAACTAGGTACCTGTCTAAAATGGCTATTAGATACATTTCACCAAAAGAATCAATGGATCAAATTTATTAAAAAATTCACTAAGAATTTTCAGCTTTAAGAACAGCAATTTTCCATAAAAGCTTCGAGGTTCGCAAGGATATAATCATACAATTACGGTTTTAAAAATGTCATTTTTTTTCTGTACTTAATTCAAACTTGAGGTGTAAATGATAGTTCCATTTAAAATTCAATGTCATTACGTCAAAGAAGGATAAATTACACTTGTCAGAATAACGCATAACCAACTAAAGAAATATTATCCCCTTCATTTTTTTTTTACCATATATATTGATGGACACGGCATTAAAACCACACAATAGCTGTGCACGTACAGTGGTATAGCACAGACGTTAAACCTGCGAATAGCGACCTTATTTAAACGTAAAAACTTGATTGAACACTTGATATCGGTTAAATTTTGGCACCGGATTCTATAGAAAAGACACCCCTCGAAGTGCATGCAGTACCAAGTATCATTTTAGATCAAACACGTGATAATGGCTATAAGAGCGCCCCTATTATTTGATACAATAAAAGTGAAGTGCCGACATATTCAGCATTCTACTGCGAAATGACAGCAGACTGAATCTGACCAAACCGGTGTTTTGTGCTGAAATGAAATTGAAACTTCTTAAATAACAGATAAGGTTTATTTTTAGACGGCTCCCGAGGTAATCGGTGGAAGTTTTTGGGGTGCCAGAGACGAAATGCATGTTGATATCGAACCAACTGAAACGGTAGTAGGCTCACTGATACGGACTAATGGTGATTGAGAAAAATATTGCTCCTGTACCAGTCGAACAATAATTCGCGGTTATGCCTTCATGAATATTGAAGATGCGATGATATTTTTATTTGATTACACTTTTACTGACGTACAATACCTTTCCATTAATGGTGGCAATAAATAAAGTGATGCGTGTACCTATAGGGATATCTGTTTTATTTGCTACTATAAAATTAACGATTGAGATGTTAATTCTGAATGGTCTGAATGGTATCGGTACGTTACTTAATTTGTATTATTTTGTGTGAATCTTTAAAAAGAGATTCGGATGATTGATGATTTTATAACGTTATTGTCAGCTGAAAAATCTTCATGTTTGGTCATGGTAAACGTTGCGTTTAAATTATTTTTTAGAGGAGTTGTGGCAAGGCAAACTGTACGATCTGTGGCCAATTGGCCATAAACTGGGTAGCCCAACTTGTGGCAGTCAACCACCATCTTACACAAGACCAAAACAAATTATAGCACACGTGCTGTTGGGTCTCAGTAAGTACTGTTGGATGCCAAACCTATCCCCTTATCCCTTATTTGATATTTATTTATTTAAGTATAATAATATAAACTTTTACAAGTATTATCTAATTATAGATTTTCAAACATAACATTATTATTTTTTGCTACTGTTTTGATAAGGAAGCAAAACGGCAAAATTCCTTATTTCTTCTACAATTATCCTTTATCCTATCGTCTATCCTTTTATAAACATTATAAGCCCATTTGCCACCCCTAGTGCGTTATTTGCAAGATCAAGTGGACCTTTTGGTTCAAGGAAAATAGAAGATCATAATAAATATATAAGGTATCAAAATCGACCATATTAGATCGTGTCCCATAAATTTACATATAATGTATAATTTATGCAATTGCATTAACATGCATTTAGAAATAGATATTTGTTTATTTATTTAAGGAACTTAAAATTTTTAAACACATTCATTGTAGTTCAACGATGTATGACCCTTTAGTGTTGTTTGGGGCAAAATGGTATGAATTCCTAAAATATTCAAAGTATTAATTACCGAATTGTTCACGCTTTAGTGGAATCGACGCGACACTTTGTCGTCTTATTAAATTTATTCACCCCTTTTGCATTGGGCTAGTTGACTGAACATTTAATATTCGTGCTGCGGGAGTAATCTCTAACGATTAATATTGCCAAACATGTGTACATGTATGTTTATCAGGAACATAAATATATATAATAGTAATTATTATAGTTTTTAATTATTTTATTAAAGTTAGAAGTCGCTTAATTCGGGCTATGTTCGGCGTTTAATTGGTGGATAAGATCAGGAATTCTGAAATTCGTCGAAGAACCAAAGTTGTCGATGAGCAAGCTGGAGTGGCAATGGGCTGGTACATCTGTAGCAGACTGGATAACCGATGGTGTAGGATAGCCTTACATCCACCAATGGAGAGACACAATATATTAAAATTGATTTAACATATTTGTCGAGGCCACTAAATATATTCTTATTGTCATCAGTGTATTATGCCAATTTGATATTTCTATATAATAGACCCTGTAAATAGAATAAGTTTGCCACTGCCAGGGAAGAAGTTCTAGGGATCGAGGAAACACTATTAAAGGTCATGAAAACTTGATTTAGTACTGTTATGACCAGTATGTGATATTGTTAAGTTACTATAAAATTTCTTTTTCATATTTAGGTCACGTTCCGCTTGGTAGTAGGTGGCTACCGTCGCCTATAACACAAGCAATGTCACAGGTGCTGCAAGGCGCTGCCGACCATTAATGAATCTTTACTTTATTGTGAAGGTTTACTTTAGTAAACCTATGTTTTTTGGCGGGGGCACTGCCGTGCTCGTCTTGGCGAGGGCGCCACTTTGC
Source organism: Synanthedon andrenaeformis (assembly GCA_936446665.2). Classification (NCBI taxonomy): domain Eukaryota; kingdom Metazoa; phylum Arthropoda; class Insecta; order Lepidoptera; family Sesiidae; genus Synanthedon; species Synanthedon andrenaeformis. The sequence goes on from OW387795.2 coordinate 8,628,105, forward strand.
CCCCAGATTAATTTTTTTTGACAGTTATTAGCTACCCTACCTATAATTTTTATTGAATCCAGCGGGTTAAAATCTCTCTTTATTTAATTAGTAACTATATATCATACCACTTGTTATAATTTTGTTTATTAAATTTAATCTTCCCCAAATAGGTGTCCCTTTTCTAATTCCCATTTTATATTTGAGATATCAGTTTTATCTCAAATCTGTCGTCGGTAAACAACGACATATGTATGGACACAGACAAGGCTCATGTTCTGTAACGCATTCATTGAGTAAAGATTGGTGTAGTGTTATTTCTCGAATTATAACAAATTAGACCGACGCGCCCCTATTTCGCTCGGGTACAATAATAATTGGGGAGTTAGAATGCATATTTAAATTATCCTATATTCATCTGGAAAAATGTGTCTGAAATAATAAAAGTAACTTCCAAATAGGTGCAACTTTTCCAGAGATTTCTCTCCACATATATTTTTTTTATTTAATCCTCTTTGTCTTTTTCTCAATCCTGGTCGGCTTGCAGAACTTGTGGTACTGCTCGTATTATAGGCGACGGTAGCCACCTATCATCAGGTGGACCTTAAATTTTAAAAAAATATACAAATTCGTTGCTTCATAAATAAAAACAAAAAAAAATATTACAAAATAGTAATTTCAATAAAAAAATTGAAACCGAACCTTCAATACTTACTATGTGTGAATCTTAGAAAATTTCATTATAAAAATTAAGAGGTCTGTCCTCGTAAATTTATTTGCCAAAGTAGAAGCGCGAACACAGTCATAGGGTGAATATATTAAAGTTTCCAATTCGAAAATTGTCAGCCCTAATATCGGGTGAGCTTCTGACAATCGAATTTGTCCATAATGGAATTACTCCGTGATTATTTCCTATTAGTTATATGATAAACAATTTGACGTTCGTAGCTGGGGATTACTGTTTGAGTTGCATTTGTTTAGCTGTTAACCAAGCGATGCTGGAGTGGTTTGTAGGTATTTTGAATTTGTATGCCTACTTACTTAAATTACTATTTACTTATCATTTATTTATTTGTCGAATGGTTAAGGTGCCTGTTTAGGGCGCTCTGTTTTTCAATTTTTCAAAGATGGCTCTGATCTGGATCTGGCAAGTAGTGGCAGGACACACTGCGTTTGGTAGTCTGGAGGCAGTAGCCACCCTCTTGCAGAATACCAATGTGAAACAGCATGTGTGCTATTGTATTTTTTTTTATATATTACATTTAAATAACAACAATTTTATTCCAATGATTAAATGTTAAACAGTTCCTTTGCTTATATTTTATTATAATTTATTCAAATTTGGCCTAATTAATTTGATGTGCCGGCCCATCCATTAAAAGTTTAATGTTCACAAATTACTGTAAAACACCGCATCAATCTTTTGACTAATTACTTTGACATGTCTCTGGTAACATTCTATTAAGTTCTCCTGATAAGGGACACGCGATAATATTAAAAAAAAAACCTCTAACTACATTCAGTAACATTAGTTTTGAGGTTAGCTTTTCATTGAATACCTAAATACGAGAGTCATAATATAATGAAGCATAATATAACAAAGCATAATTAAAGCATAATAATTAAGGAAATATGTATGTATCTAGTTTCCGATTTGCTAACGTTGTTTGCTATCCATCCATCACTGAATAGTAGGTAAGAAGCTATGAAAAATAAATCTTTATCTTTTGCAAATATGAACCCTATTTTTTTTTATTTCATTTTTAGTATGTTTTTAGTCATGTCTGTAGGGACATAAAAGTGCTTTTGCACACTCATTGGGATTTTATTTAAGTATGTATTCATTTAAATGTAAAAAAAATGTATGTATTTTATTTGTTTTGTTATTTTTAGATGTATTCGTGTGTGTCATGTGTATGCAAATAAATGTTCTATCTATCTATCTATCTTTTACATTACAAAAGGGGGGAGACGTTGGAGTTAATATTAATATATTAATTAATAGACATTAATATTTATAGGTGTCTAAAAATCTCAATTTTCGACCTCCTTATTGCTCAAGCCGCCATATTGAATGTACCAAAATTCACTCAATGACAAAAGTGCCTATGGGTATTATAAAGAAGACAAAACATCTACTTTTTTTCATAGTTGTCATAATATGTAAGGGGTTAACTTTGAAATTCAATTTTATTTTGGAAGCCTTCTACGTATAGCATTGGCGGTTTTGTAATCAAAAGCATAATAGGGTTATAACCCCATTATACACTTATGTAAACATAAAGAAAATAAATCACTGCTTCATGTTACCTACAATATTAGATAACTGGATTACACGGTGTCTATCTAACGCCAGCAAGTCTATCAGCGATTGAACTCAGGTAATTAGCGACAGATATTATCTAGATTAATGCCGTATACATTTAATTGTAGATATGGAATAGCTCGATAGACCTCTTTGTTCGTGACAGTGTTAATTAGACAGGTGCTTATTATATTGTCACTGATTGCAATGACATTGCGATACGCATTAATTTAAGCCAATATGTCCATTGTAATCTACTACTCTTGCTTAAAATAAAAATGCTTAAGGTTTTCTATACCGAACCAATCTCCAGACTTTGCCTAAGTTACAATAACACACAATATTTGACCAGACTTAGATATTTTTGTTGACTCAATTAACGGTTTCAAGAGTAGGTAAGTTCAATGTAATCTATTGTTATCACGTTTGTAAGAATTAATATTGAAGACATTATAACTTACAATACTAGATATACCGAGGAAAGTAACTATTAAATTAATATTTGAAATTAAGTATCATATATTTATTAATTTTACTTATCTTGCCAAAATTATTCCCTTTCCATAATCCTGCAGAAACTTTATTTAAAGTATCGATTATTTTTTTATAACAAATTATTATAAGTAACTAGCTGACCCGGCAAACGTTGTTTTGCCAAAAAAAATTTAGGCAAAACCCGGCAACATTTAGGGGTATGGAAAATACATGTTGGCCAATTTTCAGACCTACCCGATAAGCACACAAAATTTCATCAAAATCGGTTCAGCCGTTTCGGAGGAGTTTGGCAACAAACACCACGACACGAGAATTTTATATATTAGATTATAACAATTTAATAAATTATATAAGTAGTTTAAATACTGAAGAAACTGAAGCTTATTTTAACCTTAACTATCGCCAACGTCCATATCCACTACGTTGAATACGGCCGGCCGCACATTGTAAGAAATTTCTGTTAGAAAAATTCTGACGCTCGCCGGAAGGCACTTGGTGCATACATTTTGTATTAGAACCCGCACACTGTTAGAAAAATTCTTACCGATCGTCCGCTTCTGAAGCACGCCGGACATTATAGTTCTGTCTTCCTCTTTACATTCGTTTATCAGTAGAGGTGGAAAAAACGACTTAAAAATTTTAAACGTTTAAACGTTGTACTTTTTTTAATAAGCGCGCTTAAAAAAGTGCTTTTTTGCTTAATTGCTTTTTTCGTTTATTGACTTTTAAAGCCGTTGAAGTAAAAGCATTCAACGTTGTGTTTATAAATTAACTACGTAACGAGCTTTTTAAACATGTTAAATAAATATGCTATGTTGAATAAAACCTAATTACCTATATAAATATTTTTTATACTTACCTATTTCAATGAACTTTACTTCCTACTTAATTACAGGCTTAGGACTGTCTGGAATTTTGTGTCTACATTTTACACTATTTACATTTTTTATTTACAGTTTTAATCATCAAATTTCACATTATTGTATTTATTGTTGTATGTACATACATTTTATAATAAAAAGAAAAACAAAACGCACGTAAGCAATAGGTGTACACGCACACACAACGCAACGAAAACACGCGTTTGCTCCGTAACAGCGAAAAGTTGGCGAAAAGCGTTTAGCGTATACTGCTTATTTTATTTGCTTTAGCTTATTTACCAGGCTGGCGCAACTCAAAGGAAAGAAAATGATGTATGAAACACATGGATTGGGTAATGCCGGAATAACCCGACTAAGTAAAGGCGATTGCGAAACCCATTAAGTTATTAAAGACATCGCCGATTCTCGTTTGGCCGTATTATAATCAAAACCACAAACAACGTATATAATAAGTTACTCTATGCAAACAACCATCGGCGCCATATTGATGTGTTGCAATATGGCGTCTTTCATTTCATTTGCTTTGTTTGTTTGTTGTTTATTTTCGGATTTTTCGGCAAGCAGAGTATTGATTTTTATAAAACTTGCCAAAATTTTAGTGTTTAAATACTCTTTCTTCGTAATGTTATATTTGGTGTATAGTGTTTAGTGTTCTAAATGCCGAAAGTAACCTGCGAAATATGTGGCCTAAGAACGAGTCGCATTGATAATAAAAAACTAATATTTTAGGCCCAATTCCCGCTGGATGAAGATAGGTTAGTACATATTATATCTTGCTGCTGTTCTAAAACCATGTATAATATAGTTTATTGGGAGTTTAGTTCAAATTTTCGAATAAAATTGTGTTGCATATGTTACATGTAAACAATAGTGCAGTGCCATTTTTTATCGACAATCGGCAAAAATTTCTTTTTTATTTTATTGCACTGAATGATAAGAGATGAACACATGCATACACCCCAATGTACCAATTGGTTTGTTTTAGTTTTATTTTGCCTTTATTTTTTTATTTATATATTTAACTAAAAATAACATTTATTATTCATTTACTTTCTAGGTTCAGGCAAGACTGAAAAGAAAAAAAAAACAGCTGTACAAACAATAAATGAAATGCTGTTCCATGTATCGGAATATCTGCCAATCCATTGAACGATGAAGTTTTCAGTGAATTTACGCTCCATATTGCTAAAAATCCTGTACAAACAACAAATGAAATGCTGTTCCATGTATCGGGCCAATCCATTGAATTACTTTATGAAATTATTATTACGTTATACATGACATAATCCAATTTTTATGTGTGTTACAGAACCTTCAACGTCGACCTTGGATACTGCCGTAATTAACTTAAAAATAAATAGATCCTGCAGTCCTCAAAGATTTTATGTGAAGTTACTCTTGTGGCTAGGGAGCTGGGTGCCAAAATTTCTATATGATTTGTTCGTGTTAGGATGATTGTACCATAAAAAAACATTAAGGACCGCGTCTGCCACCATGACAGCCCTGCGTTGTCAATTGCCAGCACTTTGAAAATGTAAAAAAAACTGTTTGTTAAATAATTTGTTCGTCTGCCTCTTGGATTGATGGTCACAGAATCATCTTCAAAACGATAAACACGAAGAGGCAGACATCGAAGTGCATGGCTCTGTTTTATTACGGGGCGTAGTTGCTAAAATGTAAGCGCTGTAACTCAAAAAGTTTTGATTTGTTTGACATAAACTTTCATCCCTATCAATATGAACGACGAACAAATCATATACCAAAATGGCACCCAGCTCTGTAACCGTTGTTTTTTTCGTTCACTACTTCTCTGCTACTCCGTCAGTCGGCGATAACCGTAAACTGTATGATAGTAATAAAGCAATGATTGTAATTATTTGATTTTTTATTTGTCAATAAATAATATTTAAAATTACGTAAGGCCTTTTTTTTGGGATTTTCATAAAACCATAGACTATAGAGTCATACTATCGACCTCATTTATCGTAACAATAGCACATCCTTATTTTTTTGTTCGTTATGTTGGCTGTATCGTACTTGTTAATTTTGGTTAGTTTGGTACTGGACTGGAGCAGTCCATGTTTGTCATAGAACAGTGGATTTCATTTTCAATGTATGGGAGTCCCGTCTCTTAAAACGTAGTGATTATATACTCTTTGCTTATTTACTTAACAACTTTCCGTTTTAAACGTTTATTAACCGACTAAATAAAATTGCATTCGTGCACTTTGTAGGATAATACACTTTCTTTGCACATGTAATGTTACCGAAACGTGAAAGATGGCGGGACTTGTAAAGTAAAATAACCAAAAGCAAAAAACTAAAAGCGGCTCTATACGCTTTTTCTAAGCGCGCTTTTTTGCTTTTTTAAATAAGCATGCTTAATTTAATGCTTTTCGTTTAAACGTCCACCTCTATTTATCAGTAATTCCGTCTCTCTCACACAGCTCTCGCAGAGTCAAACATCCGGCGAGCGTCAGAATTTTTCTAACAGAAATTTCTTACAATGTGCGGCCGAAGTTAAGCAACGTCAGACGCGGTCAGTACTTGGATGGGTGACCGCCTGGGAACACGGAGTGATTGTTGACTTTTTGCCATTTTTCTATTATATTATTATTTCCAGAATTATCTATGATGGGTAGTTAAACTCAAAATTAAACTGTTTAAAGTCAAAGAAGCCTTACCAAGTTTTTTTTATAATATTGCAAACATACTCGTACATTACCTACACGTCTTTTCTTATAAACCAAATTACAATCGCATGTTTTAATTAAGAATTAAATTTTTAAATAGGTTATCTAACTGTTTCTAGTCAAACAGTTGGACTGCATCAAAGGTCTAACCTAACCTACCTATCAATCTGAACCCTCATTATATTTTTTGCAACTTCGCGTTAATTGGATAGTCCAAATTACCCTCTTACATATATTAGGTTGCCCGCATAGCTAATAATATAACCGGTGACCTATTTAAATAGGTACAGTCTACTACAACAACATGTTACTGAAATTCTTTAAAATTGTACACATAACATATTTTTAAATTTGGGCATTTCACAGAGCAGTTTGGTACAATTGGTACAGTTTGATACTTAGGTATACTCCTAGATGACCAAAAAATAATTTTAATGTGGTGATGTTATGTGATTTAAATATAGAATGTAAGAAATATTCACTACATTACATATACTATATCCTATATGTAGTGAATATTTTTTATCTATATCAATACTAATAATAAATCTGTAAGAGTCGGTCATGAAGTAAGTTACTTTGTTTTCAGAGATATCGTGTTTATAGGCTCTATACATGATACTGAAACTAAATTGACGATTTTTAGAATTTTTTCTGTATGTGTGTATGTAAGTATGTATGTATGTTCCTCCATAACTCTGAAACGAATTAACTGATTTTCATGAAACTTGGTAGATAAACATTTGGACGTACGGCACACAGGATAGGCTACTTAATATTTTTCAACGCTGACGAAGTCGTGGACGAATCTAGTCGCTGACGAATCTATATAAATTAATTATCAAAGAACAATAGATAAATATATTTTTCTATTCAACTTAAAAAAAAAACATACAATTAGACACAAATAAAACAGTAAAAGCAAAAATTCAGTTACAAAAATGTATCTTACTCGGAATTTGGTTCATATATTTTGCCAGACGTTATACCTAGATTTATTTTATTTTATTTTCCAACTCGGACGAAGTCGCGGGCACCGTATATATTTTATAATAATAATAATTTCACTCTTTTCTCCGATTCCAATCAACTACAGAAAATTTAAAACAATTTAAAACAAATTTAAAGTGATTATTTTATTATTTTATTTGTGTTCAACTGTACACATCTCCGTTCTTACAGCAAACGCCCTACTCATTAAAAAAGCACTAGGAATTAGTATGCAGATGAGATGAATTAAGTTGATGTTGATCGATTGGGCGACGAGTGAGGCACGGGTTAAGAAAAGCAGCACAATGTACCCGCATTGTCTAAAATTCGCCCGTTCATATTGGATGTCCACTTAACAGTATTAAAGAACGCTGTATATCGAATTCTAAAATCTGTTTTATTAATATATAATATACTTAGTTTTAACTTCCCATAGTAGTGTACTATCGGACCAACAGGAAAAAAGTCCGCCTCGTCCGATCAATCGGACGAAGCACGCGGTCTCAAGGATGTTTGAACAGTTAAATACTTTTCTAAAACTATTTTGTCAGTTAAACAGGAATAGTTAGTGTGGCGCTGCTTTCTTTACCAGATTGGTGAAAATTTGGTCTGCATAACCAAATTTTTATTGATAACACGTAAATATTACAAAAATATATAATTCACTAGCAACCCTAGCTTGGTTTTGAACGGATGTGCATTTTTTTTTTCTGAAAACCTTCCCGTTTATCGCTCTTTCCAGTAATGAAAACCGTATCAAAATCCGTAAGTAGGTGTTTTACAAGAAATTACAAAATAAACAGATAAAGACGGACAACAAACTTTATTTTAAAGTGAGTATATATATGGAAAACGGTTATTCTCGTAATTTTAATGCGTGTGCGTGTATTTTAATATTGTTTATTTTTAGTAGGAATTTAGAAATACTATACCTAGATACGTAACACGTAATAGCATACTATACATACGTAATACTACAGTATCAACAGTAGTAGGTATTTTGCATTTAAGTACTATAATTATGTTATAATAACCGTAAGATTGAAAGGGCCATGGGTCTATGAAGAAAGAAAAATATTAAAAAGAAATTAAATTTATTAAGAATGAACTATAATTTGCCATCAAATCTGTTCTGGGCGTCATAATTACTCTTCGCTAACAAAAGAGAAACCTCATCAGTCAAGAAGAGCCGAGCGGTTACAGTGTTGAAATTAAATATGCATAGAAAAGGGTTAGCGGGGCCAACGCTTGGTCAAATTCGCCACGCTCCCCGTATTAATATCTTGATCCGTCAGTCACTGACGGGTTAAGATGAATCAGTGCTAGCGATGAAAGGGTTAACTTATGGAGGAGGGGTGACGTCAGAATTATAGATATAATCTCGCATTTAGTCACTTGTGAAATTGTTACACTGCGTCTTATATTTTTGGTTGATTTAAAAAATATTATAAAAAAAAAATTAAAAACATTTTTTAAATGAACATTGACAGACCGGTTGACGGTTTATTTATAATCTGTCGCCTATAAACAAAAGCATTACCATAAGGGTCATAAGATAGCAAATGGTCTCGGTCTGTACTTACTTACTTACTGAAGGGCTTCCAAGTTTATCCCAATGCTAATATGTAATATTATAAATGCGAAAGTTTGTATATTTGGATGTTCACTCATGTATAATCTGAATCACCCAAAAATTGCTTATCTGATTTGGATGAATCTTGGCACACAGATAGTGTATTACCTCGCTAGACTAACTATAGTATACTTTTTATCCTGGAAAAATATTATGTTTCTGTGATATGCCCTGCCTCTATTAATATTAGGTACTATTGATCTTATTTATTAATGGTTTTCTATAAAACCATTAATAATACCACCGATGATAGATATATACTAATATATAAACCATAATATACATAAATTTCTATAACGTTTTTATACCTATGTTCCAAGATTATTAATTTTGTTTGCAAACCAACAAAAGGAACAAAAATAATGGGAATATAAAAATATTCTATTTGTCCCTTAAAATTTCGAACTTAATGAAATACCAACTGAACCAAAAAGATCAAGTGAAATCCGTCAACAAAAGTGATGGCATGAAATTGTACCCACCCACATAGATTAATGGCAACCGAATCCCAACAATGGAGTAAGCCGTTTTTTGTGTAATCCCTTTTCGATTTAACAGCAATTAAAAACTTTTACAAAGCAATCGAAGGGGTTATCTTCATTTGCGTATAATTGGTTAGATTCTGAAGATGAGAATGAGATTACTCTAGTCTCTGTTTCCATTTTTGGATGTACCTACCTACCTATTTATTTATTTTATTAATTAAAAAAAAATTAAGTAAGAAAGCTAAAAAAATATTATATTTGTTGGAATTTTGGTCATTGTAAAATGATATAAGTAATACGATTTCGTCAAACGCATTAATTTTATTTATTGTTTGACGTTATATGTAATATAGGTATTAACAAAATTTAGCCAATTTAAGATGTTTTATAAAAAAAACGACAGACAAATGTCGAGGAAAATTTTTATATAAAATAAGAACATTGTTAGAAATTTAAATTATCAGTTAGTAGAAAACAAAGATTTTTTAATAAACTAAGAAAAATGAATCTGAGTGCAGGTACTACAATAAAATATAATTGACAAGAGAGCTTCGCTTTTTAAATGAATTTGTATTTGGAACCAAGACATTCGTTACACAATAGGGTGGGTACCGTCTGACGAGTAATTGATTCAACACGCTTCCAAGGACTCGCCTGCGGTTAAGGGTTAAAATGTTAGAATTCTTCGTAATGCAATGGTAAAATTGAATTTTAGAACTAATTTGATTGTATTCAACAGTTTTTATCAATTATCGAGTCTGGAAGCTAATTAAAATGTATTTTCACATAAAACGGTTAGGTATATATGAAGATTGAAGACCTATCTAAGGGAAAATATTCATAGATAATTCATAGATAAAAAATTTGATGTAGAATTGGAGCACAACTTAAATCAATAAAATGATAAAAATGTCATTTACATTTATTGAATTAAACATAAATTTCAATAAATAAAATTATATTAAAAAAAACGTAAATTGTAAAAAAAACACGAATGTAATATCTGCACTCCTTCGAGCCGGATTTGAACCAGCGACCTATGGATGTCTTTAGGAAACCATACTACAGTCCACCGCTCTACCAACTGAGCTATCGAAGGCTTGTAAGCTGTCTTCGAAATTCGACTATATGTTCATAAACGATAACTCTTGAATTTTATTTTATTTTGCCTATAAAATTATTATTATAGACTATACTAGTATGTACATACATGTTAACATTAAAACAGTAATTCTAATTTCGCGTGGACAGTCACAAATTGTATTATTTATTTTATTTATTTGTGTTGCTATCATTATACTATACTAGTATCCCCCCCCTCAACCCCCCGGCTTCGCACGGAGTTGAATTCTTAAAAATCCTTTCTAACATATCATTATTATCTAGGAAATTTTCGAAACTACTCATCCGATTTAAAAAAAATCCTTGTAAAAAATGTATTTATTTTCTCAAAAAATTATTGTGACTAACCTATGGGTAATCTGTTGTCTAGCGCGTTTAAAAGAATTATTTTGTCAAAATTATTCTCTTTCTTTAATCCTGCAGAAATGTTTAATATATATATATATATATATATATACATAATATTATTATCATTATCTAAGCAGTCTTGGTAAACAAGTTTGTAACAGAACGGGCGAACATTAAGATAATTATATCTATATATATACATAATATTATTATCATTATCTAAGCAGTCTTGGTAAACAAGTTTGTAACAGAAAGGGCGAACATTAAGATAATTATATCAGCGGCAATCAGCCGAATTTCGTATAAAACGTTACAGATATTTCACCTAGAGGGAGCCACTAAATTATCTAAATAGAGATCACTCCTCAATCAGAGACACAACGAGACGGTTCTTATATTGCGCACATCTATAGAATATGGAAGGAGCTTGACTTTATAATTAAAAGTACATATTAAGTAAAATTAATCAAAAGATACCCCCCTAAAAAATATAAAATAAAAAAATTATGTCGCATCTATTTTGTTTTTAATAATGTTTTATTGAACGTATGTATTGAGTATTTTATTCCCTGAGTTGTATTGGCTAAAATTTTAAATGAATTATTTAACTTGTTACTTAATAAACATGTATGTAAAAAACAAAAATCTTCTGATCTAGTAAAAAGTATATACTGTTCCCGAGGGAACATCGAATAATATTTGACAAATATATTTAACCGAAAAAAATTTAATTATTATAAATGAAAAATTACCTAAAAAAGGGCTCGCACTTTGTAGACAAAAGCTAGAATGAAATACATAAAGAGTCTCATTCTTTATTTCATTCTTATTATTGATTTTGTTACAAGATTTCAATTTCTAATCGATAAACATTAGGTAATTATAACATTTTGTAAATCAAATTTAACTTACATTTTTGTAGACGTTTCTAGTAAAGCGTGGGATATCTCGCAAATAGACACAATCAAAGATGGCGTGCGGAAATGCGTCGCGCCTACTGTCATGGCGGCCGGAAGTCCTCTTGCCATTTGATAAATAGTTGTTCTTCAACAGTTTTTCTCATGCAAATGAGGGGTTGGATGACGGATAGCGTTTGTCACAATTTCGTGGGATGGATTTAATTTGAAATCTGGCTGGATGAGGGGGGACTAATCCACGGAGCGTAAATTGCGACCGACAGACAATTGCTGATTGCGTGAAAATTTCGTTATTTTCCAACGAGATCCGAAATGTAATCTAACGTTTTAGTGACGAATTATATATTTGTCAAAGTTTCAAAACATTCATTGATTTTTTGCAAATCGTTTTCTTCTACTTTTTATATGATTAATATCTCATTTAATAATTTAGAATTTATTATCAATTTATGATTTAACATTTAATAACTCGTTTAATTAAATACTCATTAGTCTAAAAGCTTTACCATATCTGCTGTAATTTGCTGAGGAGGTGGATATCCCGCAGACTATTTCATACTGGAGCAACAGATCTAGGTCATGTCATATACCGTCATAGAAATATCACCAAATTCCAAGTATAATAAAAGTAAAAGTACCAACACCAAATTTTAAATCAATCGAACCTGTAGAAGTTAGTAAGATCCCTTCAACAACAAGGAAATTAGCCGATAATCTTCTACGTTATTACATAATATACATACTGAGAATTATCTCGATCACGTCAAATTTCTTGTTTTTTGAAACCTGTATAGACATACAGATACACAGAAACACAGGTACACAGATCAAACTTATAACATCATCCCTCTTTTGCGTCTGGGGTCGGGGGGTTAAAAGATGATGAGTTTTCAAATTTAAGGCTACGTAGTAATTTAATATTATCGTTAGTGTGAACAAGCACTGGTTCTTTAAAAGTGATGATTCTTTCCTATAATTAGCAAAAAAAAACCGTATCCCTTATCCTTTATTATCAAGGTCGACAGCGCATTTGCATAACCATCTACTACCACTTCGACCATTGGTCTGCCTGCCGATCATATAAAAAAATAAGAACAAAAACTTTGAATTTAGGGATACCACACCTTATAAGTACTCTAACATTAATTTTTATTCTGGCAAACACATACTTACAGTTCCGCATAAATCGCCAGTCACTATGCTATTAGTTTGCGCATCTGCTCATACTATCACGAAGTTAATTAAATGGAATATGCAATACCACAGTAAACGCTAAATGTAAACAAAACATTCTGTTGTTGTGACACTAGAGCTGGATATTATGGTCTAGCTTTTTTTATTGGAAACAATTTTAAAAGGCTAATAACCGTTCATCGTTTTTTATTTATTTTAAAATAAAGTCGCTCTCCGTTTCTGTCTGTTTCTCCGCTAATTTCTTCTAAACCACCCAACGGATTTTGATACGGTTTTCACTAATGGAGAAAAAATTGCATCTGCGCGAAGCCGGAGCTGGTCCATACCTATAGTAATAAAATAATTATTTTATTAATTCATGAAATTTATTAATGAAATCGTAAATTGCACTGTTTCAAATTGCGATTTAGTTATTTTAATTGACTTCAAAAAAATTAAATTAAATGAAGATACATAATGTGTTTTGTGTGTGGATTTCTCGTCCTACGGCGGTTCCCGACTTTGGCCCTCATCTCGGTATCCCCTTGAGGAGATGCCCGTTCTGATTTTTTTTGGACTTCAGGATTTCCTCATCTGAATTAATAGTGAGGACACCTTTTAAAATAATCAAAGGATCCTTAGACTTAAGTGGCTCCACAATGAGGTCCTTATCTTTTTTAATTCAATACTTATTGAGCTTCCTATTCTAATAAATATAAAAATGATTATTCTCGTTTCATTACAGTAAACTAATACCAAGCATACAAAAGTATGAAATTATAATTTAATTCATTTGAAAAAAAAAAAATTCGAGTCCGATTACATCGTTTGATTTCAATTATTAACGTGTTCTATGATTATACGTTACAAGGATGACACGTCGTTTTTTCCTTCATACATTTTTCTTGCAAAAAATGTGCATTGACGTGACCGCCAGTAATTAGCAACCCCACAATATATATAGCGTTAAGAAATGTCCGCTCAAGGTGTGGCCACTGGTCAGGCACGTGGTCAAAGCGATTAAAGGTTACGGGACAGATGTTTGCAGTACGGTAATGTCTACTGTATTGCACGCTTTATTTAATATTGGTTTTTTTTCTGACATTTTTAAATGGAAACGTTAACGGTTTTTTATGTAAGAGTCGGCTGGTAGGCTGGTGGTAGGTGGTTATAGTCTCCATGCAATACTTTCCATGCAATTCTTGCAAATGCGTTTGCGACCTTGATAGATTTAAGGATTGGTCTCTGTTATCACTTACATAAACATCAAAACACTACATATTATTTGTATTTGAATCTTTAAGTGTACCTCCTCATGATAAGCAACGATCAATCTCCCACTATACTATCATGACAAAATACTTTTGTCATATGACAAAAACATAATTACATATTAAGAGATGTTTGGATTTTTATTATAGTCAAATAATGTGCAAATTATGGAACAGATTTTAGCACACACAAATATATAGGTAATATCTACTTATATCAACCAAGTTTTTTTAATTATTGTAAGGATTTTATAAACAATAATGTTTAACTTTCTAAGTGTATCAAGACAGATGACTTTGAGGAGAAAATCCCATTTTACATTTTACTTATACTATACTTACACGTACTGAAGATTTGGTGATAAATATAATAAAATTAAAAAAGAAATTATAAATTATCATAAAATAGTTCCTCATTTAGTTCCACCCCATCTTCAACAAAAACTCACCCTTTAAAGGTCATTGATTTCACGAAGGTGACCACGTGCCAATTGACCTTAGAGACATGAGTCATAATCTTATGCACCCGTCCCGTAGCACATACCGATCCGTTACCACACCTGGTCACGTCAGTGACGCTTTATAAATAAATGTGAACCTTATGTGCAAGTACATAGAGTTTATTTTAATTAAAATCACTGAAAGACCTGTAGGAATATGGAAGAAATAATATGAATGTACGTTATGTGTTAATGTAAAGTAATTTTAAGGCGAAAACTTAGCAAAAAGGGGTTATTTTCATCGCATAAAACTCAGATAAAAATACAATGAATAATAGACTACGAGTAGGTATATTTAAAAAAGTTTGAATTGGGCAGATTTAATTTTATTCAAAAGATTCTAATTTCTGAGAAAAAATTACTGGCCAAAAAAATCTTTCGTGTCACAGTAATAAAAATTATCAGCGACAATGTAACTACATAAATTTAAGCTTAGTAATTAACTTAAGTTCTGTACTAGAGTTTTCATCGGCTAATTTTATTTCTTTTTTCATATTTTACACAGTAACAAAAACTTTCCAATTTTAAATCTATTGTGCTGGCAATGGTTACTGCTGAAGTTACCTAAAATATTTAGACAAAATTTTTAAATTATCTTATAGCCCCATTATTGGGAAAATTTAAATGAGATACTCATCTCTCTCTCACGTTAAATTTTCGGTAACGTTGGTCACTCAACAATTCGCCCCTATAGTCGGATGTCCATTAAAAAAAACGTGATCTGAATGACACAAAACAATAATATCGGCCGAGTCTCACACCCCTTTTCCGAACGGAACCCACCGATGATGAGACATCTCGAAAACAACAACCTAATTTTATTTACATCTAATACCATCCTTAAACTCACGGCATACGGTTCATATTTACCTGAGGTTTTAACTCGAATATTTTTAGCGAAACTTTTAATGCGTTCTATTTGTACAAAATTACTTTGCGTCCACCAAAATGTGTTGGTGTATGAAGAAGAGATGTGAATTGTGTTCAACGATAGTAAAATAAAATTGGCACTTTCGAGGGTCCAGTGAAATAAGGCGCAGTCAATACGTTAATCTGCATAATAAAAGAAATATTTAAAATATGCGGCGGGCACACGTCCCCTTAATTGCTCAACGGCGACGATCAATTGCAAAACAGGAAAAAACTGTCCACTCCATCAAGCAACTTTCGCGAATGAGTTTTTGGTATTTATACCTAGCGGATAAGTGAAGTAGTCAGTCAGCATTATTTGTTTGTGTGAGGTTAGAAAATAATGGTTATTTGGAATTTTTTTCTGAGGAGACCTTTTAGGATAGTCCATGTGATTATTGATTTTTCTTCCTTAATGAGATCGGGTAACAGGGATCTCTCGGGAACAGTACTTTCTGGATGAAAGGTACAGTAGGTACTCCGTGTCCTATCGTGTAATCCTCACAACGTTATGCAATATTATGTTCGTGTTATGAACATGTAATATGATATTAGTATATGATGATCGCTTTAAATATATTTACCTATGGCGTGAAATCTTAACAAACAAAAACAAATAAACTCAATTTCGCAATTATAATTTATTATTTAGGATTGTTGTTAGTCACGAAAAACTTTTTCCATAATATTTGCAAATAAATAATTTAACTGAATTTGACCCGATTTGATATTAAATCTGTGGAACAACTTCGCTTCTCAGGTGTTTATACAATATAAATCAGATATAAATCCTTACATACTTGGTATTACTTGAGTCACTACTATTAAGTAGATAATTAGTTCACCTTCTAGAACATTATTATAACAAGAAATAAAATAAAAAAGTATATACTATATGCAACTCTATTCCATTTGAAACCATCAATAAAAGGGTGCACTCAGTCCAGCTCGCTTTTGTCCAAAACAAATGACCCCAAATAATAATCATCTCTATTCACTGGCCGCTCCAGTTTCCCATAGCGCGAAGATACGGGCACTTTGATTTGCGACCAAATTTGAATACCGTCATTACGAAATAGGTTTAATTAAGCAAGGAATTGATATAGCCGGACGTAGTTTGTTTGTATGTTACGTTAATTAAGTACTGTCTGTCATTACCGAACCCCATTGTAGAACATGGAATTTCGGATAATTTTGTGTAAGGACGTGCAGTGTGGTCACCGTAGGTGTGCTTTAATTAAGTTATGTGTTATCAAAGGGTTCGGTCATTCATTCGCAAAGCTTCAATATTTTAATATAGTTCAAATTAGAGGGTTTTCTTGGGAGATACATAATCCCCTCTACTTTTGATAATAATTATTATATTGATTAAATATCAAAAAATTACTATCTAATATGATAATATGTGATTATAAATTTATTTCAAAAACCCATGATTCTACTGAATACAACGAAACATTACAGAATTGGATTTGTAAAGGATAAAGATGATATAATTAAAGAAATTAAGTGTTCTGTGGCAAAGACAATAAAACAAAACCCTTAAAAATTTATACCTCAACAATGTGGTCGTTTAATTAATCTAGCAGGCAGATATTTTCTATCACCTTTCCGGTACAATTAATTCTCTTTGTAGGTACATGCCACTCGGTTAATTTGCTATTAAAGCTTCATAGATATCAAAATATTGATGTATTATTGATATGAGAAGCATACAGACAAGTACAAGTATTCAATCACCATTAGCTCAATAAGACTAATAGTGCATTTTTTTTTAATATAGTCATATCGGTTGACTGTTTACTTGATGTTAGATGGCTACCGTTGCCTATAAAACAAGCAACTCGGTATAGGAAAATGAGCCCTGGTTTTCCTTACCACTCACTCGAACAGCACACGTGCTGTTATTTCACGGTGGTATTTCAATAAGGGGATAATTAATGCCGCAAGACAGGCTGACAAGACAAAAATTACTTCTGCCATATCTGTAGACGAATATTTTTCTTACTAGATATTTATATGCTAGTGGCTGTTTCTACTGTTTCCATTGCCAGAGAATGAATATAGAGATATATTTTAAAGGGTTCTGGCAATCAAAATATGTTGTTTCAATATATCTTTATAATTTTGTTTATATAAATAAATAATTTTTTATTTATATATTTATTATACTATAAAGAGAACTAGTTATAATGAATATACTAAATACATTATTAAAACTGTAAGCCATTAATAAAATAGGGTTCTTTTCTCAGCGGTCGTAAACATTTTACGATCAGTACGGGTGCATCAGTAAAATATTTCGGAAGCGCGCGGAAATCGTGACGTCATTATTCCTGTTGACATTTATTAGTCGATATTTTTGCTTTCATTCACGCTTTCCTATTGTATTTTTCAAATGTTACTTTTATACAATTTGTTCAACCTTTTTCACTGAAAAAAAAATAAACTCGAGTCTTTTAGTTTTGCCAACTGTGACCACTCTCTTCCTGAAAGTCATTCAAATTTTTTTAACTTGTCTCTCAGCTGTAAGCTTTATTACGATTTGCAGTGCCTGCTTTAATTTGCTATAACCTATTATAAAACATCTTAACATTTATAATTATAATACATATTGTATTATATTTAAATATATTCTATTAGCTTTTTCCCGCGACTTTGTCCGCGCCCGTTTTTATTAAGCGTTGTAATAGTGTGTTTTAAATAATAACAGTTTGACGTCAATATTAGATAGAAACTTTTGCATTTTTGCTAGAATTAGCAGCCATGGATGAATAAAATTACCTTTTTATGTTTATTCGAGCAATTTTCTCTCCCTAAGAACCTTACTTGGACTTAAACGAATATTTGAAAAAAAAAAATCGAATTCGTCTAGCCGTTCCCGAGTTTTGCACTTGGCAACACATTTATCGATACATTTTTATTTATATAGATAGATAGATAAGCACATGTTACCTATGTAGTTTGAAATGCCTACATGTTTTAACTACCACGAGAAACGTGGTGTAATTTTAATACATATTTTTATATGCGAGTACAAAAATAGATTTGATTCATCCTATCACTCACTACAAAAAATATCAAAATTTACCCTCAACAATTATCCTTGTCCGTCTCGCATCAAACTCATATCCCCGCAATAAACGTCCAAGCGGTTCCGTACATCCGAACGCTTATTCCGTATATTGAAATGAATAGGGTTGTCAACAACGCAACTAAGGTGTTAGGAACTATGAGAAATGTGTACATTGTTAGTATAATTAATATTTATGGTACATTGTTAGTATAATGTTACTAATAGTTTTAGTAAACTAAAATAACCAAATAGGTACATATGCCAAGTGATAATAATCCCATCTCGTTAGATTGATAGTTCCGTAAGGAGATAAAAACATATTATTATGTCTTATTTATCTTAAGGTCATAACTTCAAAGAGGCTGACGGCCCACTTGATGGTAGTTGGTTACTGTCGCCTATTAACACA
Source organism: Synanthedon andrenaeformis (assembly GCA_936446665.2). Classification (NCBI taxonomy): domain Eukaryota; kingdom Metazoa; phylum Arthropoda; class Insecta; order Lepidoptera; family Sesiidae; genus Synanthedon; species Synanthedon andrenaeformis. The sequence continues at coordinate 8,647,291 of OW387795.2, forward strand.
AAAAACACGACAGGAGCTGCAAATACGCAACCGTCTATAGGGGGATTAAGCATTAAGAAGGGATAGAGAAATAGGTTCTGGCATCCCTTACTCACTCACCGAAACACATTACACAACAGCAATGTTGTTATTTTACGGTGGTCTTGTGTAAAGGGGGTGATTACTGCCGCCGGATGGGCTGCCCAAATTAATGAGTACAGAACGCAGTGTGCCCTGCCACTACTACTGCTGCGTAATTGGTAAAAAAAAATTATCTTATTTTAAATATGTTTTACTACAATGAGAGCTGGATTATTTTCGCTTAATTTCGTGAATTAAACTTAAATGTATGATTATTTTCAGTTTGAAAAATACCAACAGAAAAAATACATATTTCAAGCGTGGCAACCCTGGGAACAACGCGTATTTATATGACAACGCGTGCCGTACACTTTATGATTATGTCCGAATGTTGATTGAATGGTGGTCACCCTACAGTTGAGTCGTGCGTTAATTGTGTTGCGTTACTGTTTATGAGAAATTATGTTTATAACTGTACTAAAATCTATTTATTATTATGGGAATTTTTCAAATATAATGCTGTAATTGAGATGAACCTATTACGTTAGCAGTTAAACTGCTGAGTGTAAGACTACTTCAGTAATATTATTATATTTCAGCTACACTAAATATTTGAATGTTTTTATTATATAAAAGTGTTTGTATAACAAATTTATAGCAGAAAAGAACACTTACGAGGCTTGTTGCTGGATTAGTAGAATTTCATAAAATTTTCGATCCTATGTCACAGTAAATGGCCGAAATATGTCATATGAAATAAAGAATATTTTAAATTTAGAACTAGTGACAGGTTTTAATTTTATACACACAAAATGAGCTCATACTGCCGTCTATCGGACATTCAGACGTAGGCTGGTTGCCATCCTTATCTTGTCGAAATCCCTCTTTTTCAGACCAAGCTCTTTAAAACATCCTTTATAATACGCACTGCCAAGGTTTGGAACTGTTTCCAACCTCATATAACCCAAATCTTCTGGAATAGGCATATTCTTGGTGAGCTCTCTCCATCATAGGCCTCATCTTCGCTACACGGCTAGATGCTGGCCAAGAGCAAACCCATCTTTAATAAAAAAAAGAATGCTCATTAGAGAACAGACAGAGAACAGTGTTTCTATCACAAGAACTAAGATCCAAAAAGCCAAATAAGCTTAAATACCATCATGCCAATATCTAATGCAATCTTTCGAGGCAATACATCATGTAAAGGTTACAATAGGTGTTCACGGGGTTGGTTCATGTCACGAAAATGATTTATGATTTATCGCCGCCAAAGGATTTTGTACCAGACATTTTTATTTGCGCTCGTAATTTCATGTAGTAGTATATTTTCTTTTACTCATTTACATATTTATAGGGTTCATAGGTTTTATATGAACCCTATATTTAACCCTATATTCATAAGTTTCATAGATATTGCGCCATCTACACAATATTATTTTAAAAAAGAGCAATGTTGCTCTTTCGGCGTATTCGAATTGTGAAAATTTAAATTTTATAATCGTTCGTAAGGAGTAAACTCCAGTCGTGTGTCCGAGTTGACACACAATTTTTTTATTTGGAATTTCAATTATTTTTTTTTAAAATCAAAAATAATTTTGTTTATATGTATAAATTTTTTGGCTGAAACCTCAGATAATTTTAATGGGTCTTTTTCAATATACTTACTTGAAAATGAGTACTTATGCAAATTTTCATTATGATCGTTTAAGTAACTAAGCCATGAGAGCCAACGCCAACCCCTGGTTATTCTTAAGTATAAACTATATTATTGTAAAGTTTCATCAATAGCCGTTCAATAGTTTTTGAGGAATGAATATTTCATACTCCTAAAAGAGTAACAAACATCCCTGCATCCTCACAAACTTTCTTATTTATAATAAGTATGAATTATTCCCAAAGATAGCAAGCAGTACTACCTAAAAGTGCTGAAAGTTTCAGCCCTATTTTCAAGATTGATGTTAGTACATGGCCAATTCTTTAATATAACTCACTTCTTTTTATGCTTTCACCAGGAAATATGTACGACAACGAAGAAATACAACTATCATTTAGACAAATGTGCTAAAAAGACGAACGTTGTGTTTGTACTAGCGCTCCGGGACATATGATAATAGCGTTGCATTTGATTCCCCTACTTGTTGTATTTGTCGCAACAACTAACTTTGTTTATTATTAATTATTATTATTAACTTAATTTATTTAAATTTTAGAAATAATGAAAAACTATTTCCAATAATTTTTTCAATAGTTCAGTTCAATTTTCAATGATTTTCAAATAATATTTTAGTGTGGACTTGGGCACACTTAAGAACAAAACCAGGCAACTTTAATACGTCAATATTGTAAATTATAATGAAAATATTGAGGCTTTTTTGAGAAAAAAAAGCCTTTTATCACTTTTTTGCCGGTAGAGTAATGAGAGATTGGCAAATTAAAAAGACACAACAACCTCTTATACTAAAAAATATGTAAGACAATCACATCTATTGTGAGATAACATAATGGAAACGGCAACAATTCGCATTAAAACAGTTTTATTTTTCTAGTCCAGTTAAGTATTGAAAAAAATATATATGGAAATAGGCTCAAAATAAAGTTAGGTAATGTATTAATTAACAATTAAAGGCAGATGAATTAAACATCAACTTTACTAGCTAATGGGGTAAAATAGTGTAAATAATTTAAAAAAAAACAACATATTGACAAGTTATAAACAACAAAATTTTTAGATTTACTTATCAAATCATATTGAAATACTACAACTACTATGTTTACTCAAGCAAGCAGTTATTCGTAATTTTATTTTCTATAGGTGAAGTGATTATGACAATGAAATGATAAACAAAATATGATCGCTATTTCTTACGATTAGCAAGTGTTAGAAGTACATAATTCGAACCTGCATCAGAGAAATAGCAAAAAGTTTCATTTACTTGGCTTTCACTATATTTTAATGAGAATAAAACAATATTTCCTAGGAATGTATAACATATACACAAACATACATGTATGTAAAAAATAAATACACATTGTTAATTTTTGTTTTCGAGAACTTATAGTAGGGATAACATCACCTTTATATTCGCTCCAAGCTAGAGGACTCTCTTGAGAATATTTAGTGAATAAACTTTATATATCTCACGCTGGTTTATGTTACACGGAACCCGTTTCAGTTTGAACAAGTTCCTTGTATTTTTGGACATTTCATAATAATGTGAAACGCGAATGTAAAGTGGGAAAATAAGGCAGGATAAGAAAACTGGAGACTGCTATATACCTTAAAGTCCACTATAAGACGACACAATATGAATAAAAAGATTTTATTAAATAGGTGTGAGTTGAAAATATTTCTATTCATCGTTGTATATCGTTGTATCTATAACTTGTAACTATACTTTTTTTATTTTTTTTATTATCTTTTTGTATTTTGGGGCTTTGACCTTAGAAATATCTATACTTATTATTTATAATATTATAAGAGATTTATATATGTTGGCTAACGAGTTGTCCGCCATATAGGATATCGATTCAACACTCATTGTTGCGATAGTAATTGTATCGACGAACGGTCTTATAGCGTTATTAAAATAATACACTCGCACTTCGCTATTTTTACTTGGAGTAATATATTGTTACTGTTAGGTATAGACTAATACATCACTGAGCGGGCAACACTCTCTCTCTTGCCTATGGCTCGATCTAGAATGTATGTCGTGTGTCCGTCACGTATAATATTATTTAACATTGTACTAAATTAAATAAAGTCTAGAAGATATCCGCAGTCTCAATCTCTCGTCTCCAGCTCGCCAACCCTGCCACATGGTGTCAGAAGTCAAAAATAAATTCAAGAAACATAATTAATTTTCTCAACGACGAAGTCCGAACTCGAACAAAATGGCCGAAGAAAGACAAAGGTCGAAGACAATTACCACTCAATTACCAGCGTTGGATCTGAAATCTACAAATATGCCATTACAGTGGAAAAACTGGCTGACTCAGTTTAAAATATATCTTCGTGCAAATAACCTCGAAAGCGAGACGGACATGCGAAAAGTCGCCATATTGCTACATTACATTGGGCCAGATGCGCTGAGAATTTTCTACTCTTTTAACGTGGATATCGACACGGTCAGTCTAAATACATTAACAGAAAAATTCAGCAAACATTTTCTACCTCAAATCAACACGACAATGGAACGTCATAAACTCTTCAATAGACGTCAAGGCCTCGACGAGAGCATAGAAGACTACACGACCGATCTACGTAATATAGCAAAACAATGCGAGTTTGAAAAATTGGAAGACAGCATCCTACGAGACATCTTCTCATGGAATTTAAATTCAAACAACCATTACATCAAAGAAAGAATTCTCACGGATAAGCCGGACACACTCGACCAAGCCATTCAATTAGCCAAGAACGTGGAAGCCACGCGGGCACAAGCCAAGACCCTAGAAGAACCAGCATTAATTGGACAGGTCTCTAGAACAAGACATCGGCAACGGCAAGACAAGTCCCGGACAAGATCGTCTTCACGTCGTCCAATGAAGCCATCAATAGCATCAAACGTCTGTCACCGGTGCGGTCAGGTACATAGATATAGATGCCCAGCGAAGGGAGTTCAGTGCAAGAAATGCGGCACATATAATCATTTTGCTGTAGTTTGTAAGTCTGTAAAATTTATTAGGTCTAAGTCTATAGAGTCAAATGCCAGTGACAGTAACTCAGACAATGTTAACAACCTCTTTGTAGGCACTATATTTTGTGTTAATTCAGGCGATCAACAGCCTTGGACAACTAAATTAACTATAAACAATCAGAATATTGACTTTGTGTTAGATACAGGGGCAGACACAAATATACTATCAGCACAAACATTCCATACACTTCAACTGTCACCAGACATCATACAAAAAAGTAATCACAGGCTATCATCTTTCAGTGGTGAAATAATACCAACTACAGGCCAATGCAACATACAAATTAGGCATAAAAATAACAACATTACTGTAAACTTCCACATAGTCGACCTAAAGTGTAAAAATATTATAGGAAGGGACACTTGCAAAACACTGAAGTTAATTAAGCTTGTTCACAAAGTAGACTTCATTCCTCAACTTCCACATGATTTAGTGAATGGAATAGGGTGTATCAATGACCTCGAAGTAGAGTTAAAACTCAAGCCAGATGCCACTCCAGTCGTCGCATCCTGCAGACGAATCCCTTTTCAACTCAGGGAGCCTCTCAAGAAAGAACTTGCAGAGCTGGAAAAACAGGACATCATACGAAGAGTCGAGGAACCCACAGACTGGGTAAGTCCAATAGTTTTAACTACAAAAAAAGATGGTAAAATAAGACTTTGCATTGATCCTCGTAAACTCAACGATGCGATCATGAGACCACATTTTCAATTTCCTACTATAGATGAAATCAAATCCGATCTCTCCGGGTCAAGGTACTTCACAACTTTAGACGCTAACAAGGGTTTTTGGGCTCTGAGATTAACAGAGAATTCCTCCAAGCTGTGTACATTCATTACTCCATTTGGGAGGTACAGATTTACACGCTTACCCTTTGGCATAAGTTCAGCACCAGAAATTTTTCATAGTGAGATGATTAAACATTTTAGAGACATTAAAGGTGTGAAAATAATGATGGACGATTTTCTTATATTTAGTAAAGATATAAATGAACACAATGAAATACTACAAAAAGTCATAGACAGAGCACGGTCAATAAACTTAAAATTTAACAATGACAAGTCAGTAATTTGTTCATCGCAAGTAAAATATTTAGGTCATATATTTAGTAAAGATGGTGTTCAAGTCGACACATCTAAGGTTGAGGCAATACAAAACATGCCCAATCCTACTAATATAACAGAACTTCAAAGATTCCTAGGCATGGTTAATTACTTAAGTCCTTTTATTAAGAATCTGTCACAAGAGATTTCGCATCTCAGACAACTACTGAGTAATAAAAATGAATGGGTATGGACACATAAACATGAATCAGAATTCATTAATGTCAAGAAACTGATTAGCTCAACTCCAGTACTCACTTATTATGATCCAAAAAAAGATCTTACATTATCAGTTGATGCTTCCAAAGATGCTCTAGGAGCAGTGATTTTGCATACAAATCAGCCCATAGCATATGCATCAGCTTCCCTTTCAAATTGTCAACAAAGATATTCACAAATTGAGAAAGAATTGTTAGCAGTTTTGTTCGGTTGCACTAAATTTCACCAATACATTTATGGAAGAAGAACAACTGTACAAACTGACCACAAGCCTCTTATTACTCTATTCAAAAAAGCACTTTTTGACATTCCACCCAGGTTGCAAAGAATAATGTTGAGATTACAGCCCTATGATCTCAATGTAGTATACAAACCGGGACGATATCTGTACATCGCAGATACACTTTCACGAGCAGCTCTTCCTGAAGGCACTCTCACTGATTTGGAGGAACATCTCGACCTTCACATCAACCTTATGTTCTCAAGTCTATCAGTGAGTAAAGAAAAGTTATTAGAAATTCAGGAAAATACTAAACAAGATCCAATATTAAGTAAAGTTTTAACATATTGTTTAAATGGTTGGCCTGAACATAAAAGATCTGTCAGTCAGTCAGTCAGACCATATTTCTTATTAAAGAATGAACTACATGTAGTCAATAACATACTATTTAAAGGTAATAACATTATCATTCCGGAAAATATGAGAGAATATATATTAAAATTGGTACATGCAGGTCACCAAGGCATTAATAGTTGCATTCGTTTAGCAAAAACAACAGTATTTTGGCCTCAAATGAACAATGATATTGAAAATTACATAAATCATTGTCATATTTGTCTTACTTTCCGCAGAAATAATTCCAAGCAACCATTGCTTCATCATGAATATAAATTAATACCATTCAGTAAAGTAGGAATAGATATATTTGAAATAGACCGTCTTAAATATTTAATTGTCATCGATTATTATTCGAAGTACATAGAATTAGCCTTACTTAATCCAGATTCTACTTCAAAAACAATTATTACCAACTTAAAATCAATCTTCGCGCGTCATGGAATTCCAGAAGTAATTAATTCTGACAATGGTCCCCCCTTTAATAGTAAAGAATTTAAAGAATTTACATTATCATGGGAAATTAAACATACTACATCAAGCCCATATCTAAGCAGATCAAATGGAATGGTAGAAAGAGCCATTGCCACTATCAAGAATATGTTAAAGAAATGTAAGTCGGACAATACCGATCCTTATTTAGCTTTGTTAACATATAGGAATACTCCAAAAAAGACTGGCTATTCCCCGTCACAACTGTGTATGTCAAGACAAGTACGCACTAAACTACCTATTACAGACCTCTCACTTTCATCTCAAACTGTAGATATTAAAAGTTTAAAGGAAAATATTGAAAAACACAATTTGAAAACTTCACTTTATTATAATAAAAATACAAAACACTTGTCACCTCTTAATGAAGGCGATAAAATTTATTTTAAACACAAGACACATGGCACTTGGATCCCAGGCATTGTTTCAGAGATAGATTCACATCCACGTAGCTACATCATCACATCTCCTCAAGGTACTTTTCGACGGAATCGGGAACACATACTGAAACCATTCACTTCCATTACTGACACACCTGAAACAAAAACACAAATTAGTACACAAGACAAAATTTCAGAAGATAAACAGTCTACAGTCACTACACGTTATGGACGCGAAATTAAACAGCCCAAGCGTTATGCCGAGTTGCAAACAGACTTTTAACAACGTCTTATGCTATAAAAAAATTGTTGATTCTAAAAATAGTCATTTGTTTATTTTGAAAGAGGAATGAATGTATAATTAATTAACCTAAACAGCAAATGTTTGTTATTTGTACTTTAGCAATTAATTTGTTAATTTGACATGTGTCACTTGACAACTAGATATTTGACATTTGATACTTACCTGAGCTCGATGTCTGTCACTGTCATTTAATATAGCTGCGTTCATACTGTGTAAGCCTAGTATTAGATATAAGTCTTGAGCCAATTTTGTACTTACATTTATTTTTATTTTCTTTTATAAAAAGGGAAGATGTTAGGTATAGACTAATACATCACTGAGCGGGCAACACTCTCTTGCCTATGGCTCGATCTAGAATGTATGTCGTGTGTCCGTCACGTATAATATTATTTAACATTGTACTAAATTAAATAAAGTCTAGAAGATATCCGCAGTCTCAATCTCTCGTCTCCAGCTCGCCAACCCTGCCACAGTTACTACATTTTACCCATTCAACCAAATTGATTTAAATAAAAATATTTATGAAATTAACAAAAGTGGCTTTTATAGAATTTCATATAAAATATAAATTTGAAACAATATCAAAGTAGACTTTCCACCCTAACCACGTTTAAATACGACTTAAATCAAACTTTGTTAATTAGTGAATTAATTACCATTATATTCTAGCTAAAGAGGGTTGTCAGTAACAGATCCCGCTGCACCTAATTGACGGATCAGTAATCCGAGTAGCGTGTAATATAATGCATTTGATTGTTAATTAAATAACAATATTTACCTATAAAAGACTATAAATTATATTAATGGATATTGTTCTGAAAGCAGGCTCCACCACAAAAGGCTTCTGCATATTTTAGTGCTATCTATATTTATATTTTGATACTAGCTGGTGCCCACGACTTCGTCCGCGTTGAAAAATATTAAGTAGCGTATCTTGTGTCCCGTACGTCCAAATGTTTATCTACCAAGTTTTATGAAAATCAGTTAATTCGTTTCAGAGTTATGGAGGAACATACATACAGAAAAAAATTCTAAATATCGTCAATTTAGTTTCAGTATCATGTATAGAGCCTATAAACACGATATCTGAAAACAAAGTAACTTACTCCATGACCGACCCTTATAGATTTATTGATTGATCATTATTGATGATGCGGCTTTCACTATTGAAACCGTGCGAAGCCAGGTGCGGGTCGTTTGTTGACACTGACAGTAAGACATTATCTTGAAAAAATTGCTCTACGTACCAGAGAAAAGTAATTAAATTAAGAATTAAAGCAATTGAGATAAATTATATTATACTAAAATTTTTCAGAGCTAAAGTGAAGTTCTTAAAACTCATACGCTTATTAGTTTTAACTACGGGATTATGAGGAGTTCCAAACAAGGAACAATTAGCACAAGGATTACACCATCAGTAGTGTTACGAATGGCACATAACTCAGAAACTAATAGCACCGAAATCCAAAGCGTCTCTAAACTTCTCAACCAATTAATCATCATCTGGCGAACGGTTCGCAACTTTAATCCGAAACTAATTAAAACATGCGTGCACAGAGTCCATTATTCACAGTAAAATTATTTAAAAGTATGTAAAGTAACAGATTGATGGAAAGAAATTGATTGCTGTGAAGTTGACTGAAGGACTGAAGTAGTATTGGCAGATGACATAATGTAAGAGATTATGTTTGCCTCCTGTTTTCATTTCTGTTTACTCTAACTATTCAATAGTTATAGTATAATATAATAGTTGTATAATTATTCGAAAATATTATAGAATGCGTTAAAAATTCCTTTCTTATAATAGAAATTGTGTAGTAGGTACCTATAATCTTGAAATAGAGGATTAGTATGTGATAATTCAATGCAATATTTAAGATACTTTATATGTTAGTGAAACTTAAGAACCCTGAAAAAATATATCTAAATCTAATTATAGATTTATTAACATTACTAGCTGGTGCCCGCGACTTCGTCCGCGTTGAAAAAGAAAATATATGAGTAATTACTGTACCCGTGTGCTGTACACCGCCATCTGTTAGATTTTTGTGGAACTACAGATAATAAAAATAAATTTGTCCGCGTTGAAAAAGAAAAAAGTAGCTTATCCTGTGTCCCGTACGTCCAAATGTTTATCTACCAAGTTTCATGAAAATCAGTTAATTCGTTTCAGAGTTATGGAGGAACATACATACATACAAAAAAAAATTGTAAAAATCGTCAATTTAGTTTCAGTATCATGTATAGAGCCTATAAACACGATACCTCTGAAAACAAAGTAACTTACCCCATGACCGTCCCTTACAGATTTATTATTAGTATTGATTATTAACCACTCACTTCTCTGTATTCTGTTTACTAGTATCTACTATGGTCCTATGGGAGAATGAAATCCCTATCACAATAATTACTGGTAGCAAGGCAGTTGAGATTACTACAACCCTTTCCTGGTGCCAATTAATTTGCGACTTATAAACTATGATCATTAATGCTTGCGAACAATGTTTAAAACAAATAATATTATGAACTCTTTCATGAATTTTGTTTATGTAAAGGTTGAAAGACAGTCCATTTTCAGCTAGACAACGCTAATTATAATCTGCATAATAACTGATATTAAAGTTAAGAATTACTTTGAAATAATTTATTTACCACCAATCGTATTAAACACATTAAACACATTTATTAAACAGAAAATTACGTATTTGGTGCTATGACCAAATGGTCATTATTATTTGAAATACAACTTCCAAAAAGGCAAATCTAAAACTCCGTGAGGGTTTCAAGTGTGTGACATTGGTTTCGACATTTCACACTCGGCTGGTAAAGCTGTGTTCACAAACTTTTGCTTACAATATTATTGCATCGCCTAAATCCATATATTCGAGATCTTACATGGGCCTAGATACCCCATATAGGACATTACGATATTCATGCGAATTTTATTTTATAAAGGGTGATACCAGACAGTTGATATACTACATAGATTACTTTTTTTTGTAAATACATACATATTATAAATACAAACATCCATTACTTAGGTACAAAGGTAAAATGTTAACACATAAACTTTTGCCCCTAGCGGGATTCGAACCCGCGACCGTTTGGTTAACCGCTAGGATTACTAGCCACTAGACCAAACGTGTAGACAAACGGTACTATGTCGGACCATAGTGACAGTACAGTAATCTTATGAATCTACTGTATGCCATATTTCAGTGTATGTGAACACATCCTAGCTTCAATCCTCTAAGCGACGTGTGAAAGGGTGTATTCAAACATAATATTGAGGTTGAAAAGGTCGGGTTTGCAAACGTTCCTGACGCGGGTACTCTTTGTGAATCAGTAATGTATGCATAAGTGGACGCGATTGTTTTAGAACTTAACATTTTAGGTGTTTAATGCAGTGTCTGCAGTAAAAAAGAGTTTAAAAAAAATGATACTAAATAAATCTAACTTTATTTGATTAATGTCGAAAAACCAAGCTCCACAAGAATTATACACTAGGTAATTTCTTAAAAGAATTCACCCACATCGACATATTTTGTGTGTAGGCTTAGATCTTAATGCGAGACGGATTTTAATGCGATTTTAATTAATGCCACGGAATACCACAATAGAATAAGTACTAATGGAAATAGCATTAAAGGAGAAATTGTTATATTGTATATAATTTACAGAAAAAACCCATGCGAAGACGGGGGCGGCCTCTTAGTAGGCTGTGTGCGATTTTTTCTAAGAAAAACGAATAGAAAGTAATCAAAATTAAAAATAACCCTACTTATAAAAATACCTTTCAATCAGAAGAAATATGTTTTTGAAAATTGTTCACGTTGCTGGTTTAAACGGCTTTAAATTCGAAACTACTCAATAGATTGAAGTGGCATTTGAATCAAATCAATTCTAAGTTGAATACACCTTCATATCGTCCTCACACTTGAGCTATCCCCCATACGTCTTCGTCTATGTCCCATAACTCATGGTGTACTATTGAAATTGTATGCAAATTCAAAATGACACTCCCAACAGTTCTACGGCACTTGTGTTCAAGTGTTCGTTTGATTTAGGGCGAAACGTACTTCGTTTAACAAATACGGAAATAGATTTCGTGTAATTCTTTTGGGAAGTCGCTATTTTAAATAGAAATGGACAATTTTTCTGTTTCTTGTCTGAAGTTTTTGTGAAAAATATAAATTTCTGATGCTAAAAGTTTCCAGCAAAATTACAAGATTTTTAACTTCATAATTCTATTCGCGGTTTCCTATTGTTACATTTTGATTATTGTTAGCATCTGTTTTAACATTTAAAAGATTAGCAGATAACTTCTTTAATATACATACTTCATAAACAGTAGAAATATCCTTCGTATTCCTCTCTTTATTTTCTTTTTTAAAGTCAAACAAATCATAGATTAGCGTTAGAAAGTTTAACTGGTGAGAACTTAAAGCTGTGCTTTTTTATTTGTTTGATGGATTTAAGAAAAAAAAAACTCTAAAGCTACGAAATTAGTTATTTGAATTGTAATTAGTAATGCCATTCTCAATTTAAAAGCTACAATCAAATATCAAAGGCGAAATGCAATTTTCGCACGAGTTTCAATTATTTACACACATCAGATGTCAGTCAAATTGACGCAACTTGAAATTGTTGTCACACCAACCGCGACCAATTTTGAAGCGATTTTTTAAACGCGTCACTTAGATATTAACATGATTTTAACCCTTTGAGAAAATGTCTCTGATTGATTGTTACCGTGAGAATATATTTTGACTATTTTTTTTTAATTTGAGATTTAAATTAATAGCAAAGAACCGCAGATGTTTAACGCTAAAATAGAGTCATTACAAATTTTAATGTTCGCCATTTAGTTTTTACGATCGATCCATCAAAAAAATAGTAAAAATCATCCCTTTTGTCATCAACAGCTTTCCTTTCATTGCAATGATTATGCAAATCGTGTTCTATTAACAAATCAACCGTTACAAATTTTTGTTTACCTTCATTATCATAATTTACAAAAAGCTCGTGTCATCGTGCACCGTTTCGTATTATGCAAAAAAATTCGCTAAACATTACCGAGTCATTAAACTTTTTGAAAGAAATTTTTACAGCCAACATTTTACGACGTTCGATCAATCAATACTGGAAGACGTGTCTACTTATGCAAATTTTTACTTATTTCTTTTAATTAATTCATTAGGGTTGTCGCTTTCGATCATAAATTGTTATTTTATTACGTCATTTGGTCACATCAAGGGTTGCCATCTGCAGCGTCTTCCGCATGAATACGTTGCCTGTCGATTTTTTGAAGCAATATTTTTAATGGTATGTCAAATTAATGTCGATCCCATTGTATACGTATCGACAATGTGTCTATAGGGTTTTAGAGACATTGGTGTTGTGCCAACCAACCCTTTTTTAAATTTCATGGCTGGAGATTTATATTACAAATTGAATCAGAGTTATTCCGATTGTGTGTACCGACCCTTTTTCTGCAGTTCACATTTTTCTAAATATATGTCCTGTGTGTTAATTTTAAAATTTATTTGACATTATTGTAGATATTACTGTCGATAGAAAGTTGTTGATAGTGTTCCTCTATTGTTATTGTTTATTTATAAAGCTTCATATAGATTTTAGTCAATGAATCGATGCTGTAACTAACTTATTCTTTAAATAGTACAAAATATTTTAAAAATTGTTAAAAATTTGAATTTAAACTTTTAAACTTGTGATTAAAAAAATGAATTATTTGTTAGATTTGAATTTATGTTTAGATGTGTGTTTTATTTTCATTAAACGAATAGCACTCATTTTCATTAAACGAATATTATTAAAAAACACCTTTCTCTTTTTATAAATGAATTAATTGTTATAATTTTGTCTCAGTGTTATATTTTCAATAAACTAATAAAACCTTTTATGGCCATTAAACATTTAAAAATACTTAATGTTAAACATTTTTAAAAATATTTTTCTCTTCTTAATTGTTTCGTCTGCATATCTTTATGGGTTTTGTCTTTGATACATTTATCTATTAAATTATTACATTACTCTCAGGAAAAATTGATTCCATGCGAGCAGGTAACAATACTTCATATCAAAGAATAATATAAATCCACTTATATTGAATGTTGTATCAGAAACAAACATAGAAAATGAAAGCAAAATATGAACGGTGCCTTATCCCATCGGTAGAACAAATAAGACAGCTCTTATTATAACACATATGTATATGCATTCCATTGTCTGGAGTAAGTACTTATGTTAAATATATTTTATTTATTCAATAAATATAAGATCAAGAGTACGTTTTAAGTAAGAGGTTGATTTAGAAAGCAAATAAGGGAATTAAAATAGATGAATATGAAGAACTTTTAACATGAAAAATAATATAGATTTTATCATAATGGGGACGCTTGATTAGATATTTGAGAGCGGTTTTTTTAACTTTGTTAATACGTCAATGATAATCAGAAGCTATTTAAAAACATCTTTCATTATTTGAAAGCTTCATAGATAGAATTGGCTATATTTTATTTATACTAGTGGAATGGGGTGGGGTTTACTTTGATCAATTTCGAAATTATAATAATTCTACTTTCTTTTGAAATATTTTTTTAAAAAATGAATAAAAATTTGGAACTCACCACACAAAATATGGTTACACAAAAATAAACTCAAAATATTAAACAAAAGGTAAACTACGATCAGTGTTACTTTGCTCGCTTTTTAAAGCTTCCTAATGGAATTCCCATAAGGTACCTTCTTCCCAAAAGACGAAAAAACTGGGCATACTTTGATCGAACACAAGAGACACTTTGGTTTTATGATCGGTTATAAATTTATTCAACAAATAGCCTAAACTTTGAAACAAGCAAAAAACTTCTTATTACTAAAAAAGAACAATCTTAATTACTAAAAAGATCAAAATTATAAGATCAAAATAAGAGTATAACTAATCAGTTGAGTATAATAATTATTATCCGTTGAGAACTATTATTTTTACGACGTTCTAACAAGGAGTGTGATCCATCATAGTCAGCGGAAATCTGTTTAGCTATATTTATTTGAATCATACTAAAACATATTATTATTTAAATTCATTGTAGTGAATATTTGCGTGTCGATGAACTCTAATCAAATTATTTCATAAAACATCTTTATTCCATCATACAAAATAGCCATAAACCCTTTCTTAGCATTAACAATTCCCTCGAAGATCCAAAACAAACGAGTTGCAGCGTTTTTACGATCCATACCTTGTTTTATGTCACCAGAGACTAATTGCAAAACAACAATTACGTACAAAGGATTAAGAGCCTTGACTTCTATAAAGAAAATATGTTCTTTTTTATTTAGTAAGTAAACTTATTCATAAAGAGCTGCCTTGAAAGTCGATGAATAACTTCGATGATGTATATACGTCAATTATTCATTGCGTCAATTAGTTTTGTTCAATTACCTCAAAACTAACGAATTTTCTAGAATTATTTCGGAGTTAGACGAGCCCATTTGATGAGTGTTTAGAGTGCTGTTTTAGAGCTCCCGGGTTTGATTCCCGGCAGGTTCAACTTTGGAAATATTTTTATTAAAGTTGGCTCTGTTCTGTTTTTGTAAAGTAGTGGCAGAGAAAGCTGCTATTCGCAGACATTTGGACGTCTGGCTGCAGTAACCAACCCCTTACAGAAAACCACTGTGTGTGTTGTTGTTGTGCTTCTATGAGTAAGGGTATCCCTATCCCTTCCCAATTTCTTATCCTTAATCTTACTACGGTCGGCAACGCACTTGCTAGATCTCTTACTCACAATCTGAAACTAAAAGTCAAATGTTTTATTACTGTTTTGTAACGATATGTTTAGAAGAGAATGGGTTTTAACTAACGAACTCAAACTATACTGCCAAAAAGATTTTCGCATAAAAATACAAAGTACTTTTATTATTGACTTGTAAGCCACAAAATTATTGCCACAAATAAATGTCGATAAAACGTTGTGCTCATTGCCTTAGAACTTATAAAAAAAATACTTTTTAAAAATTTCAGCTTATACTTTATTGACTTCTTAACTCTTATAAACACAACATATTATTAAAAGACAACAAAAAGTCACTCCAATATTACACACAGATCACCCGCATACTTAAAAACACTCCAACGCTCGATCTCAATTCTCAACAGTACTCGAGTTCTTTAATGCTTCTTAGATTATGCACATGTATTTTTTTTTTCAATAGATAATACGACAGGAAAAAATCTTTACATACCTATTATTCTAATTCATATTGATTTATTTTAAAATATATTTTTTTATTATTTATAAGGCACCAGAACTCGGTAAAATTAGCATTATCTATACTAGGTCAAACATATTCTATAAATATATTATAGCATTGCATTTGATTTATTAAAATAATTATAAATGTATCTAAAAATTATAATTAATAACAAACATACGGTTTGTTATTAATTATAATGTTTAGATTCATTCATTCATTTTATGTTAAAATGTGTCTGACAGACAAGCTGTGGCTCACTTGATAGTAGGTGACTACTATCTAAGAAAACTAAGAGTATAAAATCTAAGAACTCCTTATTACATTAAGTACATTCACCGGTTTCCCATGACAGTGGTAAAATTAATCACTGTCCAGTAACTGCGTCCTGCGGGTTGTAAACCTCTGACAATTTCATTAGCTCGCGAAACGTTACGTAAATACGAATTAAGGCGGCCAGATGTCGCCACCGGTCGGGTCGTAACTCCTTTTTATTTTGTTTCATTGTTTATCAAACACGCTTTTGTTTCATGTTCCCGCTCGGTCATTATTGTAATTTGTCTCTTTAACAACAATTAATAATTTGTTTAGTTTATTTGTTTTTTAGAAAAAATAAATAAAATATATTTAAAATTCCCACAAACGATATAAATAATAATGCTGCAATCATAAAATGGACGGTAAATCTGAAGGCAGTTAACGACCTCGTATAGAAGACGACCAAAAATAACAGCACGTGTGCTTTTTTGTTTCGGTTATTGATGCTAAAGCCTATTTATTCTCTGGAGAATTAAGAAGCAGCTTCACTAGTTCCTCATGTCTGTGGTAGACTGTCCGTTGCATACAAGTTTAGTGTATACGGATAGCACTTCGGGATATGAGAACTCGTCTGTAATGAGATCGACAAAGGTGGTGTGGTTTCTCAAAGCTGAAAAATAACTTTCAATCGTAGAAACATATTTCACGATCATCATAGAACTTCCACTGCGGGACATGGGCCTTCCCCTATATAAATCTTTAGTAAAGACGCACTTATTGTTTCCTCTATTGGTTCTATGGGTGTTTTTACTGGTCCTAGACGGGCTGCTACCTTTAAAGGCTAACTACCCCTTCCTAGTCCAAGTGTCCTTAATCCTAAGATATCATTTTTCAAATCATTCTTATGTGAAATAATTTATATAAATAAATTATAAAGAAATAATTTATATAAATAAATTATGCAGCATACAATTAACATAAAAAAAAACGATAACTCAAACAAAACTACAAATAATTCTACATTAAAAAACATAAAATTAAAGACTATATATTTAAATTATGCATTCATAGACAAATTGGCAAAATGTTCAAGGGAGAAGCGCTTTGTAATTAAGTTAAATAAAAAATAATATCAAATAAAAATGTAAGATGGAATCAAATGATAAGAATAACACAATTAATTACGTGTTTGTCACTGACACATTGACACTCAACTTGTGATTGGCCCCAAAAATATCCCCCAATTTGCGTGAAATGTTTTATCTCTGGCTCGGATCATTTTGTTAGGGAAAAACATTATTACTGCAATTTGACGCCCCTGTGAGTTAGAAAATTATTTTTTCCGCTTTTTTTATTCTTATTTACAAAGCCGTAATTAGGTTGAAAAAGCTAGTCTTTGAAGGCTCATTTCATTTCATACTTATCTTTTATTTGCTTTAAAAAAATCCTTGCATTTAGATATGTTTTTCAATTCATTAGGTACTGGAAAAATATTAATATATCATACTAGCTGTTGCCTACGACTTCGCGCCTATTTTTCTTACGTGTGAAAACATTTGTACAATCTTTATTGCTTATATAGAGGTACATATTTTTGTGAGGCGTTGTTTTTTTAATTTTAGTATTTTTTATTCTGGATGAAAGGTAGCCTATGTCTATATCGCGGGTCGACTATGGGATCCAGGCTGCTTCTGAAAGCGGTCCTATTGGAAAATTATGGGGAAGGCCTATGTCCTGCAGTGGACGTCCTACGAGGTCCTACGGCTGTAATGACATATATTATGTTACAAAATTTAATATACAATATACGCTTTCTTTATAATTATTACAATAAATGTAGTTAAAAATAAGGTTTCTCTATAATTACGCTTATAAAAAAAAATTAACAAAATGACTAATGTAAAACAAAAACTTTTGAACACACAGTGGACATATGTTAATAATTATCTATCAGTGGTCATGCAAATTGGTTGTGGTAACGCAACTCGTGCGCCTTGTCATGATATTATCGCCTAATCACCTGGGTTAGTATGAATGTGATTTTTCATAAAAAATATTATCGTATGAATATTTACTATCTTGATATGCAATCTTAATAACCATGTTTTTGTATGATATTATAATACAGCTGAAAAATACGATAATAGATATACCAAGTAGGATGATGCATATCAAAGTAGGATAATGATAAGAGATAAGGAAGTGATGAGGAAATTAGGCTCAGCAAAACACAAAAGCACAAATGCAGCACAAATCCAAATCCAAAAACAGCACAAATCCAAAAATTTCATCGTTTGTCTCATATTCGATTACTGGTTTGTCCCAAAAACCTAAAAAGTTTAACCAATGGGCTCGTCAAACCTTTTTTAAATGAAAAGTTACTGTGAAGAACTGGAATCATCTAATATTTAATACTTGTGTTTAATTTTTTAAGAATTTGTAATGATAATAACCTTTTTTTTATTTATATATTTAATTTTTGATTGTTAACTTTGTTCACAGGCATATACAACGTTAAAGACCATCACCTGTCTACATAAGTACCTCTGATCAAGGGAGTTATAGACATGAAGGAATTCTTTGTTATTTCTTCCTAAAAGTATTAGTTATCCACAACGTAATAGCAATATCCATTAACACGTGCATGTTACGTTTCAATGTGCATTCAGTGAGCACATTTCACGGTGGAATTGTCCTATAATCAAATTATTCGCCGCAGTTACTAGGCTTAACCCATTAGACGTCACTTCATTCGAATATGGGGTTCAATTTTGCGACACACTCGCTCAAATTGGATTATTGCAGTCTTGGATTGTTATAGCTAAAGCTGGACATGGTTTCACTCTATTATAGTATAGGAAGTTAGAGAAGTCAAAATATTCTTTACAGCTATTACAATTTCAGACACTCGATGCATAGAAGTCAGAATTGCAATAATTCTTCTGAAGTTACAGTAGTTGTTTTTAGGTATTAAAGCCGGCAGACGTTTGCTGTTGTGTTTCGCTAAATGAGTAAGGGATGCTTATCCCCTCTTCCTCCTTGATGCTAATGGCCGGCAGCGAAATTGCAGCAACTGTGGCGGTAATTGTATTCAATGGGCGACTATTGCCACTACTGCCACTTAAGTGGACTCCAGAAATATAGATAAAAAAACCAAATTTATTTTCTAAAAATTGTCTACTAATAGGCATGTCGATGTTCCAACAAACGTGAAAGGGCATCACATATATAATCGGACATAATAAATATGATTCGCCATCACTGTCACAGTTTGAGGGACGTACGAAGTGACATTACACGTGCGTGTGGCGTTATCGTAAAATTTTACGACGTTGCAAGATCACTGCGGCCGGCCGCGCCACTTCCGTCCCCGCGCCAATATTGTTGTTTCAAATTGATAGCGCTTGCTGCATTCAGTTGCAAACTATGAGAAATATTGGAAATGTTATTCAATATCATTATCGTAAATCACCTTCTATGATAGTAAAAAGCATATAATTTCATCAACAGACGTTCTAAAAAGTTTCACATGAGATTTTTATGTTACTCTATGAAATGGAAGGCTGGATTTGACTCGAACAAAATTATATAGTCACTGTTCTGAACAGTCCTTTTGGAATGTTATAGGGGAGGCCTATGTCCAGCATTGGACGTCCTACGGATGAGATGATAATATTTACAAAATAGAATGGTAGGGTTAGCATTTAGACCCTAGGTCCATTTGGCAATAACACAAAATAATTATAATAATACTAGGTATAAGTAAACGTGGCCTCTCAGGGCATTACTGGTCCACAAGTTCAAAGTGGCTTCAATGTGGAAAGGTTCAATGTGGAACACAAGCCACTTTGAACTTGTGAATCTTTGTTAGATAGGATCAGAAATTCTGAGATTCGCCGAGGAACCAAAGTTGTCGACGTAGCCGAGAGAATTAGCAAGCTAAAGTGACAACGGGTAGGTCACATCTGTCGTAGAGACCCGATTAAATTTTCGAAGAGGCCAGGTGGACATACGGCCTGAAAGGCGTCGCAAAAAGCAGATCGATACGGAAGACAGACGTATCTGGAGACACGTAATCTGAATGATGATGATGTCTTAACTGACCAAACTCGATCTATATTAATTATTTTATCAGACGGAGTTTCAAATGGAATTTTAAATCAAATATCAATTTGAAATGTAGAAATGGAAACTGAATCTTAATAAACAACTATATAAGTGAGTGTTTATTCAAAGAATATTAAGATGTTTTCATGAATAAAAAGAATAAATGTACCACAGTAATAAATTCAGCGAAAACCGGACGTTATCACGCTAGAAATACTCTTCAGTTATTTGTGCAATAACTTAAAAAGGTCTCCCCTAAGAGTAACCTCACGGAAAAAAGTGTGTTAACAAACAAAAAGATTTATACACAAGTGGCAGATAAGTTCCCTTACAGTTTTCCCGTACAGTCAGGGAAGAAAACGTTAAATAAATATAGTGGAAAACCCAATAAAAGTATATGGCCTAATCTCTATCCAATATTTTCTTAGCGTTTCGATGAACGTTTTCCTTTTAAGAAAAATAAACATAAGAATAATGTGGATAATACACCAAAACAGTTTTCTTTGTTTCTTTATCTTAGAAACCAGATTATATATCTGGAAAAGTGGCATTTAGTAATAAGTTATATTTTCTATAAAAATGGTGATATTGATATTAAATCGAATTAAAATCTTCCAAAACTATCTACATATTTATGTGAATTTTGTAGATATCTCCAGATTTTTTAACAGTATAATGTGCTATTTGGGTTAGTGAGTATGTCACTAAAACATCACTTATGTTAATAGGCGAAGGCAGCTACTTACCTTCAAGTAGACCGTCAGCCTGCCTGCCATGCGACCTATACATAAAAAGAAAGAAAGAAAGTAGCATGTCGCTATTCAGCTTAAAATTCTTTTTATTATGATAAACAGATGAAAATATGTATTTTATACCAATAGGAGAAATGGTTCGTCAATCCTACTATTTTGTAAAAGAGTTAGTTGCCAGTATCAAACGCGCGTTAAGATTTATAAAATTGAGTTATATAGTTGTAGAGACAGAAACATCCTTTTTTTTTTCAACTTGCAATTTTTGCAAATTTTAACAAAAATGTGTAACTAGGTATATAAGAAAAAATCGATTTTTTTTTGTACAAAAGTGATGTTGCTGCCTATGCAACTATATGACTCAACTGTCATAGACTTCTTTGCTTTATACAACACTATTACGTTCCTTTAAAGGGGGCGGTATGTCCACAATTTTCTTTCACATTTCTCTGCTCAAGGTTTCCACCTTCTGCTTTTATCGTACAAGCGTTATTGTTGGCGATACCCGAGCTACGGTTATCTAAGAATTATTTAGGAGATGTTACTGTCCTCAATGAAATAAACACTCTCGAACGGAGACACGAAATGGGAAAATATTATAGCGACATCCTATTATACTTATTGTAACTTTCACTGGGAAAAAAATATGTTTATTTGTTGTGTCATTTTTACTGTGTAATAATGATAAGATATGATATCATTAAATTAAACTTAATTTCTTCTAGATTCTAATTTCGAATCGTATTGAAATTATACAGCGTTATCTTTTAATATAATTATAAGCAAAACAAGGTAGACAAAAGAGTAGTAGGTATTGGAACCAATTTTATTAGTTTTTATAAATTTTGAGTATCGTTCTATTGAGTTTTAATGTTATCAGTATAAAAAAAAGCTGTAACTACTTAAGGCAAGTAACTATTTTTGTACCTAACTAAAGCTTAAACAAGGCTTAATTTTCATTTAGAACTAGCGACCCGCCCCCGGCTTCGCACGGATGAATTTTTGTTCTGCAAATTCTATACACAAACGTTATTTATTTGTGAATTCCATATCAAAATATGTTAAAATCGAAATATAAAAGAAATTAGCGGAGAAACGGACAGAGGCGGACAGCGACTTTATTTTTTTATAATACCTATACGAGCTGACCCGGCGAACTTCATACCGCCCCAAAATGATTTGACAGTTTCTGTCGATTTGACTACAATTTATTTCTATTGTAATTTTTTCTTTATTATTTTTATTTTTTTTTTTCGTTATTTTTTTTTGATATTTTAATGGTTATTCTTCTATCTGCTATTCGAGACGGAGACGAATCCGACAAAACGAAGATCATGAAAATCAGTCCAGCCGTTCTCGAATTATAAATGGTATAGCTAACACGACTTTCTTTTATGTATATAGATTTTGTTGTATTTATTAAGTTATTTCCACTGACCCTGTGAAAAATCATTTATGTCAAGCAGTGAACATCAGTCGAAATATATAAGTGTTTATTAGTTAAGTTTTTCTCACGGCTGTGGTAGAACTAACTTACTTTGTCCAGTGTCCAGTGAATCGAATCAAGCGAAAACATCGGGATTTGGGAAACAACCCTTTCAATAAAAATTGATCATTGGTCAGTAATCCGATTTACGTAGCGGTCAATGTGTTTATCCTGTTGAGTGCTAATGATTGTGGGAACGAAAACTAACTATGTCGATATATACGATATTATCGCCAATATTATTATATCAATATTAGTATTACGAAAAACATCCGAATTTTTATGATGCTTAATATTTTAAGTTTTTTTTTAAATTACGTTTTTGTTATTAATTTTATAATTAGTTCTAATATGGATATTGTGATAACATTTTAAACGTAATGCGTACATAATCATCATTAAAAACTCAGAAATAGGACTTCCACTGCTGGATATAGGCCTCCCCCATATGTCCTATGTCCTATGCTGGAAGCCTATATCCACCGTCTTCTTCGTCGGTTTCACTCTTGAAAGTGTTCGTGGTCATCGTTTCAGGTGTTGGTGGCAAGCTTCATAACACGCCGCCATTCCTATCTGATGGCCGCCTTCCTCGTCCTGATCTGATCCGTCCATCTCATAGGCGATCTTCCTCGTGGCCTGGTACCCTCAACCTTTTCCTGGACCACAAGTCGCTCAATAGCCACCTCCCCCCCGGCGGCAGACGTGGCCAAAGAAGGTGAGGATACGGGACTGTACCAGAGATGACGAACGCTGCTTAATGCCGAGTTCTCGAAGTATAGACTCGTTGGTACGGAATTCAGTCCACGATACACCGAGCATTCTTTTTTTTTTTTTTTATTAAATTAAGGCAGCGCTTGGCCGCGATCTCACTTGATGTAAGGTGCAGATGCGGCCGAAGGTGGACCACGCTTACCTAGTAAGTGCCCATTCTTCTGCAGCAACACATCTCTAAGGCGTCTATCTTTTTCTTCTCAACTTCCCGCAGGTTCAACGTTTCTGATGCGTACAGGAAAAATGGGGAATACAAGTGCCCGAACTAGTCGGCTTTTTGTGGCTTTGTATATGTTGCGATTCCTCCATATCTTCGCAACTTGTCCATTGCAGACCTAGAAATCGTCATTCGCCTCTTCACTTCGTCGACGCATCCGCCGTTGTTCGTGATTAACGCTCCCAGATAAAAGTATGATTGCACCACATCACAATTCGCAATTTGTGTAATTTCTGAAGAATTGTTATTTTTGTTTTATTCCGGTTTATCCACCTTACACCGCCGTATACCAAAACTGGTAGGGACAAGTGGAAAAAAAAAACACTTACCAGGGGGATACTTAGTAGGGATAGGTGGAACGGGCAGAACTTTAATACACAAAAAAACAGAAACAAAAACCTAACCTGCCCATTTAAGCATATTTTTATTAATTGTTAATTTAGGTATTTCTAAATCGAAATAAATTTATCAACAAAATCCGTATTATAACGAATCCTGTTGACAGAATTCCAGGGGCCAGTAATCTCATTTGGCGCCGGTCACCGTGCCATATCTATTTAGCAATAATAAACTTAGCGCACATTTTGTGTGAACGCGGATTATCACAAGTTCACAAACTAATGCAAGTAAATGAAATGCTACGTAAATTGAGAGCTATCTGCTGGTAATGAAATAGTTATGGGGCAGTGTTGACCAGTGGTCATTCTCGTCATGAAATGAAATTCATGTAGTATATAGATGAGATTGATTTTACGAATAAAGTGTGATTTATGTACTGAGATATGATGATGAATCTATCAGCTGATATTAGTTATCTTTAGTTATTTAAAACAATAACTAAAATACGCCAAAATAATAATAACAATAATAATAGTGACGACCATGTGGGATGTCGATTTGCCCCAGTGCTTGTGGCACTCTAGGTTTAAGTTTATAATATTATTTTTCATTTATATTATAAAAAAAAACTAAGAAAGGAAATAAATACTTGAATAATAAGAATAATAATTATAACAACTAGTATAGAGAAGTTCTTCTTCTTCTTCTTCTTCTTCTTTTAATGTCTTGGCTCCATCAGATTTTCTCCGATGATTTTGCCAGTGTCATTAGTAAAAATAGCAATTTGTAAGTCTTTTTTAAATAAAAAAGACTAAATTGAAATTAAAATCAAAAATAGCAGATCCCGAGACTAGTCAGTCAAGTCAAGTCAAGTCTAATTTTTCTAGAGATTTCCAAAACAGGTCCGTCAAGTCCAAAGCAGTCAGGTCAAGTCCTCTATAGAGAAGTTATAATGGCAATCAAAATGGGACAGGGAATAAATGTCATACGAGTATGACAGAATAATACCCACTAGTCAAATTAAGATAACAACAAGCTTTCTTACTGTACCTATTTTATTGTAAAAAAAGAAGAGATAAATAAATAATACTCAATACATTCTTTTATGTCTTCTATTTAAATGGATTACCTAAACGACTTACAATTAAGAAGAAAAAAAAAACTTTCAAAGTATCCATTAAGTTTGACACAAAAGTAATATCGTATTATTTGCTGGTGAGACAAACATTTCTGCAATCATTAACGTCAAACGCAATAGTATTTGACAGTTGACATTATAAAAAGGACATCAACTGTAAAATGTAACTGTCAATAGCAGTCAATCGATCGATTGTGAAGTGTCGAGTCCCTTTGAAATCGAAACTTAATGGATTGTCAAAACATATAACGCTTTAATGACGTAGAATTGCTACTGATAAATTGTGTCATTAAAACTATTTAAAGATTCACATGAATTGTTTGTATTGTATAATATTATTGGACGATTTCTGGAGATATTTACCGAATTAAGTAAGCGACACATAGGTACAAACACAAGATCCTCTTTCTATACTAATATTACAAAGAGAGAAGATTTGTTTGTATGTTTGTAATGAATAAACTCATAAACTACTGGACCGATTTTGAAAATTCTTTCACCTATAGAAAGCTACATTATCAGCGATTAACATAGGCTATATTTTATAAAGTAACGCGGGCGAAGTAGCGTGCGACAGCTAGTTATATATAAAGTGGATTTTAGCGGTTTCCTGTACTAAAAATACTTGTACAATTTATATCGGTTTTGAGTTTAACTACCTTGAAACTAGCTAACAGTTTGTACTTTGTCAGTAACTGTCAGAGAAGTTTTGTAGTATATTATTCGTTATTGATACATGTGTATACACCGGACCCACCGTCTGTGTTGTCTGCTGTTTTCTATTAAAAAAAAAAACATTAATAAAGCAATGAACACATCCGACCCAATTAAATAGAAAAATAAATTTTACGGCCGCAATAAAATTCACGGGCATTATTGACGTGGAAAGCGGGGAACATAAAAGTTTAAGTAGTTTGGACTCACTCAAAAATATGAACGATACAGATCGTAAAAGTGGGTAAATAATACAAAATACAATAAGTGGCAATATTGAAGACGGGATATGTCCGTCAATGTTAAAAGTTGTAGGTACACTGAGTGAGTGACAATTTAAAGTGTGCGATTTGTATCGGTTTAACTTTTCCTATAAGTCAAGCTGTCGAAAGACAGGCTGCAGTCGATTCACAAGCAAAGGTTGTGGCAAAAAAGTTGTTAACCTTATGGGCTTAGTATTTCTGTGCAAAACGAAGAAATACAGGACAAAAAAAAATATATAAAAATGTGTGTTTTATTTGTGACGTTTTAAATAGAGTGATACAGAGAATAATTTATATATTCACTAAATCTGATTTTTTACTAGAACCTTATCCTCAAATAGAGATGTTATGTCCAGAAAGTAAAACAAGGAAAGTTTGTAGAAAAAACGAAATCCTTTAAATTATATCCTACTAATATTATAAAGTCGAAAATTTGTATGTTTGAATGTTTGTTACTCAATTACGCAAAAACGGGTGAACGGTTTTGAATGAAATATGACACACAGATAGTTTATCACCTGGATTAACATATAGGATACGGAAAATTGTTAGGTTCCTGAGGGATTAAAAAAAAATACAATTACAGTGTACGAATTCGTTACCTCACAGTGGGCTTATAGTTTGATTGTCAATATATATTCGAGACAATTTGGGACACCATTTTAAGAAAATAAATATAAAATATTAACCCAATGAGAACAATGTTAAAATGATTAGTATTATTGTTTTGTCATTGTTAAGTTGTAATGTTTTTCAATGTTTGTGATCTCGAAAGAAGAGCACGAGAGGAAGAAAGGGTAGATTAATATGAAATGTAGTTACATAATATGTAACAAATGGAAAAATGTAACTCTTGAATACTTATCTAGATCTAGAATTATGTTCCTTTTCTCTTGGTGCATCTAAACTTAAGGGCTCGTTGACACCATACTAGGCGTCATAAGGACGCGTTCACACCGCCGCGAGACCCGATCGTAAACATTTACGACTCGCAAGGGACTAAACGCGGGATGTTCCGAAAATATAGTTTATTTATATTAAAAATATCTATTTATCACTTCAGACAAAGAAATTGTTTTCTACTCTCATTATAGAACATTGATTAAACTAGTCTGCTAATAATATCTTCTAATTAAGTGTTCCGTTTGAAACATTTGAGGTTTAAAAAAACAACATTATTTTATTGTAGATTATAAAATGTATAGCATAACATCATAATGAAAGTTTGGGATTGTAGCCTATCAATGAATGAAGGATAAAGTTCAAGAGATGGATAAGAAATAAGGATCCTACCCTAAACGGACTGTCCAGTTTATAACTTTGAATTCCTCTACCACTTTCTACTAGCTGTACTGAAATCGCTGTTGCATGAAGATAATTCTTGTAATTAACTATAATAGATCACGTGATTCATACTTACTTACTCCAGGACATCAATTAAAAGCGAAGCACAGATAAAAATTAGAACCCTCATCATGTCAAAAATGTCATGTAAGCGTCAGCTTAGAGTGATAGTATCGCGGTTGCGATGCAAATTAATTAATTGGTTTTAATTACTTAACCCTTCCGCTTCTGCTGACGCTGTGGTACCTTTTAGACCACACGCAACACTTATTATCTGATTTGTAAATAAATCATGTTAGTGTGTGTTGTACGTAAATATAGGGTTGTCTTCTTCATTGCTGAAAGTTGTACCCGCTCTGAAATGCCTTGGTGGCATCGACTACCAGCTGTTTCCATTCCACCCTGTTCTCAGCCTTTCTCATGGCCTTCGCAACTGTAAGGCCTATGAGAGCTACAGCTTGGTCGGTCCATTGGCCGGGAGACCGGCCACGAGACCTCTTGTCATCCACTCTTCCAACCACCACCAGCTTCTCCAAGTTATCTAGTTCTGTGCGGGCTATGTCCCCAAAGTAATTGAGGAATCTTTGATACCAGGGATAGTCTTGTCCGAATCGCAAGCTGTTTGAGGATAGAGCAGTTTGTCCTCTTAATATAAATAATGATATAATCGTAAATAGATCCATAGATATTGTATAAAAATAAACTAAAAATCTTTGTTAGAATATTTGGAATAAATGTAACAATGAAAATATAAGTACCTACTTAAAAATTTATTCCTAAATTATTTATGTTTAAATATCTTAATCTCGACACAAAATGAGCCACACGTGGTCAGATTTGCAATACTTAACATTAATTTGTAGTTTACCCGTGACAACATTAATTACTACAATGTTAACGGACAGTTAGTAATATTGATGTATGCTCGGACATTATCATAGAGTATAATATTAAAATAGATGTGCAATTCATTTGAAGTAACCTAATACAACATGCACCTTGGCAATAGTAAAAATCTAAAAAAAGTTTTGAAAATAAAAATAAATAACAATAAGTACTTACACCTTTTAAACTATACAAACTCATTGATTAATTTTGTATTTAATTGCGTATTGGAGGCAGTGAAATAGAATTATTTTATCATAAAACTTTTGAATTTGCCCAGTAAAAGTTATTGTTTATACCTACAGTGATTAGACATTACGATTACGTTCAATAGTAAAAAGAAGTGTCCCCTCTGAACTCTGAAGTTTGAATCATTAATTTTTAAATTCTGTTCTAAAGTAGGAATACAATTGTTAACTTAGAAATTAGGTGTGACCGGACACAAATGACCCCAGAATTCACGGACGATGTATTTTAAGGGCATTCTTGTAGGGTTCAAGTGTAAACGCGATAAAATTAGTTCCGGGGCGACGCTAACAAGGGGTCAATTTTAAAGAACCTCCGAAATTTCGTATTGGCCACTGAAAACTGACATATTTATGCGTTATAGCTAACAACCATTAAGATGTGGGTATATATAGCTCTATGAGTCATAAATTTTACAACAATGGCCTTGATTTCGAATGGTGCCGCTGTCAATAAAATTGTTTGCTATTTTTTCGTCATTCATAAATTTTAAATTTGAAAAATTCTTTCCCTTTTAAAATAATGTGTTTAATTATGAAAAATAAATAAATTAATAAGCCAAACTGGTTCATTCTCGAGTTTTGCGTTTAACAATACATTTAGCGATTCATTTTTATATATATAATAAGTATAAATTTTACATATATGTGTGCAAGTTAGTGTTCTGTCAACAAAATGGGGACGAAGGAACAGTCTTTGGCATCTCCTAAAAAGCGAGTCAACCATTCAAACGTGGCATTGTAACCATTAACCATCCGGTTCTAAATTTTATTTTTATAAAAGCGAAAAAAAAATAGTTTCATACAAAATATATATTGATCAAAATCCAGAGTGACTTTTTAACCAAATTTTAAATTTATTAAATATATAAGTACTTCATGAGAACCCACCGATGATGTTCATAATTATCATTAATTTATTTCTTTCATTGCAAAACACAATTATGAATTTTAATACAAGAGAACGACAAAAGAAAATAAAACATATTTTGTATTTAAAAAATAACTCACTTAACTTAAAATCATCAATAACATTTATTTATTGTATTTCTAACAATTAACAAAAATTCAAGGGGTGTGGTCGATTTAATTGACGATTTAAAGAACTATTGAACAAAATTAACCCGACCGTAATCGTCTTACCGCTAACAATCGATTAAGAAAACAATCGAGAAAACATTAATCGAAGCTTCAATAGTTAGCGTCGAAAACGTAACCATTGACTAAAAGATAAATGTGATTTCGATGTCATTATTTTGAATCTAGTAAGGGGTTGAATTCGGTACAACGCTAATGTTTTTTTACGGTAGAGTAGAAGGGGAGAAATAGAAACATTTTTTTCCGTAAATCGAATTTTGACGCAAGGATATTAGGCGAATTGGAGTGACCGAAGGGAATAAACAAAATTATTGTGTGCGGAAACGGTGAAGTGTCTATCGGATTATTGAGGATGAATGGTTTTTATTCAATATTAGTGTCAGAAACATGATTAAGTAACATTTTTTTTTACTTGTGCTTTTTTACAGAGGCTCTTGTGTTATAAGCGAAGGTGGCTACCTTCGCTTATAACACAAGAGCCTCTGAGTTGCTTGTGTTTATAGGACGTTTAACATGGAACTTCAGCATGCCTGTCGACCTTTAAACATATAAATATGAAAATACACATAAAATACATTAAAAATATTTGCCAATAATAAAAAAATATCTGAACTTAAAACTAGATTTAATGCAAGAAGGTTACGAACAAAGGGATTTCAAAACAGTACATCGTAACGCTGTTTAATTTTTAAAGTGGGTGGTGATATAATAAATTTCAAATCCATTAGTAGTTGTAAACGAGTACACATGTCGAATGTGCATTCAATCCATTTAACATTACGAGGTTTAAATTCGATAAATTGTGTCCCGCGTTACTTGAGAGGTAACGCCCTTCGACACTCTCAGACCCAACTAAGTTTATCAATTATTTTTTAAGTCTCATAATGTGTCTTAGACATATTCAGCCCTATTCCGTATCATTCACTTTATGGATAACGTAACCGTTATAGACATTATTGACCTTTAAAATCAATGCGATATGTCATTAATAAAGTGAATGAATAATAGGGCTGAATGTGTCTTTATACACATGACTGTATGTTATTGTAACATCCGCCAATGAACCGGAATCACGGGAGTGGAAGAGCTGTTCCGAATGGCGCGTAATAAGATGCCTTTTCTAGAGTGATCACCAACGTCTGAGAAACCTGATAAGGCACATAGAGAAGAAGAATTACTATTGTAATAATAGCTTCACAGTGGAAAACTTTTTCATTGCATTTAAAAAAAAATATTAATCATTAATGTAACTGACTGTGTCTATGGTTTAAAAAGTGTAAATTTTACTTGTACCTATATAGTCAGCAGGGTTCTAATAATATGCAGTTAAGACTGTAAGTTATAGAGGACTTTTAAAAGTAAATAATATTTTATGTAATAATAGTTATGTATAATCTGTTCCTTATCGTTTATATCTATCAAGGTCGACAACACTTTTGCTTTACCTCTGGCGTTGCATGAGTTTTAGGAGCACCATCAGTTCCCCTGTCGACCTAATATTGTAAAAAAATATGTATTTTGTGTTTCTTACCGTGCCAAAAATTGTATTAAACAAAATTTAATAGACAAGCATAGAATATTTTGATTAATTCGTTTATAAAAGTAAATAAAATATGAATTGAGGGTCAAATTAAATTACTTTAAATTAAATTAAAGTAACGCCAATTATGTAATGTGAATTTTATATTATATTTTGAAATACTTCTTTAGGGTTATAATTTATGAAGTAAATAATGGTTTTTAGCAAGTCAACAAATACCTATATGGAAGCCTTTTGTTTGTTAAAATATTAGGATTATTTTGTCAATAAATAACTAATAGAATTTCCTTAACAACTAAAATGACAGGCAAGTTAGTGGAAAATAATTTAAAAGTAATTTATGCAAAAAAAATCTTAAGGGGGTTAAATATGTCACTTCAATATGTTTGAAACTACTTATTTAAAAAAGGGTGCACGTGCTATTTTGACACAATTTTGTGGGGTAACTGGGTCGTTTTTTTTGTGTTACATTTTTTTTAAGTCAATGATGCATGGTAACAATAAATTCTACCTAAAGTAATTTTATTGTTAACATTGTCAATACACGTTGAGAACTTTAAAACTGTTTATGATATTTTTTTCTATGTGATTTCAGTTTAGGAAAACCTTTTTAATTACCGCCATTTTACAACTGCTGCTTATTATAACAAAAGTTTGTACTGAATTGAAATTTATTTAAATATGTAAACGATACAAAAATGTATTAAGTAGGCAAATAATCGCAAAACGACTGAAACTATTCGGCTATGAGAAGCCGGCTATGGCACTGTTAGAAGCCGGGTCAGGTCGCTAGTCTATCTATATAAATAAAAATGAATTGCCAAATGTGTCGCTAAGCGCAAAACTTGAGAACAGATGGACCAATTCGGCAAATTTTCAAAATCGTTAAAGTCCACGGAAGATTTTATGAAGAGAAAACTTGAAAAAATTGCCCAAAAAAAAGTAAAAACGCCATTTTTCTTTGTCCCATCCATAGTTTCCAGCTGACAATTTAACTATTTTAATCAGACACAACGACGTATGTATGGGTCAACTAGTTTATTATATAAATTAATGATATAATTTGCAATAAATCGCTGCTTGGTTGCAATAAGTCTGCGTGCGTCGTCGGCTCGACATTAATCTGTAGGAAGTTACTCGTAAACTTTTACGATAACAACTATAGCTTCCGAAAAACTTAAAAGGGTTGTTGAATTTAACAGTGACATTCAGTAGATGATATGCCTTCTCCTCGCCAATATGTTAAACCAGTCTGTCTGCCATCATTTTGAAGCTCTATAGTACTGATTTTTTTGTTAATAGTACTTTATTCAGTATACTTATACTTTACTAGCTGGCGCCCGCGACTTCGTCCGCGTTGAAAAAGAAAAAAGTAGCCTATTCTGTGTCCTGTACGTCTAAATATTTATCTACCAAGTTTCATGAAAATCAGTTAACTCGTTTAAGAGTTATGGAGGAACATACATACAGTACCTACACTTACAGATTTATTATTAGTATTGATGATAATGATACTAAGTACATATTATTTCATATCTCAATCATCTACATCCAAAATTTAATTACACCACTCGATAGCATAAGTGTCAAAGTATTTTTTGATGGGGTATAAAAAAGTAATGTGACCGTTAATACATACGCAATATGAACATAAAAAAGGGTAAACTAAAAAAAGCCAACATCACGCGGTGTTCCCAGGCGGTCACCCATCCAAGTACTGACCGCGCCCGACGTTGCTTAACTTCGGTGATCGGACGAGAACCGGTGTATTCAACGTAGTATGGACGTTGGCACACAAAATGGTTAAAATAAGATTCACAAGCTAAGTATTCTAGAATTGAATTGGTTCCAAAATTAATAATTTAATATACACACAACACGTGGTTATTTATAAAATTACTTATTTTAATTATTCTTAACACAAATGGGGATACTTGTCATTAAAACAAACAATAAAAACAATGTCGACAAATAAAATAGAAATTATGAACTTAAATAGAAATTATAAGTAGAAAATTATTGACATTAGTTAGGGAAAACTACGGTATCCAATAGAAACGCATGTGACATTTTTTTTAGAATGGATAAAATCTAGTTAAAAGTTGATCGAGATAGCGAAATTTTGTTAGCGCCACGAGAGACCATAAAATTTCTGATGTTGGTTGTGACTTCGTTAAAATCCGCATCACTTGCATTTTATCGATACCGTTAACGGAGCTTAAACTGTTTTATCTTTTTACTCAGTGTCGGTTGACTAAAAAGCTCAAACTTTACTTAGAGTGACATTATTTTAATAATGCAATGTGCAAAAAGTAAGCTTTTTTGAATTGAAGTTATATTTCCTCGTCAAATATTCTGGAAATAAAGAATATACTTTTTTTTTCTTATCACATGAATCTACATTATGTATTATAATTATACTATAGTTACAGTATCTCATTATGCTACTCTCTTCTCTTCAAATGATCAATTTTATAGGTAGCTAATAAGCGTCCTTAGAATTATTGTATACTAGCTGTTGCACGCGACTTCGCCCACTTTACTTTATAAAATATAGCCTATGTTACTCGTTGATAAAGTAGCTTTTTATAGGTGAATGAATTTTCAAAATCGGTCCAGTACTTTTTGAGTTTATTCATTACAAACATACAAAAATACAAATCTTTTCTCTTTACAATATTAGTAATAGAAGTATAGATATACAATAAAATTTTAATCGGTTCTCAAGTTTGAGAACCTTCGTCGTATTTGTCAGAATTGAACATTGCAACAGCATCAGCATCACAATGGATGCAGACGTAACGTTCGCGGAAGCAAAGTTGTAAATTTTTACAACTCACTATCGTTCGCAATTACTGTGGGGGAAGGGTTGAATATTGTAAAAAAAAAAAACATATGTATTTCTTCCTATTGAAAACAAATATTAGATATATTATTGTACAATATTTCGACGGTCCCTACGTACATAAAGACACATGTCTAAAACCGGGGTTTACAGGAGAGCGTAATTTATGTTCAAACCGCTCTAGAAATAATTATATGTATAAGTAATTATAAATTTTGTTTTTTCTAGAATATTTTATTAGCTTTAGGAACTTTCTAATGGTAATCTAAAGACAATTATGCAATAAAAAAATTGCCATTTTTGACATGTCCTTATGTACGTAGGGACCGTCGATTTATTCTGATACATTACGTGTTTTTCCATGTTTACCTACATCTCACATAAGTTTTCGTTGAAATTATATAATAATATTATTTTTTGTCCACACACACACGAGTATGCTTATTATTAAACAACTTTGGCCCGCTACTTCGTCCGCACTTCTGTATTCTAACTAAAGCGTGATCTCTGAGGGAAGGTACCATGTGCCCTTTTCTGTATGCAAAATGGTATGGTGATCGGTTGAGTAGTTAAGGCGTAAAAGCGTAACAAACACACAAACTCTTCATAGACACGAGTAAATAGCTATTATATATAGGTGCGGTCATAGCTAAACTTAAGTGAAGCACTCAGTAACAGTATACGAGTCTTCTCCTTAAGTAATTGAACATTACCCTAAGTAAGTCTACCGATTGCTTTTTTGCTTTATAAAGTAGTTTCATGACAACTAGATATCATCAGGAGATTATTTAAACTTAGTTTGTTTATATATGTCATTAGGTTGTGAAAGTTTGTTGCTTTAAGTATAGTGGCAGAAACACTGCATTTAGCAGTCATTTGGGTCATAAGACTGTTAAGTATTCTTATTGAGTATTATAAATATTTTTATTCAAAAAATATATTTAACATCTGTTTGATATTTAAGAAATTCGTGACCGTCGAATTTAGCAGTTCCATCGAGTAGAGCCAACCCAGTGTGAATATTCTTATATAATGTAAAATATATAAGGCAATCTTATTCTGGCAACATTGCTTCGATATAGGGTAAATAGTCCGAATGTAACACGAGATAAGCCTCTGATATTAGAGATAACTTCACTCAGAAATTGACCCGAGCTTCTGTTAGATAGAATACAAAGATATAAAAGTTACTTTAAGGAACAAATTTATACACGCTTGCCCATGATATCTCTCATTACTATCAAGACATAATATTAATTTATTTATTTATCTTAGGCACAATAACAACGAACATACGGTAATAACACAAAATATTTACAAATACATACCTAATATGAAAAAATTAATTGTTCACATCAAATAACTGTGCTCAACGTTTTTATAAAAAAGAATAAATAAACATTAATAATAATCATTACATCACTATGGTATTATTAATAACATTAATTATTATTAAATTATTAATGGTATTCTTGTTGTTCTCGAGTGGTCATCGATCGATGTGTTTAACACGCAAGAATTTGGGAATATAACCTCAAAGTAAGTGTTTTCATCTAAACATGAAAACACTTACATACTTACTTTTCAAATCTTTTCAAATTATTGTTCAACTTATGTCTCTCACTTCATCTGTACGTGGTCTATACGTGGCCTGTTGATGTCATCATCAGACTGGAATACGCATATTTGGACACAAATTATGTTAAAAAAAAGACGCTTCCATAAAATTTGTATCAGAGAAGTCTTTCCCTACACGCTATTTGCATAAACGCGTCAGGCGTGGATTAGTATCTCTCAGATCTACGTCACAGCCTGGAGGTATCAGAATTGTATGCACACGGCCTGTGGGCTTCTGTTAATATAGTTGTATTTCTGTGGTCGAGATAATTGGAATGTTCTGCTTGGTGTCATATGTAAGGATTCCTTCATATTATTAAACACTGCAAATTGTTAACACTTAATCCTAGACGACTAGTATAATTAGTATGTGTGGACATATTTCCATACTAATGAGTAAACTAAATTCATATATAAAAATAATGCAAAATTATATTGTAATACCGATGGTATATTATTATACACTGTGTATATTATACACAGTATAAATGTGCTTATCAAATCACACGAATTTCGTTCCGTCGCACACTTACACCTTTTTGAGGATTTGTCTATTCTTTGGGAAGTTTTGTAGTTCTAAAGTAAAATAATATTAATAAATGCGAAAGTGAGTTTGTTTGTTTGTTTCTCTTTCATGCCTTAATTACTCAATCGATCTTAGTGAAATTTTGCATACACTACGTATACAGAAAAGTAAAGTAAGTAAAAGTCAGTAAGTAAGTATAATATGTAAGTTCACCCAGAAAATAGTTATGTTCCTGAGGGATCATTTTAAAATACAAAAAAGATATATTTTTATAAATTTAGTACGATTTTTTTAAAGAAGTTAAATAAACTTTTTAAAGTTTTCTTTTATGTAAACACGTTAAATAGTATCAAAATAATATTTCTAAGTTAAGAAAGTCACATAATTAATTGTCTCCCTAAAAATTATTGCTCATATATTTTTTTCAAGTGTTGATTTTTATTTATTTTTCAGCGTTTAAGAAATAGATTCGCCAGTCATCTACAATAAATTAAAAGAGTATAGCATTGGAAGCAAGTAATGAATCCAAAGTACACGTAAAGCATTCAACGATGACTCAATTTACAATTCTCACGTCAAACTCAAGTGATCGTAAAATTATCGTATTTCGTCAATTCCCACGTTGTTATTAGGCACGTGTTTGTATGGATGGTCCTTTAAGAGGGACGTGTCCTCGACAAATATTGTCTTTGAGTACAATAGTGTCCCGAAGCGACTCGACTGTATAAGGGGTTAAGTGTTATTTGACATTAAATGTTCAATTGCGTTATAGTTCATATTGTAATTTGATTAGAATGTGAAATAGGTACGTTTTCAATAACAGCTTGAATGAAGTTTTGAACTTTTTGTTGTAGGCACGAATGTAAAGCACACAAAATTATTGAATTTTAACGATTTCAAAATACTTTTATGATTTCTCTTTATTGTAGCCACCTACTCTCAAGTGGGCCTTCAGCCTGTCCATTGTATTTAACTTTTAAAAAAAATTTGTTTTTCTGTTTAAACTTACGAAAATCAATTTCTTCTACCAAATAGACTACATCCTCTAACTCTTGTAACACTAATTACCTAATAATATATCAATTATTGCCCTTAAGCTAAATATACAAACAAAATTCGAACCGAATAATTCCACTTGGTCTTCATAATACACAAACAAGTCTGCGTACAATTGTTGTAATCACTTATAAGCGCATAACAATACAAGTTCTCTTGTTAGCGTCCACTATAACATATCTGGACAATACGATACCAATATAATCTGTGCCCCTATTAATTATAATTGACATATTTCGTACTTCGGCAGCAATTTGTCGAACTTGAATAGTCACGTGACTGTAGTGTTTGTTTTGATGTCCAGGGGTCTGAGAGGCCGGCCGCTCGCATTGGGGGGTTACTATATTAACGCTATTCTAAGATTCCCCGAGGATCCCTATTGTGCTATATTAAATGTTATATTTATATTTAATTATTTCCACTATCGATTGCTATTTTTTTAATGGATTTTAAATAGAATGATAGTGTCAAATGTATGTGTATCAACTTTTAAATCTGACTATTTTCAACGGCACCAACGATTTTGCTGTTTTTTTTTAATGGTAATTGTCATAACAAGGTTTGTAATAAAAGAAAATTTTTAGAAAATCCACGGGTAACGACGAAATTAGGATCGCATTTTTATATTAACTTGACAGGGCTCTGCAATTGAAGGCCCGTAGCTTTAAAAAGAGTAACAAATTATTTTAAAAAAAATTTTTTTGAAGAAAATTGTACGTATTTTAGTATATACTGTAGGCGGGTCGCCATTAAAACTTAAAAGCGCGTTAATAATAACAAATAAAGTTGTAATGTTCAATAATTCCCACGTAATTCTTTTATTACCCCCCAACATTGCGCTAATTTTCAAATATTAACTCTGCTATTTAACTAAACACATCGCCACGCGATTGCCGCGGGGTATTTTAAACAAAAAAAAATTACAATAACATTTTGGGAGTGATGAATAAAACATTTGAGTTGCAACATCGAACCCTGAATTAAGAGTTTATTCGGGGTTCCTCAATAAAAACCAATTTCCTCGTCAAATTAGTGTGTACTAGGTGAACTGATCAAAAACTAACCTTTTTCTGAAAAGGGGAAAAACCTTATGGTTTGTGAAAACCAGGTTATGTGAGGTTTTTTTAAGAGTTGAAGATGAAGATATTATATGCTTACTTGATAGTGGTAAAAATTCAAATAACACAAAATAATCTATAGATATTTATTTTATTCTTTGAATTGTAAAAAAGAATGTTAATTTATTGGAAAAGAGAATAAATTATTGAATTGTTTGCTTGTTATGTATATAAATAAACATGCACACTTAATAAGTTGCCTTAATCTTAACTTACCAAGTTGTATGATTTTAACTAATGGAAAGAGTTGGCAGAAAAAAGTTGTTAAAAAAATTGACAGAATAAAATTACATCCGTGCGAAACCGAGAGCGCCTCACAAATAACGAATTAAAAAAAATTAAATTGAAAAATAGCTGCAACATTTCAAAATAGACATTTTTACGCCTAAATGTAAGAGTTAGAAAATATATGAAGACCGTACGGAACCTTCGTATAGTATAGCGAAACAAAAAATCGTGTTTTATTTGTGTATTGTCGTTGTAAATTGTTATTCAATTACACATGGGAGAGTTGGTTATGTGGGATGTAACCGGAGGCGTTACGTGACAGGGTTTGCGGAAGTAAAACATTAAACAAATTCACTACAATATTCATTCGATGAAAAATATCAAGAGAAAACTTCAGAAAAAAACAAAACTGTGAGCATTTCCTCATGTTGAATAGGTACTCAGCATTTCTATATGTAACAGTTTTTGTT
Organism: Synanthedon andrenaeformis; assembly: GCA_936446665.2. Taxonomy (NCBI): domain Eukaryota; kingdom Metazoa; phylum Arthropoda; class Insecta; order Lepidoptera; family Sesiidae; genus Synanthedon; species Synanthedon andrenaeformis. Next base: position 8,686,454 of record OW387795.2, read on the forward strand.
TGAATATTGTACGTGAAAAATCTAGCAACACGATTTTCGCTAACAAAAATATACTTAACTGTTATCAAATTATATTTTTCTTAAAACCAATTTAAATAAGTACCAAGAAATATAAAACTATAAAAAATATTTTAGATGAAATTAATCTTGATATTATGAGCTTTTAAAACTCGAAATATTATATTTTTTATTTCAGGTTTATGAGGCTGATGGTTCCCTTGATGGTAGATGACTGATGGTCACCTATTAACACAAGCAATGCTACAGGGTGCAAGAAATAGTTTCTAGTGCTAAGATAATAAAAAAAAAGATAGGGTAACTTCATGAAAGTCCGAGTTAAAGTCGAGCGTGAATTTAGTATAATGCCTTGTTTAAGATTTAATTTTTATGATCATACCTCTTAATTATATAAAACAATGCGAAATATCTTCCAAAGCTTTAACACCGCAGACACCCCGCTTTGAAGCGCGCACAAGAACAAAAGTGTAAGGGGGTGTGCACACGCACCACAGCACGGAGTGAGAGGGGACAAGTCACGTGACCGACACGTGATCACGAGCGTGATGGGCACCGTAAAATTGATGTGCTAGTGGACAGAACAGATATCCATGGAGTCCAGAATATGTATTGTTTATTTGTTATAAGAAAATATTATAAAAATAAAAATGTTAATAAACAATTTAAAACGTATTAAGGCTTGATACTATGTATTTCAATTTCAAACACATATGCAAGTAGATGTTAACTTGAACGTCTTTGAAATTTTCATAACCATCATTATCATCACTAAATCCCATGCATTACTTGCATGGATGAAAATTGTAATTTTTATCTGCATAAATACTCATAGTCTAATATTCTTAATGTGTTATTTTAAAATGTTTATTTGATTTCTAATTGATATGAGTGATAGATAAGTATTTATATCTCTAGAAGATGTAGTACTTAGATATTTACAAACAATATAAAGCAACAATAAAACAAATTCAAGGCACCACTTTCTATGTTTAGCATTATAACAGACTGGTAAGTACAAAAATAAAGTGGTAACTATTTTAAATTTGAGTTTACCACATTCAATTTTATAGTTGATATAATTGATTTTTTAAAAAAATCATTTGGAGCTACTCCATATATTTCTTTGTCCACACACTACCATCTTCCATTTACGTACGTTTGATTCGATTCTGATTTCGTCAAAGCCCTCGTAAAACAGTAGTCGTCTGGTACGATTGTTTTTATACAATTTACTATGTGCCCGAGACTTTATTCAGTCATTCGGACATGGTGTGTGTAAACCAACCTTTATTCGACTTGATTTGCGAGTGACACTCTTTTATTATTTTTTTACTTATAATGTTTTGTGTGTTAAGTTATCTGTTCCCGGAGCGTGGCTTAGTTTTGATAGTCTGTCAAATTTACATTATAATGATGCGTCGAGATTTTGACGTTGTGTGAGAATGTTTTTTTTTTTGAGGTTCTATGGTGTTTTCTGGTGTTAGTTTTCAATGGGGATTAAGTTTGTTTCTATTATCGTTGTAAATGGGTTCGGTGTTTATGTGTTATTAAACATTACACCCCTTTTATTCAAGATTATTCTTCTGTTGAATTTATACAATACTAGCAAGTTGCCCCGGCTTCGCATGGAGTTTAAGTTTTCTAAAATCCTTTGTTAGCGTAAAATAAAATAAAGTTTATAAAATAAGCTTGTGTTCCAAATTTCAACTTTCTAGATTAAGTAGTTTTCTCAGCCAGCCAGGACAAGCGATTTTATAATGTAACATGGATTATTGAAATTTATAATTTAGTAAAAACGTTTACTTATTAAATAAGGTTTAGCTAAAATACATGTATTATTGTACGATACTGACACCATCGGAACTAAAAAAAAAATATCTTTTTTTTTAATAAGTAGGTATTATTTAAAGAAAATTTAAGAAAATATTGTAAAATATTGTAACAAATTAATATTATACATACAATATTAATTTTAAAAAGAGACAAGAAAAGATGAGTAGGTAGAAGGATAAGGTAGATTATTTTTCTCACCATGAAGCAGTGTGAAAATAATATTTCATTAGGACTGCAAGTATTAGGGGTTAAAGTATGAAATTGCCGATTTGTACTGAAAAATAAAAATTCGTTTTTTTTTTTAATTTAACATATTTATTTAATCAAAATAATTACCATTATTATCTATACATTGCTGCCATCTAATAGGAAGCTCATTTATGCCTTTGCGATAGAACTCTGGTGATCTAGATTCGACAAACTGTGTGAAAGCATTTTGCACTGCCTCCTGAGAAGAAAACTTTTTATCACGCAGAAAATTGTCCAAATCACGAAAAAAATGGTAGTCCGTTGGAGCAAGGTCTGGCGAATACGGAGGGTGACGAATGGTTTCTAATTGCAGTTCCTGTAGAGTCTGCAGATCAGTCAAATCATGAGGCACCCATTTTTCATATTTTTTTATTTTATTGATTTGACGCAAATGAGTCAATATTGTTGGTAAGGTAACGTTAAACCATGCCGCTAATTCCTGGGTAGTTTGGCTCGGATCGGCTTCCACCATCTCTTTCAAATCATTGTTATTCACCTGTGTGGGCGGTCTTCCACGTGGTTCGTTCTTCAAATCGAAGTTTCCATCACGAAAGCGTTTAAACCAAAATCGCACAGTGCGTTCATTAGCAGTCCCCTCTCCAAACGCAACATTAATATTGCGAGCTGTTTCTGCCGCGTTAGTTCCACGCTCAGGTTCCGCGTCGGAACTCGTATTCAAAAATCACACGAATTTTCGAAGTATCCATCTTTATTGTCTAAGCTGAATAAAAAAAACAACTGAAAGTTGATAATCGAATGTTGCACATTTTTTAAAAGAAGAACTACATAGGTACCGTATGAAAAAAGTTTCACTCAAAAATCTCAAACCATGAAGGTTCTATGTCAATTCGAAGTACCTATTACAATAAAACGGCAATTTCATACTTTAACCCCTATTATATATCTAAAGAATATGTTACGACGTTATAATGGTTTTTGAAACATGCCAGAGTGGTGGAGGTATTTTTGCGAATACCAAACAGACTTATAAATTTGTGTGACGTCATTGCGTTAACGCGCTTGCCTTACGAGCCAATCATTATAGCGCAACGCAATGACAGGCGCGTCACCGCGTTCACAGCCGGTACACGAAGTACTTGAATGAAAACTGCTATTGTAACATAATTTTATTGAAAATTTTAAGCACTGTGTACACCATATCAGTGTTAAAGAATGAATCGCACGATCGCTAAATACTATCAGTATCATTTCATTAAATTTTAGGTTCAATTATTTCACACTCAATCTCATTCAATGGGTGTTCGTTCATTCAATCTCTAAATTCATTAAAGTTACCACGCATCGACTGTTTCAAAGTAGACCCCGACGCTATTCAATAACTACATACGTTTTTACCGATCCCACCCTTTATATTTGAATATGGTTCCATTTTCAATTGACTTAACACAAAAATGTCCTAACTCCTCTTAGCATAAAATTGAGTAGACTAAAAGAAACTCTATTTTCATAGATCGAAAAGTTCAAATTTTATTGTACTCATATAAACTGTTAGGGTGACAATGCTTTACAAGTTTGTTGGATTATAAAATAAATTTTGTTCTTAGCGTAACCTTATTTGTTGTATTGTCACCACCACTTGGAATGCCACATGTCGCTTCGAGGGCTTTTGATTTTTATTGTTTAGTTTAAAATTGAATGTTGCAATTTCAAGTTTTTTTAACTTGACTTTGCTTTTTGTCTTCTAAAGCCAATTGAGAATGTAAATATCGAGAAGTAGTTGCTTTTTTAATTTACTCAAATTAAGTTTAAAGTGAAGTTGAAAAGAGACCAATGTAATTTTTTTGGTGTACCTACAACCAGTTTTGGTTTTTTTTAATTCCACATATGTTTTTGATAATAAACCTATCTTTGGAGTAGTAATAATAATTTAGATAATATTTGTAAATCTAGTTATAACAAACCCGAGACGAAAGGTAAATAAACCCTTAAAAGGATTTTTATTTCCCATTCCTTCTGTCTCTTTATTTCAAATCGCATAAACCTCAATCGGTTTTAATGGCGTTTAAAATTCCGTACGAAACAAAACGTTTGCAAAACGTATTTGTTTAATGGACACCGGACGAAACCGCGAAATGTACGGACACGGAACAAAACTTAAAATAATTAGTCCGCAATACGGTTCGGTGATCGTCAATCCGTGAGAATAGTCTGACAGAGAATTCTTGATACTTTCTATTATGATATTTGTGTACTCAACAGAGAAAATACTGCTTCTCTAATAACAGCTCATCTAATAACCGTGTGCCTGCCAGTCATATATTCATAATTAAAATGTTTACCTACTTTAAAGAAACTTTTTTTATCTACATTAAAGCTTGAGAATCCTACTTAAAAGATAATAAATATCTCATAAAAGTGTACATAAAGTATTGCTGTCTGGTTAAAACAAATCAAATGATTAATGATCAACAATATATTATGTATGGAAATCAATCAATTGATCAGGAAGGTATATCATCATACCTCTCAGTAGTCGTCTTAAGAATCTTCTTAGCCTTGTTTCAGACTCAGATCAGCATAATCCGAAACACAGTCACATAACAGTTGAATCAAGTAATTTCGTATTTATATCTAATATATAAAATTCTCGTGTCGCGGTGTTTGTTGCCAAACTCCTCCGAAACGGCTGGACCGATTTTAATGAAATTTTGTGTGCTTATCGGGTAGGTCTGAGAATCGGCCAACATCTATTTTCCATATCCCTAAGTAATATTTTTTTTGTATGGCAAAACAACGTTTGCCGGGTCAGCTAGTAATATATTTTTTTTTGAAAACAGTATGCAGTCCACAGTCTTCTTAATTTGAAGTATCAAGATTGGTAAGTCTGCAGAAAAGTTTGTGCGAAAGAGTTATTCTACGGCTGTCCGGCAGACGTGTGTAAGTCATTAACTAATACAAATAAATTAGATTTACGGCAAAAAATAGCGCATCGGAGCCGTGGAAGTTAATACTACCCGAGGGACAGTGATGTAGTGGCTTGCTGAATGTTTATATACAGGCTGATACTTTTCATTGGTCAAACAAATACAAAGTATTCTTTGTAGATCGTTAATATCGTTGTAATTTTATAAGTACTACATGTATTGAAAATAACTAACTTATTAATGTTTCTTAAAAATTCATTTACTCATTATTAGTAAAATTTATAAGTAAATTATGTGTAAAAAGTGTAAAATCGTAGCAATATCTTAATTTTTTTGTATGTTTTTGGTTTTGGAGCCCTGAAAGTTTTCAATTTCGGAAACCTTCGAAATTCTCTTCATTATTTTAATTTTGTGACTTTTTTGGGACCACATTATAAGATTATGCTCTTAAAAAATATGTTATATATATAAAAATATTGATATTTATAAAATGTAGGTGTTTATAAATTTATAAATTTTATTTCAGCATTATCTAGAATGTTGTCTTCATCTAATCGGAGATTTCATAAATGATTTAAGCAAAAATAAAACTGTGTTCAAAACTACTATTACACAAAAGCGCGTTCACGAGAATTATTACAAAAACTGCTATTACTAAATAATCCTTCTCTAATAATATTATCCAGTTACTTTATTCCAAAACGTAAGAACAAAATAAATACTAGAACAAGAGTTGGACGTTTAATTAACCAGTTGTTAAAATGTTCAGACAATTTCAGCGTCTGTTTTCATGAAACTCCCGCTTTCGTGTGTATCGTGTTTTAATTGGATGCGAGATGTGAAATTTTCTATTGCTCTACAGTCTTGTTTGTTTACATAAGGCTATGTCAATATAAGGCTATGTTGTAATTTTAGTTGCGTGAACTATTGTTACGGAATTCTGTGAAAATAATATTAGTTGTTAAAATAGTTTTTAACAAGCAGAATTAGTCAAGTGTAATATCATTTGTTGAAGAAATCAATAGACTGATTCGGCAATTTTTATTCAAATATTCATAGAAGTCCGAATAAGGTTTTCATGAATAGAAAAACAGAAAAATTGGATAGTTTAAATTACACATCAGCTGCCACAGTCCAAGAGTTTTTGACAAAACTACATCTGTCGAGTTTGATATATGTTCTATAGGTTTGATAGACGTTGCTTGTATTAATAAGTGACAATAGTCACCAATCACTAATTGGCTACATCGTCACAAGCCTTCGACATTGAAATAAATAAATGTTACATTTTCATGGCTAAACCACTGAACCGGTTTTGATGAAATTTGCTGTTGTCATAGCTGGTTAGTGGTCAAAACTGGAAAAAAATCTAGGCTACTTTTTAAATTTTGAGACGGGCGACGCAAATTTACAGAAGATCTAGTTACAATTTTTTATGAAGCAAAATATGATATTTAAAAAATACCGAAACAGTATTTTAAGAAATATGAACATAAATAGACCACATCCTGTAAACTTTATCCAGTATGCCACCAGTCCACAATCGCACAAACCTAACCTTTCCGCAATCTAATTACTCTAAGTGCTTTTCTCTCCTCAGTTTTACTAAAAACATTAACAAAGCACTGCAAGACATAAGCGGTTAGCGTTTTATGTTATGCTATAACAAAAAAAAACGCTATGAATTTAAGATCCTAAAATAAATTTAGGATTACTCGTACATTTAAAAAATCATATTAGCATATTTATCTCTAAAATTGCAAGGATTTTTTCGTTTCATTTATTTATTTATATATATGACAAATTGTGACAGAAAATACCTAAAAATAGGTAAAAAGAATTAAAAATTACTTAACTTATTCATGTATAATGATATTTTTATAAATAATGATAGTTATAGTCTACCGTTCTCGATATTCACTTGGACCACACAACCTTTGTTCGGGTTAAGCTCTGTTTATTTCGAGGTCATATAATTTGCACTTATTCGGTGAGTGGACAAAACGCATGCATTGCACATACCACTATAGTATGTCGATAATTTAAAATAATGTATCATTATCCCCATTGGGTGTATTTATGGCCACGATCGGTGCTTAGATGATTCAGACTTTAATAAAGTATAAACTACTTAGATTGCATTTTATAACTTGAACAGTGTAGTCATATTTGGTATAATTGGTATTGATAAAGGGCAGGGGCCGACTGGACGTCTACTTAATGATTGGTGGCTAAGTATTTTTGTAACCCTTTCTCACGAATCAAATCTGAATAGGACGCCCATTCTGTTTTTCTAGTTTGTCTGTCAGTGTGTTACGTTTAAACCAGTGAACTAATTTTGTCTAATATTATAAATGCAAAAGTGAGTTTGTCTGTTGGTTATGCTTTCAGGACTTTACTCTCAACCGATCATCATGAAATTTTGCATACACGTTGTCAGGGATACAGAAAAGAAAATAGGGTACATTACATGTAAAATGACTTTACTAATCCTAAGAGGCCATATAAAAATTATACGAGAGCAATAAAGATTGAATAAGTGTTTTTTAAGGGAGGCACACGAAGTTGCAGGCAGAAGCTAGTGGTCTATAATTACAATTATCTATTATTAATTATGATATGATATGTCATCATCATCATCATCATCATCATCTCAGCCGCAGGACGTCAACTGCTGGATATAGGTCTCCCCCATAACTCTCCAATAGGACCGGTCAGAAGCAGCCTGGATCCATCGTCGACCCGCGGCCTTTATTAGGTCGTCTGTCCACCTTGTGGGTGGACGTCCTACGCTGCGCTTGCTGGTACGTGGCCTCCACTCGAGAACCTTCCGGCCCCAGCGGCCGTCGGCTTGCCGTACTATGTGTCCTGCCCACTGCCACTTCTACTTACTGCTTCGCCGGCTTATATCGGTAATTTTCGTACGTCTACAGATCTCCTCATTTCAGATTCGATTACGCATTAATACGATTAATTTAAGGCATTAATTTTATATAATGTAAATACACAATTTTGAAGAAAATTAAGGAGTACATGAATAAACTATTCATATGGAATCGTGGGCTTAATTAAATGAAGACCACATCGCGTGACCGTATGAAAATAAATATCTCTTGGAAAGCGCAAATGGTGAAATAACGAGCCGGTATATTGCAATTATATTAATTTTTGAGGGTGCCGCTGTTTTGTAAATGTCCACTCTCTATGTGGATGCTAGAGAAGATCTATTTACAATAGAAGTTTTTCGCTTAAATTTAATCTATAGATATTAAAGTTTATTTTAAGTTCAGCTATAATCATATAAATGCTATTCTTATTTATAAATTTGTTATATAATAATATCAAATGCAATGTGGGCTTTACCTATTAATCTAAGTATATGTTTCCTTTAACGATCTGTCTTTAGGTGAGTGAGGAATTCATGTTAGAGCCTATTTCCCTATCATTTCCTTACCTCTTATCCTTAACGTCGGCAGCGCACTTACAACCACTGTGATGTTGCTCGTGTTAAAGGCGACGGTAACCACCTATGCCATCAACGATCCACTTGGCGAAAGTTGCAACTATATAATTATTTACTTTTTAAGAAAAACTTACTGTAAACTTTAAAGTTACAATTTAGGTCCCCTAAAATTATTAATTTATTTTTAATTTCAATGTATTCCACTTGGCATAATTTAATTGTAATAAAAATGTGATTGCTGTAGTTTAAAGGAAATTATTAATTTAGTAATATTAAACAATAAATATAAACATTCCATTTACATAATGATAGTGTAAACATGACGCTATCATATTATTATAGAAACAGAAGCTAATTTTAAAACAATCAACTAATAAATTAATGACACACTCATCTCTCCCTTTCATAGTTACATCTAATACTAGCAAACACAAATACTATATGCAGTCTGCTAATAAAAAGTCAAGCAAATTTAAATTGTATGTCATTGTAATAAAAACTGTATGAAACATTGACGTCTACATTATGAAATTTGTTGACAAATAATTCTAACCTTCATGGTGCAGCATCTGTCACGATGACATTTGTCACGTGATCATATTTAATTAGCGGCCATTACACAAATTTGTATGGAGAGGTGCAATTATTGAATTAAAAATGTATTTGAGTAAAAAGGTTTGTGATGGCTTTTAAATTGTTTTAGTTTGTGCGTACGGCTTTTTTCGAACGCATTTTGATTTGTCAAGTGATATTAATCTGACATAAGTTTAATAAGTATAGTCCGCAACACCAAACAACAAGATAGAACTGGCTAGAAAACAACTTTTTGCAATGCGATCACAGAGCTTTAACTGCGAGATTAGTTTGCTGGCGCAGATTCCAGTAGGTAGGACTAAGGCTGGACCCGCATTGCGAAATTCCACCGCGCGATTTTTTCCGCAATATAGAAATTGTATGGAGTTTTTTTATTCGCGAGTGCGTGTAGCTCCATACAATTTCTATATATCACAGAAATTTGCGGAAAAAATCGGGCGGTGGAATTTCGCAATACGGGTACAGCCTAACATCTCTTTAAAATTATCGAAATTCGAAATTATACTGTCACTAGCATTTGTCCACAATTTCATCCGCTCCCCCTTTTCTTAGAACTGTGGCCACTAGGTGCAGATAAGTTTTTGGAGCCCATGGAAACATTTTAATATTTTTTTTAAATAATAATCAATTTTACTCTTGGAGCTGCTAGGAACAAAATCTTAAAACAGTTATTCTTAAGGGTTTTATGTCTTTTTTTTTTTACTTTTACTAGTTTCTGGTTGAAAGGTACATAATGTCCTTTCCTGACAAAATTTCATGACAATCGGTTGATATTACATTATCATAAGTCGGGACAACTTGCAAGAATGAAAAGGAACCGTTCGTTTAATATCATTCGCACTATGCTACAGCGGAAACAGTATAATCAAAGCCTTCTTTTCTGTTTCAGTGTTTCAGAGGCACGTAGCACAAACGCAATTAACGTGTTTTGTCCAAACCTAAACACACAAACGCTGTAATATCCAATATTATCGCTCCATTCACAAGTGTTTGCACGACAAACAAACACTGTCCTGATCTTTGCAGTAACTAACGAGAACGGGGTTTAGCGTAAAAATATTTTGTTACCAAAGAGGGTTTTCCGGAAGAAATTTCATTTGTTTTAGCTAGGACATTTTAAAATTTAACTAAGAGAAATTACTTAGTGGGAATTTATAAGAAAGTTTAATTGTCAAAGATATATCCAAGCGCTTGATCGACAAAATTGGCGATGACAGGATATCATTATCTTTTCAATTCAATTCAATTCATTTATTGCTAAACCATAATGTATACACAAAGATGTTAAAAAATATATAAAAGATCTTTCTCAGCGATTGAGTATAACACATCGAAATAATATTATATCTTTGTATAACATATAGAGAAGTAATGGTAGTCAGTATGTTGTGGGTACTTTGCCAGTTACCATCTGTACCCAATTATTATTATTGAATTTATAATTTATACGTTTGAATATTTTATTGTATATATTTTTTATTACGTTAATTATTTAAAACTATCAGATTTTGTCTGGAATCAGGTTTATTAAGGTTTAATTATAACTCCTATGGTGTTTCTTATAGTAATAGGCAATGGTAGCCATTTACCATCAAAAGGAACGTCAGCCTACCTGCCGACTATTACATTTAAAAAAAAAAAAGTTTTACAATCAATTTCAAGTTCAGCCTAATGTGATATTGTTTGATTAATCTCAAACATTTTCTGTCTATATGAATATTAACTGAATATATTTTGTGACAAAAATAATTCAAAAGTTGGCCAAAACCAATATTAAGCAGAATTAAATTTAAAGTAGGTATATTTAGTTTACTGATAATTAAAAAAGACAAACATCGATAAGATTTATTTATTTATTTTATTTTTTTATTTATTTGTGCAATTGTAAATGTGATTTGTGCAAGCTGGACTGTGTTATGCAATTTGTTTTAAATTTTATATGTACATTATTACGTTGGCTATCCATAATAATATAAATAAATAAAAAAAAAAAAAAAATAAGATGTCACCAGTGACTCCACCCACATGAGCTTCAACGTGTTAAATAACGATGCTAATTGAACAGATGTCATGACGTATCGTGACGAAAATTAATCTGAAATACATTTTGTAAAGAACTTTAATCCCTCTGAATCACTTGTCACTGGAAACCACTCAAGCGCAACACGGGGTTCGAAACAGCGCTGCTATAGCTTAATTTTCAGGAGACGAGTTTTGTAGCACACATTTTTATGTAGCGCAATATCCTTATATACTTTACATATATAAAAATTACGTGTCACGTTGTTTGACGCCAATGAACTCCTAAACTACTGAACCGATTTTGATAACACTTCGTAACTATGTGTAATTTGATCCAACTTAAATGATAGGATTGTTTTTATTTTGAAACCGGGCGAAGCAGGGAGCGTGTAGCTAGTTTATTATAAATATAAACCATGATTTTAAACATTGAGATATTTTGTAATTCATTATAACTTTGCTAATTTAATTTTGAAAATGATTTAATATAACTAGATTAAAGAAACAAACCCTAAAAAAATATAAACTATCTGATACATTTAGGTAAGTTGAAAAAAATATAGACCTTTTTTTATTTGCCTACTTTTATTTCGAAAAAATTTTACCCTGTACGAAGTAGGTACTTAAACTTTATCCAAAGTTTTAAACTAAAATTTATAAAAAGAGAGAGACGAATTGACACTGAAAATTAATAAATATTTTTTTAGTGACAATTGATTTCAGTGATAATTTTATTGTTTATTTTTAAACATATTATGTATGTGATATACGCCTATAATGTTTTTACTTCATAGGTATAGAATGTAAGCTCACAAATCGACATCAAAAAAAATCAGCAATCAATTGAAATGTCTTATTGGTTTTATAGCGCTTAAAGCGTACAATTGGTGATAGCACTCGCTTCACAGTAAAAGGTAATAAGCGATTTTTTCGCTCCAAAACACTTCGACAAAAGTATCGAGATTGACACTCCCCGCAATTGTGGCAAGTGTAAAAATTGTTGGTGTCCAATTGAAAATAAGGGATCTATTTGTATCATTGAGAATAGTTATGTGTTATTGTATCTAAACAGATGGTTATTTTTTATATTTTGAATTTAAAGTCGCACGTAGCCAAGGTCTTATGATTATATATATATATTTTTTCAAGCAACTTCTACTCAACTTCTAATAGGGATAGCAAGTTAGTAAAAAGTCATTAAACTTGTATAATATTTTGTTTGCAATTTTGTTACTGTTATTTGTTGTATTAATAACCTTATTAGCATTGTTCATTATAGTTACGCGTAATGAACAATGATGAATGAAATAATGAATGAAAGTGAAATGAATACACATTATGTCAAACATTGCAATGAAATCATAATATGTATTATATTCATATTTCGTGCGAGCGGAGCATAAGCCATCATAAATTCGTATAAATTGATCAATGATTTACGCATAACGCATTCGGATATAGGAATTTATGTCGACATTTTTTGTTCTCCAATACACAGAAAAGGATTACACATATTATTAGTTCGGCCAAATTTATAAGAGACTGACTGGTGCGTGCGATTTCGTCTTCTTCGGAAAATAAAAGACAATTATAACGCCCTGATATTACACTCTTTTGCCAAGCGTATGCCAAACCAAAAGTATAGGCTTAAAATATATTAAATTATATAAAATTATATTTATTAAGGTCCACAGACACACCTACGGTCCACTTAATAGTAGGTGGGTACCGTCACCTATACCTAACACAAGCAACGCCAAAGGTGCTGCAATTGTATTGCCGACATTAGAAGGATTAATGATAAAGCCCAAGAAAGAGATAGAGAAATGGGCTCTAGAATCTCTTACTCACTCACAGTGGTCTTCTGTAAGGGGGTGGTTACTGCCACCAGATGGACTGCCTAAATGACTGCGAAACGCAATACTCTACTCAAATATTTTTATCAATTCCGTTCAGAAAATTTTGTAGTATTCGAACAGTAACAAGCATCCATTTATTAGTCATCACATACATTTTTATTATAATAATTTTACCCGCCAATTTCTTGGCGTACTGTTATAAATTCTAGCCTGTAGGTATGCTAATTTAATCTATAAATTATGTTATCGTAAATTTTCATAAAAATCCCTAAAGTAGTTTTAGCGTAAAGGGGAAACAAAAATCCATACATCCATTCTCACGTGCCTTCATATTTATAATATTAGCAGGATTTTACATTTTTATAGTTTTCTTACCGCTTATATCTTGCACTACAAAATACTTGTCGCTCAAGTCAGAGGCTACCGCTTCACAAACTTAACTGCTTTGAGATCTCAGGTTATGAGTCAACTGGGCGATGTGCTGTAAAGCATAGATTCAAAGATTAAATATATTACAGAGCCGACATAATGGCAACAGCAATGAAGCAACTATATTGTATTAAAAAAAAAATTAGTGCAAATCTTGGCAAACATTAGTCCTAATTCAATTATTATTTCATTCATTTCGTTTCAAATATCAAATTCGAATTTGAATTGAATCCGACGAGTCCCTTGGTCAAGTGGTCAGTGCTTGATTAATTGCTCTGACTGAACGTTGCGGTTTTGATACCTGGCAGAGCCAACATAGGAAATGAACTATTCAAAGATGATTCTGATCTGAGTGTGCAGGTTTTCACACCATGTCCGTTAGTTATCCTTAACATAAGCCTATTTTATTGCTTACTTTTAGATGTACTTACACAAAATACGTGTGTTTAGTCGTGGCGGGGTGTTTATTTATTCATTGCCAAGGCAATGCAAATGTTGATAGAAAAGTATAAGGAATGGGTTCTGGCATCCCTTCCTGACTCACAGAAACAAAACAGCACATGTGTTTTTACTCAAAGGTGTTCCTGTATAAAAGTGTGGTTACTGCCGCCAGCCAGGCTGTCAAGTTAATTCCACTATTTTCCGGATTCAGACCAGAGTACAACTTTGAAAGTTTATTTCCAAATTTGACCCTGCCAGGAATAGAACCTGGAAAACCTGGATAACAATAATGAATAATGAGCCAAAAGTTTAAAAAGTGACCTACTATCACTTCTTCTTTTATTTTGTACTCTATGTTTTGCAAGGAGTAAACTTATAATTGAATTCCTGTTAAGTGCACCCCACTGACTGTTAAGTCTTGGTCATAACTTGATCGCATATGCAGTAATCCAAGTCCTTTGTTCAACAACATTGTATCAAACGATTCAATCCCTTTATACGCAATAACTTAACTATTCAGGGCTCTGGTAATGTTGAAAATTACAATGACTACCATACACTGTATTGATTTAATAGGATGTTTAAAAATAGATCTAAATTATTGACTTGCACAACAGAATTTTGTTATATGTAATAACTCTTATAGCTGTATCAAACTATTCGTAAGATATTGTTTTTAAATATAATATATATTTTTTAATTATCCCCTAAATGATTGGCGTAAATCAAAATCCAAATATAATTAGGTTAGTTTAATCATAATTTCACAAAGTTAATTTGTCTTCAAAACAATTTACATTTCTATCAACAGCTGAAATACAATTTAAAAAAATGACTATAATAAAATATACCGAAACGCAAAAAAAAGATAATTTTATAAAGCTTGTGGTATTAGATAATAAGGTATATTATGTACAGTCAAACAACTTTATATGGAGACCAGCTTCCACATCAGGAGACCAGGATACCGGACACCAGGAGACCACTTCAAGTTGAAATTTATAGATTTTGCAACTACTATAATCCATCCAACCATTTATTTCACTTTTGACGGCTCAAGTTAATGACTTTCTGATGCATTACAGAATTAATTTCTTATTAACAAGCGACTATAGACTTTAGTGTCAAAAAATTTGCGATTTATTAGGCGTGCAAATGTCAAAAATAAAATAAATGATTGACCGAGTATTTATTGGTCGGGATGTTATTGACTTTTATGTTGGGACAATAGTGCTAACATGAATGTGGCTATTTAGCTTATCAAACAGGAAGAAATGCAGAAAAAACATAAAATAAAAGAAACGAAGAATGGCACCAGTAAAACTGATAAGAGTTTTAGTTCCGTATTCCTAAAACGTTACCGCATTTATTTTTATTGAGATAATCCTCCTGATTTATTGTTGTTAACTCTCTGATTTATTAGAAAACTTCTCTATTCGAATATACGTTATCGATAAAAACAATAACTTGTGAAATATTAGGCAACCCCTATGGTATAAAAAAGTATTTCATATAGCTAAAGTATTTCATAAACTATTGTCGTATAGCTATTGAATTATTATTATTAGTTTTATTTGACAGTATATGTACTTCTTTCTTTTTCTTTACGTATAATGGCATTTCGGCTCATTTCGAGAACGGCCATTATCTGCCAGTGTCAAGTAAATGTCAACGTTACAACTGTGTGCTCCGCCACGAGCTCCGCAAGCGGAGCCCGCTCGGAGCACACCGGTGTGGGCCTTCTTGGTCCCCCCAGGGTAAGCCACCCCACCACGACAAGGTCATGGCCCACCTAGGGGGGACAGTATATGTAAAGCAAAAAGAAGGCCTGTCATACTTACATTGACGCCTGACATTATACTTTTGACAAGCATTGGATCTTTATTTTTACAGCTGGATATTTAGCCTATGTAGGTACATCCTGAAATTCTATTCTAACTATTGGTACTATGCTGTCTGAAATATTTTTTAAATCAGATTAGTTTGACGTTATGGGACCAAACCAAATTTAGAAGATTCTACAAACAAACAAACAAATTTTACCTCTTAATAATATTGGTATAGATAATGCCCGAAGGTGATAATGTTAATAGAAATATCTATTTAATTAGCCTTTGTTACAAAAGTAAATAATAATAAAAACAATTTTCCCCAAAAGTGGAAAATTGTAGCGCCAAGGAATCCTTGTCGGAATGCAACCTGATGTTACCAAGTATCGTGCACAAGTATTTCTATTAAAGCAATTTGTCTTACTACTTGACTTGTGTGACAGACAAGTCTTTAATTAAACATTTCTATTAAAATATACGAAGTTTCACAAAGCTTTTATTGAGTTGTTTTTCATAAACGATATCGTAGATTATCTTTTGGAAACTTTTCAACAATGTATTAACTAAGGTTTCACCTATGTAGCAAGCATTTTTAAATAAAAAATATTGATGTACAACGCCTTAACGTACCTATATATTATATTGCGAAGTATCCTAAAATTCTAATC
Source organism: Synanthedon andrenaeformis (assembly GCA_936446665.2). Lineage (NCBI taxonomy): Eukaryota > Metazoa > Arthropoda > Insecta > Lepidoptera > Sesiidae > Synanthedon > Synanthedon andrenaeformis. The sequence continues at coordinate 8,702,744 of OW387795.2, forward strand.
GTAATATCCCGCAGCATCAGATCAAGGTTACCTACCATGTCATGGAAATACCGCCGAAGTAACAGTAACGTAAGTATACCAAACACATCAATCGAACCTGTGGCTGTTAGTAAAATCTCTTCATAACCTAGGAACTTCGTAAACTTCAAACGCCTGAACAGATCTTCATGAATTATAGCTAAGAACAATCCCGATCACGTAAGCTATCAAACAAAAAAAAAGGTACGTATCAAATCGGTCCATCCGTTTGGGAGCTACGATGCCTCAAACTCACACATCTTCTATAAGGGGGTGGTTAATGTTGCCAAATTGGCTGCCACTATGAAAAATTCATTTCTAAAGTTCATTTCTAAAGCCCTACCGGGAATAGCAAGCATAATAACTCGACCAAGGGGCTTGTTGTTACGTTATGATTTTGCCTCCGTTACAAAATGCTAGACTCTAATGATGATGAGTAACAGGCAGTAGTTAATTATGTTTAAATGCGATAATACGATAAAAGAAGAACCTATTTAAGTTTTGAAACTGTCTTAGTATGAATGTCTTCAACGACTGAATGTTTATTAGGTGTATTTTTTTATGAAAATTGTAAGTAAATAATTTTATGCAAGTTTTATTGCCTACGAGTGTCTTAGTTTATTTAAAAAAATCTAAAGTTTTGCATTAAACCATCCATCATAGTAATAATACGAGATGAGATTTTTGCGCAGGACAAGTAAATGACCACAATAAAATTCCCAACTTTAACAGCTAAGTAAAAAACAACACTAATAAAGCACTACACTCCACACGTATCGAGTCAACCGCAGCACGCCTCGTGGTGACTCATCGTAACACTAGGCGTTTAGAGATGGGACACGGACGATTCAAACTATCGATCTTTGTATGAGCACTATGGTACACAAATGGACCGTCAGTTACCTGTTCTAGCTACCTGTTCTTAAAATTTACATGTGCATTCTGTTTTTTATTCCGAAAATGTTCAAAAATATTGTGTAATTATTTTTATTTTATTTATGCTTAATATTAAAAATATCTTGTATTAAAAATATCTTGTAACAATTCAATACTCACATTTTTGCTTTTTATCATTTTTGTTTTTATAATTGAATTCATTTCACAATTTATAATTAGATACTAAGTATCGAAGGGTTTAGGTCGCACTTTTTTACACAAGAAAACGCACAACTGCCTGTTATTACTACACAATTATCTCCATTGTTAGCAATACAATTGCTTAGAAATAACTGGTTCTATTACTGTGTTGCAAAGAATTTCTTTTAATTATACGAAAAGGTATTGTAATAGAATATCCAATTCCAATGTGGAACGCAAAATGACGGTCAAGATTTTCTTAAAACTTAATTTTTGATTACACGGCTGTGATAAAATACCTTAAATATTTTACTTTGTGTACTTGAGTGTGTGTGTTAAACTTGAACTACTTACTTAGTGTATTTTGGAAATTGATTCCATTTATTTCGTCGCCATGAGATGGATAAATGAGCCACCAATCTATTTTTATTGATTAGTCCGACAGAAATTAGTTTACTTAGACGTAACAAAATAAATCCCTAAAATGATATGATCATATGATGATTTAGCGATCGATACTAATTAGCATGCATCTTTCAGAAGCGCTCTTCTTTAGACCGTTAGTGCATCTAGAATCTAGCTAACTGTCTAAAAAAGGTTTTGTGTAAAACAAAATGAAACTTTACAGTTAACCTATAATCGCGTATTGCAAAAAACAATTTTATTAAGTGTTTCATAAAGACTTAATTGCTGTTGCCGTTTATTTCCGCAAATAAGGTGTTGCGTGTAATAAATAATTAATTTTAATGTCGATATGGTTATCGATATCGAGTGTTGTCTGCGGTAACAGCCGGTAAAGGGTGACCGACGTTGTGTCGCCGCGGTAACAGGGGGCGTTACTAACACGATAGGGTTGGCGATATAACTTATTTTAATTAATTATAACTTTTAGTTTAATAATACATTTTAATAAATATATGAATTTCAAACTTTGTCATGCAAGACATTTTATCTTTTTTCTAAATTTGACAAACAATTATCTGATCAGTTATTATGAAAGTGTATGACTTGAGAATGGCACGACCGATTTTGTAGATATTTTTGTCGAGGTTTGTATAAAAGAAATGTTTTGGAAAAATCCACGAGAAAAGTCGCAAATGTGTATGGTATTTTTTATATGAAATCGATAGAGCTACGACTGTAGGGTTAGGCTAGTTTAAAATAAAATAAGATGAACCAGTACCGTCCTATGTTCCTATTACACAGCCCTATTACATAAGGAGGGGTCATGCGGGGGTGAGGAAAATATTCGACTCAGTACAAAGGGGGCGAGAGAAGCTATTGTCCGCTGTAAGAGACGATATATCAATGTTGAATATCAATGTATGGGCATTCATTCTGCTACTAGGACTTATTGAGCATAATTTGGAATTTGTTTGGCTTGCTTGATAGCGTGATTATTATAACTTATAGACTTTGAGTTGTTGTTGACATGTCCTTAATATGTCTGTTTGGGTAAAAGGTATACGTATGATATTATATAAAAAAAATGTCTCAATATCAGTGGCGCAACATATCATACAATTTTATTGGTGTGTAAAGACCTTTGTATTACGCAATATTTAAATATTATATTATATTGTCCTATGAACTACTTGTGTTGAGATTTATATAGTTATATTATACACGATGATCACAGTTTTTTTTAAATGTACACTCAAAAGTAACATTTTAAACTTTCGTCTATTACTTTTTTTTTGTTAATATAGTAGTTTATATTTCAGCCAAAATTTGCAATGGGTTTCTTTTAAATACAATTTTTTGTTAAAAATATATAATATTTTTATATTCAAGATTCAACTGTCATAATATACCTCTGCATCCGCACTATAATGATATAAAGAATACCTCTATTTGTCTATACACTGAATTTACACATTCAAATTTTATTTATATATATAACTTACACTCTATGGAAAGATATAGGCTTGGTACCAAAGTCTATATATAATAAAAAATTACACTTGCGAAGTGGCCTCTAAAATCTAGTTATAAAATTAATGAAATAGATCTTTAATTAATTTTATAACTAGATTTTAGACCTATAGGTACATTTTGTTACACACTTTCCGTTGCACGTACGTTAGAAATTTCGTTATCTTATTAAACAAATCATGCACCTGTGTTTAGTTTTCACATATAAATAAAGTAGACAATACAATAAAAAAGTGGCCATTACGACGTAAATTACAAAAATTAGGAGGCTACTACACACGATCAGATAAATTTATTTTGGACGATGTCAAAGTTCAATGTGGGGTAAAAAGGGGTTGCGTGACGTGACGGTGCCTAAGCCTATCCGAGAATTTGTGGTGTATCGTTCAGAATGTCAATTAAAATTGAATCATTTCCTTTATTTTAGGATAGGAAAAATAACTTTTTTTTAAATGTGTAAGTAGGTATCGGTTTTTATAGGTTATAATAATGTTTAGTGTTTGCTTCTTACTTTACTTCTTAACGAATTGTTTTCATATATTATTGCTTACATAGTATATAGAAACAAATATACCTTTACGTACCTTTACTTATTGGTAAAACTAGGTTTTTTGTCCTTCAGGGTACACTTAAGAGGAGCACACATTTGATTAATTCATGTGGTAAAAGACAGGTGTAGTCTTTGGACTTTGTCACAGAACAGTAAAGTCTTAGTGGACTTGCGTGTTGGAATCTTTTTTTTCTGCGACTGTTTTACTGTTTCATATCAATGACCTTATTTGTCTTCGAGTGAATAGGCTTCATCTGGATAAGCTCGCTCCTTCGTCGGCCTCGTCTTTGCTTCAATGCTAGATGCTGGCTAAGAGCAAACACATCTTTAAGAAATAAATAAAAACCGTCTCATATTGTTAAAATAGCATATTAGCATTTAATGTAAATAAATTAAACAAACACAATGCAAAAATATTTATTGCATTTCCTTAGCAATGAAACATTTAACTCTGCTGTAATGTGTGAACATTGTCCATTTTAAAACTACTGCAAATTATGGACAACTTTATAAAAAAACATAAGAACGGCCACCCTTTCTTTATTGTCAAAATTTAAATAAACACATGTAATCTCAGTTATTTATGGTCAATTATGTCCTTCGAACGGTGTTCCTGAATTATGTAAGGCCATTAACGCTACTCCCATTTTGTATGGGTCGACTTTTGGATTCAGTTGTCTAGTTTTGACATAATAGGACAGGGGTTATCTATAATTTATTGTTTTCAGTTTTAATCTCATTATTTTCGGGTTCCTTTTTTAATATATCAAATAAATATTCTAGCCAGAGAGAAAGAGAGAAAGGCCAAAAGTAGAAATAATCAAGGCTTTTTCTTAAAACTTTTTAAATTCTTTAATTAAAAAAAAATTGTAGAACAATAAGAATGACTATAATCTACAAAACTGTCTTATTTCTTGAATGTTGGCGGGCAGAATGGCGGTCCACTTGACACCATAGGTCTAACAAGTGACTACCCACCTTAGTAGGATAAAGTTGGGTATCAGGATAGAATAGGAATATCGGCTCTGGCTCTAAAATCCTTTACAACAGTTAAATCTTGAGATTTCACGGTTATTTTCTGGATGATTACTGCCGCCAAAAGGACTGCCCAATTTATGATTAGGTACTAAACGCAGTGCGCCCTAAAAGTTACTACTTTATAAGTTAGTAAGTGGCTAAATTTACTATAGTTTAAAAAGAAAAAATCCAAAAAAAAATTGTAGGTACATAATTTAATAAACATTGGAAATACTTTATAGATTCAGGTTCTTTTAAGTATTACTAAACCGATAAATGTTGAAGTTACAGAACATAACAAAAGTTGTACTCGAAGCCATTTTAAAACCAACACAAAACACAATTTGTCCTCATAACTCTACAACATTGTCAAAGAAGAAAAAGATGCACACATTAACTTTGAAATGAACCATGTCGCATTTTATACAACTAGCTCTTCGAGCAATAAATCCGCTAGTTTATGACCTAGAATTAATGTTTCAGCTCATTACTGGCTATTCTTAGACGAGGTGGGGTTTGATTGTGGGTCAAGAAAGAGTTATTGTGTGAAACTTGAAACATTAGGGGAATGAAAGGGTGAAGATTTTTTGTCCAATGCTTTAGTAGGTACATAACATTGAATTGTGTGATATAGAACCTAGTATAAATGCGCGTATTTTTCAAACTAAACAGTGATATCATTACTGTTTAATACCATATTTAATACCATATTTAATAAAATTATTGAGATTAGATCAAAATGAGGGAAAATGACTGCTTCTCGGATTCTGTAAGGTAAATCCACGCTGCTTTTGACCAGTCCCATTGGAATATTATGGGGAAGGCCACAATATACGTCCAGAGAAAATAACTTTTCAGAAACCTATAGAAATTTTGCACATTTGCAACCACCTACCATCAAATCCAAACATTTACAAATCACTGAACTTTACTTTAAAAAAATATTATTGATTGATCAGATATGATTAAATTGATGATATTTAATCGTAATTATTATAATAATTTCAAGCCTGCAGTATGCTGCCTGGTTAAGTAACTTCCTTAAGATTAGGGCGATCAACATAAATAAATGCGGATAATGAGTTAAAAGAACTCTTCCTATTTATTATTTACATAGTATAAATATAGGCAGGCACACAAACAGAATTATATAAACATTGTAAAGTATAATAAATAGTTAGTAGTTCCTTCAAAAATGAATGTCATTTTCGCACGCGCTTCAAACACTTGCACACAATAAAGATTTGAATCAAAAGATACGATATAAAACTAGTAAACCAGTTTGCACAAAACGGTGTCATTCATGCGACACCGTTCTTATTACCTTGTTTAATAAACATTGCAACATTGTTAATTATATTGCGTGAACCGGTTCTCTGGCGTTTTAAACGATAGACTTAGACACACGAAGGGGTGAAAGATGTCCTCGTTTGGAACATAAGTGACGAATACGCAAAAAACAAAATCAACAATGGAACACAATCAGAAGTATATTTTAATGACCCTGTCATTCTTATACAAGCAGTTACATTTTTAATGGTCGATAAAGAGTATCTATTCAACATTAAAACGATTCCATGAGAATGTCGGTAGTTAATTTGTTCAAATTTTTAATTTTGATTTGACAAGTACAAGTTGATTTTTATATGTATGTGAATTTTTGCAATAATCTCGAACACTTGCTACACTAAAATTAGAACTTTAGAAAAACCAGTTCCATTTGAATGCTAGGCAGTTAAATATATTCAACAAAAAAAGAGATTATGCAGACTATACCTATAAGTGAACTTCCGAACAATTTGAAATAACGGTCTCGATATAGATTAACCGTTAACTTAACATTAAAAATAAATTAAAAATAATTTTGAAAAAAATAATTTAAGAGATTGCTAGACTCTCAAGGCAAATACGCTATTTAAAATACTTATTTAAAAAGTAATGTCCCAAATGGGACATTTCTTGTCGGACATTTTGGGAATAGACCATTTATTTTACTCTCAATTTATGCACTATATAAATATAGGTTTACAGTTTAATAAATAATATACCTAAATGTATTCATTGCCTTAGATCTTATTCTTGTAACTCATATAGTAACTACAGTTAATGCATCATTAGTTATCGTGCCTTTAAAATTAATACCATTCACATCAACGTTCGTTTCATATAGATCCAGTAAAATGTCAGTGGGGTCAAACACTCACCTTGAAATATCCGTTACATCCATTAAATATCAAATTTCACACCTCTCCAGACATCTATAACGATTTAAGATACACATTAACAAAGAAGAACAAAGGTAGCACATCATTAAACACAAAATGGTCAAATAATGACCATGAATATTGTGAGATGAGGCTAAGGGGTCCCGTATTCATTACTAAAATATAACAATGGGACCCCATGAATTTGCTACAAGATGTCTTTGGGACTCTGTTGATATTAATTACGATGACGAAATTGTATCACACGAGCCTAGTTGAAGGATATGTAACAATCTTTTGTGAAAATAATGATAGACATTTAAATGATGACACTTTTTTTTCTAAACATATCATTATTCAAAAGCATCCATTAATACAGAAGGGTCGCTTATAGTCAGCGAGAAATTGACATTTTTACTAACTTTGATGGACCATGCCAAGAGGTAAAAGCAAACTGTATGTGAAATTACATTTTGATAGATCATAAAATGGGGATTATGCTTTTGGATATGCGTTAAGCACTTATTATCTCAGATAACTCAGCCTTTTCTTGTGTCAGTTCCAGAAGAACTCACTTCTCAGTTCTAGAAGACTTCGCTTATCCCTTCTCCAAACTGTCTTGTATCATTTATCCTAACATCCATAGGCACCTCTGCGATCCCATATTGTTGCAAGGATTTAATGTTTTGATTGTTCGAAGTAACACGCCTTACAAAAAAGGCCAAAGAAATATTTGGCACTAGAACAGAATCCAATCATTTCTAATGTTAATTCATTAAAAGAAAAACACATTTAGTATATTTATTCAAGAATATTTTTAAAGAAACAATTACGGACAGTCTTCAGAAACTAGCAAAGATCCACTGTTCTTGGTATCAGGCATCAGGCTAATAGCTATCAGGCAAATATTAACATTTCCTTAACCTAACCTTTTCTTAACTTAGGATTGAATGATTGAAATCATTTTTATCATTTTACAATCACCGTAGGTTATTCTTAAGATGAGCCACCATTATCTTTAATAAACATCAAAATACCAAGGAAAAGAACAAATATTTGAGAACATAGTTGACTCACGATGCGTTGTGATCTTACACAATCTTAATCCTGAGGTCAACGACATATCAAAGAGATGGGAGCACGTACTCAAACCTTTTTTTCAAGTCGATGACAAAAGAACTGAATGCCACTAGTTCACAGGTCATACATTTTAAATATGCATTGTGTGTGGTACCTTTTTATTACAGTCAAACAATGACATTCAGATGATCCTGATTGCTTTAGGCTCTTCAAATTTAATGTGGTTCAACAACAAAAAATAGACAAAGACGCTATTGGTCCTTTTGATAAAAAGGGTGCATTATTTCTTGGTGACGGACAATAATTTTTAAACGCATCATTAAGTAGAGATAAGATCTTCGAATTTTTTGATGACAATTGACATGATTTGGTTTCACGTGAGAATGTCGTTAAGTTTTATAATCAGTTTTAAACTGATGAGATTAAATACATGCTAACAAAATGATTTAGTATACTTTCGTCAGATTCCGCTTTCGTCAGATCGTTTTATTTTTTCAAATAGGTCAGAATTTTAAAACTGAAACATTTGCAAAAATACTTACTACTTCATAACGACCAACATTTATCTTATTTATTAAATATCAATTTAATATTTTACATCAAGCATGTTTAATGTAAATGAATATGCCGCTAGTTCGGAAAATTGAATAGTTTGGAAGTTCAGTAGTTGTTATTAGCAAATAAATTTTTTTTTAGCAAAAATTTCCTATGTGGTCTTGTAGATGTCTGTGTTGAGTTTCAAGTTACGAGTAGAGGTTCTTACAGGTTACGATTTGTACCTCTTAAAAAACAATATACATTTCTAGAAGGTATAAATTCAGTGTATCTTTTCTTCGTATAAACTCTTTGAATTTTTACTTCTAAATATATATTTTTTAAATACCTCAATGAAAAAGTTAAAAGTGTGTGATACGGAATATTTTTAAAATTCAAAAACAAATATATACAAGGAAATTTCCCGGTGACCCATTGTAATTTTCGTACCCAACGTAGCATAGTGGACAACGGTTCCCATAAGAAACTCAAATATCTGAGCCAAAGCATAGTCGAGGAGTAAAAACTTCAAAAAATATAATATTTTTAAACGATAAAAAGCATGAAGTATACCAACCCTTTTTGTTTTTTTGGAAACAAATTAAAGAAATTGCAATAATAATAATAATAACAATGATTGTATTTAATAACAGAGAAAAACCTGCATTCTTTTAATACAGTCGAAGCTTAGTTACTTTTCTAAGTTTCCCTTCTGGGTGTAATGCTCTGACATTAAGAATGCCAAAGCCTTATACTCTCATCCTTGTTAAGCCTTTATCCTACCTCAATCGGCAGCATTAAAGGCAATGGTTTTTGTGGTGAATGTAGGAAGGGGAAAGACAGACTTACCGGTAACATATACTAAGGTTCGCCTGCTCCTTCAGCGCTGGTTCGTTTCCACCACAAATACTCCAGAGTTTTTTATTGATTTAGCGTTGATTCTTATAGATATCACATACCACACACACGCGTACAGAGTTTTATTTTTTGCGGATCGATATGCGAGCGCGGCGACAACTTGTAATCGTCTGTCTTGTTTTTAAGGGTAGGAATTGGGAATAATAAATAGATAAATACGTAGGTAGATATGCGTGTGATGCGTTTGTTTGTATGTGTGCTATGTGTGTGGATATGTAGGTAAAACGGCGTCAACATTATCCCCCGGCCTGAAGGTATCCTTCAGAACAAGCGGCATTAATGCGAAAGAAAAAAAATAAAAATTAGCGTAAAGAGATTGAATAAAACAATAGCGAAGCAAAAATAAATAAAAAAAATAAAAAAAATAATATTAGTTATTGAGTTGGTAGCGGGTAAAGTTTAACTACTGGTCGCACATAACTGCCAGTTTTAGTTTTCACTTTGACTGTACGAGTGACTCCATCCTTGCCAGGATAAAGTTCCTCTACTACGGCCAGCGGCCAAGAAAGCGGTGGCGATTTATCGTCCCGTATTATTACAATGCAACCCCTTTCAATCGGATTGGTAGGCGTATTCCACTTTTGTCTGGTTTGAAGTGAAGTTAGATATTCTAAACTCCACCTGTCCCAATAGGATTGTACGAGTTTACTTAATAATTGATAGCGATTGAGTCTATTTTCCGAAATACCACTTAAATCCTCTGCGGGCAAGTATTTTAAAGGCGTTATATTTAAAAAATGAGCGGGCGTCAATGCGGTAGGGTCAGACGGATCAGAACTCAGTACACACAGAGGGCGAGTATTTAAGATTCCTTCTATTTGAATTAAAACAGTGTTAAATTCCTCGTATGTTAAGACCTGAGTACCTATCACCCTATATAAGTGCGTTTTAACTGATTTAATATTGCTTTCCCATATGCCACCAAAATGGGGAGCTAAAGGAGGACTTCTCTTAAATTGAATGCGGAAGTCGGACAACCTTTGATCTAAATATTTATTATGCGTTTCGGAATGCAAAAGAGAAAAGAGTTCATCGAGTTTGCGTTTTGCGCCAACGAAATTAGTGCCACCGTCGCTAACTATCATGGAAACAGGTCCCCGTCTACTAATAAAGCGTTTAAACGCGGCTAGGAATAATTCAGAACTTAAGTCTGATACTAGTTCTAAGTGAAGCGCCTTAGTTGTGAGACAGACAAACAGACAGACATACGCCTTTACACTTTTGGCTCCACGTCGCCTGTATGGCGTTACAAAGAACGGACCTGCGTAATCAACGCCAGTGTGCACAAAACTTTTTACTTTGCTCACCCTAAAGTACGGCAAATCACCCATTATTGGAACCATATTCCTAGGTTTTAATTTAAAACAAATGTTACACATTTGTATGCGTTTGCGTACCATGCCTCTCGCTGCGAGAATCCAATATTTTTGACGTAATAATGGTAATAATAGGCTGGGGCCAGCGTGAAGATTAGATAAATGATAAAAATCTACAATTAAATGTACAATGGGATCTTTAGCGGGTAAAACAATAGGGTGTTTGCGTGAAAATTCAAGTTGAGCGTTGTTAAGGCGACCACCTACTCTAATTATGTTGCATTCGTCAATAAAGGGGTTTAATCTCTGCAAACCCGTACTACATAATTTTTCTTGTTTTAAGTTATGAAATTCAGACAAAAAATGATTTTGTTGAATTGTGCGTATTATAATTTCTTCAGCGTATTCTAAATCTTGAACTGTTATAGACCCTTTAGACTTCAAGAGTTTTGTGAAGCGTAAAATATATACACAACTATGCAAATATTTATTCCATTTTGAAATGCGAGTAGCTAAGTCATAGAAAATACTTTTAGATTTTTCTTCTACGTGTGACAGAAGAATGGTGGGTTTAGATTCAGGAAGCGTATCTAACGACTTATTTATAAATTCCTGTATTGCGATGAGTGGCCACTTTGCGATTGGAAGCGTTGCCCAAAATGGACCGTAAAACCACAATTTATTATTAGTTAATTTACTAGGCGGTATAGGACGAGAAATTATATCCGCAGGATTTTCCTTTCCCGGGATATGATACCAATGCTCAGCGGGAAGATTTTCATTAATTTTTGAGATTCTGTTGGCTATAAAGGTGTGAAATTTATATGGTTGTGCGTGAATCCAAGAGAGTGTCACCGTAGAATCTGAGAAAGCGAAAATATTATCGATCTGAACGCGTTCACTTATAGCATCCTTCACAGAAACAATTAAATTCGATAACAAAAGCGCAGCGCACAGTTCGAGTCGCGCTAATGTTACGTTTTTCAGCGGAGCGACCCTTGACTTAGAACACAGAAGTGTCACGTGACCTGTGTCACTATCACCCTGACTAACTCTTATATAGACAACGGCACCATAACAAACTTCACTAGCGTCTGCGAAACCCAACAGAACAATATTTTTAGAGTTAGGTAAAATACCTGCATGACGTGGTATTTTTATTTGTTCCAATAGAGGTAATTCATTTTGAAATTGAGACCATTTAATTTTAATAAAATTAGGAACTTCGTCGTCCCAATCTAAGTTTTGTTTCCAACATTCTTGGATTAACAATTTTAGAAAAGCGGTAACAGGACCCATTAGAGATAAGGGGTCAAATAAGCGTGCGGTAACAGAGAGAATAGAGCGTTTAGTATATTTAAATTTTTCAGCGTTAATTTTAAAAGAGAAAAAGTCTTCGGTAGGTAACCACCGTAAGCCTATAATTTTTGTATGCGTGTTTTCGTCAAAAGTTACGACCTCAGAAGTGCGTTGGTCTCCAAGTATGCGTTGCATAAATTCAGAACTATTAGAAACCCATTTACTAAGTTTAAACCCCCCGGCCGTGAACATCTGTACCAGCTCACGATATAACCTTTCAGCTTCGTCAACAGAAGAAACGGAAGATACGTAGTCATCCATGTAGAAATGCCTCTTAGCCGCCCAAGCGGCTAGAGGCCAGCGTTTGTTCTCATCATCGGTCAACTGTTTGACTACTCGCATAGCTAGAAAGGGGGAGCTAGATAATCCAAAGGACACGCGGTTAAATTCATAAGTGGAAATAGGGTCCTTGGAATTAAACCTGAAGAGGATTCTTTGAAATCGGTTATGTTCTGGAATAACTTTTACTTGAAAATACATTTTTTCAATGTCAGCGGACAAAGCAATAGAATAAAGTCTGAGGTTGAGCAGTAAATCGAATATATTCGCCTGTAGGTTAGGACCTGTATATAAAATATCATTAAGGGAATTATTATTTGAGGATTTACTACTAGCGTCGAGTACAATTCTAATTTTTGAAGTACTTTTCTCAGGTCGGTATATAGCGTGATGTGGAATATAATAGCACGGACCTTTAGCGGGAGTAGAAATTAAGTTAAGGTAGCCGCTGTCTATATATTCTTTAATAGTTGCGTTATATCCTTCGCGTAATATATGATTCGCATCGAGGCGTTTTTCTAATTTTTCTAAGCGTATTCTAGCGTTTCGTTCAGAGTTCCCTAAAACAGTAGGTGAAAATTTAAATGGTAATGCTACAGAGTAACGCCCGGTGTCATCGCGAGTATAATTCTGAACAAAGTCGCGTTCACAAAGGACGTCGTCAGGGCTCAAGTGTTTTTTGACTGGTACATTTTCCAATTCCCAAAAACGCTGCGTTAAATTCTCTAATATGGAATTATCAATAGAGTGAAAAGATTTATTATTGGCTTGGAAGGTTGGATAATGACAGTCACCTGACCCCATAACGACGTAGCCCAAGGATGTTTGGACACCCGTCACGGAAGAGTTAGATGCCGTAACCCTATTTGTACCTAAGAGGATTGGAAACAAATCAATACCTATTAGGCAATCAATATCTCCTGGCGTGTGGAAATCCTCGTCAGCTAGAGGCAGGCCGCGTAAATGCTGTAAATCAATTGTATTTACAAACGTTTCAGGTAATTTGTCCGATATTACATCTATGACACGTGCGTTAGGCCCTTCGTACACAAGGCTACGCAAATCTTCGATACTCGATGATTCTAGTCTCCAAGCGACTACCGCCATACAAATCCATTGAGGTTCGTACACGAGTCGCGTCGCCGACATTCGTCACGCGACTCGCGTCGCGCCAGTCGTGCGATACCTGCCGGACGAGATCGTCGCTACACAAGTCGCAGCGATTTCAAAAATGGCGGAGCAATTATTAAATATTAAATTTGTTTCCGAGGTGGAGAAATATCATTGTTTGTATAATTATACCTTAAAAGAATATTCAAAAAAGGACATTACAGAAAAAGCTTGGGTAGCAGTAGGAAAGGCCGTTAATTTAACAGGTAGGTATATTTTTAGTCTTGAATATAGTCAGTATAGTACCTAGTAGCACTTTTTGGCAGTACGGTTTGTTTTAATTGTTTAGTTTTTATTTTACGCACATACAGGATATTTTGTGAACACATTTAAGTATGATAGCCGATGCTGTTGTTGTAACCCGCCGGATTGCCGATGTTGTTGTGATCTAAGATCATGATTCATTGATCTTGTTGTAAATTAATAGCAAAAACCGGCCAAGTGCGAGTCGGACTCGCGCACGAAGGGTTCCGTACCGTTATGTATTAAAAAAAACACGTTTGTTGTATTTTATTCTAGTTTTTAGTATTTGTTGTTATAGCGGCAACCGAAATACATTCATCTGTGAAAATTTCAACAGACGGAGGGACGGACAGACAGACAGACAGACAGACAGCGAAGTCTTAGTAATAGGGTCCCGTTTTCACCCTTTGGGTACGGAACCCTAAAAATGAAAAATGGAACTTGCTAAATGGTGTGTAGTTCAGTAAAATATTTCTTTGCATTTACATGATTTCTTTATTTGAACTTTATAATAATATTTATACAATATAATTACATTGCCATGGGAGTGCTGCCATGCCACGCTTACACACTCTCTCATGTGTGTGTCTCTCTGGTGTATATGTGGAACAAGTAAATCCACTAAATGTCTATAGCTCTCTTTGGACATTCTGTACAATGATAAGAATTTCGCATCTGTTTGTTCTAATTCTTTTGCAGCCACAAACAGTCTGCAATTTATGTTTCTTTCAATATACGGATGAACCCAGTATCTCCTATTGCGACGAGTTCTTTGTTTCCGGTAAAAATAGTACAAAATTAAAGTTTCATCATCACTCGTGTCAGACATTTTGTAAACGTGTGATATGTTGAGCCGCAATGCCTGATGTGGCTGAATAAGCAACTTGCGTCTTGCGATTCAGTGTCGTGTGTACGAACCGTGCGCTACTCGATACTCGCGACTCGATACTAATGTAGTATACAACATTGGTATCGAAGATTTGCGTAGCCTTGTGTACGAAGGGCCTTAAGCGTATATTTGTAGCGGGAGTCCAAGCGCGAAAATATTGTAAATTGCGTATGTCCTAGAACTGACCTTTCTGTCAGTCCTATACCCTTTACTGTAGCGGGAGCGGAGCAAATTTTTAAATTTAAGCGGTCGCAACACGCCTTCGTTATAAAGTTCGACATCGCACCACAGTCGAGAAGAGCTCGTATTTGAAAACGTTCCCCACTATTATTAACAACGTAAACAATAGCAGTAGGCAATATCTTTACTAAATTCGTTAAATAATTTTTATTCGAAGCGGCGAACGAAACATTATTGAGTGCGTGAGTGGGCGCAGGCGATGAATCATCGCTTTGAGCGCAGCGCGCCGAATGGTTCAGCGGTTGAGATGACGAAGACGGCCGCGTAGCGGGTTCGATGCCTCGTTGCGTCTGAGTTCTTGGTGTATAATCTATGTGTAACTTTGTATGATGCGAACGATTGCAAATAAAACATTTATTTGTTGATTTGCAATTTTTTAAATTGTGAAATCCCAAGCAATTTACACAATAATTATTTAAGCGGACAAATTTATTTCTATCGCTGGGATCTAATTTCAAAAAAGATTGACATTTATATAGCGGGTGAATATTATCTATTTTACACAAAGAACATTTAGGTACATTATTAGTATTATTGACTATAAAAGATTGCATATTAAATTTATTTTTTATTTTAGCGTAATTATTAGATTGCGTTTTATTACTTAAGAATTTAGATGAAATAGCGTTATCCGAACGTAGTATTAATATTTTGCTTTGTTCCTTAATAAATTTTAACAAAGAATCAAATGTAGGTATTTTCTGATTTCGATTCGCTTGTTCAAATAAATTAACTGTTTCTTTATCTAATTTAGTTATAGCTATGTGGGTAAGAATAAAATCGCTCAAGTCGTCTATACCTAACTGTTTTAAAGCGGCTTGAGATGAACAAAAATGTTCTAGAAAATTGTCTAATGACTGCGATGTGTGACATTGGCTGCCCTTGAAATTTAATAATTTATCCAGGTACATAACTGCCAGCGAGCGTTTGTCCTGGTATTTATCTATCAGAGCGTTCCATAATATATTATAATTACTAGCGATTGGAGGGATACCCGCACAAACGGCAAGTGCCTTATGAGACAATCTACCTATTAAATATTGTACCTTTTCTGCATCTGATAAACTAGGATTATTATGAATTAATGCACAAAAATTCTCATAAAATAGCGGCCAGTCGTTCGGTGAGCCATTAAACGACATTAAATCCAAAGCGGGCAATTTTTTGTTAATGAGTTCAAAATTTAAACAAGATTCTACTTTGTCAGCGGAAGCATTCGTAGGTAGGATAGATTGCGACAATACGGGACAGATGTCACCTTCCACGGCCTTAATGCGGCAATATAACTCGTCAAATGAAAGTAGGCATGCAAAGTTACATTTGTACGAAGGGTCACTATTTAACAATGCAATATTTAATTGTTCAGTAACCTCCGTAAATTCTGTCCGTAATTTTTCTAAAGAGTTTAATCGCGTAAGGAAGTTTTGTTTAACTTTTTTATCGGACACCTTTTTACTTAGGTCGTATATGCCTTGAAGGAGTTCGAACATACTGTTCTGTTTGGCTTCCAACATAGCTATTGTATGTTCTAATTTAACGGACTTAACAGATTCCTTAGACATTTTGAGAAGTAATTAAATAAATTAATATTGCGTTTAAAATTAATACAAAATGGTAGGTAGAAATAACGTTAACAACCGTTATGCGTTGAGTAAATGTACGTATTAATTTGTGTATTATGTTAATAAATAGATAAGGAATTTATAACAAATATGCGTATAGGAGTGTGTTAGCGTTTTAAGCGTGTATTTTGTATGAAATATAAGCGTTAGCGGTTTTTATTTTTATATATATTTATATGAGTTATGTGTAGGTATGTGACTGCGTTGCGTGAGTTTTATAAATATTATAGGATAGGGAATGCGACTACGAAGGACCAAGGAATACGGCTCGAAGGGACCAAATGGTTTTTGTGGTGAATGTAGGAAGGGGAAAGACAGACTTACCGGTAACATATACTAAGGTTCGCCT
Organism: Synanthedon andrenaeformis; assembly: GCA_936446665.2. NCBI lineage: Eukaryota > Metazoa > Arthropoda > Insecta > Lepidoptera > Sesiidae > Synanthedon > Synanthedon andrenaeformis. Next base: position 8,719,544 of record OW387795.2, read on the forward strand.
GCTCCTTCAGCGCTGGTTCGTTTCCACCACAAATACTCCAGAGTTTTTTATTGATTTAGCGTTGATTCTTATAGATATCACATACCACACACACGCGTACAGAGTTTTATTTTTTGCGGATCGATATGCGAGCGCGGCGACAACTTGTAATCGTCTGTCTTGTTTTTAAGGGTAGGAATTGGGAATAATAAATAGATAAATACGTAGGTAGATATGCGTGTGATGCGTTTGTTTGTATGTGTGCTATGTGTGTGGATATGTAGGTAAAACGGCGTCAACAGGCAATGAAAGCTTCTTTACCATCAGTTGGTCCGTTAGCTTGTCTGTCGACCATTGTTTTAAAAACATTTATGCCGATTTACTCAAATATAGAAAAACATTGTTTATAAAATTAAACGTTATTTTTTTTTTCATTTTTTTTCATATTAAGACATTATTGTAGTCATCTAGCTCCCCGTCTAGAAGCTCTACACTTGGATTTTTCTTACAAAATTGTTTGTTTCATTCCAAACATAGAAAGCGCAATAAGCTTCAGTGAAAAGGATATTATTTACGAGCAAGACAAGAATGAAGGTAATATTTAGCTGTGAGTAAAAATTTGTACGTGCCTTGGGAGAGATGTCCCCATAAATTTTCCCATGAAAAAGATCGCTAATGGTATATGCGATTGTGTTTTGTGCGCGAGTGGTACAGACTGTTATACTTACTCGTAACGTATTTGGATAATATATTAAAGAAATTCTTTCCTGTTTATTTTCTATTTCACTTGTTACTAGCCGTTGTAATCAAGCTATTTGTTGATAATTTATAAAATCCGTAAACAATTTTTTGTTTTTTTATAAAATCCGTTCAATTATTTATGCACATGACAAGGTAAGAAACATATCAAAAATTTTATATAAACAATATAAATCGTTTATCAATTTGAGGTCATATATATTTTCATTATATCAAAATAGTTCACATTGTCTTTAGGAAGTTCACTGCTGAATATCGGTCTCCACCATAATTTCCCAGGAAACATATTGGATCCACCATCGACCCTTATTAGATGGAATAATTTGTCCATTTTGTAGGTGGACGTCCAACACTGCCCTTACAAGACTGTTTTTGTTTTACCCACTTTTCGTGTTTCATAAAAATTTAAATATTGGTTTAATTAAATTTTAATCCTAGATTTAAAAAGGAGACAGCAATGAAATCAGTCGTGCTGTTCTGCAGTTAACATAATATGAGACCGCTCGTTTCGGCACATCCCCGCAACATTGTCACGGGTGCAGTGCTATCGAAAAATTAAATTAAAAGAGACACGCAGTTTACATGGATATTAAGAAACTAGATGTATTAAAAAGTAATAGTAAATATTTGGTATATATTGGTTTATAATATATTAAATACATATTAAGGCTCTTATGCTATCTGAAGACTCACTTTGAAATATGTAATTTTTTTTTTTGCGTTTAAATAAAACATTGATTTAAAAAAAACATTAATTTTATTTTTTAAGCTTTCTTATTATAGGTAAAGTATATATTTTTCGGCTTCTTCCTACAGCCTGCACTTTTATCAACTTATTTACATCTTATTTCTTCTTTCCTATCTACTTATTTATTTAGGTTTTTGACATTGACACAAAACAGAATATAAAAATTCAATAAAAGTTAACAAAATTTTAATTTTAAGAAATTTTAGAATATATTAATTAAATCACTTTTAAAGAAAATAATCTACGGCAATGTATATAGGGGTCCCAATAATATAGCTATTGAAATAGGCTTTAAAGTGTGAAGACGTTTCTTGCATAAAGTCGAGTGGATCAGTGCATTGTGCAATAAAGTGCATACGCAGACCATAAACTCAGGGTAACAGGTTCATTGCTCCTAACGTCTGCCACTTTGATAACATTGACTAATGACCTCGTATACTCACTTTTAGGATTTTGTTTTGTTGTTCAATTTTACGATTTCCAGTTTTATTGTTTAAAAGGTAACAAACATTTATGTCTTTGTAGCCAGCTAGCCAGTTCCTTTAAAAACTTATTACCGGTAATATTACGTAGGTAATATAATTTGTAATTAAATAAAAATCTAGGTGTTTACAGATCTGTACAAAGCTTCTTTTTCTTTTTATTTGCTTTCATATTACTAAAAAATGTATTTCTATATCTATTTGTAAAATTTTTGTCTGGGGTAGCCATCGGGTATAAGAATCTCCTGTCCTGTCTCCTTAGTACTTAAAATATAGTTTTAATGAGTTATGTATTGTCACTGAAACCTTACTCCACATAACACGACTATTTGAGAGGAGACAATCTTAATATATAATTATATTCAAATATTCAATATATAATTATATTGTTGATAATTATATTTATTAAGCGAAAAATAATTAAAATTATTTTATTAAGCAAGCATTAAGCATAAATTAAGCAGATTTATTCAAAAAATGTATAGGACACATTTTATTCAATATATAATTATATTGTTGATAATTATATTTATTAAGCGAAAAATAATTAAAATTATTTTATTAAGCAAGCATTAAGCATAAATTAAGCAGATTTATTCAAAAAATGTATAGGACACACGTAAGTAATGAAATAACAATTTATGTTAGTAAGAAGAAGTACGAAACGAGAACATAAATTCCGTGACGTCATAATCGTGTAAGCTACAATTTTGCTCAATACTGACCTACCACAACATGTCTGCTGTTGTCTGTTGTAGTCTCTCAACAACTGTGGCTCTTTATGTGAGTTTATAATGCCCGCACTCGGTAGCGCGAGAGCGTAAAATTTTTACATAGAAAATTGACAATTTTATTAACAAGTTTTCATAAAAATATTTTAATCTCTCGCTAGAGAGTGCGGGTAATTTTAACTCACATTGAGCGTTTTAAGTATTAATGATACAGATTTTGCAAGAACAAAATTGTGTTACATTTTATATTTGCAACTCATTTGCAACTGGTCAAGATCAAAATTCCATATGTGAAAAAAAAAAAAAATTTGTAGATAACAGTTAGATATTAAAGCACGTCAGAATAGAAAAAAAACAAATTAGAAAAACGGTTATTTATAGAATTTTCGCTTCACGTAGGAATGTTATTCATTTGAGAAGGCGATATTAACAAGTTATCATTAAAATTATAAACTAATCCTCGACTTTCTTTTGAGACTATATCTGCTGTAAGTTGCTAAGGAGTTGGGTATCCCGCAGACTATACTTGATGCTGTTACCATGTCATGAAAATACTACCGGAGTAACAGTAGGTATACTAAAATTTCACATCAATCGAACCTGTGGAAGTTAGAGATTTCTTCGTCAATTTGGAAATGGACTGAGGATCTTCATAAATTATAGCTACAAACTGTCTCGATCGCGTCAGCTTTCAAACAAAAACCAAATAGACAGATTTTGTCCATCCGTTTGGAAGCTATGATGTCACAAACAGACACACAGGTAAAACTTATGACACGGGGTCGGTCGTCGGGGGTTAAAAATGAAGGAGAACCATGGACAATAAGAATCTCAAAATTTCCAGTGACAATTATTGAAGTGGATTACGGGTAAGAGAAATATTTTGTGGGCCACCCAGGTCGCGAAAAAGTACGTGAACCGCTGTCGTCGTATTGTCGTATATCGGTCAGTGTTCAGCGAAAAATAGTTGCACTTTTAAACAGAATATTTCCTAAGGAGAAACACGACGCTTCCTCGTAATTGACTTCAAAGTAATCGAAACAATTTAATGGTTGTACAGATTTATATCGAATCGACTAATACGCGAATAGCGTGGCTCTGGTAGCTCCGGCTATCTTTTGTACTGTCGTTTATGCGGTGAATCGACACGCCCATGGATATGCGTTTAACCATGTAAAGGGATCATCAAATTTAATGTCCACGTTGGGTCAAATATTGGTACAAATAACTGTGACTTCAGTTCAGTGCCATGCAATTAAATAACATTTTTTTAATATTACGGAGCACTACTAATATATTTACTAGAATGTGGTATTTCTTGAGAGTTTTATTCATGCAATTAATTTGATTATACAAATATTTATTACGAGTATTAATATTATTTCATACGAGTACATAAGAAAATTATTATTCGTAGATTACTCGAAATAATTGACTGCTTTACAATGATCATATTTTTCAAAAGAGTAATTTTTTATAAGTAAATGCCATCCTACTAGTAATATAATACAATAGTTTGTGAGAATGGAAGTATGGTGATGTAAAGATATGTTTGTAAATTTTTCATGCAAAAATACTTAAAGAACTTTGATGAAACTTTATAGTAATAGGTACTAGCTGACCCGGCAAACGTTGTTTTGCCAAAAAAAAATTTTGGGGTGGACGACCCTTAATATTTAGGGGTATGTAAAATAGATGTTGGCCGATTCTCAGACCTACTCGATAAACACACAAAATTTCATCAAAATCGGTCCAGCCGTTTCGGAGGAGTTTGGCAACAAACACCGCGACACGATTAGATAATATTACTATAAAGTTTCATGAAAGTTCTTTCAGTATTTTTGCGCCCTTTCGCCATTCGCCCTTTTTTAGTGCATATTTGCATGCATATTTCGGCATTTTGATAGTGCATATAATCCGATGTCTAGTAATATAGTTTATACAAAGAGACCAACACATGCATCTTTATAAGTTACGCTGCGGCTGTAACTTATAAAGATACACCCACGAAGTATACCACAATAAAAAATAGTTTCGGATAACAAATATTTGATCAAACATTGGCACAAATATTGGCTTTTACATTAGCGCTATAAGTGGCGGAGAGAATGCTTTTTAAGCGTTTTTATCGCGGTTTGATTGCTAATATGCGATAAATTGCTTTCAATCATAACTTTGCTACTTTTATTATACATGTTAAATCCGATAAATCAATAAATATTATTATTATTTATGAATATTATTTTTTTTACACAATGCATGTCACTAAGAAATCCCTCGAACTATAATAATCTTGTTATAGTAACTAACTTATTAATAGTTTAATGAAGAAATTAAATTCAGAAGCTATAGGTAAATTGGATACAACTTTTCGTTACCTACCTTATATAATACTAGCTGTTGCACGCGACTTTGCCCGCGTAAATTTATAAAATATAGCCTATGTTACTCGCTGATAATAGTGAAACGAAAATATGACGAAATAAAAATCTATCAAAATGGTAATAACTCGAGCAACTACATCTCATTTCTCTATGCCTTCCCAATCTGGTTAACCTAACTGTGGTCGGCAGCACATACTGGCCGCACTGTGGCGTTGCTTGTATTATAGGCGACGGTAGCCACCTACGACTTGTCTGCCGACGATTACACAGAAAAAATGTATTGAAATTTCAATATTTAGCCAATCATAACTGTATTCTCTGTAATCATGTGAAATTATTTGTACATTTCAGACGCTGACCCCATGGATTGTGAATCACCGATGACTCACGGCATTCCTGCTAGCTGCTGTGGAACACTGCACCTGATGTATCACGTGACTTCATGGTCGATGACCCCAACTTAATGTGGTGCAACTGCTCCGTTGATGACGATGAATAAAATTATTTATTTGTATATACCTACTACGACTGAACATTTCTTTAACTAGAGCGCAAGTTATTGTTCCAGGTTTTTTTTTTGTAATGGTATAATAATTTTTCTTTATTTAATTAGTTACTTACTGTTTAATTTTTTATGCGGACACTTAACAGCATAAACTAGACAAAATTAATTGTCACATTAACAACAACAATTAATAAAATTAACATTATTAACAAATTATTTAATATTCTTCACTATTTTATTTATTGCCAAAGTAAAATTATATGCGATTGTTTTTTTTATATGTTACGCTTTCACGCCTTAACTACTCGATTGAACATTATGAAATTTTACATACACGTTGTCAGGGATACAAAAAAGTATATAGAGTGCCTTTCGTCCCGAAAAGAGTCCTATTCCTAGATATTTTTTTATCTAAAAATTAAAAAAAATCAATGCCCGACATAATCAATAAAGATTGAACAAAAATGTTTTAACATCTAAGAAAAAGGGCTAGTTTATTATATGCAATATTTTTTAAATTTTTGATATACATATAATATATACAGTATGTAACTTTATTTATTTTAGTTAGATTATAGGCATAACTATAAATATAATGTTAACCTATATGACCTGAAATACCTATTTTCATTAAAATGACAAAACCTTAAATAAAATATCTACTTAGAGGAAACTTTTTAAAAATGTACCCATATTTTGGTACAAATTGATAATTGCATTTATCGACTGTTGTATATTATATAATTTAGTAATACATTATGAAAATAATAAAAATATTTTAAAAAATAAAAATAAATTATATCATTATATAGCGTCACAATATTTTACAGATTTTTATTTTTTCACAGTTGAATCTCATAATGTGCATAGTTCCATGGCGTCTTTTCCGTTAGGGTTGTTTTCTGAAAATAACACAAAAAACAAAAATTATGTATATGTACTTACTTATAACAACATTTGACAAGAAACTTTCATTACACAAATTCAGTAATCAATATTATTTAAAATAAAAAAAAAATTACAATTGAAAATGAAAAAGGTCGGCAGGTGACATTGTGATCAGAAACTAAGTACCTCCCTAAAAACCTGGCTAACTGGCGAGATTCGGACACCAAATATTCGGACACTTGTCTGAATAAGAAACCCTTAATTAGGGGCCTAATAATAATTATCCACCTAATAAAGGCCGCTGGTAAACTACTGAAACTACCGGAGACCTACGACTGAGATCATGACTATGATGATGATGACTGGCTTAAAATACATAACTTATCTTACAACTAGTTAATCTAGGTACACCACAAGATCTCTGTATCTGTATAATCTGTATTTAGACCGTATTGCATATCAATCAATTAATCAATATGGTTCGAATCACGGACAAGAAAAGCATATTATATCATCAATACATCAATTATTGTGACACACTCTTTTATTTAATTAAAAATACCACTTACGATGTCACTTCTTTAGAACAATAAATTTAAAAGTATGAAAATCGAAGACAATTTACAAAATAACAATGGTAATAAATTATTGGAATCTTTAGAGCTGTCTCGCGCACATTTCTACATTTAAAAAAAAAACTGTTTAAAAATCTCCCGTTATATTGTCCACCTATCGAAAGCAGACCGCTTCATTTCAAACAAAGCGGCGACAATTCGACCATCCCCATTTCGCAAACCCAAATGTAATTGACACTTCGTTTTAATTTTTTTTTTATGAAAAAAGAAATATGAAACCATATAAACCCAGAGCGAAGTCGGAACTTCAAAGCGTATGACTCACAAACGTTTGAAACATTGGAATAAATAAAAACGTTTTAAACGGAACAAGTGACGATTTAACTGATGAATTGTTTAAGTTAATCAACCTTATTATTAATACAATAGAGTTCGATATTGTAGAAAGAGACCGCAGAGGAAACTGTACAAAAGCACCGTGGGTGGCGATGACGATAGAGGCGGTAAATTTGCAAACAACTAAGCGTTTTCGAGTAATAAAGTTTAGAACGGTAATGACCATAGAAATATAGGAGCAGAAACTATAAATGTTTGAATAGACGAGGACGCAACCGTAACTGACCTTTCTATCGGCGACAAAGCGACAAATTGTGTAGGGAAGTGTCCCGCTGTTTTTGAAGAAAAGCAATCCGTGAATAACGTCTTCAGTGTTGCCCGTTCAGACAACATTGTTTGTCGGCTTTAATTTAGGGTTACCGACAATTACGTTTTTTTAATTTTTTTTATTTCAATAAGCTTCGACTCGTCCGTTTCAAAAGTACAATAATATTAGGTAAAATTTAACAACGCGTTGCATAACCAGTACACTTTTATTTTTACAGCCATAAAATTATCGCTCTTTTATAGCACATGTGGTGTTTTACTTGTGATATATTGGTAGCCACATACCACTAGACCGCTAACCTTTGCATGTAAAAATGCTTTTATTTAACATATTTCGACGGATCAATATGTATGGTTTCATGCCCATAACAATTACATAAAGTGTAAGAAAATTATCTTTTTTAATTTTTTTTTTAAGTTTATTTAAAAAAACAACAACTAATAATACTAGATAAAAATGCGACTGCTGCCAATGTGCAAGCTTGCATTTAACAGTATTTATTACTAACTCATTTGCACTCAACAATGTGTCCATTCTTTATCCCATTTCAATAGTGTAGACGCAAAATTTACAACCTTAACAATGTGGGCTACCCGTTTTTATTGACCGAAAACCTTTTTAGTGCCTTTTACTATTTTATAGACATAATTAGTTTCGTCTATTGTTAAGTCTCAAAGGAATGAGGGAATCAATTTTACTTGCTCAGACTCGCATTAACTCCGCGCATTGTACAACGAATGAAACCACGTATGTCTGTCTGGTTTGTTATTTAAACAATTTTATCAGTTTCAACAACTCTATGTCTATTTCTCCGTTAACTTCTTCTAAACCACCCAACGGATTTTGATACGGTTTTCACTAATGAAAAGAGCGATAAACGACAAAGATCCTTGTAAAGCTGTGTGTTTTAATATTTTGAAAATTATTTAATATGTATAATTTAAAGCAGCCTCAAATAGACTATTTTGTTGATAAATTTATTAATAAGTAATATATAATAGATGGAATGCATAAGTATTAATTACTTATGCCTTCAAACCATATTGTAAAAAAATACTGATTGGATGTGTGTAAGAAAATGTATATATATTTTTTTATATTGAACTCGACAGACAGGCTGACTGACGGTCAACTTGATAGTAGTGGCTACCGTCGTTTATAACCATAACCACAGAGCCAACTTTGAAAAGTCCATTCCCCAAGTTGAAGGTGCCGGGAATCGAACCGGGTCCCCTAAGACAGAGAGTTAAAGACAGACTCATCCAACGGGCTCGACAAATAATGTAAGAAATGATGAAATGAAACTCACTTAATGATACATATCTTGGGGTCCATGCCAAGAAGGAAGCTGTTGAGACTATTTTCACAATTGCTGTACGCCATTCCAAATCCAATACCGCCACCAATGTACATGGGCCACCTTCTGTAGCCACGTAGAAAGAATCCTCCAAGTATACTACCTATAAGACAACCGGTAGCTGAAACACAACATTTTTTGCTATAATCTCTTCATTGCTTTGTTTAGCTTTCAGATTCAATGGTTCCAAGTTCGATTCCTATTGTAACTATTTCTTTACTCTTTAATTTGTTAATGACATGACATATATGTATGTATTTTTTTATGAAACGTTGATGCTTATATAAAAAAAAACTCAAGGTAATATTGCTTGGGTTATTAATTGTAAATACATTGACTAATAAATTTAAATTATTATTTTTTGAATGATCTTTTGTCTGCACTGCTGTATATAGGCCTCTCCCAAGGCTCGCCACCATGCAGGGTCTTCTGTTTTTCGCGTCCAGCCGCTAACTGCGAAGCCTTTTAGGTCAACCGATTTTAAAACCTGTTTTATTTATGGAAAGACATAAATGAGGAATGTTTGTGTATACAAAAATTGTATCCCGGATCAACCGGGAGCGAGACAGTAGTTATCTAATAAACCTTAAAGAGAGTAACGATGTCGACAGCATACAGAGCTATTATTGTTTTAGTTTGAGGTATTTGTGAAAATTTATATGACTGAAAAAGAGCAAAAAAGGATTGACACTTTTGGGTTTATTCTTACCAACTTTGAGCCCGAAATCGACGAAGCACGCGGAATATCTTTCCTCGAATTCTCTGCTGTCAGGTTTAGGCATTTCACATTGAACTAACGAATATAAAATAATGCTTTACAAAAACACACATGTCCAGTTTTTAAAAAATAATTTACACAATTTAATTATATATTTCTTGTTTTACACTAGAAATAAAAAGCAGAAAAAATTTTGAACACAATTTGACGGGACGGTGACATTGATGGTTGTGTAAGTTTTTAAGATTTAGTCGGTGTAGGTTACATACATAGGTCTCAACTTAATACAAACTTAAATATAATATAGCTTTAAGCATGTTAAAAATAACAACATATGATATAAACCTGAAAAATTAAATTAAGCTATAATAGAAATAAGTATATGATTAGTAAACAAATCGCCTGTTCCACCTATTCCTACTAAGTTTCCACCCTGGAATTTTTTTTTCCACTTATCCCCGCTGTTCGAAAATTCAAAAAATATTACACAGTCGTATTAATAAATGTTTTAAGAACTGTCTAAATATCCAAATATTAGTGTCAAATGTGTTTTGCTCTTCTTATGTTATATGCTCTCACAAGTCGAGGACTAATGTAACTTGGTATTTAACCGTTGATAAAATATTACTTATATTTTACAATTTTAATAGCTCTACTTCTAATAGTAATATTTAACAATATCCATCACTTCGCCATTTCAGCCGCAGGACTTCCACTGCTGTGCTGGACATAGGCCTCCTCCATAGTTATTCAATAGGACCGGTTAGAGACAGCCTGGAGCTCAGGAGCTGCATGAACTCATACCGCCTTCCCCCTTTTTCCATCGGACATACAGACATACGGCTGGTTACCATCTTCATCTTGTCGATATCCCTCTATTTCGGACTAAGCGCTTTAAAACATCCTTTATAATGCGCACTGCCAAGGTTTGGAACTCCCTGCCTGCGTCTGTATTTCCAAGCACATATAACCCGAATCTATTCAAAATTCGAGTGAATAGACATCTTCTGGGTGAGCTCGCTCCATCATAGGCCTCATCTTCGCCACACACCTGGATGTCGGCCAAGAGCAAACAAATTTTATATATATATAAAAAAAAACCTTCGACCGCCAGTTGATCTTCTGCGCTGCTGTTTCTAGGTCTCCATACGAGAACTTTTCGGCTCCAGTGGCCGTTGGCTCTCCGTACCTACTATGGTGTCTTGTCCACTGCCAATCCAACTTACTGATCCACCGGCTTATGTCGATATTTCGCTAAATTTCGTACGTCTTACGAATCACCTCACTGATTCGTGGACGGAGTGTAACCCCGAACAAAGCCCTATCCATAGCTCGTTGCATTATGTCATAAATTATATCTGTAATATTATTAAATTTTACTAAACTATAATATTTTATCGGTGGTATAACTGAATTTATGTAGGTAAGTACACAGTTAATTATTAACGGTGCATGATTATCTTTAACTGTATCAACCCTCTGTCCATCGACAGATATCTGATTCACCTGTATTGAAGGCAATTAGGGTTAAATAAGCCTCAATAAGCCGAAGAGGCTTTACTAGCCTCCATGTTAATCTCTAAACACAATTAATATCACCAATTATAAATTCTATAGCTCTAATGAAGATACGGTTGACTTGTTTTCTAATAATTATATCGCTATACTGATGATATCATTAAATGGTTTAAAGGATTTAGCTTTTGAAAATTTGGGTTAAGAATTTAATTTTAATTATTGTTATTTTTTTTTATAACAAAAATAAACAATAATAAAAACATATAATGATAATGTTCAAATATAAAAAAATAATTGATTTTTCGAAATCACTTTTAAGAGTCCTACAGAAAAGGACTAAGGACCCGTATTATGGAGTTCTTAGTATATTATTTTATATAAAGGTAGTCAGACAGGCTACCATCATGTTGGTGCACTTGATGGTAGTTGGCTACAGTCGCCTATAACACAAGCAACGCCACAGGTCACTGCCAACCTTAATTAGATTAAAGATTAATTAATTAGTTGGGCTCTGGCATCCTTAACTAACTTACCGAAACACGACAGCACACCATGCTGTTGGTTACGGCCGCCAGACGGGATGCCCAAACGACTGCGAAACTGTGTGCTCTTCCACTACTAAGTCTCTTTATAACAAATAGGTACCTACACGTGTTTAAGTGTAAGAATTTTTATGCTAATAAAATATCCTATTTAACATTATATATTTTGTTTGCATATAAATGTTAGTCTTGTTGTCTGACAAGTTAATACCTACCACGCTAACTTCTATGACACAGTCTAGCCTAATCTTAATTTAACGAAGTGAAAAATTCACAGTCATCTTAGTATGTAGGTATCTTTATTAATGTATCTTAATCTCAAGCTTTAGTATTTGTATTCTAGTATATTTAATCTTTAGGACGTTACAGACGCTAATGACGAGAAACTTTTAAGCTCAGCAATAGACGTAAAAGAGGTTTACAATACGCCTACTCTGAGAAACATAGCAATAAGAAGGCTTCATGAAAGTTAGTTCCAGTCTTTACAACTTATAGAAATATTGTATTTATAGTCGTACAGTTAACTTGTCTTATAGTTTTTAAATAAAAAACGTTTTATTATATTTCAAAACTAATTAAAAATATGTTTGCGAAAGGATTTGAGTGGATTTATGACAATGAACTTGTTAGGATTGAGTATGAGTAAGATATTATATGTAGTGAACATAATAATTATGTTAAGTTCAATTATTATATGTGCTACCTACATATATTAGCAAATACGAACGAATGCACATATCGAAATACCCTAAGTGTAAATGTTAATTATTTTTTTACGTAAATTTAATATTATTTATACATTTTTTATATTTTATACAACCTCAAGTTGTTACTCAAGAAATACTAAGAATAGTATAGAAAATATTTCATAATGGTTTGCTACAATATACATATATTAAAATTTCGTATGTGTTTGGCTTAGTTCATTAACAATTCGTCTGTGATTCAGTCTTCTGTTCCAGAATATTCGATAAGCCAATAACAATTTGCCATATCTGCAATACACCAATCACGATAGTCAATTTAGTTGATTACAGGAAACCGCTTTGATAAGGAATGCAGATAGGATTATGAGCGGTGGCGAAGCAATGAGCTAGTTTGTTTGCCACTAAATCCTTTGTCTGGATTACTGTGCACTAATTATGTAGGATTCGTACGTGGGTCGTATTGTCCAATACAATTAAACGGAATGTTGTTTGGCAATGTCAGATGTTTCATCGAATTACAGCGAGTGTACCTTTCTACAGTTTTCAAACTTAATTAGAAGCCGCAAGAGTCAACTTGAGAAGCGAGCATATTGAGCTCTCGCTCTTAATATATATATTTTTGCTTTTAAGTGTAAGTATAATAAAAAGGATTAATAAAATTTTCTATTTTTATTTAACACAAGCTTTCTTCGCGTCTTCGTACGCGGTTTAGGTCATTTTTTTAAAATCCCACAGGTACTTGACATTTTTTCAGGATAAAAAGTAACTTATGTGTATTAATCCATATACATATGTGCCAATCTTTGTGCCAAATTTCATCCAAAAAAATCCTTTAAGCTGTACTTGCGTTTATAATATTATATTATAATTCGGCTAGGATTTACTTCAACCAACCATAAAAAAGTAAGTTTCAACAATAAAATTGACACTCATCCGAGCGCTTTCAAGTTACTTTTGCGAATTATATATCGTATACTTGGTTTTACTATAATAAAGTTGACATTTCTTTTTTATGTAGGTACTTAATAAACAGTGCCATGCAGACTGACAACTTCCTTTATCGTATCTGGTTACTAACACCTATAAAGAAAAGCCACATCAGGATGTGTAAGTGCATTGAAGACATTATTAGAACACGCTTCTTGAGTGTTGATTAGGGCTCTGCATTGCTAAATTACTCACAAAAACACCAATAGCACAAATGCTATTACTTCATCGTTATTTTCTGTATTGGTTATTAAAGGCAAGTCGTGTTAGATACTCATCAAAACTTATATGATGCATAAGAATATATATCTGATTCTTTTCTAATAAATTAACATGTTTTATTGTAATAAATAAATGAATTAATGTGTTTTACAACAAAAAAAATTAAAGTAATAGCAACTGTTTTATAACTATTCTGTCAAAGTTCTTATGAATATGGGATGCGGAAATTCCATTATATTGTACGTAATATGAGCTCAGTTACGTAATCCAGTTTTTCAAGTTAAAATATTGATATTCCAAAAATTAAGGCAATAATTAAATACCGCGGAAGTTAAAAATTAACTTTCTGTAATTTTTTATAATAAGTTAGTTACTATTAAATAATTCATGGAAATGAAAATTAATTTAATTTGTTGAAAGCGAAACCTGATCGAAATCAAATTGAAGACAACTTACTAAGTAGGTAGCTTCTATCTGTTTCTCCGTTAACTTATTCTAAGCCACTCAACTAATTCTGATACGGTTTCAACTAATGGAAAGAGTGATAAAACAAGAATATTTGTGTCTATAATTTGCAATGAAAACAGAATCCGTGCAAAGCCAAGGGCGGGTTGCAATTATTTTCTTTCACGTGAGCATACTTTTTAAAATAATAGAAGCAAAAAACGCATAATTGTTATGGTAATTCAACCCGGTTGTTAAGGTCTGTGTCTATTGAGAACGTATCCCCTGCATTTAATCTGAAGTTAAGACCATAACACTCTAGATGGCGCTGAAAGAGAAATACGTCTCTGTCCCTTTCGCCCTTGTTAATGCCACTATATCTTTACTCTTCACTCTAAGCAAATCCTACATCGCGGTATCAGTGATCGCTACTCGTAGCACATATAGCGGGTGTTGGTTTTGCGCTATACATTGAAAGTCCGTCCTACACTGTAAACCAGCGATGAGCTAATACTTTAAAATTTCATTAAAATCAGTTTTTCTATGAAAGAGTAAATTCATCCTCACGAACTTTCCATCCAATCCTATAGGTACAATCATGATTATATATTATCTAGCTAGCATATGACATAAGCTATGCAATAGATAAAGCAATTTCAGAGGAACCCAAAATAGTAACTTTTGTTTTGTTAAATTATATCTGTCTGCTTCAAATTGGGGTGCGTCAGCTACTACCCTTCACAAAAATATTGTCATTTAGTATTATGCAAATACTCAAGGATTCCCTTTGAAAGTATAATTTCGCTAATTGATAATTTCGCCACTGGCCATTTACCATCATCTATTTAAATGCTTTAATGATGTCTTAACTCGAATTTTAAGTCGGCAAATACGTTAAGGGCTTTAGGAAATGCTTTAAGTGGAATATCATCAAAGACTGATACTGTTTATAAAGAAAACATTTTTAATACGATGTCGTCTCATAAGGATAATAAATAATACTAATATACGTATTTTATTATTCTAATGAATTTGTTAATAAACTTTACATTTGTTAAATATAACCTGTAAACGCCATAGGATGCTATTGCGACCTTCGTAGGATAAATTATAAAGGATAGGTAGGGAAAGCTAAGCAGAATATTTTATCAATTAGGGCTTATTGATAATAGGCACTGAATTTCGGC
Organism: Synanthedon andrenaeformis; assembly: GCA_936446665.2. Lineage (NCBI taxonomy): Eukaryota > Metazoa > Arthropoda > Insecta > Lepidoptera > Sesiidae > Synanthedon > Synanthedon andrenaeformis. Next base: position 8,734,941 of record OW387795.2, read on the forward strand.
TGAAATATAAATAAGTAAGTTTTTATTGGTATTTTTAAAAATAATATTTCGACACTTTCACTAAACCTATTTTCATAAATATTTTATTATTGATGTATTTATTTTCAGCATTGAATTTTCCGACCACCTGGTGACAACCCTAAGTAAGTAGGGTTGTCACCGCTAAACACATTTATCATTAGAAGCGTTAAAATAAATTGTTAACACGAATTATTTTTGTCACAATACCGACACACAACGGATTGTCATGTCATGTGTTTACAATCATACGCCACATTAAATTCCACGGTTTCGACAACGAAATTTCAACAAAGATTCTAAATAAAGATCCCTGAATCCAATTTCAGTCATTATTTGTTAAAAGAATGCAACGCTGGACGACCGAACAGTTCAAAGTTCCCTAATTGTCTTATTAGTTCCATAAAATTGTCAACACTAAAATCTACACAATAATTTAACATTGACTGAATAATTGGGGATTATATTCTGGGACATACCAGAATATAATCAAAATTATTAAAATTTGATTAAATATTACAAATAAGTGTCAATAGTATAATTATTACTACTGGTAAGTAGTCTCAAGCCATAAAGGGATGGTCGTACGCTGTGTGACCTAACACTATGTAACCTACCTTATTATTGATTAATTTTTATTTAACGGAAAACTAATATAATATACATTATTACCAGAAAAACTAATCAGTTCTCATAAAATTAAGCCCGTCATAAAAATGCGCTTTGAATTTCAGCGCGATCGATATGCGATCGTAAATTCTAGATGAGGACATTTGTAACCCATCATGTACGAAGCGGGGCTTTCATATCGTTCTTAATTAAGTTATAAAAGCAGACCAAAGGAAATTGCCTTTGACAAAAGAAAATAGCCTACTATTCTCAAAACTTACTAAGCCGAATTATATCGCCTAGACTAGATAACCTGTCTCATCGTTTGCCTAGATAATACAAAAAAGAAACTTACTCGCAATTTTTAAGAAAAAATATGACAGGCCGCCTAAGGCTTCGAACGGGTGTATTTTTTTGCAAATTTTTACACGAACCTTGCTCGCTTTTAGCTCCTTCATTAGTGAAAACTATTTCAAAATCCTACGAGAAGTTAGCAGAGAAACAGAGATAGGCGGACAGTGGCTTTATTTTATAATTTATGTGTCTATAGATATATATATAGATTATAGGAAAACGTTAGGTTGACGATATTTATTAAATGAGTCCCATTAAAATGGTTTCCTCGCTGAGGATCAAACGGTTAGTCAGCCAGACAATAATGTATTTGAAATTTTAGTATCGCCGACATTTGCATGAAATTCATCTAGGGTTGGTTTACGAGTGGCCGTAATTTCAAATCTGCTTTATTCACGTGTGCATACAACTCTCATTTCCACATGTATTACTTGTTAGTAGGAAGGTATACCTATTTGATAATATCATGAACACAGGGAAAACATGCATAAAAATGACCTTTTAGAAAAATCTCATACTTTTTTACATTTCTTTTACATAAATTGAGCCTCTGTTTTTAATGGATCTGTGATGGACAAGTAGACAAATGATTAGTAGGAACTTCGGGTGAGCACTTATAAAACATCAGGGTCTCATTTGGCACCGTCAGTCTCGCATCTATCATATTTAAGTTAAGTACTAGGAACAATGATGATAGATACTGTGTGGTATAAGTAGGTATACTTTATTATTTTCTTTTTTTGAACATTTAGAATACTTACTATTATTATTTTACTGTAAACATTCTAACTAATATTATAAAAGCTGAAAGTGGGTTTCTTTGTTTTTTGTTACGGTTTCACACCTTGACTACTCAACTAATCATCGTGAAATTTTGCATAACATGTTGTCAGACACAGAAAGGCATAGCTGCAGTAAAAACCTTAATAATATATATTTTTTCGTATGATTCGTAATACTAATAATATAATTCTATTTGTCACTAAAATCTCTCTCCAATTTGGTGTAATTCTCAAAGCTTACTGAAGCCAAAACGTTCGGATTAACGGACAAAATGCATAGGTAGTAAATTTGATGGCTATGCAAATGTAAAATCGGATTGGATAGTAAAATCTAAACACCGATATGTAGGCGCGAGGATTTGATTAAGAATGGTTGTAAAAAATTTAGTGCTAGACGTTTTGACTCTTCATCGTGGATGTTTTTGACTTTTTATGTGTATTTTAAAGCTAGTAGATTTTGTTTGGATTTTCTCTCTTGAAGCTTTTGATTTTTTTTTTCTGATAACTTTATGTTTTGACACGAATATAAATGAACCATTTTTGACATGTAGCTTGATTTACTTTTGATTGAGGCGACAATGACAATTTTATCTTGCATTGAGACAACTTTATCTCACTGCGCAAGAAGTAAAGTGTTGTTTGGATGTTACAAATCACATATTACTTTAATTTTATGATATGCAAGAAATTGGCCTCGTCTAAAAGCTGTTGAAGTTGAATATAATTCCCAACCAACAAGGAAACATGTATACAACATCAAAAACACAAATAGAGTACATAAAACATCACGGAAACAACGAGGAATTTTCATAATCCTACCACTACTCCAACAATGTGCCCCTCAACTAATAAAAGTGATGCAAGATAAACTCGTTTATGTCAACGGGATTAAAAATCTGATCGTAAACCAAGCTTAGCGATGTGACGAGATGTTACGTTTGAGATTGACGTAAGTTTTACGACAAGTAGTTAGGGGACTGCTGTATAATTTGACGTGTTTAAGGGATGCTAATTTCATTGCTTCAACAAATTTGATTTAATGTGAAAAACGAAACAAATCAATAAAAGTTGACAGCTTGTTAACAGTCACTAAAAAAATATTAGTATTATTTTTACAAAAATCAAGCGTTACGTTAAATCTTTTTTATGTACTACATGACAGACAAGTAAACAGGTAAACAGGTACGTAGGCTGTAGACTTATGCAACAAAAACATTAGAGAAAGCAGTGATACTAATTATGATTACTTATAATAACTTTTAATAAAGATGTAGGCCTTTTAACCACATCTTATATATTATATCACTTAATATAATACTCTAAATTTCCAAGTTATTTCATGGGCTTCTAATGGATTTGTAGGGCACATTAGTCTTTACTGTATTTTACGTCGGCAGTGAAGCGTAACGATCTGCCCACCTGAAATTAAAAAAAAGCGAAAAAGCATATTTTATTTATTATTTCATTTGTCAATTACAGTTAATAACTGATTGCGGCAATGATCACAAAGTCAGTTGACAAAATCAAACCTAACATTACGCATACCCCTTTCAAACATTTCAATTTCAACGTATCATTACGTTTTAGAACTACAAACACAATTAACTGCTTACATTGTCGCCGTTTAATTAAAATGAATTAAATCCATCTAAACATCAAAACCTATCATCATTCATGACGAATGCTTAACACTGTTTTTCATTCCGAAAAAATTAATATGAGCCTTAAAATTTAAAGAATAACAATGAAAATTGAACAAATTTCGTAATGTGAATGCAAAACAGCCTTTTGCTTTTCGATTAAAAAATTCGTTGTGAAATGTTATAAATTTATTTGCATATTAAAATTTCAATTCTAAACTCTATTGCGTGGTAATTAAGTGTTAAAGGGGGTTGTAAAAATGGTAAAAAATATAAGTTTAAAATTGTAGTTTAATACAATAGAGTAAATGCTCAGGTGCGTAACAAACTAATTAATTTGAATGCCCGCATTTGATTACACAAATCAAATGGTTTATTGTGTTGGAGGGGTGGAATGAGAAATCGCTAAGAAATTTGGTTCGTCACGTTTCGGGCTTGTTTCCGGTATATATGTTTTTTTTTATATTGTGTGACGGCTCATTATTGGACACAGTGTGCGGGTGAATTTGTAATTTCATAGAACTGTTTGTGTTGGTTTATTTGTAACTAAATGAACTGTTTGTTACAATATTGACAGCAGATTAGCTGAATAGACGATTTTGTACACATTCGTCAGATTCCGCTATCGTCAGATAACTAGTTAACACAGGGTACACATTCGTCAGATAACTAGTTAACACAGGGTACACATTCGTCAGATTCCGCTTTCGTCAGATAACTAGTTAACACAGGGTACACATTCGTCAGATTCCGCTTTCTTCAGATAACTAGTTAACACAGGGTTATACTATGTATATCGCAGTATAAAGTAATGTTTTTTTTTTCAGTTTCTTAGTGAATATTTAAATGAATAAGGAAACTAATAATGAATTTCTTTTTTTATTATTGTTGGCGGTCAGGCTGGTTCTCCACTTGATGGTAATTGGCTATGGCCTAGCCGTATATGTGCTGCAAGTACATTGCCGGCCAAAGGATTAGGATGGGGTAAAGAAATGTGCTCTAAGTTAAGCAAACCTTAACTTACTCTCTCACCAGAACACATGCTGTTATTTCACGGTGGTCTTCTGTAAGGGGGTGGTTACTGTTGCCGGATCGACTGCCTCATTTATTACTTCAAAACGCGGTGTGCCTGCTATTTACTTCTTTATACCTTTAATACTAATCACTGTATCGTAAGTTTAAAGAATATATTTACATATATTTTTTACAATATAAATTGAGAATTAGCTTTTGCCCTCGATTTCGTCCGCGGTATAGAATTTTTATACCTTGTGTTATATTATATTACAGGTAAAAATATTCGTAGGGAACTTTTTTTTTTTAAAATAAAATACAGCCTCTGTTACTCGCTCATGATGTAGCTTTCAATAGGTGAAAGAATTTTTAAGATTTTAAGATCTATTACAAACAAACATACTAAAATACAAAAAAAAATCTATGAAATAATTAGTAGCTACTTGTTATTTATCGGCTATCACTCACACCCAAATTAAATCTTTTAACTTTGAAGTGATTAAGTATGGTCTTGAAATGATAAGTTTGCGAACACATTTTTATTAAATTTTTGCTACAAATTGAAGTCTTACAACAAAGTTTATAATAAAATATTGTCTAATATAGAACGAATAGTCTTGTCTATTCGTTATTAACTCAACACGAAGCTTATAATATCCCCTCGGACACAGGTGTCGTCGGTTCACACGAGGACGTAACGCAACTTTTATTATAATATCTCGTTTGTTGGTTTTTTTCTGTAATTATTCTATTCTCTTTTACTTTGTGGCTACGAATCAAGGAATAGCCAACTTTCAGTGATTAACAGTGTAACTTTTGTTTCAAAAAACCCAATTTTCATTAGGTTCTGTCCATAAATTAATTCTAATTTAACGAAACATTTATTCAAAAATTAATATTCTTTACCCTAAATAAATAATAAAGACAATAGGGCTTATCAATTTACCCCAAATTGTGGATCGTGAATCATCATTTTAGTTTTTTTTTTTTTATCAATCTATGATTTCGTGGGAACGCACGCGATTAATAAGTCCATAACTTGTTTTGCGGTTATTTAGAACTAAAAAGGTCAGAGGTTTAATAAACAATTAAGAGTTCTATTTTTTTCCCTACATGCAATGATAGGTTGAAATATTATTCTCTCATTCATTTAAAGTTACTAGAGATTTGTTAGGCATAGATACCAAGCAATATCTGAGAGATATAAACATCTCTCAAGTAGACATACCTGGGATATAGATAAGTTTATTTATATAATTTTATGTTGAATCTCATGATAATATTCATAAAAACTAAAGTGGTCCAGATAGGCCAAAGAATCAGTCAGCTGACGAGAGAATTGGCAGAAATTGGGAGATTATGTAGTTATTATATAAAAAAATACCTCAGTTAAAGTAAAAAATCCATTTTCTATGGCATTGTCTTTTTATCGCCACATTAGGTACCCAACGAAGCAACCTGTAAAACCAAAATAACAAATGATTACATCAAAAACACTCTGCAAAAGCACCCCAAAAATGATACGGCTTTAATTAAATTAATTGTAGGCAGTTGCAATATAAATGACGAGCCATGGCGTACACGAAAAAAAAAACGTAGATTTCTAAAGATAAAAGCAATAATAAAACACTTCCATAATGCGGTGCGGCTTCACTGACACAAAATTTAGGAAAGGATCGACACATTTTAACTTAGGCAATAGTAAAAACTTGGGTGTATCTGAAAATTGGCAATTTTTTACTACACTTGTTGATTAGCTTTTTTTCTGCGTTTTCGTCGGGATGATGTATGATGAACCCTGTATGATGAACTGATGTATAATCTATACTTAATTATAATTTTGGTAGGTAAGTCATAAAAGTCATATTGTCCATATACTTTTGGTGTGTCAATAAAAATATAAATCAATCTTTGGATATTTGAACATAAGGTCTTAACAATATTAAGACCAATTCATATATCATTTACTATGTTATTATGTATTATACTTGAAAAAGCCTATAAGTGCTTACAAAGCGAAAGATAATGCTGATACCAGATGGCTAAAGTCGGTAAAGAGCAAAAGCAACGTTAATTATAAGCGAGTGTATGTATGCAGATGAAATCTGACCCAAACAAAAAAATATTTTCCTGGATGGATAGGTATTTTCAAAACGAGATATTCGACGTAGCGAGCCCGCACGCAACCCGCATGATTTGCTTAGATCGCGGACGGATATTTACAACACTTCGGCCGGACTACGTATTTAATGCTATTAATCAGTTTCGTCATTAACGGTGAATGAAATACAAAAAAAAAGTTTTTTTTTTTATTGGCATTTAAGATTATATTTACAACTTGATTAGTTACAAACACAAAAAAAAATACATGTTAGTCGTAGGACTGCAGGTCAGAAGTGAAAACGTAGCTATACAAAAATAATTGTATGATATTTAAGTTCCTTGACATTATCGAATTAGGTAAATACGATTATTATTGATCGCAAGAAATACAAGAGACAATATATGACACTGACACACAATGACAATAATTATTTAACATGAACTTCATAATGACAGACTATTAAAAAGGTTTGATGTTGATATGAAACTAGATTTTTGGTCAGAGGTGTATTATTGATCCTCGTTATCATATCTAGTAAGTTTACTTTCATTTGCAATTGTATGCTTATTGTTACATTACATTACATTATGTAACAATGACACTGTCACGAGTTCAATGATTTTATCCCATCTCAAAAATGCCCAACGCGCCTAAAGTTTTCACTTTAAAAATGTTAGTTTTATTTTTAAATGCACATAATTATTCAGGTATCTAATTATAGGTAAATACAACCACATATTATCTAAATTATGAGTTTTTTTTTGTGTTGGCATTGTTACCAATATAAACAAAACAAACGACGAATTATACGAATCTTTTATATCAGCAGCGATTTAGTTACTCTCAATATTTGAACAAGGCTTGTTACTAAACGTAGTCGAAATTCACTTAATTGCCTTCCTTCCCTTCGTTGACGGAATCTCTGTTGGATATACAGGTTGATGTTTTTACAAACTTTTTCAGGACTTTTCTTTTTCAATAGTCTACTATTGTATACACTGCATTCAGCATTGCCAAACTGGTCAGCAAGTCTGTATGTATGTAGGTTTGTTACTCTTTCACGTAAAAACTATTGATCTGAATTGGATAAAATTTGGTACACAGATAGCTTATTACCTTTATTAACATATAGGATAATTTTATCCTTAAAAATGTTAGGTTTCCAAAGGATCATCCAAAAAATCCAAAAAAAATGGTCGCCACTGTCGCCGTGGTGGCAAAACCTTCGTCACAACGATAAATATGTCAGATATTTTCTCTGTTATTTTTCTATTTTTCAAAGCGGACGAAGTTGCAGGCACAACTTAGTATAAAATATATGAATATATATTAATTCATATAATATTTCACTTAGCTAAGTACTCGAAGTACTTCTACAAGCTTAAAAGTTTTTAAAAAAAAGATTAAATAAAGCTCCTTCAGAGTATCACAAACACACAATAATCTCTTTATTTTTTTAAACATCTCTACTCTACACCCTCGAAACAAAAACATCAGGAATCCAAAGCGACAAAGAAAATGTCATTGGGAACACCCTCTGGATAAATATACCGCGTTCTTATGTCAATACTGACATGTCACTGAGTTACGTTTTACAAATTTTTAAAATGCGTCCAACGAAATTGTAATAGGATCTTATCGAGCACGACATAATGACGATTTTGATATGACGTGTGTTTTTCAGATTGTATACATGAATTTGCAGTTGTATGTCGTGCGCAAGAAGGTGTCATTTGCATCAATCCACGTCGAATTAGGGAATTCTTATGTTTAAATAAACTTGGGGATGAAAAATTGTTGGCGCTGTAATTGACTGTTGTCATGAGATAATAAATGTTAACGCGTTCTGTCATATAGTGCGATAGTTCTTTGTTTGAGCGCGATGGCCAAATGAAAAAATAAAATAGACATATTGTACTCTATGTAGGAATAATATATATCGATGTAAGGCCAAAAAATATGTTAAAATAAAAAATAGTGTGTTTAAATTGGAATTTCATTCGATTACAATGACATTGATATACTAAAAATCTGTTACTACTAATAGGTAGTCAAAAAGATATCTTTATATACATATATAAAAATTACGAGTCACGTTGTGTGTCCGCAATGAACTCCTAAATTACTGAACCGATTTTGATAAAACTTCGTAATGGTCCAGCTCAATTTTTTTATTTTATTTTTTGCAAATTACATATATATAATATTATTATTAACATAGCGCCATCAGTTGGATACTGACTCAATCCAGAAATTATTTGTTATAATTATCTGTGAATTCCATAAGAATCTAACATGTGTACATGTGTATATAGATTCTATAAAATGAACTATCTATAACAATATAATATAACTATAACAATTTATTTGAAAACTATCAACTAAATTAGGGATGACATCAATCATATAAAGGGAAATAATTTATAGTTACCTACAATAAATAAATTAGGTACTAAGGTATATCGATATATTAATGAAAGCAAAGCCATAGAATTTACGTTAAGAACCGAAGAATCTTCATTCTAACCGAAACACATTCGACAGAGTGATCATGGTCATCACCACCTCTACATGTCACTTCACTATCACATCACAGTCGCTTTCTTGGCACGAAGAATATTCTCAGTGAATAATCTCAAAATAACTATTATCATCAATTTAAGTGACCGACAATTATGTTTTTATAGCACTCAATATGAGGTTGGGTGAGTTGTGAGTTTGTGAGTAAGGGCGTGGCCTGACAGCCGATGAGTAGCTATACTAATTATATTCAAAACCTCAAAATAAGTTCATATTTCAAATAGGTATTTCCTACCATAAATTGATGACAAATATAGATAAAATAGATATCGATAATATATACTATATTTTAGTGCTAATATTTTAGTAGGTACTATTTGGTGCTAGTATTAAAAGTAGGCTAGTAGACTAGCCTTACTTTAGTAGACACCATAATATAGTTAAAATTTACAATGTACCTCTACCATGAGTTATAATGACCGTACTCGCTGGCGAGAGCGTAAAACATTTATATGAAAAACTGTCAACTGTCAATGTCAGATTGACAATTTTCTATATAAATATTTTACGCTCTCGCTAGCGAGTGCGGACATTGTAAACTCATGGTAAAGGCACGGTACCTGATTGCACTTGGGGAATTAGTAGGTATATCTACATAATACATAATATAGCTTATATCTATATAAACTAAAGTAACTATCAAATATTTTTTGTTGTTGTAAATATTTGCAATACTTACAGTAATTAAGACACACATATATTTTTTTTATATATCGGTTCTCTTCATAATATCACTCGTATAGAACGAACGAATTACGTTTTCTGCTTCTCTTCGGCAGTCGAAGCGAGGCTTTGGTTATACGATATAATGTTTCCTGTAAATATTTTTACGCGTGAGAGATTTTAAAGGCCTCTGTGTCACCGATACAAAAGATGACACATGCGTATTTTAATGACTAATTTATCACTTTGTTATTGGAATCAGACTTTTGCTTAAACTCATCGTACCATGAAAAATTAAGCCGTTTTTGTATAAGAAAAAAAAAATTAATTAAATCGGTTTAGCTTAACAAGAAGGACATTAAAAACATACACCTATAAACCTTTAAAAACACTCTTGCAGATATATTATATCGTAAGATATCCATACATTATTTTGTATAATATATAATTATAGATAGTATAAATAAAGATTCCCAGTCCTCAAATAAAGTAAAAGTTCAAAAATGTTAATCACTATTAATTAATAAACATTTAAAGTACAACTGTTGCGGCCATAAATAGATAGAAAGGTATTCGCCTAAACTTCAAACTAATGATAGCTGTCAACAGAAATAACGTACATACATCACAGATTTATAGTTAATTTTTGATAAATATCGTCTAATTTAAATACACGTCATAGCCATATGGTAGTATATTTGTGTATATAAATATACCTACTGAAACACCAAAGAATTATTCTATTTGAGCTGTGAACTTATATTGGAATTTATGACAGATCGCTGCTTAAATTCAAAAGTAGCACAAATCAAAAAATTCCAAAAATGTTTTTATTGCAAAAATACAATCACAATCCTTCATATTGTATGTTGCAAAAAGACTTATGATTGTTTTATTCCATTTTTAGTATATTTTGATATTTTTTTATATATATTCAAAAGTAACTTATATGCTTATATCTCCTCTAGTATTCAGTTTATTATAAAAGTACTTAAAACATTTATTGCTACTTGTATAATATGCATATTTTCGATATATATCTAATAAGAAACAAATAGACAAAAAAAAATTTCGATGATTCACACAAAGACATAATATTTTTAATGCCATTAACTTTGTAAACCGTTACTAAACATCGTTCGATGCGTTTTTTTATTTCAAAGGGGTTATGCAATTTCTTCAACAAATTAACGGACTTTCTGTTCATTTCTGGACATAAATAATAATTGACGTTTACACCGAAATTAAGGAAAACAGAGAGGAGTGGCTCGTAAAATTAAAACGTTATAAAATTTAAATTACACAAGCGTTAAACTTAACACCTGATTTTATGTTAAAAACAAATTAGCCGTAAAAAAAGGGTGATAGTGATTTATAAACGAGTGAAAAGGAACATTTGTTTGTGAACAAGTGCGCGTGCGCAGACCGATGATATAGATACATAAATTAGTCGTGAGGTGAATAAAATTAAAATATATTATAATATTGTCATTAGAAATGTTCATATTGCGAGACTTTTTCCTTAGGTAGTGGATATAATGTACTATTTGTAGTACTATCAAATAGTACATTATATCGGCACAATGCTGAGCCAGTATCCGATTCGCTGCCGCGAGGACAAACACATATTACCTGTCTGTTTTTATTAATTTACTTGTGTCAGTTTGTTTTTGTTGTTTCTGTTTCTTATGCAATGTTCTGTTTATGTCCTTTGTGCAGCGAATAAATGTCTTTCTTTCTTTCTTTCTTTCTTTCTTTCTTTCTACTACTATTTATTCTGTGATATCGGTTTTCACTAAAGGAAGGAGTGATCAACATTTCGCATTAGCAAATTTTTAATAAAACTTGTTAATTACTAGAATATTGTATTAAGATATACGTATTTACTTACAACGTTTGTACATATTATTAATTTAGTATCTAATGATAAACACTAAACTAATTATTACACTATAAAAGCCTTGTACTATTAAAACAGTAAAAGAAAAACATTTTACACAAATGATTTCTACAACCAGAAAATAACATCTCAGTGTGAACAATCCCATTTATTGTAATTGAAGCACAATTGACGTGCGAATGGACATATGTTCTTAAGATATCATAAAAATAATTGTTTTTTTTTAATGGTTTATTATGATAATGATACAATTGTTTGGTCTTTTACCTACAATATGCTCTTACATTTTACACGTGTTCCAAAATATATCCTATTTATATTTTATTGGGTATTTATTTTTATTTATTTATTTGTAAATGGAAAAGCGATTAACCTTTTGGTAAGTGAAGATGAGGTCGAAGATGGAGGTCGCTTGCCCGTTAAAGCCTGTTCACTCTGTCCTTGAAGAGTCCTAAGTTGTATTATTACAGCGAACACTGAAAAAAGGAAAGAATTCCAGTTCCTCGCTGTGGGCATAATAAAAGAAGACGCAAAGCGCTTGGTGCAAATAGGTGGTATGTCCACACATTCGATGACAGAAAAGTGCCGTGAAGCTCCGTGAACAGGCGTGAACGTGAATGTGGACGGTTTTCGCGGTGTTCGCGCGCGTTCACGCCTGTTCCCCGATCAGAGTTGGTATTTTGTCCCGCGACAAAGGGTTCGCGCCTCCTTCGCGCGGCGTTCACGCGTACACATCTACATTCACGGTATTTCTTGTTTTGGACGTATATGTTGCCACAGCAAACAAAGTTACTGCAGCATCAGCTTCCACGTCCATTTCGCGGCGGGTTTCACGAACGATTGTGTTAACCCGTGAATGTGGAGGGCACGACTTGTGCCGTGAATTCACGGGGTGAATTCGCGCGTGAATTCACGGCATTAATGTGGAGCCGGCATTATATCTCTTTCCATTAATGAAAACCTTATCAAAATCGGATGTGTGCAATGAATGTAATCTGAGTTTTAATGATTATTACATTTATAATAACAACGCGCCAAGACAATGTTACGTAATTAAAATACAAAATCACGAGAAGGCAAATATGAAATAATGTCACTTTTAATTTATTACGCTCATATGTTGAGAGCTTAATTTTATAGTGCTAATTTAATGTAAACTTTGTTCAGACGTACGACACATACAAACGTTCTATAATGGAGTCAAACTTTGTTTAAAAATTTAAATAAAAATAACACTATTGCTTTTTTGTTGACCATTGCTAAACTTTTGAATTTCCAAGACAGGTTTTTCGCTGTACAATTTCTATTGAGGAAATAAAGTTTTTTTTGAATCTCACACGTTTTAACAAGTACCATTTACTTGTTAAAACGTTAAACCTGTTAAACTTTTAAAGATAAAATATAAAAAAAATGTCATACATGGGCTTTCCTAAAATGAGTCCATTCAATTCTGCTACCATTACTGAACACACTTACCGGCAACAATGTCCAGTGCCTTCGGTCACAGACAATATTGAAATTTATGACTTTGCATTGTGGACTGGATTATATTTTATAACTTTATTGGTTGCTCTTTGACAAGAGCCGATTTTCGAGTAAATTCGCTTGAGGTCTAAAAGACCCATCGTACCACAAGTTTATTATCGCAGTATGTGAACACCAATGGTATCCTCTAATATTATTTATTTATTTATTCATTTATTAAAAATACTTAAGACTCAATTAATACCTACTCAATTAACAGACAAAAGTATTATAAATGCGAAATTGAGTTGTTTTGTTTGTTACGCATTCACACTTTATCTACTCAAAGGATCGTTATGAAATTTTGGGTGCACGTTGTCAGGGATACAGGAAAGAATATAGGGTACCTTTCTCCAGAAAAAAATACCTACCTACTGCAGAAAAAAAGATGCGGCCGAAGTAGCAGGTAAAAGATAGTATTCCAATAAAGCAATCCGGTGATAGGTACCTAAAGCTTATAGTGTTCCATAGTCATAAACTGGGTGGCTCTTCCAAATGCTGTACTCCCAACAGTAGTAACAATGAGAGGAAAAAACACTATTATTGCGATTCATTGCGTGAGTAAGGAATGCTAAAAACATTCTTTTGCCCTAACCTCTTAATCATAATTAGTACTCCCTACGCCTTTCTTAAGTCTATACGTACTTGGTCTGTACTGTACTATCATTCACATATTTTGTCTCCTTCATATTAATCACATACTTCTTAAGTACATACTTCTAACGTATAATAAATAAATATATTTCTACACAAATCATAGTAGTTGAAAACACCATTTTAATACTAAAAACGTTATCAGTTGACAATAACAAATTATATGACGTCATCTCTCCGCTACTCACAGTCCATAATGAGTGCTTATGTGTGGGTAAATGCATATAAAATCTTAAGAAATCGTGTATACATACGGTATTGCCTTTCCAGTTCTCGCTGTGAGGTCTATTAAGCCATAGCTAATCGGAGTTTAAATGCAAAATAGAGGTGTTTTGTTGATATATTTATTGTTGCATTGTATTTTGGGTGGCATTTTTTTTTTCTGCAATACTACATCGTTTCTTTTTGATTGGATGGGGCACCGCCCTAATGTCCCTGTTATTGGTGTGTTTAGTTAGCAATATTTTGTGGATTTTGACGTCCTTTGAAATTGTGTCGGGTTTTTGCAAGTTGAAGACAAGTTGGTCATTTTTTTTTTCAATTTTTTCTAAATGCATAATCATTTTACAAAAAAAAAATAGAAACATCATATTAGCTCGGATAAAATCTATATATATAAAAGGCGATGTGTGTATGTATGTCCCCTATAGACTCCAAAACCGCTGAACCGAATTTAATGAAACTTTCAGACAATCTTCAGATTAGTGTAGCGGGTGTTCCTGTGAAGTTTGGTAGCGATCGAACGCGGACGAAGTCGTGAGCATATACTTACTAAGTTTTATATAAAATAATGCATTTTATATACACTTTTATAAAATAAATAATGAATAAAATAATGTCTTTTTTATGAAAACGTCGTCTAATAGGTGACGGTCCAATAACATAATGGTAGGCGGCTACCGTCGCTGGGCCAGTTTTTTAACAAAACATTGTTAGAAAACATAAAATATGGGCGTGGCCTAAATGTTTTGTCAGGCAAAAACACCAAAACGTCTTCCTCGTCGGAGCTTATTAATCAAATGTTAAGATTTGTTAGAAAACTTTATTACTAAACATTGTCGGTCGTAGCGGACGAAAAATTTGCAATCTATCAATATTCACGAACAATGTTTTGTTAGAATTTTAGCGCAGCGGACTCGGCTTAAGTAGGTATTATTTATTATGAATGAATGAATTGTGAAAGGAAATGGGTTCTGGCCGCCATTACTTTCTTATAGT